>CM068367.1:67478284-68168284 GCA_034769895.1 Magicicada septendecula
GGTTTTTACCTCTCCGTGTCTCTGCTTCCGCTGTTAAGTTAAAATTGTTGAACATCAACATGTTCTCGTTAATAATCATGCACCCTTAAACGGATCTACCACCTGGCTCTGCTGTTCCTTCTCGAACAGAGTGGCAGCCGCTGTTCCATAGTTTGGTGATTCCCCTTTTATTACCCCCCATCAATTTCAAAATACACCTTTACAACGATAACAGCTATGGCCAGTTATGGCAGCGCGCAATCGTAATGTGCCCCAACCATAGCTGTTAAAGCTAAACCAATTCCACGGTCAGGGTTCGGTGAGGCCGTGACCGCCCGAAAATTTGGGGAATCACAAGTAACATATCTTTCGTAATATTAAATTTACGAATTTATATTTAAATGACAATATTAATTTAGATGGGGTTTTAACCCACTTTGTATGGAAGCTTAACCATTATTAACATAAAATAATTAATACAACATCTACAACCTTCCCCCATAGCAGTTCCACACTACACTGTTATAAGACATCACATAACACAATACACAAATATACCTTGAACAAACAATTCTCTTTTAAATAATTTATATAAAATTTATAAACATTATTATTTAAAATTTTCATTAACTGTTTTTATTTATCATCATTATGAATTGATCCTGTGTTGCAATCAGATTTTCAAAATTGCTTAAAATTTATTATTAACATATATTTTTAACCATTAAGTTATTCCACAAAATAGACCATTTAACATTTAAACCAAAATCTCACCAAACAATTTAATTACCTTATAAAATTCAAACACATAACATTCAATCACAATATCTAAACATCTCAACTTATTTAATTCATTTATTAAAATAACATATTTCAATTATTATCAACATTCTATAAATCATTAACTATTGTCTTCATAAATATTTTGTTATTTAATTAGAGTGCAAAAATTATTATTATCAATACAACATTTTCTAAAACATATACACATTACTTATTTAACATTTCACAATACACACAAATGAATTCAATATTATTTACAAAATATGCGTCAAAACTGTTCAAGTGTATCTCACTTCATGTCCACATCTGCCATGTCAAACAACCATAAAACAAAATGTTTAATTGTCTTTTATTGTCTTACAGTCTACCCTCCATCGTCCCAAATCAACCTTGGTTTTATATAACACTGTTGCTTTTTATTTACAAACAAATGGTTACTTTGTGTGTCATAACCAGAACAACCAAATTCACTCATTTTACCAGAATACTCATTAAACCAGTCTACGTTAGGTATCTTTGTTAAGTCTCCGTCATTACATTCATTCACTATCGGTCTAATTATTTTTATCAAATCATTGGAATCATTATTATTCAAATATATTTCTAAGCCTTCTTTCCATTCATCATACTTTCTATTCAAATTATACAATTCTGTTACATACCATTCTCTATTTACCTCTCTCTCTTCATAACACCACATCACATTCTCACAATTATTCCGGACAGAGGGTACACAATTACTCCACAAAAATAAACACCTCAATTCATCTACCAATACGGGACTCTTGCCCTTCAACCACAACACTTGTGGACTCAATAAATCATCATAAACATCATAAATAATAAAGGGAAAATTTGCCCTCTGTCCCCACTCTACTACAACATTATTTTTTCTCTCTCTCTCTAACTCACTGACACACATTAACATTTCATAATCACTACCTTCCACCAACTCATCAGTACTCTCATTCTTTATATTTTCATCATTATTCTTCACCCCCACTATACTCTCAAAATTGTCTACTATTTCGTCATTTTTACATTTTGTCTTACTTAAAACATTGTCACCTAATTTCTCGAACTTCTGTTCTAACTTATTTAAACTGTTTCTTATTATTTCGTGAGTGCTTTCTAAATGTTTATTCATTTCTTGTATTTCATGTTTCAACTCTTTATTCTGATTTTTTAATAACTCTTCAAAACTATTCTTTTGGATATCGAACTTTTCATTGATACTACTTTTGAACTCTTGCATCTCATTTTTGTGTTCGTCTAATTTTACACTCTGGTTTTCTATCATTGTTTGTATTGCTTTAAACATTTCATACGTATCGTCATTTTTTTTATTTTGGATAGGTGTCGATTGATATTCGACATCTTTCATTATTTTTGATTCGGTCAACTGACTCTCTACATTATCATTCGTTTGAACACCCGAATCGCTACTAAACTGACTGTCAGATAAGCTGACAGCACTATTATCTGCCATTTTTCTTAGAATTTTGTAATATATATTTCTTTATTAAAATCCTATTATATGTAACGCATACTTCTCAAAAAAAAAAAATATTCTACTCACCAATATTAAACATAACCTTTTACGTTTAATTTACGTACATACGTAAATACACATTCCAAACAACCATATCATTTCTTCAACAGGTCCACCTTTGCATAATTTAATTTATGCAAACGGGTCCAGCTGTAAGGGCGCCACTGTTATATTAATAAGTTATCGTCTTTTGTATTTAGATTTATTATTACACTTTGTTGGTTCAGGTAGTCGCCATGTGGTTGTTACCAACATAAAAATTTTACCTACGGGTTCCAAGATTCTATAAACGAGCGAAGAAACACTATGGTTGTAGAGAAATAATAGACTTTGACTGCATTAGATAAAACTTGTGTTTATTAATGATCGGAATTTTTCATATTTTATAACAAAATGGAATCATTCTGCTTCTACAAATCCAAGATAGCTGCGGGACATTTTCCCTACATCAGCCTTTATGCATGATACATTTACACAATATATATTTTGACTTCGAATTACTCTTGTTACATATGGAAATGAATACAAGCAATTACTGCTGTTTTAATAATTCAAATTACTTAGTTATGTAAATCACTTAACGTAAACCAATGCTTTTATGTGATTTATATAGGTACCTACACACCCTCACGCATACCCACACACACGCTATTTGACACAGTACATTTTATGTATTAATTACTGAACTCGAATTAATTAGGGGCAGCATTTTATCTAATTTAGAAAAGGTTTACTTTCCTGTGTTCAGGTGTCGAAAATCGACCCAGGCGTCACTCATGGTTTACACTGTTACTCGGCCGAACTATTAAAATGTTTCTTCTTCCAATTTTGCTCACTGCCTCTATTTATTTATAAAAGACTGTTTAAATATAGTAATATATCAAAATTCACATTTTTACTTGTTTTGCGGGCCCGCACAAATATGTTCCGAAACTTAACAGGTGTTGCTCGCGCGAGCATGGAATTTTGACTGGGCTGAGAAATAGGCGCTATTTTGTGAAGCAACTGTTGTGGTGTGATCAATTCTGATTGGTGTTCAGTTTGTATCCTTGCGCCAGTGGACTGTTTTTTGCTTGTTGACAAAACTGGTGACACACATCGTTACATAATTTGCTGACGCAACGCATCGCCTGATGTCTAGTTGTGTAACGTGTTTACAGATCTTGTTACATAACGTGTTTACGTTTTTTTTTTGTGTTCGTCATTGTCCTTGAACTGAGTTTGGTACAGTTGCCGGTTATTATAACAGTCCACACAACATTATTAAACAAGTCTGTATTCACAAGGTCAACAGCAGTGCAGCCACGTTGCGATCGTTTCAAAATAACAAATTTACCCAAGTCTATAATTTCTGTCCCTCTCACTCAACAAGGGATAAAGTTATTATTATTTATTTATAAAAAAAATACAAAATATGTTATTTATTATCAATAAAATATAAACTTCTTTACATTGTCTCAGGTAGGCCCCAAAAATGCCCCGCTACAATACTTTTGACTCTTTCTATTTGTTTTAATGTATCGTCAATTCCTTTCGGATATGGGACAGTTCAAGTCCTTCCTTGTAGAATCCAGTTATTTATTTCCTATTGCGATTTCATACTATTGTCTTGTTTGGTTAATTTATACTGGCAAGAGTCATAAATATTATCATTAGTATTTTGTATTTTATAATAGTATTTACTAATTTAGTATATTCCAATTAAATAGATATTTCTTGGTTTTTTATTAATCTCATCACATTCAGATCATCAAAGCAATTATTGTCAAATCAACAACTTCCTCTTTTCCTGTCGTCCCTAGCAACACATGATTTTTCTTCCTTCCACATGTTTTGAATATAGTGTTTATTTCATATATTTTTTGTCTATTCCTTATCAATTTGCTATCCTATCGGAATGTAACTTTACCGATAGTTGGTTTATTATTTTCTACACATATTCTGCTGGTTTTTTTATATAAGCCTGTTTTTTTTTCTTTTTTTATATTTAATACCCTTTCAATATTAAACGTTATTAATCGATATCATGGCATTATGGCATTATCATAATTTGTATAAATTTTATTATATATCATTATTAATTTAATGTTTTTTTCTAGCTCTTCAAATCGTATTCATTAATTATTATTAATTGATGTACCTAACCTTTATGTTATGAGTGGTTATATAGTGGGTTTGGCTGTTAGGCCTTTTATTGTAAACGGATCTACCTGTGTTTATAACTGATAAACATCTATAGCCCCTTTTACATAAATTCATACATATAATCAAATCTTAACTATTAACATTTACATAAACAATTATTTTTTCCATATCTAATAACAATTTTATCTTGACCTATGGATCACATATAAGAAAATTCAAATCTATTAACGTTAATTAGCTGCTTCACACTTTATTCTACAACAGTCATTGAATAATACATCTTGTTTCATTATCTTTCATTAACTCAACACATATTTGGTATAACGTAACATAAACTTTATCATAATATTTGTTGTCACAAAATAATATCTCTTAACTCAAAATTCTTATTTGCTATTACTATAAAGTAAATTATTGTTTCATTTTTTGTTTGCTTTTCACTAAACATATATCATCAACTATTATCTAACTTACAGGTTCGTTTATTCTTGTTAATACTACCTTGCATCCTTATTTACCTTTATCTATAATTATAAATGTAATTATTAGATCTTTGTTCTATCATGGGGTTAGATATTGACTTGTTTATTATTTTGTTAACCTTGTTTTTATGTAACACAGATGCTAGCATTTCTGTCGCGTTACAATATGTAAGTACAGTAACTTTATTTAGTAATAATAAAAAATTTAAAAGTTACAGTGAATATGACACAATAAACTATAAAACGGCATCACACTGCAAATTATAGTTTCTACAGTACTGGAACAGTCCTATTGCTTGTTCGTTCAGTAATCAATCATAGTTTTTTTGCCTAAGCTTTGAAGCTCATTTGCTGGCTGCCCAATCTCGAAGTAATTTCATTGTTAGAAGTTCTGCGGGGAAAGTTTCATCATGTCATTCCAAGTACAACAGTAGCTCTTCAAACATTGATGTTGCCTCTGTATGGTTGACTCCCTTTCTCTCTTCCATATCATCGTCAGAGCTTTTGTCCTCACCAGGCTGTTATGAACATTGTGCAACAATTTTGTCGTCGGATAACAGCTGATATCCAGGATCATCTTTTTCCTAATTCATCGACTCGTATATGTCTTCTTCTTGTAACTGTGTGCACCATTCAATGTCTTTAATATATCTACAAGTTTTGTTTCAGATAAACGAGTTTTTAGTGCATAACAAATTTATGTTAGAATACCTTATATACTGAATGTTTAGTTTACAATTGAATTATGACACTGCTACAACTTTTGAATAGTTATTATTATTGAATTTTTATTTTATTGTCTTTCATTCTTATTAACACACAATTGATCATCTTATTCCAAAATTACTATTTGTCAAGTCAAATAAAAAATTAGCAGTTTTAGTTTGTATAAAATTTATATGAAAATTTCCCCTTAAAGCTCTCACATGCTCACACACACATTTACGTTTTGTAATTAGTTATCTATTTCAACCTTTTATTATCTTTACTGTGCATATAGTGTGTATAAGAACTATTCAATCACCTACCTTGAACAATGTTAATAATTCATCATAACATTAAAGCTTTCACAGTCAGCGTTATTATGGCTGGTGTACCTCAGGGAAGTGTCTTGGGCCCCCTGCTTTTCACTGTGTACGTCAACGACATGCCCAAGTTGCCTGGCACCAGTTGACCATGTTCGCTGACGACACGGCAGTGTATGCCGTCGATCGTCGAGCTGAAACGGCAGTTATCTGGCTCCAGGAACAATTGGACGAATACGTTGAGTGGGCAGAGAGATGGAGGGTTGCCATCAACGCGGCCAAGAGCACACCCGTAGTCTTCTCCAGACGCTTAAGGCTCCCAGACAGACTATACGTAAGCGATACTCTGTTGGCCTGGTCTAGAGAGGTCAAGTAGCTCGGGGTCCACCTTGAACGTCGTCTTACCTGGCGGACACACTCCGCACAAGTAGCCCGCAAGACTGCCATTTGCCTATATCAACTCCGTCCTGTGCTATGCAGCAACGCCACGACCCGCTGCCTAGGGAAACAAATTCTATCGCCGCTCCACGCGATTCCAGGGCAACCACCTCATTAGTGCCCTCGGTCGCTACCAGTCTGTGCCAGGAGAATCTTGGACCCGGCCTCGGCGTACTCTCACCCTCAATTAACTGAAATTAATTGACACCCACGTCCGGTAGCAGGCCTATCTTAATCCAGCCCCATCTATCGTCCCTGCAGTAGGAGCTCTATTTGAAGCTCGGGACGCAGTAAACAAGCGGGCGACGGGCATACCCTTCGTCCCGCACAGCCCTCGAACATGTGCCAGCGTTATCTTCAGTAAAATTATTTATGAGATTTGAAGTTAAATGTTACCAATTTGATGACTGTTCACTGTGGTTGTTGCACTCCTATGGCACATCCCTCCTGTGTACGATGGAGATAGTGGCATTTCCAAGTGGACAGTAATGTGGTAATTTCATATTCAAAGGTTGGCTAATCTGTACGCTCTGCCTCACGCTTATCGCGAACCAGCTAAAACACATTGCAACGTACGTCGGCGAGCAGCGGACGTAATCGCGTTTGCTGTCTCGTCCTGTCATTTTTTCATTCTTATTTGTTGTCGAGACAAATTTATGAAGGCCTTAGGCCCTACAGTACTCATTACTGTAGCTTGGAGTGTCGCGTACTCGCGCCTCAATTCATCATGAAACATTTTACCCGACGTGGGTTTTCAAAATTCAAATGCTTATCAGACTTAGCCAATCTTACAATTCGAATTAAATTGTAACGAAACATTAATAAATGTATTAAAATACAGTCCACGCTCATCATTATTTTCTGCATCCTGGCAAATACATTTAAACCATGAACTTCCTAACATTTTTTTGGTCGCTCCGTGCCTGGATTCATTATTTTACTTTCTTTCAACTTATGCCAGAGCGGCTTTCATCATTTTTTCCACCTCAATTTCTGGCCATCACGGGCGATTCGGCATGTTCGCTGATCCAACCGTGTCGGTAGTTATTCAGCATTCCTTTCGTCGCCATTGAGCCTCGTGACAACACCACTACAAGACCATCCATATGTTAACATCTACATACCAGATTGAGCAGTCATCTGTCCAGTCCGTGTGTATCTGCCATCTATTCCACGGCCTCGACGCTCCAGGACATCTCACACAAGGTACGACGTCAACGACATCACTAACAGGTGCGTAGAATGGCGGAAGAAGGCCTCAAAGTGTTGGTTAGAAAGAGAGGCTGCTTAAAGTCTGCCATAGTGCGAATCAATTCTGCTATAATTAATTTTGATAAAAACAGTAACACTAAACATTTTTTAACTGTTAGATTGGAAAGTCTAAAGAGTTTAGCAACAAAATATGATAAGGTACAGTCTGAAATTGAATTAATTTCTAAGGACATAAACGCTGCTCAAGAAGACAGAATTGAGGTTGAAGAACTTTTCTATTCAACCGAAGCTAACATCTTGCAATTAATAGAAACTTTCAACGTTCAGACTGGATCTCAAGTATTAACTAGCAATGTGCAATTACAACCTATAAGTTTACCCTGCTTCACAGGCAACATTTTAGAATGGCAGCACTTTTATTCAATATTTCTGGACTTGGTACATGCCAGATGTGATCTAACTTCAGTGCAAAAACTACATTATTTGTATTCATCTCTCAAAAATGAGCCATTAGATCTAATTAAGGCCTTACCTATTTGTAATGAGAACTATTCAATAGCGTTGAGTTTGCTGTCCGCTAGATATGATAGCAAATTCATATTAGCGAAATATTATATTCAAAATTTGCTAGAAGTAAAGTCTACAATCAAAGACTCTGTACAGAGCTTAGCAGAATTTATAAATACAATAACGTCTTCAGTCAATTCGCTGGCAGCTATGCAATTGTCAGTAGATTCATTTGAACTCATTACTGTACAACTATTGTCAGCAAAACTTGACCATTCCACGTTTAAATTATGGAAGGAGGCTATAGATCCCGATAATCTTCCTAACTTTCAGAGCTTTACACAGTTTTTAAACGCACGTAGACAATTATTAGAAAATACATTACCGATAGATGCTGGACAGCAGCTTAACAAGCCGACTTTAAGGTTTAATAATAAGTCTGAAAAACATAAATTACGAAACTCTGCTGGCAGCACTGCATTTAAGAGTTATCATTCAGCTTCAAATAATTAAACATTGCCGTTCTAAGGGTCCTGCTGTTTCGTTCTTGGCAAGAAACAACGACCGTCAATTTTTAGTGTCTCTTGAGAAATTTTGGGAGACCGAAACCATCCTTGATAATGCACCCATTAGTAACGATTCAGTTTGTGAGGAACATTTTGTTAAGTCCACTCATTGCAATGATGAGGGTATGTTCGTTGTCTCATTACCATTCGAGTCTGACAATCCCCAGTTGGGTGAGTCCTATGCTACCGCTCAAGCGAGATTTTTAAGTTTAGAACGCCGGTTCATGCGTGATTCTGAGCTTGCGCGTGAATACGCAAACTTTATTCAAGAATATAGGGATCTTGGCCACATGGCGCTTGTCGACGATTGTTCTGTTAATTCCAGGGTTTCAAGTACCTACTATTTGCCTCACCATGCCGTTTTTAAACATTCTAGTTCCACGACAAAACTTCGCGTCGTTTTTGATGGCTCGGCCAAAACTACCAATGGTCTTTCTCTCAATGATATTTTGTTGGTAGGCCCAAATGTCCAACAAGATCTTTTTTCTATTCTCTTGCGATTTCGCGTACACAACTATGTTCTGATCGCCGACATCGAGAAGATGTATCGACAAATTCTAGTGTCTGATAAGGATTGTCATTATCAACGTATTCTGTGGCGTAATTCTCCCCTTGAACAGTTTAAGCATTTTGTACTGCGAACTGTAACATACAGTACTGCTAGTGCCTCGTTTTTGGCCACTCGTTGCCTTATTCAGATTGGTAAGGATCATGAAGCTTCTTTTCCTGACGCTGCTTCAGCTATAATTAATGATTTCTATGTCGATGATTTGTTAACCGGTGCATGCAGACACCATTTCTAATCTGACCAAGTTAAAATCTGACTTGGGTATGTTGTTGAGTCAATATGGCCTTACTCTGCATAAATGGGCATCAAATGAACCCAATGTGGTCACAGACCATAATAATTTATCACTCCCATTAAACAAACAAGGCAATGTGCGTACGCTGGGCATTCTTTGGAACAACTCTACAGATTCATTTTTGTTTGACATCAAGTCATTTCCAGTTGAGTCAAGCATCTCTAAGAGGAAAATCCTGTCGATTATCGCGGGTATCTACGACCCTCTCGGACTCGTTGGTCCAATTGTTTTTCTTTATAAACAGTTTATGCAGCAACTGTGGCTGTGCAATCTTGGTTGGGATGAGCCAATTTCTGAGCAATTATATTTGTATTTCATTATGCGATAAGTTATATCTAATTGGTAAAATTATTGTCCCACGCTCTATTCGCAGCAAGTCCAAGGCAAAGATGGTTGAATTACATGGGTTTGCGGATGCTTCTGAAAAGGGCTATGGGTGTTGTGTTTACGTTAGAGTCATTTATCAAGATTCATCGGCCTCTTGTCACCTTTTGTGTTCTAAATCTCGCGTGGCTCCACTACGACAGGTGTCATTGAACTCTGTGCTTGCTTGTTGTTATCGCGACTTTTATTCAAAGTCACCCCTGCTCTTCATTCCTTTATCAATAGCGTTCACCTGTACTCTGACTCCATGGTATCCCTTTACTGGATTCATGCCCAGTCTTCTAGGTGGAAGACCTACGTCGCTAATTGTGTTGCCGAGATTCAGCGTCTCACTGAAACCTACACATGGCATCATATCAATTAGCAACATAATCCTGCTGACATTATTTCTAGGGGATGTCACCCCGACGTTTTGCGTGATTGTTCGCTTTGGTGGCATGGTCCCGCTTGTCTGTCTCAATCTTCTGAGCCCAATCTTTTTTCACCTTTCTTACCTTCTAATCTGTCGTCTCCCGAATGCTCTGCGGAGGAGAAACAAACCCCCATCAGGTTCAAAGGCTTGGTATTTTGCCATCTCCTAGGGTTACTCCTTCGCGGCCATTTCTATTCTGCGCAGTTGATTATGGTGGTCCCTTCATGATTCGTCATGGCGGGCAGAGATCTAGGACTCTGTCAAAATCCTACGTGTCTTTGTTCGTTTGCTTAGCCACCAGGGCCATTCATTTGGAATTGGTTTCCGACCTTACGGCCAATGCGTTTATAGCTGCCTTACGT
Organism: Magicicada septendecula; assembly: GCA_034769895.1. Lineage (NCBI taxonomy): Eukaryota > Metazoa > Arthropoda > Insecta > Hemiptera > Cicadidae > Magicicada > Magicicada septendecula. The sequence continues at coordinate 67,488,995 of CM068367.1, forward strand.
CGCTTCATGGCCCGTAGGGGCATACCCAGCCAGTTATATTCTGATAATGGCACGAACTTTAGGAAGGCCCGCAACGTTTTGCATGACCTTTACAATCTTTGGCATAATAAGGATGCCACCTCATCAATCCATTCCTTTACGACCTCTCATGGTATTAAGTGGTCATTTATTCCGCCCTCGTCACCTCATTTTGGTGGTCTTTGGGAGAGCGGCATAAAGAGTTTAAAGTATCATTTGCGCCGCATGGTCGGCAAGTCCATACTCACTTTTGAGGAGTTTACTACAGTTTTGTCACAGGTAGGGGCCTGTCTAAACTCATGTCCATTATTTGCCGTTTCATCGGATGTAAACGATCCAGTGCCACTTACCCCTGGCCATTTTTTACTTTGCGCACCATTAACGGCAATACCCGATCCTGACTTATCTCACGTTCCCATCTCTCGTCTTGGACGTTGGCAACTTCTCCAGAAGTTTGTCCAAGTCATTTGGAAATCTTGGTCTCGCGCTACTTACACCAATTGCAACGTCACAAATGGAAATTCGCAAAGGAAAATGTTTCCTGACCTGGTTTTGCTGATCGAGGATAACTTGCCTCCATTAGCATGGAAATTTGGTGTAATTACCGCCACATTTCCCGGACCAGACATCTTAATTAGAGTAGATGACGTTCGTTCGCCTACTGGCACCTATCGCAGACCAATTCATAAGTTATGTTTGGTGCCAGCGAGGGACGAACAGTAAAAAAGAGTTTATTTTCCTTTTAAAATTAAATGTATGTACTTGTCAAACATGTGTTAAATCAAATGTTTTAAGAAGATTTTGTTAGTTATAAGCACCTTTGTTTTTAGCATAAGCTTTAATTTGTATATTTTCAATTCAGAAACTGTTTGTTTTACTCAAGCAAGTGTCAGTTTATTTAATATGCAAAGCTTCAATTATTTTTTGTATTTTCGTGTATACAACATTTGATTTGTGCGTCATGTTTTTGCTTAGTATTTGTTCTTATGTCATAATTTTGTTATATAATATTCACATGGTTTGCAGCTATACAAACCATGTATGCATCTTTCTTGCACATTTTTTGTTAATATGTGTGCCATTTTATTACTCTATGAATTTATGTGTTGCTTGCAATTGTTCAACACATGCATTACATTTTGTATAAACACATTTGCTGTACTTGTCACTTATGCTATTGTGCCTTGTATTCATGTATTTGTAATTATCCAAACCGATTTCTATTGTATTTTATTATGTATAACTTTGTATCTATGTAAAACATTTTACCCGCATCTACTGTCTATAATCATGCGCCACGCACATATTTTTATATTTTGTATTTGTATTTTGCGATCACGTATTGCACAATTATCATTCATGCTTTCAATTATGACATACATATCATTACACTTATGTACTTGCAATCATTCAACAATGTATAATCTGTTTTCACATGTCAATTTATTGTGCATTCCTGCAACTGTCAGTTATAGCATGCACCATTTAATTATTATATTACAGCGTTATGCTAAATCTATGTTTTTACATGTACAATTTTGTAATAATTTTTGTCTATTCATTTTACACTCAATACTATTATGTATAAGTCAACTGGCCTTGACTGGTTTAAGCTGTCCTTCATGACTTGCCTAAAATATTTGCAATTTGTATCGGGCCCATCATATGATGAGTCACCGATTATTCACCATCAAACATTGTCAAACTATTTATTATTCATGTTTTATATTGTCTTATATTATATACATACAATATATATTAGCAATACATTGCTAATTCGTGCATTTATACTCATGTATAAATCAGTTTGTAAGCCAACTGTGGCCTGCTCAACTGTTATCATCATTATTCAGGTTTTATCTCTGAACAGTTTAATGTTATAACTGTTATCTAACATTTCAATCTCAATGTTCAATACAATTTATTGAGGTTGATATCTATTATTAAGAACACACATTGTGTTTTCGTATAATAAATTATTAAAATGTATTAAAAAATCTTTTGATTTTTTGCGGGCAGGTGTGGACAGTAATGTGGTAATTTCATATTCAAAGGTTGGCTAATCTGTACGCTCTGCCTCACGCTTATCGCGAACCGGCTAAAACACAGTGCAACGTACGTCGGCGAACAGCGGATGTAATCGTGTTTGCTGCCTCGTCCTGTCATTTTTTCATTCTTATTTGTTGTTGAGACAAATTTATGTAGGTCTTAGGCCCTACAGTACTCATTACTGTAGCTTGGAGTGTCGCGTACTCGCGCCTCAATTCATCATGTAACATTTTACCCGACGTGGGTTTTCAAAATTCAAATGCTTGTCAGACTTAGCCAATCTTACAATTCGAATTAAATTGTAACGAAACATTAATAAATGTATTAAAATACAGTCCACGCTCATCATTATTTTCTGCATCCTGGCAAATACATTTAAACCATTAACTTCCTAATACCAAGTAATAATTCACCAACCATACCACACCGAGTGTAGACACCAGCCTTGCACAGGATTTGCACCATGGAATATTTGAAATAGTGTATAACTTTTCATTGTTCTGAAATACTTTCTAAAATCACTTTTAATTGTGTTTGGACCTTTGAATAGAAAAACTGACTTGATTAGAAATGTTTAAAGCATAGTACCACATGGCCTTATCCCGTGTTGTGCAATAGGGCACAATATAATGTTTTATTGATTTGTGATTTTATTGTTTTATTGATTTCTAATTGATTTGTGTAATTTATTTAGTTTCTTACTCACTTTATTCTTGATTATAAGTTATGCACTCACCCAGTCATCATTAAAATATTCTCACCACAACTTCAGTTTCTTGCACCGGCACAGGCAATTATATATTTGGCAATGTGACCGTTTCTCTTTTGACTTGTCATTTTTTTCATTTGTAGCCCGTTTTTATTGCCGAATGTATACTGTTTGCATTAAATGGAACTTGTTCTTGACTTCACTCTCATACACGTTTAAAAATTTTGGATTTTAATAGGTTATACAGTGATATCTTTTGCCACACACCTGGTTAAGTGATGTTACTTTCTCATGGCCAACGAGTGTTGAATCAGATGGGACTATACTACTTTCAATATCATTGTGCGCAGCTTTTGGTATCAACTACGCTCCCGTAATACTCCTCTATTATTGCCTTCTTCAGGTGTTGCCAATATAAATATAATTCATTTTTTGTTAGCTTCTTATTATATAGAAATGTAATACAAAAAAAAAGTTTACTGCAACACTTTACAACTTACAAGTCCACTCCCTACCACGTATTGTCTATCGATATTCCAGCAGCACTGTCAGTTTTTATACTGGTCCACTTTCCAAATGGTTTGTAAGGTTACAGAATTGCTATTAATTGTAATTGTTATAAATATAAAAGTCTTGCACACAAATACACGTTATCCATGGCAGGGACACAGCCAGGAATTTCTCCTGGGGGGGGGGATTAACTCTACTATTTTTAGGGTGGGCAGATGCGGTCTACCAGGCCCTTAATATACTGTATGTCTTGCGCACATCTGATGTATTTTGCGGACCTTATGTCATATTGAGAAAACGTAAATTATGCATGTACATAATTTATAACTGTGATAAATAGGGAAAGGGTAGTATTAAGGTACACAGGGTTGTAGTTGGCAACAAATAGAAAAGATTTCCAAAAGTAAATTTTAAATTTGTTTATTCATCGTTACAAAGAAATATTGAGTCTTCGTGACTTTCGAGAAATTCGTCAAGTACTTCATCCTCAGTTACACAGATTCTCTCGTGTATATACGCCATAGCTAGTCCATTTAGGCGCTCTTTGGAAGTTCTGTTCCTCAAATAGGTCTTCAGCAACTTCAATGAAGAAAATGACCTTTCAGGTGTACAAAAGTAGTGACTGGGATTGTTGCCAAAATAGAAAGTAAAGAATTTACCACAGGCAGGAGGTCAGTGTTGCAATGCTGCAAAGCCTCTATTGCATTTTTCGGCTTTTTTTCTTTCAAAATCTCTTGCCACAGAATAATCTCACCATAGACCCCTGAAGTTTCAAGTTCGTAAAAATCTGCTAGTTTGGTAATGCTAGAAGTGTTTTGATAATTACTTTCTTCTAGGCTGGTTTGTATCAAACACTGGAAAGGTGTTAGTATGTTCTGGTGAGATTCAAACTTTTGGTCAAAAGCCTGGATAGTATTTTCGAGAAAAGGGATAAATAGTGATCTTGTGAAGTATTCCTCAACTGAGTCAGCTGGAACATTGTGTCTCATTGTCTGCCGCCCTATCGTCCTTGGTCTCGAAACAGGGACCTCCAAATCTTCACACAGGTCACTAGATTTCTTGAAAATAGATGAAAATGCGTCACCTGCTTCATTTCGAGCCTCTTCTAACTTCTTTTTTACAGTTATAGCAGACTTTATGGTATCTGAAAGGTCAAGATTTTCTCTCTGCAAGTACAAGCTTAATGGTAAAGTCAGTGAAAATACGTACTCAATTACAAAGAGGCTCATCAGAAAGTCACATTTTTCAATCGCACTCTGAAGAAGCTGAACTTCAGTGGCAGCTTTCTTGTCATTCCAGGTTTTGATTTCGTCTAAAGCTGACAGCATAGGGTGAAGTAACTCTACAAAAGATTGCACAGAGTCGTGGCGTTCGATCCAACGAGTGGAGCACATTCTCTTCAGCTTTTCTTTCCTTCTGTTGTCATTTTCCATCATTTCAGTTTGTGTCGTTACAACTGCTTGCCTCTTTGGGGTGTTGAAAAAATTGTAAGCACTCTCAATTGTGCCCATACAATTTCGCACTCCCTGAACAGAGCATCCTTCAGAAATGCAGAGATTTAAGCAGTGTGAGCTGCATTGCACATATATGGCTTTTGGATACTTTTCCTGTATAAGTGCTTGAACTCCCTTCATATGTCCACTCATCGTCCCTGCGCCATCATATCCTTGACCAACCATGAACTCTGGTTGAAGATTCAGATCATTTATAGTTTTGCATATTACATCAGCTAGTCCCTTTCCAGTCATATCAGTGATAGGAATGAACTGCAAGAATTCTTTATGGACTTTTCAATTTTCAACAAATCTAATACAGAAAGTCATTTGGGCAACAGTACCCACATCTGTCGTTTCATCGACAAGAACTGAAAACCACTGAGAATCTTTCACTTTCTCAACGGGTTTTTTCAAGATAATGTTAAGTGACGAGATGATCTCGTTCTGAATTTGCCAACTTATGTAAGTTGCATTTGCCCCTGCTTTTTCCAAGTGTTCCTTCAAAACAGTATCGCCAGATTCAATCCGGAAACTTAATAAAGACCTGAAGTTTCCCTCTGCCTTTTGAGTAGGTTCGTTCATTGAAAGAGTTCTGAGTCCCTATGTCCACGGAATGCTAAACCTCTTCTGGCAAGGAAAATTGCTGTAGATATAATCGGCTTCAATAGTTCTCTGTTTTTCTTGACTTGAACCACATGCCGTGTATCTAAAGCCTTGTCAATGCTTGGAACCCCTTCCGAGTGTGTGGCCATAAACATACTTGCCTTTTGAAGAGAATCAGCATGGTATTTTGCCTCTTCATGTTCTCGGAAAACTTCCCTGGCATCTTTCCATTTTTTGAATGGATACTTAACTAATTTTCCAGGACACGAACTTTGCTTCCCAACTGTAGTGCAGAACAAAAAACAAAACTTACAAAATGCTCCGTCTTGTGATGGTGAATACACAAGCCAGTCCCACTCACCAAGCCATCTTAGAACAAACTTCAAGTTTCTTGGACCATATGACGGAAAAATAAAGGTGGAGTCAGGTTTCCAAGGGCTCAGAAGAAGCTTCTTCCTAATGTTGTCATCAATCTGGAACATAACAGAAAAGTTAAGTAGATACTGTAAAAAGAAAAATCTTTTTATCTTACAATAGTGACGAGAAAACAATCAAATTTTAAGAAACAATTAGGTATACTGGACTTCTCAATAAAAAAAATTGGGGGACGAAAGGAGATGAAAAAATGAAGGATGAAAACTTGAATCCTTCTTAAGATATTTAAAAAAGTATACATATTGAAATGATTGACTTTTCTCAGCTACGTCAACTTTACTGAATTCTTGTTCACAAATGTTGTTCGTACCTGTTTTCCAGTGTATAGGCCAATATCAGAATCAAACACTGTTGAAGAGTTGGGTTGCAGCAAAGCTGATGAAGATACGTCTTCCTTGAGCCTTGGTTTCTTGCTTATCGACGTGGTCGAACTCAATCCTTCTCTTCTTTTGCCTTCATCACCATTTAGAAAAAAACTCCAAAACTTAAAATGTTCATTACACATTTAATAGTTTAACAATGTTTGACTTGGATTTGACCGATTTTAGTGTTATCATAGAACAACTAGCCGTTCGTTGCTCTCGACTTCGTTCACGTGCTGGTCTATAGTAATATTATAAAGTTTGCCTGCTACAAACTGAATAAAAATTGCGCATTCTATACGTTAAGCGGTTGAACCACCGCAAGTGAACGGCGAGTAAAACGCGCATCATTCTACACATAGCGGTGTTGCCTGCCATGGTAATGGCGGCAAACACTCACCAAGTGGACTTGCAGAGAGTCACAGTTTACGGTCATGGAATTGAGGATTAACACCCCTCAGTCCACTGTCAGCATGTTTTGATATGAGAACTTCTTAAACTGTTTTAAAACTTCTTTATTATGTAGCCCGTTCAACATAAAAATATATATTTTTTAATCTCTCTGGGGGGGTTAACCCCCACCCCCACCCCGCCACTGATCCATGGTAAGTTGGACTATAATGTTTAATGTTTTTTTATGGTCTGCCTTTTGATGGTGCAAACTTTATCTTACAATACTCCAGTTTGTGGCTCCTTACCATTTTCTTCACTCTATTTTTACACAATACTGTTGGCCTTCTTCTTTCTTTTTTTTTGTGTATTAGCTACCAACTACATATTTTTAGCCTTAGCTTTCTTTTCATGTAGCCATACCAATTCAGTACCTGCCAGTATTGTGTCGGTTACAAATCCATGCCAGCCTCTATTCTTTATCTAATTTCTTATTTTACATAATCTTATTACTCTATCTACACTTTTTCCAGTAGTAATCCATCTTTAATGCTTTCAGTCTGAGTTCCCTTTGAATCTCCTACATTTCTGATTATACATATCAGTTCTCTCCACTTAAAAACATCTTTTAATTTAACTGGATAAAATTGCTGTAACAAAATAAAATAACACCCATCGATGAACATAGTGGTGATCATGTTAAATATTGTTTTTTTTTTTGCAAATTATTATTTATTTTTGTGATTATTTAAAAAAATGTCCAATTATGTAGGCTTAAGCTCTTTCACTTCTACCTACAAACTTTTTTTTCCAGATCCATGGCAGCATTTGGTAGCAGACACAGAAACAGAAAAGAAGTACAACTTTCAGTTACATAAAGTATTAACAGAATGTAAACACAGACATATGTTAGAAAAATATAGTGTTTACATAACGCCGTCTGTTCGTCAGCCCTCCATACCTGAAGTGAAGGGTATGTATGCTTTAACATTAAAACTTTCTTGACCAATAGCTCAAGTGTTTTACTAATTCTTCTGTCTCAAACATCCACAGTTACTTTGTTAATTTTTTGTTTTGTATTTTGGGCTTTAAAATAAGGCTACTTTATAATGTACATCATTAGAAAAAATAAATAATTTAGTAGTCTCAGGAAATACTGGGCTCAAAGTTGAAGTCTTTGACTTGAGTATGGTGTTATAAGACTCCAAATCATGGCATACTGAATGTACACGGAATGATTAGGAACTTTTCATACATCTGTTTGAACTTGTATTAGTATATTGGTCTCATAGCGGATTAGCTATATTTCTTAATTAATGTAGTAACAAAATTATATTATTTTGTAATCCACAAAATAATTTAGATCTAACTTGTCACCGGACAAAAGGCTTGTCGCATGACAAATGGCGCCAATCATACAACTCTTAGTTTAATTTGGTGACCCTAAACAGGGCCGTGTGGCGAAAACGCTGTGATGGTTGTTCCGCCCGAGCCGCACTGAGATGGTCGGCGGCTGCGCCCGCTGTTCATGGCATACTACAGTCCTCCTCTTCTTTCGGCATTGGTTGCATCGAGTCCGCTGCCGGTACAGGGCGAAGAATGCAAGAACATCGGTTCTACTCTTCGGCTGTTCCTTCCGGCTGACTCCTCATCGATGTCGTCCAATAGAGAGAGGAGATGAAGTGTGCAAAAAATTCTAGCGGTGCTCTTTTTATGCCCTGACCGGGATCGCTGATTGGCTCGCTCCGAACACGTCAGTTGTCACATCTCGGCTGCTGATCCCTGACTGGATTGCTGTGTCTTCTTCAGGTGCCACACGCCGCCAGGTGTTCGCGATGCTGGTACCGGAGAGCAGATGGACTGGTGTGCCTCGCTGCCGTCACAACTATAGAAAACATTTTCTTGTTGATTATTACATACTTTTATTGTTAGTAATTGTTCTGTTTACTGGATTCAATGTTAAACATAAATTCTGTATCTCATAGAAATACCCTTTTATTATTAAAAACAACTTTTACAAAAAAAAAATATTACCTGAAGAAATACTGGTTTTCCCAGGAAAAATAAAAGTCTGATACAAACCATTTTGTAGAGAATTGCTGTGTATAGCTCTAAATACTTGACCACTGAGTAGAGACAACAAACAATTAAGAGGATTTTTTGAGACATGCTGCAGACATTTTAGTATAACTTTGTGTTTTTTCCCTGTTGGGTTAGACTTTTAAGAGTGACACTATTTTCTGGTTTTAACAAGCGTTTCATTTTTCTTGATGTCAATATTTTGCCAGTTGTATAGTGACGCATTCTCACTGGTTCAGCTGAGTGCTCCATATTGTATAATGAGGGAATGTTTCCATATGGTTTCATTTTAATAAAAATAAAACGTGTATTAAGCTGCGAAATAACATGTGTTGTTCTTAATGTGAAAACCCATGGAAATTTGCAAGATGGATTAAGTATTGTGCCTGTTTGTAAACTTATAGTCCCTGCAATTCGGGCGCAAAATGTAAACTTACTTTTACATTTATAGTTTTATTACTGGTGAAAATGTAAATTTTGTCTATACGTAAATAATTTTCGGTCACCATGTTTGTTAAGGTAAAAGTAACATGATCGAAATTTACTTTTAGGGCCAGAATTCGTGTAACACGAACCAGTTTAGTGAAACAAATTACCTGAAATAAAGACATACACCAAATAACATATAGAAAGTATTTATTAATATTAAACATTGATAAGTATTACATAGACATAGATCTCTGATCGATATATTGCGCCATGGGCGTTGTCCACATGAAATTACACTATACAAAAAATATACGCTGCATTATAATACATGTTATAGGATAAGACATACATTTATTATTTAAATGTAAATTTCAGCACAACCCAACACTTATAAATTTTAACCCACACACTCAAACACTCGCTCTTCCATACGCATGGTACAATGATTCAATGATTAATGTTGGAGCTCCTTTTAAATATAATGAAAAATTTAAATGATTTTTTAAATAATTGATTTAAAATTTGGTATTTGGAAATAATTAAAGGATTGAAAATGTAAAAGGAACGTTCTCACCCATTTCGTGTTTTGGTTGTTATCGCTGTAGGTACTGTAAAACTTCGCGACCACTACCGCGAGTTTTACGTTTACTCGTCTCGGTCACATTTTTGTAATCGACGCACTGTACGGTGTTTTACACAGTTTATTAACCACCTATAGTGGTCTAAAAAGTTAAAATTTTACCCGTAAGTGAATGAGCAGCCGGCCGGCTCTGATCAGTTGCTGCAGCAGAAATGACGACAATTCCTTGTTGGATTCTGCGGAAGTGGGGTGAACCTACGTCACATTTTCTTTGTTTAACTTGTTGACATCGCCGTTTTGTCGTTGTCAACACATTCTCAGCCTCTGACGTAATTAAGGCTTGGCTTGCTTATCGCAATAACTGCACACTGTTTTTATGACATTTTACAGATTCTGCTATGAATTAGTTCAAATCCTGGCAAATATTGTGATATAGTCCACTCACTGTAGATTCGTATCGGGTGTTTAAGGTTGGGTTGGGTATGTCAAAAAATAGAAAAATACAATATTTATGATCTCGTTACCATATTTTAGGTAATTATAAAATGTACCATGATTGTACCATCACAAAACCCCCTCAATGAAAGATGGTGTGACGAAGCAAACAAACTTTCATTGACCCTTTCATACTTCCTAAAGGGATCAGCCAGGACAAGTCGCCACAACCCCCTTACAAATTTACATAAAAAATAACAACAACTCACCCTTGGTCTGGTGATGATGACCGTACCTAGATGACCTTACTGGACTTCTCTTGCGAGATCCCAACACCATAAGGCCACTTAGGCTCTTAACGCCCCTGCTCTGACGCGTTGGCCAGCTCAGGACCGCTGTCACACCACCAAACACTGAAACAATATATAATAAATATTAAAATAGTGGCTTAGTAAATCACTCCATCCTCAACTGATCTGGTTCCCCTTAGCTAAGTGCTGGTTTGTGCCAATAAGCACTGGGTTGGCTTAATATATTTATAAAATTATAATCTTCAAGAATTAAAAAGAATATCTCTTCTTCATATTACAACCCTGAGTTGAAAAATGGTTTCGATTCCTATCGATAATATTTATCCTCATTCTTTTACAATTACTAGAATTGTAGCATAAGCACATTAATATAATATAGTTACCAAAATTGAATAAAATATAATTGAAAATATAATAGGAAAATTACACATTATAATCTCCCAAATCTGGAGAAACAAATTATAAAAGAATTAATAACTCTGTATATTTATTTATTGAATACTCTTAGTGCATGATAAAACAAAAAAATTATTATTATTGTTATTATTATTATTATTCTTATTATTAACAGGTAATTATTTGGCTTATTTGTATTATTAACAGCGCCAGTTAAAAGAAAAAAAAAAATTTTTTTTTTTTTTTTTTTACACATTATTCCCATGTTATAACATCATGTTGAAATTTCTATAACATAAATACATTTTACATAATAATAATACATTAATAATTAACACTGATACATTAATACATTAAATATTCTTGATTCATTTTAATTTAAAATTTTAATCATTTAAAATTTACAATTTCACTTAAGTCATTAATTAGACATCAATTTTATTATAATGAATTATTAATATTTATTTCAAATTTATTATTAGTATTCAAACTACATTATTATTATTATTTCATTATTCACTTCTTACTTTCTCTATACTCTGAACTTTCTACCTACCTAACCTTTCACCTTCTATCACTGTTTAGTCTGGATAACTCCTATATTCACTATACTTCTATTTTTTATAATCTTACTCACCTTCTTCTAATTGACCATCAAATTTACCTATCAATGACACCAATATCTCAATTATATACTCCATTACTATTGTCATTTAAATCCTATGGCACCGCTCGTCTTTGCAATGAGTTGGGTGTTCCCTAACTGGCTATATACATCCATATTATTTTGCCCTTCCAAAATTTCGGCAAACACTCCCTTAAACTACTCTATTAACTGCCACAACACTATTGGTTGGCTACTCTTTATCACCTCACCCCCACTACAGAATTCTTCAACAATAATTATATGTTTATACCTTTACTTAAACACCTTCTCTACAAATAATCACTAACTACTGTGTCCCTAAATATCTAATAATTCTCTTTGTATTTCCTTAAAAATTCTTATCTTTCTAACTCCATTTACATTAATTAATCAACTCACCTGCATTTTATCTATACCCAGGCTCTATTCCTGTTTAAACACTTACTGTAATCATTGACAATTCTCTTATAAAATTCCTCTCTTACCTACTTATAACAATACCTCTTTTCAAATTCAAATATATATACTTACTTAAACATTATTATTATTCATCAGTAATTAAAAAATTAAAATATTATTATTAAATATGTTATTAAAATATATAATAATACACACTGGTGTAAATATACCTGTAATACATAATACATATCAAAAATACATGGATATATAAATACAGTGAATACAATGAAAAATATACACTCCAACTTCATTATTGTGTCATTAATCGAAATCAGTCCATAGCAGTCCAATTCAAAACCACTTTTCATATTATTATTTAATGTTCATTTCACAATACAACAGTCTATCCACCATCATTAAACAACAAACGAATCTTAGGTCTATATAAATCATTTTTGATTAAATACATTATCTTATTATTATAAATGTAAAGGTTATTCAATTTTTTATAATTTTCCACAATACTATTATAATCAATATGATCACTCCATATCATTATCTCATATAATTTGTCACGATCGATTATGGTCCTGTCACCTTTAGTATTATCTGTCACAACCAGGTAAATTATAAAGTCATCATTAATAACATCCTCTCCTGCTGCTGCTATATCAGCTTCAATATAGGGTAAGTACTTACAATAATTATTAATTCTCTCTCTACTCACTCTCTCTCTTAATTCTGTATAATTTCTCCCAACTTCAAACAACTCTAACTTACTATCACCATACCTATCTCTCTCAAAATATGCCTCATCGTAACACCAAGTCACACTCTCTCTCTCCTGATATGCAGGGATCCCTATCATAAAATTGTTGCACCTCTTCTTAGGTACACAAAAACATGAAGAAACTTTATTTGTAGAACTATCGTCTATCAAATATAAATTAAAGGCATTCTTATCCTTATAACAATTACATGAAGACTTGTCTTCACCCCCTAATACAACATTAAAAGAAAATTCTACCCCCTGCACTCCTTGTACTAAAATACTTTCTCTTAACTTTCTTTCTGACTTCATAAATTCAAATATTTCATTATCTTCCATTATACTTTCATTATCATGTTTATCCTTTTCTAACACCACAATCTTACTACTTGTATTATTTGGACTATCTATAGTACATTCATTATTGGAATTATTATTTTTAAATAGGGTTATATTCAGTACAGCATTTTGCTGGGTACCACTATTGACTTTCTGGGTTTCTACTTGATTTTCTACCACATTTAAATTATCTAGTTTTGTAATAAGCTGATCACATTTCTTGATAAGTTTATTGTGACCTAATTCTATTTCATTTTTCAATTCATTGAAATTAATATCTAAACTATCGAATTTGTCACTTTGTTTATCAAATTTGTTATTTTGCTCATCTAGTTTTTTATCAAAACTGTCAAATTTATTTAATAAAAGTTGCATCATTGCATTAGTTTCATCCTGCTTACTATCTAAACTAGTTGAAATGGATGTATTGACTTTAGTTATCTCTGCAGACACAGGCGTATGCGCCTCGTCAATCTGACTAGTTTGAGGTGTTTGTACATCCATCTCGCCAGTCAAATTTACATTAGTTGTACCTATTTCTAACGTAATATTGTCATTAGTACTCGTGTTATATTATTTAAGGTTACTAAAACGTATTTATTTATAACCTAAAATTTAACCTTACCTTTCGCACGCTTTGCGAACTATTACGCTATTACCTCAAGTAATTGTTTCACCTACCAGTAGGTGTACTCTACATAATTTTATTTTATGTTGAGTCCCTGTTCGGGCGCCAAATGTAAACTTATAGTCCCTGCAATTCGGGCGCAAAATGTAAACTTACTTTTACATTTATAGTTTTATTACTGGTGAAAATGTAAATTTTGTCTATACGTAAATAATTTTCGGTCGCCATGTTTGTTAAGGTAAAAGTAACATGATCGAAATTTACTTTTAGGGCCAGAATTCGTGTAACACGAACCAGTTTAGTGAAACAAATTACCTGAAATAAAGACATACACCAAATAACATATAGAAAGTATTTATTAATATTAAACATTGATAAGTATTACATAGACATAGATCTCTGATCGATATATTGCGCCATGGGCGTTGTCCACATGAAATTACACTATACAAAAAATATACGCTGCATTATAATACATGTTATAGGATAAGACATACATTTATTATTTAAATGTAAATTTCAGCACAACCCAACACTTATAAATTTTAACCCACACACTCAAACACTCGCTCTTCCATACGCATGGTACAATGATTCAATGATTAATGTTGGAGCTCCTTTTAAATATAATGAAAAATTTAAATGATTTTTTAAATAATTGATTTAAAATTTGGTATTTGGAAATAATTAAAGGATTGAAAATGTAAAAGGAACGTTCTCACCCATTTCGTGTTTTGGTTGTTATCGCTGTAGGTACTGTAAAACTTCGCGACCACTACCGCGAGTTTTACGTTTACTCGTCTCGGTCACATTTTTGTAATCGACGCACTGTACGGTGTTTTACACAGTTTATTAACCACCTATAGTGGTCTAAAAAGTTAAAATTTTACCCGTAAGTGAATGAGCAGCCGGCCGGCTCTGATCAGTTGCTGCAGCAGAAATGACGACAATTCCTTGTTGGATTCTGCGGAAGTGGGGTGAACCTACGTCACATTTTCTTTGTTTAACTTGTTGACATCGCCGTTTTGTTGTTGTCAACACATTCTCAGCCTCTGACGTAATTAAGGCTTGGCTTGCTTATCGCAATAACTGCACACTGTTTTTATGACATTTTACAGATTCTGCTATGAATTAGTTCAAATCCTGGCAAATATTGTGATATAGTCCACTCACTGTAGATTCGTATCGGGTGTTTAAGGTTGGGTTGGGTATGTCAAAAAATAGAAAAATACAATATTTATGATCTCGTTACCATATTTTAGGTAATTATAAAATGTACCATGATTGTACCATCACAAAACCCCCTCAATGAAAGATGGTGTGACGAAGCACACAAACTTTCATTGACCCTTTCATACTTCCTAAAGGGATCAGCCAGGACAAGTCGCCACAACCCCCTTACAAATTTACATAAAAAATAACAACAACTCACCCTTGGTCTGGTGATGATGACCGTACCTAGATGACCTTACTGGACTTCTCTTGCGAGATCCCAACACCATAAGGCCACTTAGGCTCTTAACGCCCCTGCTCTGACGCGTTGGCCAGCTCAGGACCGCTGTCACACCACCAAACACTGAAACAATATATAATAAATATTAAAATAGTGGCTTAGTAAATCACTCCATCCTCAACTGATCTGGTTCCCCTTAGCTAAGTGCTGGTTTGTGCCAATAAGCACTGGGTTGGCTTAATATATTTATAAAATTATAATCTTCAAGAATTAAAAAGAATAACAGATTCAGCAGATTCTGCTATGAATTAGTTCAAATCCTGGCAAATATTGTGATATAGTCCACTCACTGTAGATTCGTATCGGGTGTTTAAGGTTGGGTTGGGTATGTCAAAAAATAAAAAAATACAATATTTATGATCTCGTTACCATATTTTAGGTAATTATAAAATGTACCATGATTGTACCATCACATGTTCTAATGTGTGCTCCTTTTTGTTTAAGTATTTCTTTATTACTTCTTTTATCCAACGATAAATTTATTTAAAATATACCAAAAATATGAAGAATTAAAATACTGATACTATTGTGCTAATTTTGTAGACTTATATAGTACATAATTTTTATCAGTCGAGGTTTCCAAGTTGAGTAACAGTAACGAACTTAAAACCGATAAGGCAATGTATTTCCCTGCCTCGCCTATTGTCTCATCCAACTGTAGAACCAAGAATAGAATAGTCTAGGCCATTCAAGGCACATAAACTAGAACATTGTAGAACAAACTACATTGACTATAAATTTAATAGTACATTGATGCAGAACATTCTAGTGTATTCTGTGAATCTCCATATACGAGGGATGTTCACGTTAATCCAGGACTATAAATTTTTAATAAATATAGAACACATTTATAATAGTAAAAAATACTTTTATTTATCGGTGTAATCCCCTGCTACATTTATCCCAGCATTTCACTAGTGCCTGGATACCCGCAGTGTAGAAAGATTTGTCGTTATGTCGAAACCAAGATAGGACCGACTGCTTCACCTCATCATCCCTGTTGGAATGCTGGCCTCCCAGGAACAACTTAAGGGCCCCGAACAGGTGAAAATTGCTGGGAGCGAGGTCCGGACTGTAAGGGGGGTGTGGTAATAACTCCTAGCCAAGATGTTGTAGCGTGCATGTCGTACGGTGAACGGTATGCGGGCATCCATTGTCCTGCAGAAACAGAACACCTTTAGTGATCGCACCAGGCCGTTTTTTCTTGAGAGCATTGCGTACATCTTGAAGAACTTTGCAGTAATACTCACTGTCAATATGTCAATATTGACTCCATGGGGTAGAAAATCGACATGAATGGTGCCATTTTTATCCCAAAAAATTGAGGCCATAACTTTGCCTGCAGAAGCAATAAAATTGTTCTAAATTTTTTGGCAGGTGGTGAATCCACATCCTTCCACTGTTTTGATGCACATTTTGATTCTGAGGTGAAATGATGGACCCACATTTCGTCCCAGGTAACAGTTCATACAAAGAAAAAGCTGACCTTCTTTGTTAAAATGTTGCTTTAACTCCTTGCAGATTTGCAATCTTCTTTGCCAGTCGAAAGCAGAAAGCTGTCTTGGTACCCAACGTGCAGTAACCTTACTGAACTTCAGAAGTTCGTGAATGATTTTGTTTACAGTTCCCACAGACACATTTATTTCTTTTGCAATTTTCTGACAATTTATCTATCGATTATCAAGGATCAGTTCTTCCACTCGCTGAATGTTCATGGAAATTACTAAAGTAGGGTCCAAACCACCTCGACTGGCATCGTCACTCACTGATGTACGGCCTTCTTTAAAACGTTTGCACCACTCAAATGTTTTACTGTTACTACGAGTCTCATCACCGTACTGTGCAAGGAGTCGCGAATAAATCTCACCGGGTTTTACACGTTTATTCATGAGAAATTTTATTACAACACGCTGTTCCACATGTGCATTGAACGCCATGTTCTTTATGACTGACTGTTGTTATTGTTTAACGTGTAAACAATACAGCGCGCCATGTGGTAATAGCTGACACTTGTACTTCATATGTATGACCAACAGAATGCGCAGGAATCTCCATTTACACTCTAGTCTAACAAAAGTCCTAGATTGACGTGAACGTCCCTTGTACATAAGTTACACATAAATTGTGGAAATATGAACACATGAGTAACATAGCCTATGTATTTAACTACACGTATTCTAATGACAAATGGTTTTAATAATACCAGTCACAATATTACTTAATATATAATGCAATATTTATAATATTACTTTGAATGTGGATTGAGGGTTCTCTAGTTGTGACGTATGGACCTGGTTTTGGCGTAGCCTATGGCAACCAGTTAATGTTCGTAATCGTTGTACTGAATAAATCACGTTTACTCCTTTATTTCAAATTAAGATTATTAATTATAGAACCTAACATTACATGGTGTCAGAAGTGGTTAAAATCACAAAATTAACCGAAAAAGGAGTAAAAAAGTTGCAAGATGACAACAAAAAACGCAAACGAAGCAGTAATTGGAATCAAACCACCAGGTAACCTACAAATCGAGCCTGACAAATCTACGAACTGGAAAAAGTGGTTACAGCTGTTTGAATGGTATGCAACTGTCATCCAGCTAGATAAGAAGCCTGCTGAAGTCCAGGCTGCAACGTTTATGGCGATTATAGGGCCAGACGCAATCGAAATTTACAATAATTTCAACCTTAGCAATGCTGACAAAAATAGGTTGGAAGTCATCAAAGAAAATTTTAAAGAGTATTTCACACCAAAAACAAACATTTCTTTTGAGAGAGATATATTCTTTAAGATTGAACAAAATGAAGATGAACAGTTCCAACGAATTTTTAACAAGAATAAAAACACAAGCAAGCAAATGTGAATTTGGCACGCTACTTGATGAAATGTTAAAAGACAAAATAGTATTTGGAATTAAATCTAGTCAAGTAAGAGAAAAACTACTAACTGAGGACAAACTCGACTTGACAAAAGCTATAGCTATCTGCAAAACTAGCGAACAAGCTTCCAAACAACTGGATGAGTTTGAAGGCAAAAGTAAAGCAGATAAAATTTTAGCAGTCAAAGGCAAGAGTACCAAAAATAAAGATCAAAAGCAGAGTTTTGACTGCAAAAGATGTGGTTCAAATCACAAAAGCAAAGAATGCCCAGCTTTCAATAAAAAATGTGCTAAGTGCAGTAAGACTGGTCATTTTGCTAAAATGTGTCGCACTAAGAATAACTATCATGATTCCAAGCGCAAAAACAAAGTGAACATATTAGAAGAAAGTTCAGACTCTGAAGATGAAATATACATAAGTACCATAAGTGCTGGTGAAAGGACTGGACTGAAATAATTCAAGTTGGCAACGTAAAGTTTTCTGTCAAACTTGATACTGGTGCAGAATGAAATGTATTACCTAGGCATCTAGTGGATAAAACCAAAGCTAGTTTACAACCAAGTTGTACAAAAAACTTAATAAGTTATACAGACGACAGAATGACAGTTCTAGGTGAAGTAAAACTACAGTGTAAATTAAAAAACGAAGAAGCAAAAATCTTATTTAAAGTAGTACAAGAAAAAGTTACACCAATCCTAGGACTCCAAACTTGTGAAAGATTAGGACTTGTTGCAAGATTAAAAACTTAAAAAAAAAGTCAATCTACAGATGATATATTTGAAGGGTTAGGCTGTTACAAGGATTATGAGTATGACATCGACCTGATCGAGAACCCTAGATTCGAGATAAAACCCCCAAGGAGAGTTCCACATGCAATAAGAGACGAGGTAAAGCAAGAACTCGACAGGATGGTAAAGTTAGATGTCATCAGACCTGAAACAGAGCCTACACCTGCAGTGAGTCCAATGGTGGTAGTTAGACAAAAAGGTAAATTAAGAATCTGCATAGATCCGTCAGACGTGAACAAAAACATTTTGAGGCGGCATTTTCCTCTTTCTACAATAGAAGAGATATCAGCTGATATCAAAGGATCAGAATTTTTTGCATTACTAGATTGCACGAAATGATTCTGTAAATTAAACTCAAAAAGAACACAAAAGATGTTAACATTTGCCACACCATGGGGAAGATATTCTTTCAAGAGACTCCCTTTCGGCGTATCCTCAGCACCTGAAATATTTCAAGAAATTTTAACAAATTTACTTAGTAAATTAAAAAATGTAAGAGTGTCGATCGACGACATCTTTATACACGCAAAAAAAACAGAAAAGAATTACACAAAACAGTTAGCGAAGTCATCGAAGTGCTAAAAATTTCAGGCTTTAAACTGAATAAAAACTGTATTTTTGAAGCAAAAAAAAATAAATTTTTTGGGACACATTGTTTCGGCCAAATGACTAGAAGCAGACCCAGAAAAAGTAGAAGCCATACAAGCCATGAAAACACCAACGAATAAAAAAGAGTTACAGAGACTCTTAGGAATGATAACCTACCTAAACAAGTTTATTCCTAACATGTCAGACCTAACAAATCCACTAAGAGATTTGTTACATAAAGACACAATTTTACCTGGGAATTCCATCATGAAGAGGCACTCAGCAAGATAAAACAAGTACTACTGAGTCCACCAGTACTAAGATTATATGATGTAAACAAACCTGTAACTCTAACAGTTGACGCAAGCTCAAAAAACCTTGGGGCAGCACTTCTTCAAGAAGGCCAGCCAGTAGGAGCCAGAGCACTGACTAAATCTGAGCAGAATGATCCTCATATTGAGAAAGAAGCACTCGCTATACTATTTGGATGCAAAAAGTTTCACGAGTATGTATACGGTAAAACACTAACAGTGGAATCAGATCACAAACCGCTTGAGACAATATTCAAGAAAAATATACAATCAGCTCCAGCAAGACTGCAATGTATAATGCTTAATCTTGCACCATATTCACCAAACGTTAAGTTTAAAAAGGGCACAGAAATACCTCTGGCAGATTTCTTAAGTCGTGACTGTGATGCTTCTAAGTTAAGATATGACCAAGAAGAGAACCTCAAAGTAGCAGTTATTCGACCAATTTCATTGGATGCTAAAGGGGAGTTAATTCAAGCAACAGAAGAGGATCCACATTTACAGTTGCTACTTAAAACAATAATGCACGGGTTTCCAGAAAGAGCCGATGAACTTCCTGCAGAACTGCGACATTACTTCAACTTCAAAGAGGAATTGACATATCTTAAAGGACTAATTTTTAAAGGTAAAAAAATTATAGTACCAAAAACACAAATACCCAGAATGTACGCAGTATCCACCAAGGACATCTAGGAATCCAGAGCTGCTTAAGGAGAGCTCGTCAATCACTTTACTGGAGAGGACAATATGATGATATTGTAAAACTAGTCAGTGGCTGTTCTGTCTGCGAACAAACACAAAGAGACAATACCAAAGGTACAGTGCTAGTTAAAAGGATCCCCACACTTCCTTGGCAAATAGTTACATCAGATCTATTTGAACTGAAAGGAAAAACTTATTTGGTGATCTGCGATAGTTATTCAGGATACTTAGCCTTTCAACAACTAAAAAGTCAATCATCCTGTGAAGTTATCGAACAGTTTAAAAAAATGGTTCTCCGCACATGGTATACCAGAAGTGCCCGAAACAGATAATGGCACACAATACATGTCCAAAGAATTCAAGGACTTTCAAAAAGAGTGGTGCTTTAACCATGTCACGTCCAGTCCACATCACCATCAAGACAATGGTCTAGCTGAAAAAACAGTTCAAACTGCGAAGAATCTACTAAAAAAATGCAGTATTGACAAGTCTGATGTCCAGCTCGCTCTCTTAAATTGGAGAAATACACCAAGAAACAACAGCTTAGGTTCTCCAAATCAATGCCTTTTTAGCAGAATCACCAGATCACCGATACCCACAACAGACAGCAATTTAAAACCAAAAATAGTTCAAGGAGTCACATCCGAACTTGAACGTCTATGAAAGAAGCAAGCTAACTACAGCAACAAACACACTAAACAACCAGTTAATTATGAACTTAATGATAAAGTCAGACACAAAGTTGCTCACCGCCAATGGGAGGGAGCAAGGGTGATAGAAAAGCCTGAAAGTCTGCCAAGATCTGTAAACATCCAAACAGATCAAGGCCAAATTTTAAGAAGAAACTTCAGTCATCTGCACAAAACACAAGCAGACCTGGCCAGCAGTAACAGAGTTGTACTTCCTGAAACCAAATATGCTGACAAACCAGCAGAAGTACAGGTTCAAGCACAAGCTCAATCACCTGCTGCCCATAAGTCACTCGCTGCATCCACTCCTACATCACCAAAGCCTAATCTCAACAGGGATACTTCAAAGTCCTGCCTCGATCAGCAAGAGAACCATTCGCAGCAGTCAAACACTAGTAATCAACCAACCCACCGATCATCAAGATTTGGAAGAGTAATAAAACTAATAAATAGACTCGATTTGTGATAGTTATTATATAATTTGAGTGTACGATCATAAGCATTATTTAAGTATACACCAATGTTCTTATTTTATTTATAAAGAAAGGGAAATGTGACGTATAGACCTGGTTTTGGTGTAGCCTATGGCAACCAGTTAATGTTCGTAATAGTTGTACTGAATAAATCACGTTTACTCCTTTATTTCAAATTAAGATTATTAATTATAGAACCTAACATTACACTAGTATACAACAGTTATTTGACAGATTTTGCATTCAGACCAGTGTAAAAACAATGTCTCACCAAATGACATAATGGGCATTATACAAATGGGTTTTTCATCTGGGCAAATAGTTTTCCATTATTAGTACTAAAAGTGTATCATTTCCATCATTCGTTACATTCAAACGGCATCATTCATTTGGTAGTCAACCAATTTATTTTATTTATATATTTCGTTTTTGTTTTCAGCTATTATTGAAAGTTGTGAAGGGAAAGTGTTAGAGAAAGTACCCAGTAAATGGCCTGATAAAAGTTTCATAATCTCATGCACTCAGGATAAATCTGCGTGGAAAAAGTTGGAACGAAAGTCTGTATTGCCTCCGGTAGTTGAGACGGAAACCTTACTTTCTGGAGTCTTCCACAACCATATCAATCTTAATTATCACAGGCTTCACTGAAAGTCTTTTTTTTTTTAGATATATTTATTTTATAAAAGCATATACTATTTTCATTTGTATTGAATTTTTTGTTCTCACTTAATAATTTAGATGCTGTTGTTTATACATTTAGAATCATTCTTGTTTTTTTTTTATATAATTGTGTATTATGTTTTGTATGTTTTTGCACTGAATGTGAAAGTTGCATATGCAAAACTGTGTTTAAGTTTATTTTAAATGTATATGTAATGTATGAAATATTTACAAAATGATCTTTCAGCAAAGTGTCTTAATGTCTCAAAAGTCACAGAACCTTTTAAGTCTTCAATTTAAATATATCTAATGTTTTATACTGTCTTTTAGTTGTCACTGTGTCTTAGATTCTACACTCAATTCCTATTTATCCAGAGTAATGGAGGGAACAAGTTCCCCAAATAATTCAAAATTACAGATAATGTGAGGTCTTCTTTCTAACAGTCATAATAAATGACTACTGTTATCTACATAACACATGTAGATAAATGTACGGTTATAAAGTTTGAAATAACAATAACGGTGCATAAATGAATACAGTACTTATAACAGTACATGAACAGTGACTGACAAAATTATTGCAGAGAACACTTTTAAACACAAAAGTCACTTTCAAACATTTACAGTACTAATGTATAAAATTCAGTACTCTTTTTAAATACTATGCTGTGCTCTTTTTATTAGATTACTAACACTAGATTCATCATGATCAGCCATGGCTCTACAACCCTTGGTGGATCTTGGCCTGCACCAAAAGTCAACTCCATTCTTCCCTATTTCAAGCCCTGCCTTTCCAGTTTCCTATGTTCAGTCTATCTGATCTTTCAGTCTACTTCACAGTCTTCCCCTTGTTCTACTACCCATTGGTTTCTGGTAGAAGATGTGTTTTGTAAGCTGTCCTTCCTCCATTCTCTCTATGTGTCCAACCCCCAACTTAACCCTTAGCCGAATTTTTTCTCTTGAGCACTCGTAACAATAGCTTTTTCACAGAGTGAGGTCATCAGCGTCATGCCCAACCCCCAACCGGGCGGGTATTTTGATTTTGGGGTGTTCTTCCACTAGACAGGATGCCCTCACCTCAGCTACAGAGTCCTGTCCACCCTCACAGTTCATCTGCCATACCACTACCCTTCAGTTCCGTCCAGTAATGTTCAGCTATGGGCCCAGCTGACTGCTACTGTCTTTGGCCCCATCCTGATACTGGTGGGTGCTGCTGCCCTCCACCAGGGATGTTTCTTGACTTTCCAGTCTAGATCCGTACTGTTCTGTGAAAAAAGGGTCACCTCGTGTAGGATGTGGGTCTTCACCACGCAGTACGGTCTTGGCTGGGTAGAAGTTAGGGGCGCCATTGCTTCCTCCAACCCTGGGTCTTATGAGGATCAGTGTCCAGTGAACCTGAAGCAAAGTTGCTACTTCTCCAAGTTTCCTCAACCCACTAGACTACTAGAACACTAGATTACTAGGTACAACATTTTAAAATCTGTTTACAGTCACTAGACTACTAGAACACTAGATTACTAGGTACAAATTTTTTAAATCTGTTTAAAGTAATCTGTCATCAATTTATGTTTTTCAACTTTTTTTATTATTGATGCACATGATTTTCTCATACATAATTTATCTGCTGGATGTCATCTTCACTCTCTAGATACTCAGTCAAACCCTCAACATAAATCAGAGTGCTGTTTCATGAGAATAACCTCATTGGAATAAACCTTTCTTCCCTTCCATCATCTTGTTCTTCATCTGATTCATTTTCAATTCTTTGAACCCTTCTATATCAATTTCTTCTGTTCACAGTTGCTCAAAACCCTTATTATCATGATCAGTGTTAAACCATTCTTCGACATTTACTTCATCAATGGCTTCCCCATCCAGAACTGAGTTTGCAGTTGTTACTGTTTGTAAGTCTGTAAATTCTTGAACAGGCTCAGATGAAACTTGTTTGATTGTGTTTGGAAGTATTTTTCTCCATGATTTTTTGAAGTTTTGTAGGTTCAACATGTTGCCAGGCTGCTGCAAGATATGGCATCTAAAATAGTGAATTCCTTCCAGAAAGACTTCCAGTCTTTACTGTTATCAACATTTCTGCAGCATGCTTTGCCTAACATCTTTTATAGTAAGAAATCACTCCTTGATCCATAAGCTGGACATTGGAAGTCACGTTTGGAGATAAACAGTTTCGCTGGGATGTGAAGGCACATTGTCAAAAATAAGCGTTGCTTTTTGTGGGAGACTTTTTGTTTTAAAATGAACTGTGTCTGCAAGTAATACCGTCTATGCAGGCACCCTTTTGATTATAATAATTTTCTGGCAAATTGGATACAAAGGATTTCATGCCTTTAAAAGAGCAAGACATTTTTGCTTTCCCCATAGCGACCAGATATGTTAATTTAAAACTTCCAGATATGTTAAAATAGGTCTGTGTTACTCACTCCTTACCTGATTAATGACCTGGTGCTGTCACTAATGAGTGCCAGTGTCCTAGTTGCCAGTACAGTCCAGTTTAATCAGTATTAAATTGCATAGAATCAGCATTGATCAGGATGGAAATTTTTTCAATAAATTTCTAAAATTTACTCTTACATACGCCCACAGCATTCTCATCGTTGCCTAATTTTTCACCTTGAATAGTTATTTCACAAATGTCGTGGTGCTGGTAGTAACTGGTCAGCCAGCCTGATGAGGGATTAAAATTTCCCTTCATTCCAAATGCATCAAAAAAGGTCTTTGCTTGTTTTGCACAAATAGAGCAAGTAATAAGTGTCCTCATTGATCTCTGCTAGTTAAACCATTATAACATGGCTTTGACTAACTCATCGACTTTAATTTTTTCATTGATTTTTTTTGTGTCATAATGGAAGGAATCTGAAGATGGCAAACACCATGAAAGCCCATTTTTCTTCGATTTTTTTTCATGGACAGTCTGTTTACCAATATCATATTGAATGACAGTTTTCTGAACAGTTGCCATTCTGAACCATTCTCTAACCGACAGATAATTTCATGTTTATCGTAAATACTTAGAGCTACGTAGGCTAGTCTTTTGTGACATTCTATGCAATGAAAAAAGATGGTTTTGTGCGCTTCTATATCACACATTACTACAATAAATATCAAACTAGAAATGAATATGAAATGTTTAGAGAACAGTGGCCTAACATTGAACTGTTTACACGGTAACCTGGTATGACATGTTTTTGTCACAGAGTGTGTCTGAATTAAAAAGTTCAAATTTTTATTTCACAGAACTCAATATATAATGTGTGTTTAATTACCATCGCCAGACCTTTGATGTAGACATGTAACAATAAGCTGTGTAGTACCTTTATGTGTATATGTGAGATAATACTCATTTCATGCACCAAATTAAGGTTTTAAACTTGAGGGTGTAGAGTGTTGTACATATCTGTACAGAATATATTAATAATGCAGCCTGTTTATTTTATTGTTATGATATTTTATTCTTTTCACATGCACACTGTATTTTGTACCTCATATGACTTGCCATGGTCTATTTATAAACTGTATAATCCCACCCTTCTCTAGATAATCAATACTTGACTGTATATAAACCTAGTATTGTGAATGACATTTTGTAGTAGATTGGGGCTTACTAGATCAGTAGGTATGACATTTGGCTATTAATTGAGGAGTATCTAGAGTACTACCAGATGGCTGAAGTATGGTATTGGCTACACTGTTTTTCTTAAATACCGTGCGGAATGATCCTGTGGTATTTAGATAGTACAAAAAAGAGTCTATTGTTATACAATACACTCTCAATGCACCTTCATACTTGTTGTCTGTGTCATCGCCTTCAGTATCGTATTGTTACATATTTTTAAGAGTTTATAATATTCTTAACTGCAACAGATGGTATTCAGTCCACATATAGTAGTACATTGACAAAACAAGTTGTAGTATTATGTTTATATTCTGATTGTCAAGTTGTTTGCAGGACATTCCATTATTAACAGCTGTGATAATGTCTGGTTGATTTCACTAAATCAGTGGTCCTCAACCTTTTTTTGTTCACGGCACACTATCTTATTTAGTGAGTTCCTGTGGCACACTGACGTACGAGTTGGCAACAGTTCCCCCTCCATTCATGTCACCAGGTATGACTGGGCGTGGAGTCTTTATACTGTCTCCATAGAATTAACCATCGACCTCCCTCTGGAGAAAGAACAACAACTTCAGCAGACTAGTAGTTTCAGGAACTACCACTTCTCAAGTTTCGGAAGTTAGCGAAGAAAGAGTACCCGTAATAGCAGTGGAAGCAGTTACATTTTTCTACCACCTGCTTCTCTGAGCTGGGCTTTACGGCGCTAGCAATCGTACAAAATAAGAAACGCGAGAGAGTTCTCTTAAATGAGTAGGAAATGCCTGTGTGTTCATCTTCAATTCCACCACAAATTGAACTTTTGTGGAATAAACGAAAAGTTTAACTTTTTCTCAACAATAACTCAAATCTTTTATTGTAAGTCGTAAGACAATAAGTCCCCTATAAAAATGTGTTTAAACTCTTGAATATTTTTCTCTGGTTTCTTTTTCAAAATGTATATTGAGTAAAATTTATATTAATTACGTTTACCAGCAATATCAAAAGTCTTGGAAGTTTCGTGGCACAGTAGTGTACCGCGGCACTAAATGATTTAATGTCATATCATATTCATGTCTGGTCGAGAAGCCACTGTGTATAGGTTTTGCCGTGCGGTTGGTTACCCATAATTATGAAGTATATTTCTCTTGTCTAAGAAAAGGTGGAGGAGTAAGTCTAAATGATGATGGTCATCACCATCAGCACCACCACCACATCATCTTGTTGTCATTACCATCGTCACTATTACTATCATGTTAAGACTTAGGTATGTCTTACTACAGCTGATGATGCTCCAGTCGTACATTTGTATTTGGGGTGAAAAATTTTGTTATTACTAACGGTTTACAAGTTGTAAGTGAATCATACCATTGTTACAACTACATCAATGTTGCTACATGATTTAATATTCTGCCATATTTACAACCGATACGACAGTTGAGAAAGCAAAACTGTTTACACAGTTCTTGTTACATGGTTGTAATCTGTAATTATGACGTCTGTAAATTGCAGAAGCAACAAAATAAGAGCCAAGAGAAACATGTTTCTCTCTGTTCTTTTTTATCTGTTTACCAGATGTAAATTTGGCATGAGTGAAATCTATGAAATCAACCAAACATTTGTTACAATGGAGTGTCCTGTATACAGCTTTAATAACAGGATATATGTGGAATCATTTAGCCACAATATGATGCAGACTGAATATCATCTTTTGCAGTAGGTGGAAATAGACCTCAGAAGATGTATCCTAATATCAAAGTAGTGATGATGACGATCACCATGGTGATCATTAAGAAATAATCACCAGCACCACTATCACTGATGTATGTTAGTATTGGTTGTGCATGATTGTGTGTATTCTGTTAATTCTGTTCCATTCTACCTCTACAACCCACGGTGGGATTAGGCTTTCCATTATAATTTTCTTCAGTTTTTCAAATGTTTACCCATTCAGTATCTTCTTTACCTTGCCTGATGGATACATTCTTTCAAAGCAACTTGACCACTTGACGTCTTCAGTTTTTAATGACTCATGATCTCTTCATTCCCTGTGATCTGGTTCAACTCATGGTTAATCATCATTCTCTAATCTCAATCATCAATACTTACTTCCAAGTTGAATTCAGGTTTTTACTTCAGTTGCCACATTGTTTATGTTGAGATGCGATCTCAACTGTGTTTTGAATCCTGCCAGCATAGTTTTTACGATATGTACAAGTTTCTTCACTATACCCAGCAAAGCCAAATCATTTAGCATGGCCTCTTGGTTTAAATAAAACTATCAAATGTCGGTCTAAAATCTATGAATAAATTACAAGGTCTGATTAGAATGTGTCAAAGCTTACATGTTGCAGTCTTAGTTGAACCACTAAGTGCCCCATCATAATATGGGAAATGTTTCGTCTTAACAAAACTTAAATGTATGTTAAGACTAAAAATGATGTTCTTAATAATTAGTATCATGAAGATAGCATGTTAGTATACACATAAATGTTGTAAAAAGAGTCGTGTGTACGACTACCGTTTTACTCTGTAAAATGTAAACAATGTGCAATTTGTGTGTAATGGGTGTAAAGTGTCTTCTCTATCCGTAGTTCAAATGCATGCAACTTCCGCAGATTTCGTCCGTTGCGAACGTACGAATAACCAGGTCTCGATGTTCTTACCTGTTGTTCACTAGGGGTGTGAAAATCCCGGTGGCGCCAAATTGTTTTCTTAAAACAATTAAAATAAAATTCAAAGGTGTATGACCAGCGCGGCTCAGGCGGTTTGAATAATTCAAATATTTCCGCCAGCCTAGGCCGACTGTAGCGACCAGTAGTTCGATGCGTAGGCTGTGCAAATCGTTAGTCGTCAACACTACTTGTCTGCTAAAATGTACATAAAATATTGTGCACCTCCTAATGAAATTATAACACCATGGTTACACTCAATACTTGTATATTTTTTATTAATGATTAGTTATTCATTTAATACAAATTATTCTACTACAAATGCTCCGGTTATTTATATGAGACAACTACAGGGTTTGACAAATCGATATTTGAACTGATAAACAGACTTTTAGTAATGGCGTCTGTTGGAAATTATACACAAATTATTAATGTTCGTTTGTCATAGGTTCTTGAGATTACGTTAAAAGGATTACAAATGTTTAAAACAATAAAAATACACACCCTTACATCAGTTAAACTTAAATAACATATTGTGTAGGTATAATTTGTTTAGTGTAGTGTAGTAAAAGTGTTTACAAGTTATGGATAATTAACAACAGGTTATCTTTGTCAGTTTATAAATTTTCAGTGACTTAGTATTCTTTTTAATCTTTGAAAGTAATTATTTTCAGTTTAGTGAGATTTCGACCTTTAGTGAGAAATAATCAACGTGAGTTTATTTATAAATTTTGGGTAATTTAATAGGTACTTATCACTTCAGTAGATAGGACGAGTTCATGCGATCTGTTATTAATGGGTTATACTGCAATCATCTTTAATTTGCATTGGTTTGGGACATCAGGCACCTTTTCCAGTTCAGTTGTTAGGAATTTATTTTCTTTTTTCGTTAATTCGGCCTCGACTTCAGTAATATGGTTCCAGTCATCGTCTTATTTCTTGGTATTCACTTGCTAGTAACTTCTTCTGAGATTTTTAATGTTTTAATTGACAATTTTGGTCATTCGAAAACTAGCGTCTATTCAACGAAAGCGTCATATAACGAGTAAAGAAATCTAACGGTAATTAGACACCAAACGACTGTTGTCATAGTAACCAAATAATCCTGATTGGTTAATTCTGAAGTAGTCTATTGTTATCAAATTTTGAATTTTTATTCAAAATAACTGCATATCTTCTTATTGATTATATTCTTCTGTCCTATTCCCTACATATTAAATGTTATCACCACTGTTATTATTTCCTTTCAAAGATTAATTTGGTATCCCATAATGTATGTTTTTATGAAATATCAATGTTTGTACAAATCTGTTAATATTTGGTATTTACATTTCTCTTTTAAACTAAGTTCTTATTCTAATATTTTTTCTTTAAAATGATTTATAAATTATTCTCCCCTATTTACTTGCCTTGAATTTCTTAATCTCCTGGTTGTTTTTATACAGTTTGCAATTGTTTATCATTGACATATACATTTCCTAGGCCTTAGTAGCCATTGATTATTTCTATTTAAATTATTCTAATTATATTTCATCTCATTACAAAGTTTTTGTTCTGTTGTTATAAATGATTTGTTTAGTGGTTGTTATGTCTGAGTTTGTTTTTGTTCTGAACATATGTCAGAATTATTTTTTATGTCTTAATACTTAAAAAATATAACACTTAGGCCTATGGACTGTAAGTTCCCTCCAGCCATATCCTCTTCATAATTGAAACAAACAATTCTTTACAAGTTATTATTAACTGTTGTTTTTAACATTAATTTCCTTCTTTGCTACTACTCTGAGTAATAAACATCATTACTTCTTGTAAATTTATTTAACTTAATTTCCCTCATAACATAGGGTATTTACCAAATATATTTTTAATTACTTGAGTCTTTACTACTGCTTTTGTACATCCCATGTTAACACAAATAGTTTATTTTACCTGGGCTTTCTCCCCTGAATAATATTGTATTCTTTATCTATTTCTAATCTAAACACTATCTTTAATTACCCTTAATTCTATATAAATTCTTTACAATTCCACTCTTAAATCTTTCAATGGTCCATCATTGATTCATTGAGTGTTTACTTATCTATCACTATCTTTTTAATTACACTATTGCTTACAATATCCTTTTTTACACATCACTGTCACTGTTTTCACTTTTTATTTTACACTTATTGGTGGGTAAACCCTATTATTATTTCTCTATGTCACTTAATTATTTTCATTATATTTCTCACTATCATTACAAATTTTATTTGTATCTAACGAGTTCATGTCTCTTTCTAGATTTCTTACTTACATATACTACTAATTCGTGGGTTAGTGTATTTTTATTTAATGGGTTTTTATTAATTATGGGTCATATTTGTCACATAGATAATATTAACATTTCTTTTTTATATTGGTTAATCACCGGTTTCGTTCACTTTATGATATTGGATGGTATCATCACCCCCTTCCCTCTTCTACATTATTTGTCTGTGTTTCATCACCTTGGTTCATTTTATTTTCTTTGCAGTTGGTTTGTTCCATTATTTAAATTCATTTTTCTTCTCCTTCACTTCCATCTTGTCTCGCTTTATTTTGGTTAATATCTGGCCAATCTCGGGGGTTGGGTCAATGTCATTTGTCTGTCAGTCTAGTTTGTATTTCTTATTTGATAATCACCTTTGGTTTACTATTCTTCCTCCTTCACTCTTAATTATAATTACTACTTTCATTCTCGTGATTATTTATTTATCAAAATATATTATTTCTTAGCATTTTTTACATACTTATTGATATCAAATATGATCAGGGTTTGGCAATGTTATAATGTGTATACTAGTCTTATGCTGAATTTAATGGGCACTCTATAAGTGTATGTAAGTATATAATAATATTAATAAAATATATTATTAGTTAGCAACACTAACCAAATTTGATAAATTATTTGTTCTTATTAACAAATAAATCTTTATTATTTTCAATTTATTTATGTATAATATAAAAAAAAATATTAATCTAAAATTGCTTTTGAAATGACATTAAAAACTAAAGATTTCAAAATCTTTAATAACTAGTTTCTTTGTATATGATTTATGAGATGGTGAAATTCAGAATTTAATTTCAGCTCATGTGTCTGTACACTGAATTATTTGAATACAACATTCACTTTTTCATTTAAAAGTTTTTATATATGCCAAAGTCAGCTTTACAAATTTACGGTCTTGTGCACTTCATTCTTGTTGTCAACACACTGTCTGGCTACAAGTCAAACCGCCACAAATCCTAGCAGTAAAGGCACAGTAGGAAGCTGTGTGGTGGGATGCACATGTACTGTTTGACCTTAACATGAAAGAACATAACAATATTACTGTCAATAGGGGCCATAGAAACCATAATAATTATATTTAAGGTGTGTATGTCATTTACTTAATATGCTACGTATTTTATTTTTCAAAGAAATTATGTGTACTTCCATGATAATCTTCAGGGTGTACAGAACTTTTTGTACACCTGTGCTGATAGTTTCTAACAAATGAAACCATAAGTTCTTTACAAATTATAATGGCCTTAAAGTGTAAGTTACATTTATTGAATAAATGTCTTATTGCAAAGAGGAATGAGTAGAATTATTAATGAACATGTATATATGAATAACTGTGTATTTTATTGTAATCAAAATTCAGCGCGTGATTCATGTAAGAGTATATAAAATAAAAATCTTTTCAATAAAGTTAAGTGTATTAACCCATGATGTATAATAGCAGTTGTGGGTAGCTTATCTACACTGCCACTGCAGGGAGTGAGCTGAGGGTGAAATCAGGACTGTTCTCAAAACATTGCTCAGCTCACTTAATTCCAATAACTACCTCACTCCGTTTACTTGTATTTTGTCAACTCTTTGAGTCAGTTATGGTGCTCTTTTTTCCCCAGTATCATTTATTGTACAAGTCTATGTTCTGGGTTAAAATAATACCAGGAGCTCGGAGGAGAAAGGGTAAGTAAATTTTTTTTTTTTTTTTTTTTACGGAATCCTATTTTCTGACATGTTGAGAACACGGTAATACCACTATCACCTCTGTATTCGCCCTTAGTATTTTGTAAATAGCATTGAAATGTATGGACTGCATAAAACCAGCTGAGAACTTAGTGGTGTAATATTGGAGGAGTAAGGGCAAATATACTGCACGGTGTCACACATCGGCATCATCTTTTGCTTAGGTTCGCCCTTTCTCCACCACGCTTAGTTATAGTTATACTTGATCTGACATGTCTATGAAAAGTTTTATCAGTATGAGTCGGTATTTCGATGTGATTAGTTCATTCTTTCTTACACTGCTTACATTATTTCTTTGTTATTCTAATAGTGTCTTATTATAATAGTGCCATTACAACAGTGAGTGTGAGTGTGGTTTTTTTGTAAAATACCAAGTAACAATAGATCAAGGAAAAAGCAGAAACATAAAGAAAATTGGATTGTTAATAAATGTAAGAAAGTAGGAACTTTAAAAAGTATAAAGTAATTTACTCTGATTTAAGATTTTTTAATGCTAACATTCATAATTATTTTAAATTTGTACGTATGTTAATCATTAATGTTAATTGTTTCTATTTTTATGTTTTAGTTTTCTTTCATTTAAATACTATTTATTTTCTTAAAAACACACTGTCAGTAATGCATACTAATCATTATTTAATTTTAATTTCAAGGAATATACTAGACTCTACATTTTTTACACAGTACTATGTAATTTGCTAAAAATTTGATAATAATACCTAGTGTTAAATAATCAACATTTTGAATTTTCATTCGGTTAATTCGAATTTTAGAATACCGTAATCTTAAAATTTTTGTTGTTTTTATATTAGTTTTTATTTTACTTAATGTTAATTATTTATAAAAAAGTGTAAAATAGTCAGAATATGTTTGTTAATGCTGAAAGACATATTTATTCGCCCTTTCTATCCTGAGAGTATTCACAAACTTTAAACGTGATTTCCCAACACCATGATTTTCATATTCGCCCTTTCTACTCCCAGCTCCTGATATTTGCAATTTGAAAAGAGCAAATACTGTTAGCAGTAAGTAGTCTACAGTCTACATATGACTGGTGTTACATCAATGTGAGACCTGTGTTGATGTACATTTAAAAAAATGTAAATAAAATTTATATCGACAATTTGTTATTACTTTTTTACTGCTAAACAATGCATATAAACACTGTAAATTAACACACAGCCATAAATAGTTGTAAGTCGATTGTTGTTATGTTATGAAGGGTGTGTATGTTAACTTGAAAATAAAAAAATTAAACTGGTATAACTTTCCTACATTTATATCAGTTGGTCATTTCCAATTTTTCATTTTGTTTCTTTCCCTTCCCAAATAAACTTTTCATGCAAATCATTTTCTGATGTCCATTCTAATAAGAACTTTCTATGATTATACTGTCTTCTTTTCACAGATCGAGGGTAGGGGAGTAAATACACTAAATCAATATGAAACTATGGAGGAGCACCAATTGTCTGACATAATAAATATCAAAACTTTTCAAGACAATTTTAAAAAACATTAAAATAGTTTATTTGTAAGACGTTTTCAGAAGGTAATACAGATGGGACACAAAATGGAAAATTATTTTATATACTAGTGACCAAAAATGGAACACATGTATAGAAATTCGTAAACAACAGGTAACAAAGTGCTTACAAGGGATCATTAAAAAATGAGTAGAGTCGAATTCCCATTATCCAAGTGTAGATTAACAATAGCAGATCGGTAAAAAGTAAAAATTCAGAAAATGAATTTAAAATACTGTAAAAAGAATACATATGCAGTAATATACACAGAACACTTGGAAATAAGACAAGGAAAGACACCAAGATAAAATTCTCTGAAGTAATGGCAACACCTGTTTTAACATATGGAAGTGAAACTTGGACAATGACGAGCAAAGAATTCAGACAACTGAAATTAAGTTGTTGAGAAAAACCAAAGGTTGCACCCTTAGAGACCAAATATGAAATGAAGATATAAGAACCGAGTTATATGTATATTTTATGGCTAGCAGAATAATGGAAGGACAAATAAAATAGAGGCAGCCTATCGAGAGAATGGAAGATATGAGATTACCTAAACAAGTTATAAGATGTGCATTACCTCAAGGTAGACAAGATAATTATAATAATAATAGGTAGACCAAGGAAGAGATGGCTTCAGTGAAGACAGAATAGGCTGTAACTCTATACTTTGACATGGAGAAGAAGATAAAAAGAATATAACATAAAAATTATGGAAGAAAAAGAGGTTTATTATACTGAGAATTCGATGCAAAACAGCACAGATGTAAAACAATGCTTTAATCAAGTTTGGGAAGTTTGCTTGCATTGATAGAAAAATGGAAACATGATAAAAAGCAAATATCGGTATGGAGAACCGTACATGACTTCCATGTTCTAAGATTTATATTTAAAATCATTTTCAAAATGAAATATTTCCATAGAAACTACTTCTTTCCACTTGCTGCTTCAACCTTAACCACAGTACTGTGGTCACTAACGTATACCACCTCACGTTATTGCACTCGATTTTTACTGATGTTAGAAGTCGATGGCACTGCCGAAACGTCTGGTTTTGCAGAAAACATTGGACTATGGTCAAACAGCCTGGGAAGGAATTTTAACAACAAAATACTTCTTTGTTACCGATAACGTAGTACACAAAAAATTATCCCCTCCCCCTTC
The DNA here is from genome assembly GCA_034769895.1 of Magicicada septendecula. Lineage (NCBI taxonomy): Eukaryota > Metazoa > Arthropoda > Insecta > Hemiptera > Cicadidae > Magicicada > Magicicada septendecula. Next base: position 67,524,180 of record CM068367.1, read on the forward strand.
AACTATAATTTTCATTTATAGAAAATTACCCCCACCTCTTCAGTTCAACTAGCTTCTTCATTTATAAATATTCCATCTACGTTTTTACAGTGGATTATTATGATCTTCTTCTCAGGATACTTTATTTATCAAAATTAAGTACTTTACTCTTGTTAAAACATAAAACGTTGCAGGTAAACTACCCTTTCCCCGTAACCAATCTTCACCAAAATCAACAGGCCTTGAGTTCTCTACAACTGAGGAACGTATGCAAAAAATTATTTGATTCTGTTTGAATTTACGGCAGTTATCATTCGTCATAGGAAAAGTTACCCTTGTTAAAACATAAAACGTTGCTGGTAAACTACCCCTTTCCCTAAACCGATCTTCACCAAAATCAAAAGGCCTTGAGTTCTCTACAATTCAGTGACGTACATAAAAAATTATTTGAATTTGTTTGAATTTAAGGCAGTTATCGTTTGACATAGAAAAAATTACCCTTGTTAAAACATAAAACGTTTGCTGGTAAACTACCCCTTTCCCTAAACCGATCTTCACCAAAAACAATAGGCCTTGAGTACTCTACAATTCAGGGCTGTATGCAAAAAATTATTTGATTCTGTTTGAATTTGCGGCTGTTTGTAATTTGCCATAGAAAAAATTCTATTCTTGGATTTCGTTGTCCATGACGTGTCCGTTACTTAACTAAATATCACTATAATATTGACGACTCGGAACACTGAGTTTTTTATAAGTAAAAACGTAAAGTTTTACCTTACAGCCTAAACCAGCTTTCACCTATAGAAGGCTTCATCAGAGGCTCATGAAGCCTTCTATAGGTGAAAGCCGGTTTAGGCTGTAAGGTAAAACTTTACGTTTTTACTTATAAAAAACTTAGTGTTCCGAGTCGTCAATATTATAGTGATATTTAAAAAATTCTACACACAGACACTTTTCAAAAAATGACTTTTCTTCATGTTTTGAGGGTAGTACAATCAGAATGAGCCGTTATCTTGAACACAATTTTTTTTGCCATGACCATACTTCCATTTCCTTGTGGAACATGGAAGTAAAATTAGTCTACCATTAATACAAAAGAAAAACCATATTATACTATAGGCCTACAAATTGTCATCATTTTAACAGCAGCATAATCAATGAGATGTTAGGAGGTGGGCACTGAAGGAAGGTAGGGTCCAGGATTGTCATGCCACTGAACTATATTGTCATTGTCAGCTTTTACCAAGAGACGGTGTGATAACTGAAATCCCTTGTCAGAAGCAGTGACACATATAGTGATTAGTAGAAAGCTGGTTGTAAGCAAAATAACTATAGCCACTTACATTTTGGAATCACGTCAACATATAAAAAATTTAAAAAAGCATCCTAAATTTAAAGCATATAGTTTCTGCCCTTTCAGATGTTTCTCCCACTAACGCTAGTATTGTATGTCAGGAAAATTAGTCTGGTAGCAGGTCAAAAAACCTGGAAATAAGGTCCGCCCAATGTTTTTTAGTAATTTCTGTTTCTTCAAGGCATACATAATGAAAATCTGCAGGGTGCCACTTTGTCACCCTTGAGCTAATTTAAATATTCAAGATGGCTTAAAAATCAAATATCGGCCATATCTTCATGTATAGAACAGACAGGATAATCATTTTGGTGTCTAATACTATGTTTTCAGGGTCAGGGAATACTAATAGCGGATTATCTTGGTGATAAAATATACATTTATGTAATAAAAGATAATAGGACGTGGTTGGTGAATTGAAAATTACATATTTTTAAAGTTGTATTTATTACAAAGTAATTAAAGTAAACAATGGTTATCAAGACCAAAACCATTTAAAAGCATGAACTAATTATTATTCTCTTCATCACTTAAATCATCCACAGCGTCAGCAGGTTCAGTTGGTACGAACTTTGTCCACGGATTACAACAAGTTTCTTCGCCATAGCAATTACAAAATGCTGTACATTTTAATTTGGAAAAGAAACAGCTGCACCTTCCGTTACAGCAAGGATCTTTTTTTGCACAACCACAGCGTACCATTTGAAGTAGGGGAGGGTGGGCCACAATGAGACAAAAACTACTAAAATATTTTTGTAATTTTTCTAACTGATTTTAAAGTATTAAAACCATTTTTTATGGAAACTTTGGTTCATTATACACATATTTCATCTATTTTCAAGATATATATGTATGCACCAACAACTTTATGACCAATTTAAAAGTCGTCTGCAAGTGTCTCAATGTGGCCCATCAATGGGCCACAATGAGACATGGAAAATAATACATTATTGCAAAATCATTTGTTTATTTGATTTAAATTCAATAAAAACATGAAGTGGTTATCATAACTGTGAAAAATAACATAAATATACAACTATTACGCATTAACATACAATTACAGTATTACACATTATCATTATTATATTACACATATTCATTCAATAATGAATAAATTTATGTAAAGAATAATTGATTATTAATAATATAATAAACAATTGTTAAACATGAATATTATTAAATCAATGAATTTATTAAATCAAAATTAAGTTCAAATTTATAAAAAGATTGCAATCTCTTTGTGGATCCTAAAAGTTTTGGAGTTGGCAGTAACATCTTTATATCTGACACAGGAATTAATGCTATATCTGAAACATTTGGAAAAGAAAAATAACCTTCGTTCTTCACACACTTTCTTAAAAAACTAACTTCTATGTCATCATTTTTGTCTTTTGAGCTGATAACCTTCGCAATATAAAAAATATCTCTAGCTCCCTTGAATTCTACCAGAACAAAATCATCTTGTTTTGGATCACGGTCAAGCTGTTGAAAACAACTAGGATTAACTTGTTCTTCTGGTGGTTGGTCTGTATCATCTGATGACTCTCTGCTTGATGAGATTTGTAGTTCATCTTCATTGTAAGATATTATAAATTCTTGTTCTTGCTGTTGTTTCTTCTTGCAGAAAAACAGCTGCTTAGAAACATGAGATGATTTACGTTTCCGAGAATCTCTTTCTTCCAGCTTCTTTTGAATTTTTTCTTTTTCAGGTGTATCAGTTGGGATGCAGCTGGAGACTTTATTGCGACCTTTCCTAGCCCCTTTTCTCACACCAGCTTTAGGGAAGCCTTTGAAAATGTGTGGGCTGATAAATTTAGAATTGCCTTGATTAGGCCTACTGTCATCGCTGGACTGAATGGAAACACTTGTACATAATGGACTTGGCTCTTCACACTCTTCAACAGTACTATCATGAACTACAGTGAGCTTGCTTCCATTGATTGAAACAGTTGCAGTTTCATTATCATAGTTACGATCAGTCACATAGCTTGTCAGGAAATCACCTGTTGTAAATACTTCACTGTCAAACGGATATATCCCAGTTTTTTTGAACCCTGCTTTGATATTGGATGGTGTTATAGAGCGTTCATGAGCCAGTCCAACACAGCTGCCAACCTGATAGATGGTCATTGGTATTCCAGGGTTACAAAGCATCCACGAGTCGACAGCAGCATTGTAATGTGCTTTAAATGAGTAAAACACACAGACATCAAGTGGTTGTAGTTTGTTACTACAGTGGGGTGGTAAAGTGACTATGGTCACACCATTTTCTTTGACAAGATTCAACGTTTCTATTGTCAAATGACTCTCATGGTTGTCATATATAAGAACGGTTGGATTATCTTTAGTAGAGCCACTATATTTAATGAAATGTCTCATGACTAAAGGGAATACTTCACTAGTCATCCATCCAGAGTTAGTAGCTAGTCCCAAAGTTCCTGGAGGAGCACCATTGGTCATGTGTGCTTTAAAATTTTTTCGAGGAAAGACCATCGCTGGTGGTAAAGTATTACCAGATGCACTTATGATACAGCAGGTTGTGACCAGGATGCCTTGTTCCCCACTTGTGCACTGGCTAATTTGTTTAGAGCCTTTTGATGCTAACACTTTTTTGGGTCTCTGCACTGTTGTTGTTGAAGTCTCATCTAAATTATAAATGTGACTTCCATCTGCAAATTTATCAGATCGACAGAGTATTTTTCAAGTTTTCAAAAAACTTACTGACATTGTGTTCATTAAATGAAGTAGCACGAGAGATACTACAGCCTTCAGGCTAGCGAATACTTAATTCAGGATGCCATTGTGACGTACTTATCGATCACATTTATTATTATTATTAAATTTCAAATTAATTGTTACTTACCGTTACGAAAACTCTTACAGGGTCACAGGATTCGATCACATGTACCTAGATACAAACATGGTCTATGGGTTATGCAAAGTACTGACACAACTCATTTTAGAAGAGAATTTAACTTTTAATTTTATTTTAAAATCATTTGACAGATTTGAATTTTTTACTTTTCCTCCAAATATAGATTTTACATACTTTAAAAATATTATGATTTTACAGGTTGTGTAATCATTACGTCTTATGTACTATTCTTATTTTCTACTACTTACATACATTAAACAAGAGAGCCCAGCCTGCCATTTTCACTTAAATTAATTTTAATTTATTTGATACCCCATACCTTTATAAAACCCCAACCCTTACACTTTCAGTAAACGAAATAACCCCCGGCCACGTGGTCTTCGCGCACATCCATTTCTTTTCTAATTTCGTGTGAACTGTCCAAAAGGTGTTTAAGGTTGTTTTACATTTTTCCCGACCGCGGTTACATAAACTTTTTCGGCTATTTCACTGTTATATCAGTTTAAAAAAAATTTGTTTCTGAGCCCGGTTGACGGGCGGCCAGCACAGGCGAGAGTCGACCCAAGACAGACTACGTCTCTCAGTTACCCACTCCAGGAGCATTTTAGTCAAAACGACGGACATCAATGCCTTGTATGTAGTCGTCACAGTTTCGACTCATGCTAGTCATGTAGTTGTTGGAATGACGATAGCAGACGATTTCAACCAGGCACTGGCTAATGTCATAAAAGTGGGTGGGACTTACAACAGCGCTTCCGCAAAGTTTTGGAGAAGGCGATGAATATTATTCTCTCTAGCCATCTTGGTTTTTCAACATCGCTTGGGTATGCGCTCATGCGCGAGTAGTGACGTGTGTGCACTGCCACACCAGTACAGATTTCTACGAATTTTGTGGAGGTGCAAATTCCTTTGCCGCATTACACAACAACAACCTGCGTCTCGCTTTGTTTCCAACTGTTTCTCAACTCTGGTCTATTACTCTGACAAATACGTTGCACAATAATACAGTTTTACATTATTTTATAAGGCTCCCGACCGAAAACGAAATGAATAAAAATATATAAATGCCCCAAACGGTTAAAATAAAACACCCAAAAATTGACCCGCTACAATACCCCCTCGATGAGAATTCTGCTGTGCATGACAGAAGAAATCTCATCGATAACCCCGAAGAGGACCGGTGAGGAACTGGTGCCAACAACCCCCTGGTTCTTAATCTCATGGGTACACGACCCCCCTGGCTCAGCGACCCTGGACTCATCTGAACGAGATCACTGGACTTCTCCGTAAGAGATCCCAACACCGAGAAATCGAACAGACTCGCACCACAGCGCACCTCGCCTTTTAGCATGCTACCCCCAAAAATCCTCAATCCCTGGCTAAAATGATTCCAGCTCCTCAACCGATATGGTTCCCCTTTTTGCAAGCTGGGCTGCCTTTAGCAGATACTGGGCTCACACACACTCGCATTACATGATACCATAACACATTAAAAATAAAAATTTTCTTTTAAAATTTATTATAAATTTAAAAAATTCAAAATTCAAAAAAATAATCTTTTATCAAAAATTCTCTTCCTGGTTTTCTAAATTTTTGTTTCACATGACTTAACCTAGACATTTCTACTAATCTAAACACATCCTTACTCTAACAGGAGAACCACTTATAGTCTACCAATACAATGCAATACAATAAAAGAAACATGGTTAATGCACACATAATAAAAGAATCATTATCTAAAATAGTCATTCGCTGGCAGGCGAAAAATCAAGTTTTTTTTTTCCAAAAAAAATTAAAATTTTCAAAATTTTAAAATTCAAAAAAAAAATTTAAATTTATTCATTATAAAATTTTATTAAATCTATTTATTAAATAACATATTTATTAAAATTATTCAAATATTGGTTTGAATTAATCAAACAAACAAATTAAAATTGGCTTCCTACTATACAAGCTTAGTAGGTGTATGACCTCATCAGCTGATCGTAACTAGGTCAAGTCCAAAATCCTTGACCTACATATGTTATATATAAGTTCTGAAAACACATTGAACATTTGCAATATCCTAACTTGAAATACAAAACATACTAACAAAATATCTTTAAAATGAACAAAATATTATTACAAATGGATCATCAGCGTGATATTTAATTTATTTAAAACAAACAATTCTCAATTTTACATTATTTTCAATTTTTATCAAAATTCTGTCACTGGTTGAAAAAAATAAACAATTGTATATTCTTTATTATAAATTCCCCTCTTTAGTTAACAGTTTAATTCCACATTACTGTGGGTGTTGTAACTCATTTATTCTCATTTACTGTATTAGATCTCTATACATATATAAACTTTCTCCCTCTGACTCTAATATTCATCAACTTCAATTATCATGACACCCATCTCTACCAAAATATCTACTAATCAGGACACTCTAAACCCCAACTTATCATTTAACACAATTCGCCACCTTCTCCCATTATAAAATACTCTCTAACCCTTTGTATATAGGATACGTGTTTCCCCGCCCCCAAAAAACTCAATTCCCTTATCTGGCGGCCCGGATTCTACCTAAGGCGGCCCCTTCCCCACTAAAATCTATCCCTATCCCGTCCCAACCCTTGTTGCGGACTCCCCAAATACACTACCCTCTAATACAAAATTGCCATCCCCAAAAATCTCAATCTCATTACCTTACTACAAATACACAAAATAACCTCATTAATTATAAACATAAATATATCATTCAGAACTCTACCATTATTCTCCATTACTCCTGTGTCAACATCAGTACTTCACAACATTCTGTCACATTACATTAACTCAAAAAACAACATTACATCATATTCATCTTTATCATTTCACATTCAACTTTTAATTCCATTTGGACAGGTCTACGTGTCCCATAAAACATTTATCACCCATGACTTATCTTTTATTAATTTGCATAAATTATTATTATTTTATTTCTCATATTCTTTTTATCTTTACTTCAAAACATCTGTAGTACATTAAACATTAATCACTTGTAACATTTACAAACCAATATACCAGTGACATGGTATTGCTGATCAGCTGATATCCTAACACAATGAAAATACATCTTAAAATTGAACAAATTACATGGAATATACATATTTATTTTTCATCACTCCTCACCTTCTGGTTCCCCTTTTCTTCTGATTCTGATGCTTATGTTAACCTGCCAGACGATTTAATTATTGGCTTAAAAAAATACACACATAATAAAATTACATATTCTTATCCATGCTTATCTAACAGACAACAATAAAATAATACACTTAAAATTATAGCATGAACACCTTATTAACAATTTTACATTATTATTTAAAATTTTTCATTAACTCTTTTTATTTATCATCATTATGAATTTATCCTGTGTTGGCATTAGATTTTCAAAATTTCTAAATTTATTATTAACATATATTTTTAACCATTATGATATTCCACAAAATAAACCATTTAACATTCATTTATTTATTCATTGTTATTAAATTAAAATCTCATTTAATTCAAATTCATTATAAAAATTCAAACACATAACATTCAATCACAATATCTAAACATTTCAAATTATTTACTTCAATTGATTATTAAAATTAAATATTTATTTGATTATTAAAATAACATATTTCAATTATTATCAAAATTCTACAAATCATTAACTATTGCCTTCATAATTATTTTATTATTTAATTAGAATGCAAAAATATTAATAATATTATTGTTATTAACACAACATTTTCTAAAACATATACACATTACTTTTCTAACATTTCACAATACACACAAATGAATTCAATATTATTTACAAAATATGCGTCAAAACTGTTCAAGTGTATCTCACTTCAGATGTCCAAATCAGCAAGGTCATTACCAATAATTTACAATATTTAAAAATGTCCCAACACTGATCTTTTAGCTCACCCACCATCGTCATATATATATCTAGTGTATTTGTAACATTCATCATTTTTATCAACATACAATTTGTTATCATTACTATCATAATAATCCATCAATTCTATTTCATCCATTGTACCATTATACATCATGTCAACATCAGTTAGGATTGTCCCGTCTATATCAGTGTTATTTGTTAACGTCAGGTAAATCGTTTTCTCATTTTTGTATTCCTCAACTACTACGTCAGGTAAATCATTATAGTCAGGTAAGATATTATCAAAATTATTCTCTATCTCTCTTTCAACAGGTACATATTTCACATGATTCATCATCACCCCTTCTAATATTTTTCTCAATTCATTATACTTTCTTTCTAACTTATATAGTTCTATTTCACTCTCAATACATAACTCTCTTTCTTCATAGCACCACATCACACTCTCACAATTATTACGGACAGAGGGTACAACATTATACAACATTACTTCATTTAACAATAAGGGTCTCTTGCCCTGAAAAAACCACATTAAATCATCATCATCATTATAAACAATAAGGGGAAAATTTGCCCTCTGTCCCCATTCAATTACTACATTATCCTTCCACTCTCTCTCTACTTCATAAACACTCATTAACATTTCATTATCGCATTCTAAAACTTCATCATTACTATTTGTTATTATATTTTCATCATTTGCTTCTACATTATTCTTCACCCCTACTATACTCTCAGAATTGTCTACTATTTCGTCATTTTTACATTTTGTCATATTTAAAACATTGTCACCTAATTTCTCAAACTTCTGTTCTAATTTATTTAAACTGTTTCTTATTGTTTCGTTAGTACTTTCTACACATTTACTCATTTCTTGTATTTCATTTTTCAACTCGTCCAATTTGTCATTCTGGATATTAATTTGGTTTTTTAACTCATTCAACTGACTGCCAAAACTATTCTTTTGGACATCGAATTTCTCATTTATCTTATTGTATTTAACATTGGAATCAATTTGTTGTTCTTCAAATTTTGCATTTAAGTTGCTATTTATGTTTTCGGACATTGTTTTCATTAAATTAAACAGATCGTCCATCGACAACCCTTTAGTTCGTGTTGTCGACGGAGTAGATTGTGCTACTATGTTTCCGTCAGTGAAGCCGACTTCTTTACTATCAATTCTACTTTCCCTATCTAATTTCGGGGTTACTTGAATCCCTGAATCTTCATTTACTTTACTTTGATCTGTTATACTTATTTCTGCTTCACTCTGACTCACACTTGGAGTCGAGTGTGTTTCATAATTACTAACATTTGAGTCGTCGAAATTTTCGACGCTACTTTCATTTATTTTATTCTCGTTATCTGACATTTTGTATTGTTAATGTAAATTAAATTATATAAATTGCTTAAACCAGAATAATTAATTAAATTAAATAAAATAAATACAGTAATTATTTAAATTTTGTAATCTACTGTTAGGTTACTAAGCTAACCTAGAACATGCTTGTATCCATGTCGATGCGGAATTCAATTAATTAATTATAATTAATTCAATTCGTCCCTGTTCGGGCGCCAACTGTGACGTACTTATCGATCACATTTATTATTATTATTAAATTTCAAATTAATTGTTACTTACCGTTACGAAAACTCTTACAGGGTCACAGTGTAGCGGGTCAAATTTTGGGTGTTTTTATTTTCAACAGTATGGGATAATTATATTTTTACTTGTTTCGTTTTCGGGCGGGTTTGGAAAATATTGCAAAATAAATGTATTATTGTGCAACGTATAATAGCCAGAGTTGAGAAACAGTTGGACACAAGGCAATAAGGCGCAGTTGTTGTTGAGGAATGCGGCAGAGCATTTGCACCTCCACCAAAATTCTAAGAACTCTGTAAATGTGTGTCAACGCTCAAGCGCAACTACACCTGCACGCGCTCAAAGGACGCTCTAACTAAAAACTCAAGATGGCCAGAGCGTAAAAAAAAATTCGTCGTCTTCTCTAAGACCTCCCGGAAGTCGCATTAAACTCCGCCTACTGTTGGTGACATCATCAGAGCCAAGTCCAATATCGGCCTCTGGACATACACATATATCAGCTTTAATCCATATATAAAGTGGTTACTTCCCAACAAATGAGGCCGGGACGACGAAAACATCGTGGCAGTAGAGAACCAGCTTCTCTCCAGGAACAGGTACAGGTACCTGTTACGTTCACCGTGACGGAACAGTCGACTTATAGCCGCGGCGTCGGCCAGACGCGCGCCAAGACTCGTGGGCCCCAAAAATCTTGTAAAGTTTATTTGCAAGTAATAGTTTTGCATCTCTAAGTAAACCAGTAGCTAAGAAGGGAATACGTCGAGTGACGGCAAAATGTAAAAGCAGTGAACTAACAAACGTTTGTGACCGAGTGCGGGAATATTACGGGGACGCGCCACGTGGTTGTCAGCGACGCTATGGAAACAAGTAACTGTATTCTAATCAATCAATTTTATTAACAAGGCCTAATTCAAGTAAATGTAGGGGTTTTATAAATTCGAATGAATGAGAGAGTGAGCACGCTGGGCTGTATAGGTTAAGATAAAGGTTATATTTAGAAATAAGACATACTTAGATGCATACATTTCAAAATTTGTTTTTTTTGTGTTCTGTTAATAATTGACGAATTTCCATAAGTAAAACATTATTTTCGTAACATAAAAATGTGTTAGACTAAGTTATTTCGTCATTACCACTGTCTTATTCCTGTGTTGAAAAAATTCGTCTAAACGTTCCGGAATCTTCTGAATTATTAATTGGGTGGGGTCAGATTGCTAGATTGTCCTTTTTATTTAAGGTGGAGTGTAAAGGTTTTCGATATTTTACCTCTAAAAAATAATCGTGGCGACCTTGGTCTTCTGGTGCAATTTAAATAGGTAAGTAGTTGCGGCTGAGTACAGGTAAGTCCTGGTAGTGGTTTTATATTTATTTTATATATTTCGGCCTCTCTTTTTTATTGTTACAAATGTCGACGCGCTGCCAGGATTTTCGTTTAATTATAATGTTATACGAGATACACCTATTTTAATACACAGAAAATAGGATGTGGTAATGACGAATTTATAAATATGATTTATCGTGTATAATTACGCACGTAGGTTAGGTTTGTTTTATGAGTTAAGTACAAGATAAAAAAAATGGCAAATAATACCGAAGTCAGCTTCACTGACAATAAAACAGAAAGTCAGTCGACACCAGTCCCGATTAAAAAATCTGAAGATCAAGATATAATGAAAATGATCCAATTTCTTTGTACCAGTTTCAATAAATTTGATGTAAAGTTAGATGAACAAATTAAATTGAGCAATGACTTTGACACCAAATTAGAAGTACAAAATAATAAATTTGAGGAGTTAAAAAATCAGAATAAAGAGTTAAAAAATGAAATACAAGAAATGAGTAAATGTGTAGAAAGTACTAACGAAATAATAAGATCTAATTTGAATAAGTTAGAACAGAGTGTTGAGCGAATGGGAGTACATGTGATGAGGACAGAGAAAGATAATACAAATGAAAATTGTAATGACAAATACAAAAATGTAATGCCAGATAAAGAGTTAACAAATAATGTACGTAATATTGAGAATAATAATGTGTTTGAGAAATTGGTATCAGAAAGTGATACGGAAAAAATGAATAATGAGAGTATTAATGAAAGTGTAGAAGGTAGTGAGTATGAGATGTTAATGTGTGTCAGTGAGTTAGAGAGAGAGAGAAAAAATAATGTTGTAGTAGAGTGGGGACAGAGGGCAAATTTTCCTTTTATTATTTATGATGATTTAATGTGGTTACAAGAGTTTTTAAAGGGCAAGGGTCCCGTGTTAGTAGAAGATTTGAGTTTATTTTATTTGTATAAGTTTATACCCTCTGTGTGGAATGATTTTATAAGTATGAGATGGTGTTATGATGAGAGAGAGATAGAAGTATATAATTTAAAGAGAGATTATGATGAGTTGAACGAAATATTAGAAGTGTATTTAAACAAGAATGATCTAATGGATAATACAAAAGTAACTAACCCGATATTGGAAATATTTACTGACGGAGATTTAACAGAAATACTTAACTTAGACTTGGTGAATGATTATTATGGTATAACGGATAAATTGAAATTGTTTGGTTATGACACACAAGAAAACAATATGTATGTCAATATAATTGAACAGTGTTATACAAAACCAAGATTAATCTTTGACGATGGAGGGTAGACTGTAAAACAATAAAAGACAATTAAACATTATGTTTTATGGTTTTTTGACATGGCAGATTGGGACAGAAGTGTGGAAAAAATGGAATAATAATTAACAAGAGTTGTAAATAAAATATAGTGAATTTATATGTGTGTATGTAAGATGATTGTTGTGATAATAATATTGAAATACTTGCAATTTAAATAAATAAACCAAATTAGTTTTGAAAACAATTAATCAGAGAATTATAATTGTTTGGATGGTAATGAATTCTATATTGTTAATAATTAATTTAATTGAAACAATTTGATATATTTTAAATATTTTAATTGATTATGTAAATGTTGTATAATTAATTTTTTTGTAAATTCAGTTTGTTTTACGAGAGGGAAATTTGGTAATGAATGATAAATTATTTAATTTAAATTAATAAATTTTGTGAAATGTTTCAGAGATGGTGGTGATTATGTTTTGTGGGCATATCATGTTAAATGGATTGTAAGTAGAAAAATTTTATAATCATGTGTAATAAAAATATTTACAGGTGTAATTGAGATTCTAATTCAGTAATAAGATGTTATTTGGAAATAAGTTGGTTCAAGAAATAAAGATAATTAAAAAATTTTAATACTAAATGAAAAATGATAAATAATGATTATCAATAATGAATTTTGAAAATTTCAAGAAAGTTAAACGGTAAAAGGTTATGAATGGGTTAAATGAGTGTTGATGCAAATATTATATGATAATGTATATAAAAATTTTAATTAGTTTTCAATTGTAATTAGTTATTAAGTGGCTATTGAGGGGGTGGCCTGTGCTCTCTTAGATAGCGAAATGGGTTGGGGGTAGCAGTGAGTGTTACCTCCATCGGAGGCCAAACTGGCGACAAAGGTGCGGCACACCTTATCCGTGTAAAAATAAAAATTTTACACACAATACTAAATAACGTGTCGCACATAATAATATTGATGTGAAACAGGCAGTGAAATAAAAGTTTAGATTTCCTCGACTTTTCGGGCGGTTACTGTCTTACCAGCACTAACCGTGGTTTTGGCTAGCGGCCAGCTATGGTCATACCAAGTCCCTTGACCATAGCTGACTTGAAATTGGTATATATTTGAAATTTAATGGGGGGACCTTAGAGGAAATCTCCGGTACTATGGAACAGCGGCTGCCACTCTGTTCGAGGAGGAACAGCAAGACCGGTGGCAGATCCGTTTTAAGGGTGCATGATTTTATAACAAGAACATGATGATGTTCGCTACTTTAAAACTTAATAGCGGAAGCAGAGACACGGAGAGGTAAAACCCTGCTCCAAAATATACAGTCTCTGTGGAAGCGAAAGGGCGAGACAGTCCTCCATAATCTGAAATAGTGTGTGTGGCTGGGAGGTGACGCAAAGGAGTCACGAATTTAAAGCTTATGACATAAAAGTTTTTGCTTATTCAAAGTTTAATTCAAATAAAACTGCTTGTGCTCTGTTCAGGTAACTAGCTGCTTAGATATTTAAAAATAAGGTGTTCATGCTATAATTTTAAGTGTATTATTTTATTGTTGTCTGTTAGATAAGCATTGATAAGAATATGTAATTTTATTATGTGTGTATTTTTTTTTAAGCTCATAAGTAAATCGTCTGGCAGGCTAACATAAATAACCAGAATCAGAGAAAGGGGAAACAATGAGGTGAGAAGGGAGAATAAATAAAAATGAATATGTATATTTCATATAATTTGTTCAATCATGAGATGTGTTTTTATTATGTTAGGATATCAGCTGATCAACAATACCATGTCACTGGTATATTGGTTTGTAAATGTTACAAGTAATTAATGTTTAACGTACTACAGATATTTTGAAGTAAAGATAAAAAGAATATGAGAAATAAAATAACAATAATTTATGCAAATTAATAAAAGATAATTGAGGGGTGATAAATGTTTTATGGGACATGTAGACCTGTCCAAATTTGAATGAAAAGTTGAATTTGAAATAGTAGAGAGGAATATGATGTAATGTTGTTTCTGAGTTAATGTAATGTAACAGAATTTTGTGAAATATAGATATTGACACAGTAGTAATGGAGACTTTATGTAGATTTTGAGTGATATATTGTTGTTTTTATAGTTAATGAGGTTATTTTGTGTATTTGTAGTAATGTAATGAGATTGAGATTTTTGGGGATGGCAATTTTGTATTAGGGGGGTGTCATGTAGGAGTCCGCAACAAGGGTTGGGACGGGATAGGAATAGATTTTAGTGGGGAAGGGGCCGCCTTAGGTAGAATCCGGGCCGCCAGATAAGGGAATTGAGTTTTTTGGGGGCGGGGAAACACGTATCCTATATACAAAGGGTTAGAGAGTATTTTATATGTAGAGAAGGTGGCGAATTGTGTTAAATGATGAGTTGGGGTTTAGAGTGTTCTGATTAGTAGAGATTTTGGTAGAGATGGGTGTCATGGGAGTTGAAGTTGCTTAATATTAGAGCCATAGGGAGAGGTAAAGTTTATATATGTATAGAGATCTAATACAGTAAATGAGAATAAATGAGTTACAACACCCACAGTAATGTAGAATTAAAACTGTTAAGAATAAAGAGAGATTCATGATAAAGAATATACAATTGTTTATTTTTTAGAAACCAGTGACAGAAATTTTAATAGAATTGAAAATAATGTAAAGTCAAGAATTGTTTATTTTAAATAATTTAAATCTGATTATTATATTAATATTTTGTTTGTTTTAAATATTTTGTTTTATTATGTTTGTATTTCAAGTTAGGATATTACAGATGTTCAATGTGTTTTCAGAACGTATATATAACATATGTAGGTCAAGGATCTTGGACTTGACCTAGTTTCGATCAGCTGATGAGGTCATACACCTACTAAGCTTGTGTATAGTAGGAAGCCAATTTTAATTTGTTTGGTTGATTAATTCAAACCAATGTTTGAATAACTTTAATAAATATGTTATTTAATAAATAAATTTAATAAAAAAATCTTAATGAATAAATTTAATTTTTTTATTTTACAATTTTTGAAAATTTTAATTTTTTATCGAAAAAAAAAAAAAAAAAAAACTTGATTTTTCGCCTGCCAGCGAATGACTATTTCAGATAAGGATTTTATTATATGTGCATTAACCATGTTTTTTTTATTGTATCGTGTTGTATTGGTAGACTATAAGTGGTTCTCATGTTAGAGTAAGGAGGTGTTTATATTAGTAGAAATGTCTAGGTAGTCGTGTTAAAAAAAAAAAAAAAAAAAAAAAAAAAAAAAAAAAAAAAAAAAAAAAAAGGAAGAGAATTTTTTGATAAACGATTATTTTTTGATTTTTCTAAATTTTTGATAAATTTTAAAAGCAATTTTTCTACTTTTAATGTGTTATGGTAATATGTAATGTTAGTGTGTGAGCCCAGTATTTGCTAAAGGCAGCCCAGCTTGCAAAAAGGGGAAACATATCGGTGGAGGAGCTGGAGTAATTTTAGCCAGGGATTGAGGATTTTGGGGGGTAGCATGTTAAAAGGCGAGGTGCGCTGTGGTGCGAATCTGTTCGATTTCTCGGTGTTGGGATCTCTTACGGAGAAGTCCAGTGATCTCGTTCAGATGAGTCCATGATCGCTGAGCCAGGGGGGTCGTGTACCCATGAGAGTAAGAACCAGGGGGTTGTTGGCACCAGTTCCTCACCGGTCCTCTTCGGGGTTTGTCGATGAGATTTCTTCTGTCATGAACAGCAGAATTCTCATCGAGGGGGTATTGTAGCGGGTCAAATTTTGGGTGTTTTTATTTTCAACAGTATGGGATAATTATATTTTTACTTGTTTCGTTTTCGGGCGGGTTTGGAAAATATTGCAAAATAAATGTATTATTGTGCAACGTATAATAGCCAGAGTTGAGAAACAGTTGGACACAAGGCAATAAGGCGCAGTTGTTGTTGAGGAATGCAGCAGAGCATTTGCACCTCCACCAAAATTCTAAGAACTCTGTAAATGTGTGTCAACGCTCAAGCGCAACTACACCTGCACGCGCTCAAAGGACGCTCTAACTAAAAACTCAAGATGGCCAGAGCGTAAAAAAAATATTCGTCGTCTTCTCTAAGACCTCCCGGAAGTCGCATTAAACTCCGCCTACTGTTGGTGACATCATCAGAGCCAAGTCCAATATCGGCCTCTGGACATACACATATATCAGCTTTAATCCATATATAAAGTGGTTACTTCCCAACAAATGAGGCCGGGACGACGAAAACATCGTGGCAGTAGAGAACCAGCTTCTCTCCAGGAACAGGTACAGGTACCTGTTACGTTCACCGTGACGGAACAGTCGACTTATAGCCGCGGCGTCGGCCAGACGCGCGCCAAGACTCGTGGGCCCCAAAAATCTTGTAAAGTTTATTTCCAAGTAATAGTTTTGCATCTCTAAGTAAACCAGTAGCTAAGAAGGGAATACGTGGAGTGACGGCAAAATGTAAAAGCAGTGAACTAACAAACGTTTGTGACCGAGTGCGGGAATATTACGGGGACGCGCCACGTGGTTGTCAGCGACGCTATGGAAACAAGTAACTGTATTCTAATCAATCAATTTTATTAACAAGGCCTAATTCAAGTAAATGTAGGGGTTTTATAAATTCGAATGAATGAGAGAGTGAGCACGCTGGGCTGTATAGGTTAAGATAAAGGTTATATTTAGAAATAAGACATACTTAGATGCATACATTTCAAAATTTGTTTTTTTTGTGTTCTGTTAATAATTGACGAATTTCCATAAGTAAAACATTATTTTCGTAACATAAAAATGTGTTAGACTAAGTTATTTCGTCATTACCACTGTCTTATTCCTGTGTTGAAAAAATTCGTCTAAACGTTCCGGAATCTTCTGAATTATTAATTGGGTGGGGTCAGATTGCTAGATTGTCCTTTTTATTTAAGGTGGAGTGTAAAGGTTTTCGATATTTTACCTCTAAAAAATAATCGTGGCGACCTTGGTCTTCTGGTGCAATTTAAATAGGTAAGTAGTTGCGACTGAGTACAGGTAAGTCCTGGTAGTGGTTTTATATTTATTTTATATATTTCGGCCTCTCTTTTTTATTGTTACAACAGGATTCGATCACATGTACCTAGATACAAACATGGTCTATGGGTTATGCAAAGTACTGACACAACTCATTTTAGAAGAGAATTTAACTTTTAATTTTATTTTAAAATCATTTGACAGATTTGAATTTTTTACTTTTCCTCCAAATATAGATTTTACATACTTTAAAAATATTATGATTTTACAGGTTGTGTAATCATTACGTCTTATGTACTATTCTTATTTTCTACTACTTACATACATTAAACAAGAGAGCCCAGCCTGCCATTTTCACTTAAATTAATTTTAATTTATTTGATACCCCATACCTTTATAAAACCCCAACCCTTACACTTTCAGTAAACGAAATAACCCCCGGCCACGTGGTCTTCGCGCACATCCATTTCTTTTCTAATTTCGTGTGAACTGTCCAAAAGGTGTTTAAGGTTGTTTTACATTTTTCCCGACCGCGGTCACATAAACTTTTTCGGCTATTTCACTGTTATATCAGTTTAAAAAAAATTTGTTTCTGAGCCCGGTTGACGGGCGGCCAGCACAGGCGAGAGTCGACCCAAGACAGACTACGTCTCTCAGTTACCCACTCCAGGAGCATTTTAGTCAAAACGACGGACATCAATGCCTTGTATGTAGTCGTCACAGTTTCGACTCATGCTAGTCATGTAGTTGTTGGAATGACGATAGCAGACGATTTCAGCCAGGCACTGGCTAATGTCATAAAAGTGGGTGGGACTTACAACAGCGCTTCCGCAAAGTTTTGGAGAAGGCGATGAATATTATTCTCTCTAGCCATCTTGGTTTTTCAACATCGCTTGGGTATGCGCTCATGCGCGAGTAGTGACGTGTGTGCACTGCCACACCAGTACAGATTTCTACGAATTTTGTGGAGGTGCAAATTCCTTTGCCGCATTACACAACAACAACCTGCGTCTCGCTTTGTTTCCAACTGTTTCTCAACTCTGGTCTATTACTCTGACAAATACGTTGCACAATAATACAGTTTTACATTATTTTATAAGGCTCCCGACCGAAAACGAAATGAATAAAAATATATAAATGCCCCAAACGGTTAAAATAAAACACCCAAAAATTGACCCGCTACACCGTTTTAGGAAGCCCTGCATCCAGTCAATTCCAGCTTTTTTATTGACCTCCCAAGAATCTGGTGTCTTATTATTTAATTTACCCATTTCGTAAGCTAATTCTCTGAAATCCTTTGTAGACTTTTCATAGCACATATTTGAGCACTGAATCATGTATTCTGATAAAGACTTCTCTTCAGCCATGCTGAAAACTAGTCGGCTTTGATATTTAGAGGCCATTCTAACATTTCCTTCAGGATTTAACTGTTCCTTTTTTACATATCTTTGTAGCGTTTGAAATTTCAAGCCATTTTCGGCTGCAGCTTGCCATAGAGACAACTTCTTACCATTGACTCCAACCAAAACAGCTTGCACTGCCCTTCTCATTGCTTCTTCAGTGAATGATCCCTTGTCTGTTTTCCTCTTCTTTCCCCTTGACGTATTGGATCTAAAACAGAAAACAGGACCAACCATTTTAAATTTGGAAACTTGCGCTGTCTGCTAATTTTGAAACTGTTACATTTCAAAAATGTTAACAGAATTTTATAATTAGTTAAATTTTGGGTAACTTTTTTAACTAAACCTAGTTAACTTTTTTAGATTCAGTTAAATATGGTAGTAAATTATAAAAAAATTGCCAACTTAAAATTATAGATAATATTTTTAATGTCAAGATATCAGAAATTAAAGGTGTATATCGGCAAATAGCGTGAAAACAAACTATATAAATTGAGTCATTAAAATCTGGGCCACAACAAGACATGTCCCACTGTGGCCCACAAATGCATGTCTCATTGTGGCCCAAATCACACCATAACAAATATTAACCTCATCAACTACTAAAATAACACATAAAACAGTGTAAGTATGCTAAATTTGTAAGAAATTAATATGCTTTTCAATTGTATATTTGACTTACCTGTACTATTCAGTGTACTACTTGAAAACACTAGATGAAAAGCTATATAAAAATAACTTCAGATCTTGATTAGTAAACAAACTGTAATTCCCCTTGCATAAATGCTGTCAGCCAGTTGCAAAATGGTATTGTGGGTAGGCAGTAACTTCTAAAATTCACACACAGAGTGCAGTAGCAGTCCATCTATTGAAACAAAATAAACTTCCAATGTCTCACTGTGGCCCACCCTCCCCTATCTCTGGTGGGGCCAGATTAACTCCGCTTCGTACAGTTACAGGAATCAGGCTTTTATTGACAACTTCTTCTATCCAGCCGAATTCTTTTGCCAGTTGTTGTGGTGGATTTTCCTCAAGCACAGATTTCCAAATACACACTTGGAAATGTGCCCGTTTCACATGTACGGCTAATGCCTCAGTAGTAGGCGGTAAGGCATACAGTTCCACGGTCTTGTTCTTCTTTTCAGTTCCCATTTTTTTAAGCCACATTCTGTATCTTATATCTGACATACTTCCAGTGATAGAAGACCCATAGCATGATGCTATAAATGCAGTAGATTCATCTATTATATCATGCATGTCAGCTCCCATTTGCCATAATTTTGATAACTTTAATCCTTTTTGAAGAACTCTCACAACGGTTGGTTTTCCTATACCATAAAGATGGGATACTGTATCACATCCTGATAAAGCGTGGGCTGCCAAAAAATACTTAATTATTTCACAATGCTTATGAACTGTCATTCCAATATCAATAACTTGACGCTGGGAGCCAGTTCCTTCCATTAACACGGTACAAGTAAGTGCGCAATGTTTGTAATAGTGAATAAGCAGAATAAAGACATCAGTGTCATCACTTCTAATTGTTAAAAGTTTATAACCTTCACCAACACAAGACACAGTTTGACGTGGAATAATCACATCAGCTTCTTCGTGCGTTGTTCGTAGATCTGTTCTTAATATGGTAATCCCCTTGTATATTTCAACTGGCACTGAGTCCGATCCGGTAATGATGAGTTTGTGTTTATGTTGCAGCATGTTTGCCCCCGTCTGTTATGAACTTTTCACAAATGAGTGTGATTAGTTGTATCTTGTTAAATGTAACAGTTAATAAAACTTTCTGAGATGGAAGGGGTGTGTTTAGAGTCAGTTTATGTTTACGACTCACTTGTTTACCAGCTCTAGAGATTTTGCTGCTGATGCTTTAATGTGTAACGTCTCGTTGTAGGTACAAGTAACATGAAATCGTGATAGTTTTTCAAGTACACGTTTTTCTCGAACCAGGATTCCAAGTGCAACAAGAAGAGGCGTTGAATGTTTTATTACAATGCTTGTTATGAAGTTCCCAATCATAATTTCTGGCAGCGAAGGACAATTACTTCCACTTATGTGGGATAGCAATGACTGTAATGTTGGGCTCAAACATTCTTAGATTACATCGCTGTCAAGTTTTATTTTATACTCGTTAGTAGATGGGCTTCTTTCTTTCGATTCCTTCGTAATCAATTTAGCGACCTTTTTAATGGCAACCTCATCGTCATCTTCATCTGGAACTAAACGAAGAATTCGAGCTGAGCTGTCTTGAACATGAGCAGGTTGGCCATTCCCGTACAAAATAAAACAAGCAAATTTGGTCCAAAAAATTCTGATAAATTTTGAACTAATGCTTTGCGACTGTGAATTGTTCCTCCATTCTTGGTGTACAATTGGGAGACATCTATTGACGTCCACATGTCTGATATGTTTGCTTTCCTTTCCTCCACAACCTTTTCAAATGCAATGTCTTTTTCATTGATTTCATGCATACTTCCTGAGACAGCAGCATTAATGGAACGAATAGCCATGAATTTCTTCCTGCAGTCGTGGTATCTTGCATCAGCAGCATGCAAGTCACTTAGAGCTCCAGAAATTCTTATTCTAACGTTCGCAGCTTCTTCGTCATTACGTGCATCGCAAACAGCTAAAATCTTTTCTTTGAAGGTTTTAGAACTGGATAAAGGATCAATGGTTCTGCACATTTTCACTTGTCGCCATCGACTTGGATTCTTTGAATCAATATCCATGATACACATTTCACCACAAAATATGCAATGTTCCAAAAAAATGAAATGCGGACCAACACTACGACGTACTCTCTTAGGCCCAGGTGCATTATTTGTTAACTCCGCACTGACTTTGTGTTTCCTCAAGTAGCATTCGATATGTGTATTTGAAGTGTAAGTCGAAACACAATTCTTGTGGCACCGTACGGTTGCATTTTCATTAGTATCAAGCAGTTGCTCCAGTTCAATGTTTATACCGTCTTTTTGCCGTTTGCTACACTCAGTAATAGTTCGGATTCTCTGAGCACCACAGTCTATAATATTGATATCCATTTTGCCACACTTAATCACACAATCCATTTTCTCAGTTGTCATCAGATCACAGATTGCAGTTCACATCACCTGAAACAAATTAAAAATATGTGTATTTCGACAATGATAATCCCATTGCTCAGCATAATATAAATGTTAAAGCAGAAATGTATATTTTATCACCAAGATAATCCGTTATTAGTATTCCCTGACCCTGAAAACATAGTATTAGACACCAAAATGATTATCCTGTCTGTTCTATACGCGAAGATATGGCCGATATATGATTTTAAGCCATCTTGAATATAATTAAATTAGCTCAAGGGTGACAAAGTGGCACCTTGCAGATTTTCATTATGTATGCCTTGAAGAAGCAGAAATCACTAAAAAACATTGGGCTAATTACTTCCAGGTTTAGGTTAAAAATGCCATTTAGCAACCAGACTAAATGTACGTTTATTTCACACAACAATTGTGTCTGCGTACTGCTGAGGTGTCACTGATTCTGTTCTGTATTTCTTTAGTATTTTGGCCAAATGAACTGCAAGAACATGTTTACATGTGATAGCTGTGTTGCTGTTGACAACTTGATACTTATACGCAGGGCACTGGCAGAAATTAATATCAGGAAATAGTATGTAACTGGATGCGGCACTGTTGCCTGTTGCCTGCAACATTTGTTAGAAATGTCAACTAAGTTTGTGGTACACAGATATATGTATGTATGGGGTTTTAGATTACATAATAATTACGAGAATTTTATATTTAAATACTATTCTCTCCGGTGAGACTGGAGCAAATGGAAAGCTGTCTTAAAATATCAAATTCAAGGTTCAAACTCACCTCATTCTGTGTAACCCCGCATGGGTGTAAGGAGAATTTCATTTGGGGGGGGGGAGAATTCAACAAAAAGTAGAGAGGATAAATATTATAGTATCTGTCTTCTATCAAACAAAATCAGAATTAATTATTATTGTATAATATTAATAATGTTTATACCTACCTTAAAAGAAAGCGTATTCCCACCTAGACACTTTAATGAACCACTCTACCAAATTGTCTACTTCTTCGTCGTCTTCAGCGGCGCGACAACCCATTACTGAGTCAAGGGATCCTTTAACAGCCTCCACCAATTGTCCCGGTCAAATGCAGCTGCTCTCCAGTTCCGGGTTTGTATAACTGACTGGCTGAGAAACTGATAGGTTTCTGCACATAAAGAGTTTGACAGTTGGGATATGTGAATTCTCCGATCCAACCTCCAACCTGGAGGACTAGGAACTTTGATTTGGGGTGCTCTTCCCCTAGAGAGTTGCTTTCATCTCAGCTGACGAGCTCTCTGCCTGGTCGCAGTAGGCTAACTGATTCAGCCCATGTGTGTAGCCGTTAGGCTACTATAGCCTGTTCCGTCTCCACGCTAGATGCACACCCTACTGCCGATGTACCTTCCTGCCAGGCCAGGACCCAGGATATCCTCAGACTGCCCTGACAGAACCCCCATCTCTCATTTGCTTACCGATCAGGTCTCCTTTTATACACTTTTCCTTTCACACACCAACTTTCCTTTCTGTAACAACTGTAGCTGGCTCAGGTAATAATTTCTGATACAATTCCACTAGTGGTGTTATGCCTTCTGTATTTGAATTTATACATTTTCCTGTTATTATTTTTTCTAGGGTCACTATAACGCTGTCATGAGATTTAAACTTATCTTTAAGGTTAATTTAGGAATTGATGTATTCATTTATACTACTACACTGGGAGAAAACTGGATCATAACAGCTGCAAGATGGGGAGAGAGGGGGTAAGTAGATAGACAGAAACCTGAAATGGAATACCTTAGAATCTTTCCATTGTTGGTATTTGACCATGCCCAACAGACCTGGAGGTTTTAGGAGATAACAAGGAGCTTGCAGATCTCATGACACTTAGGAGATAACTGGATTATATGAGCATACATATTTTAAGAATTGAGGATAATAAATTTTTCTGAAAACATGTTTTATAGTGTATTATATAATGTGAAACAAGCCTACTTACAAAAAAATTGTATTATGATCATCTTAATATTGTTACACCATTACAACGTTCTACATATTTCTTGGCTATCCCACCAGAACCAGCTGTAATGTTGTGTGCATACATGACTCTTAACGTGTGTCAATGAGGCTATTCAAGACCATACTGGTCGGTGACTGTGTTCAAGGCCATGGTCAATTATGTTCTAGTGTTTTCGAGTAGTGTTGACACATATTATGGATTATTCTGGAACACTTGTGCTATCTATTTAAACGACAGCTGCCGCTTAGAGTCAGTCTTACGTCGGCTATTACTCAGTTGAGTTTATGTTGGGCGATTTACACAGTGCATTTGAAGTGGTGTATTAGTGAAGAGTGATTATAGTGCGGCATTCTTTATAGTTGGCATTATTATTTGTGTGGACAGATTAAATTGAATTATTGTACGAGTATAAACTTGTTGATTACAAACTGTTAATTGTGATAATTAAAACCGGTTATTAGTGATTTCATTGGTATCTTGTATTTTGTTTTCCACTGTACCATAGGAGTATCACGGAGACCTTCGTACAAAATATATAATCACTACAGAAATTTCAAGAGTTAATTGCATAAAATAAACAGTAGTTAAATTTTACATAATTTCAGTATATGAAAGCGTTATATATTAACAATTATTGCTTTCAATTTTTATATATAGTATGTTTTATTTTTGTCTCTCTGTGTCTCTCACACACACACACATATGCTGCACCATTATACCCCACTTCCTTGTATGTTTTATTAAATTGATTTGCAATTAATTAAATTGTAATTGATTTGCAATTTTGTAAATTAATTGATTGTGTGTGTGTGTGTTGTAATCAACCGGAGTTATCCTCTCCTGGTTTAGTTGGTTATTTACTTTAGTTTAATTAATTAGAATTGTCAGTCAAATAAAACAGGTCGTCGCTGAGTTTACTGTTTTGAAAATGTCGCCACAAATAATTGTTCTTAATAATTAAAAATAGATTGTGTGGGTTCTTCACAATCGATTGGTGCTTTGATTCAGTCTTATAGGTTATATGGCCTTTTCTATTGATTGCTTGATGTTCTTCACTCTCGCCGTATTCCTCTTCTTACTTATCGCCTGCAAATCCTTTATCTTAATTTACTTAAAAAAAAATATGCTTTTTAAATTAACAAATCAATTTATTTGATGATTTTTAAACTCAGGATAACTTCAATGGTTCGTGAATCGAATGGGATAGTAACCGTATCGACTCACTCGCCAAGCTCGACTCGAAAAAATACAATGTTTAAAATGAATTACAATATTATTTTTTAATATCAGGTCGTCGATACTTTGAGCTACTAAGAAAGATCAGAAAATGATTACGGATAAAATACAATACATCACAATTAGTTAATTAACATTCTTAATAAATAATAAAATTTAAATAGTATTAATTTAAAAGTATTACAATTCTGTGTTCTGTTCCAAATGTCACTCGAAATGGTGGAGATGTTTCAACAAAATGCCCGTCGGCCAGCGTCTATGCGTCCCAAAATCTGCTTCACCTAATTTCTTTAAATTAAATAGTGTTTTAATAGTTTTATGTACACAGTGTTTTTGGTGAATCTCGTGCTGTGTATGTTAAGGTTATTTCGTTATGAGTTTATGAAGATATCTCACCACTCGGCGATACGTCTTTCATATTTTGGGATGTATTAGTTGGAGTAAATCGTCCTCTTGTCATTAGGTTTTCAATTACTTCTGTTAGTATTGTTTGCCTGTGAAATTCTTTAATGGTATTGTAACGGTACAAACCTATGAGGATTTGTAATTTAAATCTTTTCAGTTTTATTTAACCCGAGTATATTTTGTGAATGGACTATATCTTCGAGACTGGTGTGGCTTGGTACAGGAATGTAAAGTCCGCAACAGGGGTGCGCGTTCCCACACGCGCGCGAACGTCGGCCAACGTTCTCACGATAATGTCACGTACATGTACATTCTTTCTCGCTTGGTGTGCAAAAAACAAAGGCAGTCGGCAAATAACATCTCACGACAACGGACGCGAGCAGTCGTGTGCGTCCGCCGGCTGGGCACAGTTTTCATCTCGCCCGCACATAAAAATGGGAATGTAGGTCCAAGACAGTTCGGCCAAACACATAAACCGCGCGGTTGCGTCGGTGCGCGGGTCGACTAAATTTCAACAATGTAGACCGACCGGCATACAAGGGAAGAAATTAAACTTGAACAGTTCGGCAGTGATCAAAAAATGTAAAAAACGTTTAAGAATCAACAGTAAGACATTAGACAGCAATCAGTGACCAAAATTTAATTAGTTGAGGACATATTATCAGCAGTGAATGAAACCGTGACAGTGCGAACGTAATTGGAACGACCAAAGGAACAATGAATGGACTAGCGTAACAACGTGGCAGAGACAGTATAAGTAAAGTAAACCGACAATCTAAATTTAACAAAATAAAATAAAATAAAAAGATTAAATTTTTATAATGAGTAAAGAGATATCTCAAGGGGAGAATGCGTGAGAGTATGAATGTGCAATTGCTGGGTTGCTTTTAAAGAAATATTTACATTAATTAATAGAATAAGTTAATTTCAATGTTTACTTTGTAGTGTGGATATGTAATAAAAAAGAAAGACTAAAAATAGTTTTGAGAAAAGAAAAAATGGAATACAAGTAAATTCAAGGAGTATGAAAGAATGTTAAATAAGTTGAGTTAATTAACAGTTTCAATAAGAGTCGAGTTTATTAATAAAACATAACCCTAAATCACTTATAGGTACGAGTTCACATGAAGACTCTGAGACCCGATGCAGGTAAGGGATTTATGTATGTTTATTAAATATTGTTAGGTGATAATTTTGTAAGTTTTCAATGGCGCCCGAACAGGGACAGTTTGTACAAATTCAAATTTTGTACAGACCATGTCTACTTGTAAATAAGTGATTTAGTGGTTAAGGTAGAGTACGTAAAAAATTACAAAAAACGATGTCATGTTAGAGTATGTTATACGCAAGTAATACCTATACTACTGAATAATACTTAATGAAGGTAAAATAAGGATTGTTAAAATATATGATAATTTCATAATTTAAAAATGGTAGGAAATAATGAAAATGATATAAATGAAATAATTAATTTTAATGAATCAGCTGTCATGAGTGACCTAGGAGTTCATTCAACTCCGAATGTGGGTCAAGAAAATAAAATAAAAGAATTAAGTATTACAGACGAATCAAATGTCAAGATGATTCAGGGATTCAAATAACCCCAATATCGACTAACAAAAATAATCAATCTGACAATAGTGATGTGATGAGATATTTATGCGGCATGAATGCAATGTTGTGTGTTAAATTCAATGAACAGAATGTTAAATTCCATGAGTTGAAGGGTGACATAAATAATATTGACGAAAAATTTGATAAGCGTTTGTATGATATGAAACAACAGAGTGTTAAGTTTGAAGATAATATTAATAAACATCTGAACGAGATTAATGAACGGTTAATGACATTTAAGGAACAAGTGATAGAGTCAGTAGAGGAACAGATTAAAAGTAAAGTAACTCAGATAGTAAATAAGAAGGTAAGTGACAGGGGTAATAATATGATGACAAAAAATAGTGAAGAAATAATTAACAAGGTAAGTTACAGTTGTAAAAATGAATTTGTGCGATATTATTTTAAAAGATTGACAATCTGAAGGTAAGAAGTTTATTCTTACGGTATAATTTATCCTCTGGTGAGCTCTTTAAGCAGTGCAACATGCAGAATTGCTAGCAATCAAATAATTAGAAAAACATGACTTACCGAAATCTCATGAATGGTTATTCTTGACACACAGGCAGAAAAGACTGGTTGGAATAAACGATAGGTTACATGAGATGGACTCTACCTGACAAAAATCCGGCCCGTGGATGTGTACACTACAGTGGTTGAAGCATGACAAAAGGGTTCAGACCTGATGCATGAATCGACTTTACAAAAGCCATAGTGCCAACCTCGGAAAATTAATAATTGACCGGTTCGATATTCGAAATATCGAACACCGGCCCCCGTTGACCACGATGGGTCAACAAACAAGTACACCAAGAGAACTGCACAAAATACATTACAAAAATTTTTTAGTGAACATGAACACACTCTGAAAAATTACCCTCCAACATAGGAGGGGGTCACACGCAAACACGAGAAAATTCAAAACATACAACAAAACATGCAATTAATTAGAAAAAAAATGCCGAATAACTCCGCCACGGGCGCATCGACCAGGCGAGCAATCCGAAAGGTTCGGGTAGAGCAGACAAAAACCAAACAACATGCAATAAACAATTGCCCAGCCAAACACAACTTAAAACTCAGCAAATCAACTTAGTTAACATTCCCTAGGTTTTTACAATTTTTTTTCCTTTTTTATTTTTGTTCCATTTACTTTTTATCATTTTTTTTTTTACTTATTTTGTTGTTGAATTGTTGAGCATCCATAACTCACAATAGACTGGCACAACGCCATGCCAGAATCATTCCACAATGTAAACTTCAATGCGGACAACAGCTGGAAGGAACCACCTGGGAAATCTCAGAAAAGTGTCAAGTAAGTCCACAACACAGTCATTAAAACTAATTCTGCTCACCCGAAAACAAGACAAACACAGTCAAGAAGCTATAGGCAACCTGTATAATTTAATAGCAGGTCGTTCAAAAGAACCTGCGGAAGTTTTAAATAAACGCGACGAACAAACCCCGTCGCTCCCCGGACACACAGCTGAAACTCGGCCAAGAGGCCACATCAGGGGAGGAGAATTCTGTTCCTCCAAAACAACCAGGTCCCCAACCATTAAGTTTCTGGACTTAGACGACCACTTCGATCTGGCATGAAGTGCCGTCAAGTATTCCAAACGCCACCTTTTCCAAAATGCTTGGAGCAAAGCGGCAATTTGTTTGTAATGGCAGACCATCCCTTCATTTAACGAGACTTCAGCTTCCGGGGGCGTGGTAATGGGGCGGCCAACCAGAAAGTGACCAGACGTTAAAGCCTGGCAATCACTTGGATCTGAAGATAGGGGAGTTAAAGGATGGGAATTTAAGATTGCTTCTATATGAATACATAATGATGAAAATTCCGCTACAGTCAACGACCTGGTCCCAATCATGCATTTCATATGAAACTTGGCCGACTGGACAGCCCATTCCCACAAGCCACCCTGATGAGGGGCAGACGGAGGGATAAATTTAAAATCAATATTGTTATCGACAGCAAAAGCTGTTATCTGAGCTGACATGTCAGGATTAGAAAGGACATTTTTTAGCTCCCGTTTAAGTTCGGAGCGCGACCTCACAAAATTCCTGCCACAATCCGAATACAGTGTTTGAGGAGCTCCACGACGACTAATAAATCACCTCAACCCATCAATAAACTGTGAAGCAGATAGATCCATAGCTACTTCAAAGTGAACTGCTTTAGTGGCTAAGCAGATGAAAATACATAGGTAAGTTTTGACTATAGGCGCCTTCCGAACAGCGTAAGCCCGTACCAAAAAAGGGCCAGCATAATCCATGCCGGAAGAATAAAATGGAGGTGCCGGATTAACCCTAGGGATTGGCAGATCCCCCATTAACGGATTGGTAGGGCGAGGACACGCCCTGAAACAAGGAAGACATTTCCAAATTATGGTTCTTATGACCTGACGTGCGGACAAAATCCAATAATTTTGAGCCAGCTGAAATTGAACTTGCAAAGGACCAGCATGACCTAACCACACATGGGTGTGATGAATTAGCAACCCGACTAGATGGTGATGCTTGGGCAGTAAAACCGGAAAATGATTTCTAGCTACCATAGAGTAGGTCAAGCACCGCGTACTCGAATGAGGCCAAAATCATCAATAAACGGGACCAGGCGCTGAATGCGGACCGGGAGCCGCTTACCTAAACGAACAGCCGCGAGCTCCTGTCCAAACACGCTGCGCTGAATGGAGCGTAAAATATAGTTAACAGCTAACCTCTTCCAACCCACGGCTGTGGAAGGTTCAACCCCCGAAGGCATAGCCCACCTTAAGATAACTGAGGTTACCCCCACCACTAAGGGCCACGAGGACAAGTGATCGAACAATTCCACCCGAGGCTCCTGAGTAAGAAACGAAGAGACCTTGGTCTCCAAGGCAACATCTTGCACATCGTGATTTGGTCGATAATTAATAGGGGGCCAGTGCACAGAATCAAGCTTTAGCCAATCTGGCCCTGACCACCACAATGTCGACGACTGGCGGCTGGTGATTGAAGTACCTCTAGAGGCCAAATCAGCGGGGTTAGAAACACCATGAACTTGACGCCAAGACTTAGTATTGGTCCACTCGGTAATGGCAGCCACCCGATTAGCAATAAACGTTTTTAATTTAAAAGTAGGCATATTCAGCCAATCCAAAACAATCGTCGAATCTGTCCATAAGAAAATTTGACTCATTTGAAAACATGAAGAGAATAAGCCAACATAATGACAAACTACTTTGGCTAAAAGATAAGCTCCCAACAACTCCAAACGTGGGATTGATAAAGTTTGAAGAGGTGCCACTTTAGTTTTAGAAGACACCAACGAAGCCACCGGAGGACCAGAGTCAGTATAAATGGACAGGTAAAGGACTGCCCCGTAACCCAACTGGGAATCATCACAGAACCCATGCAATATAACCTTTTCAATACGCCCACCTTTAGGGAGGAATGGCCGAGAAATAGTGATTACCGAAAGATGATTCAGAGAGGACAGGAATTGACTCCAATAATCATTTAAGTCATCATTGAGAGGAGCATCCCATTCCAAGCCCTCAGCCCAGAGTTTTTGGAAAAAGGCCTTAGCCCTGAAAATCATTGGCGAAAGCCAACCACATGGGTCAAATAATTGTGCCATCTGGGATAACACGACACGTTTGGTGAATTGTACCTGAGCATTACTGGAACAGGCCAAAGGAGGAAATGAGAAGCAATCGGTTGAATGGTCCCAACTTAAACCCTGAATATCCTTAGAAACGACGGAATCACTCTGAGCGGCTGATTCAGGCAGGCAGTCAGGTTGATTAGTACACCATTTTTTCAAATTGAAACCTCCTGACGATAACAACAGGACTAATTCCTGTTGTAATTTGCAAAGCTCTGGTTTTGAATCAGCACCAGCAGCAATATCATCAACAAAAATATTACGGCTAAGTACCGCCGCTCCCGCAGGAAAATTAACTGCCTCATCCTGAGCCAGCCGCTGCAAGGTTCGCAACGCCTGAAAAGGGGTGCAAGCCAGCCCGTAAGTAACGGTACGCAAAGCGAAAACCCTTACGTGGCGGTAACCTCCTCACGCCATAAATACATAGGTACGCTGAGTCATCAGGATGCATGGCAATTTGGCGATACATCTGTTCAATGTCGCACGTGAAGACATGGCTAAAACGCCGAAACAAAGTCAAAACATCAGACAGTAAGGTCTGCAACTTAGGGCCGACACATAACACGTCATATTTAAGGAAATCCCGGAGGACGTCTTCATGCTGGCGTCAAACACCACTCTTATTTTTTAAGTATCGCCTCTAACCTTAAAGATACCATGATGTGGAATGAAATATTTTCGAAAATTGGGGTCAGACACCAGCGACATATGCCCCTGAGCAACATAATCAGTTATAAATTGCAAATACTGGCTCTTAAACTGATTGTTAGACGCAAATTTCCTTTCTAATGCAAAAAACCGAGACATAGCTCCCTTTAGGGAATTTCCCAAAGTGTGAGAAGAGTTTCTGAAAAACGGCAAGCGCACCTGGTAACGACCCGACGGCAACCGACTTGTTGACTCCATACAAAACTTTTCAGCAAAGTGATCCTCTTCAGATAACTGGTGGGGCAAAGCTGGAGGCTCTTCGACCTCCCAAAACCGATGAACTTGCTCAAGTAGGTTGGTTGTCTCAGTTGATAATGTTGTGACTGAAGGATAAAAGTGGTGGAAATGACAGTGAAGCTGATGTGCAGACACCAGATCCAAAGGAAGGCCAGTAAGACCGCTAGCACAAGTCAATGCACAATTAAGTGAAATTGGGGCTCTACCCATAATTACAAACCCAAAACGAGTCCTAACTGCAACAGGCAAACCTGCACCCAAGGGAATAGTCTCTCCCAAAAGAATAGCCGCTACAATATCGGCTCCAAACAACGCATCAATTGGAGCTGCTACATCGAAGGTAGGGTCAGCTAACAGAAGGTCTTTCGTAGCCTGCTTAACTTCAGGCAACACCTGGAACCTAGGTGAGTCCGATGAGATCTTTGAAAGAATTACAAAAGCATGGTTAGACGCCACAACCTCGCGTTTTAAAGTTTCCAAGGAAAGATGGCACACCCTTTTAGCTTTGGTGGCAATATCACCTACCCCATTGACACTTATTGAAGCGTCAAAACAAGCGCACTTTAAGCGAGATGCACACGCTTCAGTAATTTTCTGAGTTGCATTTTGATAAAATATGTCTTTGCCTGATTAGGCCTACATCAATCTCAGTTACTACATTTGAATTACACATTTCAATCATTATTCCTTTCTCTTACTGTTATATTATTATTAACGATTGTTTTCTCTGACTTTTTCTTACTATTACTATACAACACATAATATAATTAGCTACTTATACTAATAAACATTGTGAATAACTTAGCTAGGCATATTGGCCTATTCTAGTACAAACATTATTACTCATGGAATTCATTAATTCTGAGTATTTTATAACAGACAATTATTTTCAATTTTCTTTATCAACCTATCTCACTACTGTTATCCTTCTCATTATTTAATTTTACTTCATATTGTCTATTAACACTATTTAACATGAAGCTTGGCTACTTGGCCTGGTCTATTGACAATATAGTTTTAACTTATTTTCATAATACAAATGTCTTGTTATCATTTAATGATCCAACTATGTTCTACATGATCTCCTTCAACTTTGACAATGTAGTTGATTTTCTCCTACTTGCTTATTACTTATTTTTTCTTTTATTATTTATTAATGTCAGAATTTGTCTTCTGATGGTACAATACTGACGTCTGATTTCATTGTTTTTTATGGTTTATTTTGATTCCTTATGCACATTTTGGTTACTATAACTTTATTTTAATGGTTTTGTTTCTAATATCATTTGTATAACATTGTTTAATTAAATAATTCATATTCTAATCTTATTTCTTACAGTCATGATTGCTGTTACAGTTCTATGTCTCATATTTCGATTGTTATTAGTTATAACTTATGTTATAAACCTTAATACTTATTTATATTGTTCTTAATTACTACTTTATAGGTAGTATATTCCTTGAACAGTGATTCAGGAAATTCCTCACTGTTTCTAGTTTAGTACAGTTGTTGCATACAATTTGTTTATTACTTTAGTATTTTGTTCTGTTTCTATCATGGTCTACATTTTTGGGACCTAATTTATGTCATGGTAGAATATCATGTTACAATATGTATCCTACTTCTCATACTACTACCTGTATTCAATAAATGTAAGTTGAAAATGAATTAAACGATTCAAAACAAAAATTTTATTTAATTTCAATATACTATACCCGATTGACGTTTTCACGAAAATAACTGCGACAGTGTCTGACACTGCCTATCTATGTTTTTTTTTCTAACAGACATTTTGACATATATCATTCAAATCTGTCCCTTACAAGTTTCTTCGAAAGAAATAAGAATAATAAATTTATGGCAACTAGTTGTCTGATAATGGTACAGACGTTGATAAATAGCGCTTACTGTGCTCGCAAGTACAGAAACTGTCTCCTGTTTGACTATTTGTTAGTTTTTATTTATAACAACTTGAAACAAAATTTTACAATGCTCGGAACATTGGCGAGGGGGGAGTGCCCCTTGCCCCTCCCAAGTTACGCCTATGAGTATCTATGTATCTATTTTTGTACATCAGATAACCAAACAAGACTTCAGTTATACAAACAAAAAAATATGACACCAAATAAAATTTAATTAAACCAAAATAGAATAATGAGACCAACAAATTAATTTACAAAAAACACTCATATTTATTTAGTAGGCAAAATTACATGTGATTTAACAATTCAGAAATATGCATCAATGAAGAACAAATCTTTCACATGGGTTGAAATGAACAAAAAAATGTACATAGGAGAGACAGCTGACAATATTTCTATCGAGCTTTTAAATTCTTGCTTTACTTATAACAGACTGGACTTAACGCATGAAACAGACTGATCTTTTAGAAATAATCACTTCGCCCACAACATGGTATAATATCCAATATGATTTAAAATTACTTTTTACAGTTAGTTAATAAAGATGAATTTCAAGAAATAGACACCAAACAACTGTGACTTCAAGGGTCTATATTGTCTGTGTTATTTACTACGTACCCGATAATCAAAATACTTGACTCTGATGAATGTCAATACATGAGATAAATATCCGATCTGAAAAAATTGAAATACATTTGAACAAGAGTGAAAAGTCAACACAGTGATGCTTTAATCAAGTATCTACTGATTGTGGAAAGAGTATATAAATCAGTTTAGAAACAACTGCTTGGATTAAAAAAATAAAAAGCAAACATGACAAAAACCAAAATTAGTAGTCTATTTTTTAACAAATTTAAAAATAACGTTTCATTTTACAGCCGGTATTGTCATAGTTGTCAGATATGATAACGATTGGGACATCAATCTGTCAGTGGCGGCTGGTGGTTCCAAATTTTGGTGGTTGTAGTAGTTGTTGAATTGGTGGGGGAGGGGTAAAAGGGCACATTAAACAGGGCACAGACCAACATATCTGCATCATACATAGTGCTGTCGTATGGAAAAAAAATAGAAAGTTACTGTTTTCCCCAAAAGAGAGCTGCTAATGATAATGGACTCATTCTATCAGTATGTCTACCTATGCCAGATTCCATGGTCCCATGTACTCATGAATGATTGCTACAAGCATCACTAACTTTGCAGTAATCGAAAACTAATGTGCAGAGAAAAGAAAAAGATAAACAGAACCATGCTTTTTATACCTGTAAAATAATACACTGATTTGAAAGCGATCCTTGTGTTTACGAGAAATGAAAAATAAGAACAGCAGATTTATAATACAGGCTAGTTATTTTTAAATGACTAATTTGAGCTATAAGAACAGATTTTCTCTGAATATAAACTGCAAGACACATAAATTCAATTACATAAATTATTACTTGAAAACTCTACTCTAAAAGAATACTGCCTGCTTCCATTTACGAACAAGAAAAAATAAATCAGTATAAAATATTAAAAATTTTACAAATCTTTCAAGTTTTATTTTTGATTGACACGTAATTATCACAATCACAGTTATACAAAATTATAACTATAATTTTATAACCTCAAAAACAACGAGTACACGTTTACTTTGAACCAACGTAAACACTAAACCTGATACAATTTACAAATCAAGAAGGCTGTGCACACTTCATGAAAAAATTAAAGATACACTACAGCGCTGTTAGTGGAACGTTGCGGAAACTTTGCAACCGCCTAGCTAACATAGGAAACATACGGCAACTCTGAAGAGTAACACACGTTCTCCCATATGCTTGTGTAGTAAGCTCTGCCATTTACTCTTTAAGTTGCAAGTGGGCTACAACCACCATCCTGAGCGCCATATTTGAATTGTATGTGAACATTGTCACATAGAATCTAATACGTTTTCCGTTGAAATTTATGACACTTTTAACTGCTTAATGATTTCGTATATTATTTTATAGTTAAGTTATTCTATATTGGTTGTGCAACGCTGCAACCATAACACCAGCCGCCACTGCAATCTGTAATTTTTTAGGTGTTTCAGAGTAGAAAATTATCTCTCAGGATAACTGTAGAAACTGCAAGTGTTGTGAAAATGTGAAGTAACTTTTTCATATTGGGGACAAAGATGGAGTTGCACGAAATGCATGCATCCAGCACATTGTGTGGTCCTGTAACATTCTATTAATACAAAAGAAAAACCATATTATGCTATAGGCCTACAAATTGTAATTTTGTTTGTCATCATTTTAACAGCAGCATAATAAACGAGATGTTAGGAGGTGGGCACTGAAGGAAGCTCGGGTTCAGGATTGTCGTGCCACTGAACTATATTGTCATTGTCAGCTTTTACCAGAAGACGGTGTGATAACTGAAATCCCTTGTCAGAAGTAGTGACACATATAGTGATTAGTAGAAAGCCGGTTGTAAGAAAAATAACTATAGTCACTTACATTTTAGAATCACATCAACATATAAAAAAAATTAAAAAAGCATCTTGAATTTAAAGCATATAGTTTCTGCCCTTTCAGATGTTTCTCCCACTAACACTAGGATTGTGTGTCGGGAAAATGTACGTTTATTTCACACAACACTGTGTCTGCATAGTGCTGAGGTGTCACTGATTCTGTTCTGTATTTCTTCAGTATTTTGGCCAAACGAACTGCAAGAACATGTTTACATGTGACATCTGTGTTGCTGTTGACGACTTGATACTTATACGCAGGGCACTGGCAGAAATTAATATCAGGAAATAGTAGGTAACTGGATGCGGCACTGTTGCCTGTTACCTGCAACATTCCAAAAGGTAAACTTCTTAGAAACGTCAACTAAGCTTCTCAACTTAATACACTGTTATTTGATGCTTCAGTGTTCCGTAATGAGGTTGTAGCGCTTTTAGCCAAATGATGATTATGCCATAGTCTAATGACTAATATAATGATATAACGATGCAGCATAGTATAGTCATATATGACTATAACTTATAGAAAATTTGTCCTTTAGTTATAAACAAATTTTATCTAATACAGTAGAGTCCTGCAAACTCTACCTAATGTGGACTGAGAGGGTGGCGAGTTACCAAAAATGTCGAGTTTTACGGAATAAGGAGTGGGTTATTTATAACTCATAATATTTTACTGCATATTCCTCTAATGAAAGTTCTGGCACAATACAGGACACATAAATATACAACATACCCTAAAATAATAGTTAAAAAAACTTACATACAAAACTGAAGAAATGACTAGTTCTTTGTAAAAACATCTTGTGATGCTAGACTGTCTCTCACTCATTTCGTCTTCGTGCAGCTTCATCACGTAGGCAATGGCGAAACAAAATGTCCACAGCAGATGCTCCTCCAATTAATGGAGCATTCCTTCAGCGGCCTTTAGTCCTTCACTGTGAGTCATCTTTTTAACTTTTCCATTGTCTTCCATCTCTTCGTCTTCTGATTCATCTTCATTTTCATCCTCGTTCTCTTTCACTAGTGCAACTATTTCACCATCTCCTAAAAGTTCACAGTTTTCATCCTGCCCCATCCATTCTCCAACATCACCATCAGTAACTTCTTCGCAGCCTGGAATTTTCTTCAATAAGTCCACTATTTCACAATTTTCTGTCTCTTCTCTGCTTTCTTGAAACTCGTTTCCTGAATGGTCCAACAACTTCCTCCAGGAACGAACGAGGCTTATATGCTCAATTTCATTCCAAGATTCAGATATCCACCCCACTACGTCCAACATGTCTATTTTCTTTAGTTTATCGATCATGTCACACCGTTCCTCCATGGCTAAATTGCAAAAATTGAATACCGTAACAAATCTTTGAACAGAACAGGAAAACATACAGACATTCATACGCATAAATATGCACTGTACTTACAATAATACAGTAACTAAAATGTACCTATACTGTTTGCACCATACAGGCAATGTTAGAAATTATTACAGTCTAGCTTTTAATAGACCAACACATTATTTCAAAGATAATGTTCTGCTTGACCAGCAGAAATCGTTTAGCGATTTAAAAAAAAAAGTGATCGTCGAGTTATACGGAATGTCGAGATATCGGGAGGCACGTTAGCGGGATTCTACTGTACATATATTTCTTTAGAAGATTATCTAGGATTTCAACTGATATTTTCAGCGTTACTTTTTATTTATGTTTTCCTAGTAAAAAATGTAAACTTCACTACAATTTACAGAAATATGATTTTGTCACTAAACTACAATTTGTTTGTCTTCTGAAAGTTCAGTGATATCTCTCTAGGCAAAAAAACAAGCTCTGGGAATATACATAATTTTCTAGTGGAACACATGGAGATTTCACAGATGTTCTTTCGAAAAGTTGCCTATGCTTAGCTTATGTACATATTTCCTGATATCTCAGTCCTGCGTTACTACTATTTTCACAGTTAGTAACTATATGTGCTGTAACAGGATTGTCTTGTAAGTTCTTGGCAAAAATTGAACTTGGAACCACTAATTTCCAATCTCTCCTTTTTCTGCACAAAATTAAACAGTGACAATTGCTTGTCTCTGGTCAGTTTCATTTTGTCACACTTATTATTTAGACTCCAACTGTAACTGTTATTTGATGTACTGACTAGTTATACATGTACATACGAACATAACTCAGAAAACACT
Source organism: Magicicada septendecula (assembly GCA_034769895.1). Lineage (NCBI taxonomy): Eukaryota > Metazoa > Arthropoda > Insecta > Hemiptera > Cicadidae > Magicicada > Magicicada septendecula. Next base: position 67,562,485 of record CM068367.1, read on the forward strand.
GAAGAGTTTAAGAAGTATTCCCTGTAAGGGGGGGAGGGCAGATCGTGGGCGGTACTCCCATGTTAATCGTATGGAGAACACATCAATGCTTAGGTACCATTATTTACAAAACTATTAAAGCTACTGACTTGAAATTTTTTACATTTACTTAGCATAGTACCCTGCTCAATTTCATGCTAAATGAACAAAATAGCTTAAATAGTTTTTGAAAAAAAATTAATTATTTTAGTTTTATTTTGATGCACATTTTTAAATATACAAAAAATTTTCAAGTGTTGTAAAAGTTAATATATTTTAACAAAAATACATGAAATTACTCATCATACCATAATGAAGACTTGTGCCAAATTTGAAGTTGATGGATTAAATAGTTTGTTAACAAATGGTAACTAAAGACTAAAAAACTGGAAAATAAGTTTAAAAGATTGTCAACACTTTACAATTAAACTAAAATGCTCCAGAGCAATATTATGCACTGTCACTGTCCTCTCTTTGCCTCTTTATTAGTCTTCTTTTTATTATTTTCTTTTTATGTTCTTCTCTCACCTTCTTGTCAGCTTTTGTATTCTTTCTTCGTCAATTTTCATCAGGCCTTCAACCATTAGTTTACCTGGTTGGAAGCCCAAGGTTTAAGCACATTTACTTTTCCTACAGAACCATCATTAAAACACTTGTTGCTCCTAGTTTATATCACTGATGGCCTACAAAACTCTTTTTTGTACCCTTTGCCAAATGACTCCATTTACACTTTCATTGGGATTTTGGGGTTTTCCATGATGGCAACGTTTTAGTAGGTTGACATTTGATAAATCTGAATATTGGCTTCAAAACATCCATAACTGTCTCTGGTAATGAATGTTTATGTGTGTATTTTTCACATTTCTGTTAGGCCTTATTATATTTATACCATGTTTCACTGTGGGTACGGCATAACTGATGTTGCGGTTTCTCATCTGATGACAATGTATGAAAGTAAGTCGCCCAGATCACCTTCTTCATTGCTTCAACACCAATAAGGTTTTGCCTAATAGCTAGTCCGTAGTACTGTTGAAGCTGGTCTGTTTCTTCATCAGTGAGCCTTCATTTACCTATCAATACTTTCCCATCTTTTAGTTTTACCCCTGTCATATCTTTTTTTAGTCTCCACAATCTAGAGCCTACATGCTTTTGCATGTGCCAGATCAGCTATTGAGTCTGCTTCTTACAGGTTAGCCAACATGAAAAATGAAATACTATTGACTTAAAAACAAAAACTATACTACACGTGTAAGTTACAATGGGGAATGTAATTAGTAAGCCGCGCTAGAGTTGCGCACTCAGTTCACCCGTCGCATACAGTGGACGTTTCTATTCAACACTTTTTTCTTCTATTAAATGGCGAATTAAGTACCGTATATGATGTTATACATTTTCTGAAACAGAAAGAAATGGAGAATTTTTTAGCATCATTTTTGAAAAATCAATTTTTTTGATCCTGCCCATGATCTGCTCCCCTTAATTCAATATGGTTGAAAGTCAGATGAATAACCCACTCAACTATGATCCTTTCTGACACTCAGACGTAACACTGCGACAACACATGGGAACAAAGAATGATAACAAAGCTGTGATGTTGACTTCTCTCTCTTGCTAATATCTCTCTATTCTACTTTCTCTTTCAAGCATGAAACAACACTCTTACAGTCTTGTAAACAAGCCATGATGTTTATATATAAACAGTCAATGGTATACTAGTGACAATCATGTAGTCCGTCCAGACTAAACAAAATTACGTGTAAACGTTGTTCACAAATGCTTTTATATCTGAACTTACATAAAGACCACAATATTGCGGTTTTTAGCTGAGTGGAAAATTTTTGAGGGGGGTTGAGCCCCCCTCTGCCTAAGCCCATGTAACCCAGTGATTAAAGACAAACTTGAAGGGGCAAGCCGGTCCCTTTAGGATAAAAGGACTGATGGAGTTATGGAATTACCTACATAATTGAACAGACAAAATACTTTTTGATGGCCCAGATGCCAATATCAGTTCCTGGTTTCATAGACTGCTCATGTGCTAGCCAGGTATTGGTTAGACAGTCACTATGTGCTGCTCACGTCAACATCGAGATCATGTCTGAATGAAATTTGAAATGTGACTGAAAAGGCAGGCTACAAATGCAACCAGATCATTTGTCAAAGCACTGAGATTGAATACGTAAAAATTTGTATGCCCCAAAATATCGAACAGTGTGAATTATTCTTCTTGTAACTAGTAGCACAGTTAGTACTACAAATGTTATTTCTTGGAGACTGGCATTTGTGTACAGCTACCCAAGGTTACTTTGAAAGGGACTACACTGATATTCAATAATAAGGTACATACAAATTGTATCAAAGCAGGTTTGTGAACTTCATTTCAGATCTCAAATGACACAGCACAAGTATTTTATGTCAAGAATGGGTAAGGCTAAGGAATGTTCTCCCTCAGGGTGCAGGACACTGCAGAGCATATAGTGTAAGATGGGAAAGAAAGCACACAATGTTAGAAACAAAGCGAGGAGTGTAACCTACGAAAAAATTGTAGGAATTATGCTGGTGAGAATGATAAACTTGAACATGTGTAGAAATTGTCTTAAATGTATTGGGTGAGAGAGAAAAGGAAGAAAGGTGGTGTGTAAGGAAAACTTTAGGATCTGCCAGATGCATCTAATAATATGACAGTCACTAATGATAAATTTTTGTGCACTAATCTTACTGTACACGCTGCCAAATATTCAATGAAAAAAGTTTTATACTCAATTGGGAAAGTTTTATACAACACATAAATAATACCTTAAAAAAGTGTCTAGAGTTCCCTTCAACCTGCACAAGGCATATTCTCTGTGACTCCACCAGATGCAGGGCACGTTCGCAAACGTCTCCATACACAGAATACAAAGCAAGCAAATCTTCATCACTCACTGCAAACAACAAATGGTATTTTAATTTACAACCAAATACTTACAAGCAAAACATACTTTCACGATTTAAGCTTGCATTCCTAGATTTACTTTCAAAAATTTTTAAACTGTTTGAAAAAGCAGCAGTCTTTTTGTTTGGCATTGCTTTGCTACAGGTTTCAATTATTCAACAATTGAACTCAAAATTCCAAATGCACACAAAATAACAACCAACATAACATTCTTTCAAGATTTACATGCCCTTTCAAAATAAAGCAAACAAAATGAGTGGATTACAAAGGCAAAGGAGTTTTCCTTTGCAGGTCACATTGGATAAAAAAATCATAGATGTAATGGCATAATATGCTGGTCATCTTGAGGCATTATATAGGAAGACCTCCACATGAGAGGGCTTATAACCTATCAGAACTTAGTAAATGTACATGGATGACTTTGGACCATGTTAGAGAAGACAAGGAGAAGCCTACTGCCTAAAACAGACAAAATATGGTTTTAAGGGTATATAGATCTGCAAAGACAAATTATAAATCTTTGCTTTATTAATGGCAATGTTACTCGTATGGCTAATATAAAACACGTCTGCTTCACTCTCGAGTGACACAGCTGTTGATATCTAATGTATTATATGTCCTTGGAAAACTGGACTGAAATTTGTTACAAAAAACTTACACTTAAAAATAAAATAAAGTTTTGTGAAACTGTTTTTGAATGAAACAAAAAATATCTTAATAAGAATTTTAAAACTCTATCTGTTTTATGTTTATACCTTCAGCTTCCCCATCTTCTGACACTTCTTTTTCAATTTGCTGCAGCAGTTTTTCTCCTACAGTTTGCAGTACTCTGCATGATGGTTCTGTAAAATTAATATTACTTAATTTATTTTCATTATAAACATTAATTTTATTTGTTTATCAAACTGTTCATACATAATAAAAACTTGTTAAAGATTGTCAAAGTTAGAGAAGTGAAATTTGTGCCGGTAGGGCGAAAGGTGGCGGTACACTACAATATGGTAGGGATACCGAACTTACAAAGCATGCGGTAACAACACAGAGGCTTTTAACGTTGAAAAATTAACTATGCTTTTACTTTATAATGAAAACTGAATACAACAAAAAATTATCTGTTACTTACTAATATTAGGGAAGTGGTTCAATTCCATCCAGTGAGTTGTCCTGATCATCTGCACAATCTGAAAAGTCAGACTCTGAACTGTCAGTAGTGTCGCTGTTGTCAAGTCGTATAATAAATGCTTCTGTTTCATTGTCTAATAACCTCTCTGTCTTTGTATATTTTTTTCACACTTGACACTATGATCGCAACACTTTTTCCAGTCTTCACTTGTTAATTCCGAAAAAACCTGTTCAACATTTCATGAACTACATTCAATTGATTAGATACGTTATGAGCCACGATATTATTTTTTACCCTTGCCCAAATAAGTTCTATAGGATTAAGTTCCAGATGATAAGGGGGTAATCTTAGAACATTGAGACCGTATTGTTCCAAAATAAAATCTATATGGAATTTTTCATTAAATGGTAGAGTTCAGGTTTATACATACTTTCACTAGATTGAATATTTCTTTTTCGCAACCACTCTAACAATTCTGACTTTCTAGAAGTGGAATTCGGCATTTTGGTAACTTTTTATTGTAGTATGAGGCATTATCTATCTCTAAAACTGACCGAGGTGGCAGGTTTGGAATTAGCTTCATTTTCAGCCATTTTTCGTAACTGTCTGCATTCATTTCTTCGTGATAATCACCAGAACTCAAAGTGCATTTAGAACACCTCCTATCTCACTGGCTGCATTAATCATTATCAACCTTTGCCCTTTCGATGACTTTTTTTTTATAACCACTTAGGGATCCATCAGACCAAGCCATACTTTTTACATGGGTAGAATGTATATATGATTCGTCTAAAAATATAATTGGTCGGCCACTTTTTCTGAATTCTTGAATTTTTTTAAATATGCGATACGTTTAAAACGGATGTCTTCTTTTTCTAATAAAATCTGTCTGTTGTTGACTATTTTCTTCCATCTAAATCCCATACGTTTTATAACTTTTCTAAGCGATTTGTATGAAAAATTAAGCTCAAGTTCCGCATGTTCCGTTTTTAAAACAGATAACAATGTTCTTAAACATGGCAATGTTTTATGAGTAACATGAAAATCATACTACGCAAAGCACTTGTCTGAAAATTATCTAAATTCACTTTTTTATTGAGACGATTCTGAGTTTTTTTAGGCGTCGAGAAAGGTTCAACTGGTCCCAATTTATTTGATTTTGTAACACGTTTTCGGAGAGAATGAACAGATATTCTGCACATATCAGCTACTTCATTTAAGATTTCTGACCGTGTCATTGTTGGATTGTCTTTTGAAACAGAATTATGCACGTTCATAATTATGCACTTGCTTTGACTTTTAAACAGAACTCCTTTTCCTAAGCGGTGAGCAGTTCTCTGTTGAGGCATTGTATATTTGTAAAATATAACACAACTGTGAGCAAAAAACAACTGCTGACAATGTTACCCACACCACTGCAATATTTCTCCCCATTCCCCCCACTACTCCACTCTCGTGTTTCAATGTGCATACGCTTCTCTAATATTGACAATCTTTACCTATATAAAACAACATCTTTCTCATAATACACTCAAAAATTCTCCTGAATCAACTGAATAGATTTTACATTTACTGACTTGCCTTGGTTAGGCCCACAACTGCAATCTGGACATACACACACCAAGCAAAACTTATGTTCTTTTATGATAACTGTATTAAAGAAACTTGTTATATAATTTTAAATACATTCATTTAGTATTAAACAATTTTCACGGAGAACTATACACAAACCTTACTTAAACCTGCACAATAATTGCCTTCCATTCACAACTGCCTTGTGTTGGTCGCACAATCATATGTTGTTTATTTGGTGCGAATTTTGCCAGTTTCAAAGAATTACTTCTGCCTTTCTTAAAAATTTGTGTTTACGCTTACTGATTATAAAACGAACGTATATTTAAATAAAGTGCATGGTCGTTTATAAAACGTCGTTTTCAGGAATGCAATTAGATTACTTTAGAACCGTCCTACGAAATAAATATTACAAAAGTATTACAGGAGTCAAAAACCGCTATAAATAAAAAAATGGCTACCCCAAATACACTCAATGTTGTCAAGAGCTAGGCTAGTAACAGTTTTTTTAAAGAGAGAAACTCAATACTTTTCCTTAACCTTGTCCACGAAAAATAATAGGCTCTACTCTAAGAAAACTTTAAAATAATTAATGCTACCTAACCTTGTAATTACCTACTGGGTTAGACATTGCCTTATGTCAAATACGGCAACCCTTAATAATTATTACACTCGTTTTTCGAATTACCTGTTGCCATTGTATTGAATTAATATACCTGTCCAAACAAACTTAACCTAAATGTTTTAACGCACTGCACGTGAAAATACCAAAATTTGTTTTGATGTTCACTGCTGAACGTATTTAATGTTACATGTGACAAACTTGTCAATATTTTTTTTTTTCCAAAATAAATGCTCTACCAAGTACTGTCTTCTGCCTATTAAAACATAATAAAAACACTGAGTTTTAATTACTCCCGCTAAAACTTTTAAGTTACTACTGTACTTACTACCATGACCAGTATGATCACAGCCTAATCAGAAGTAAACATTGTAGTCACGAGCCAAGTCTTTCCCATATTTAAATCCTAAGGATCTATATAAATCCTAAACAGAAATATTTGAAGAATACAAAACTGACAATTAAAATCTATTTAATGCATGAATTAAAGCCCCTGGAGTAGACAAACATTGTATTTCAAAGTCCATTACCATTGCGTACAGCTAAATAAGTACAGTATTTTCGAACTTCATACGCCTATACGGAATATTGTAGCGAAATGGTATATCGCAATTTAAAAAAGCACCGTACTTATTTAGTACCGTACTCATTAAAATAAGTCCATGGAACCTATCCAAAAATTTAATTTACAATTTCAGATTTTGTCGTTTCAAAATTTGGGTTAAGATCTGGTGGCTGCAGTGCAGATACAGCTGACTGTCAGCTCAGCTGGTCGCGAAGTGGTTAGTTTGTTTATGCTGAATAAAATATAAACTTATTGAGTTGATGTTTAATTATTAATTTTATACTTGAAATCCAGTGTCTTAGCTAATTAACAGGATTTGTCTGACGAAAATGGGCAAGCGGCAACACCAGAAAGATAAGTTGTAAGTTGCAAAATGCAAATTAATTAAATATAATTATTTCACTACGACTCAGAAATTAATATCATTGCTTAAAGTATTTATAACCTAAAAAGAGCTGTTTTGTAGTTACAAATTTAATAAAAGTAAATGTAATGTGTTTCAATTGGGTTATATGCCTTCTCAATACTTCAATGCTTTTATACATTTGAAGTATAGATGTCGATGAAATTTGATTTTATAGCTTTCGTTGTTAAAAAGTGTTTAGTTTATAAAATGAATATAAACTTAACAAGTAAGAAGTGCAGCAGATTTTCTATAATCAGGGAATTATTCATGCGTACATTTAGATTGTATAAAAATACTCATAAAATGAAAGTGTATAGCCCTAATTTCTTTAATACTTCGAGTAGCAGCACCTTAATCCATTATTCAGTTCCCCATGACCACCAGTTTTTTCACACACAAAAATCTCATTTAAACACTGACAAACATTAAATAAAATTTATTACTGAAAAAATACTTGCAGCATACTTTTTCGTTCCATTTTCTGAACACTCTGGATTTTTCCCAGTATAAGCTAATAAATATAAGGCTTTGTAAGTAATCATGAGAAAAAAATTCTTGAAAATCATGAATTGATCTAAACCAAAATAGCAGGCCCTGATACCAGCATAAACATAAAATAAAACTCGTGAATATAAAATAAAAGCAAAAACAGTAACTTTCACTTTGAACTCCCATCAATAGCCTATAAACAAACAGGGAGATGAATCCAAACAAACACACAGAGCTTGGCAACTGTTAATTTTATTTCATGTAGAGTAACCATCAGTGCTGCAATCTGAATGTTAAACAAAAACTAAATAGCAAGCAGCCATCTGCATTGCTTTCTGTAGTGTATCATTGAGACACCAGGCACTTGAACATATTGCAAAGTAGAAAACACAAAATTATGTCATCTGCCAAAATACGCAAGTCCACCTCAGATGCATTTACAACATAATTAATTGGAGTTATCATGGATAACACATGGTTACTAAATCTAGGTGGATGACCTTGGACCATGTTAGAAAAGACGAGAAGAAGCCTGTTGTCTAGAATGTTTTTGTTAAATATCCCCAACACACGTTTTGAAAAATACCATAAAATCATTACCTCTCTTTAAAACTGTAAAACAACTTTCAACTGTAAACGTCTACAATTCATAGTGTTTGGGGGATTTTTCATTAACAGTTATTAAGTATCAATTGCACTCATTAGCATTGTAACCTTTTCTGAAGAAGACAATACTGTATTGCTCTTCTTGTATGTTCCTCTTATATATTGTCATTAACAGCCTACTATGTCAGTTCTGTGTATGTTGTTTTAAGTTCATATTTCTTGAAGCTCTGACACAACTATTGTCTACAAATTTTACTGCTCTCCAGGCACTTATAATACATCACTTTTTGAAACTATACCATGTTCAGTAAAATTAAAAGTTAAGGGCATATGCACAGAAACCAATTTATGGATGGACGAGTCCACTTTGAAATTATGAATGGTGGGAGGGTAAGGGAGAATCATCTGGTAGGCAAGAGAAGCTTTTGCCAACTTGCATGTGATGTTTTAGTTACCCGTACATTGTTAGTTACTGTGTGATGTACTATCTCAGTCTTGCATTTGTTATTAGGCTATTTCAATTTATTATTAATTGTATCATTGTTTTACAATCACTCATTTTTATTAGTTCTTTAATTTTTTTAGTTAATTTTTATTGGTAGTTTTTATTCTGTAATTACGTATTATCTTAATTATTTGTGTTACCACCTAGGAACAAGATTTGTTAAAGTGGATACTTCTCCTTCAACTAGCAAATACAGGAAAGTTATTCATAGTCAAGCACAGGAAGTAATAATAAACAGTTTTTTGTTGTCCAGGATTAAAAAGATTCTTTGAATTAAATTAATATGAAGAACGCGTTCCTTTATGTAATGATAAACTGTAGAGATAGTCGAGTGTAATTAAGGAGTGGATGTGTACAGTTTGCAAATTACTTTTCGATAAGAACAGTAAGAAAGGCTGTAGTTTTTTACGTCTCAGCAGTACACAATGACAGAACCGGACAACACTCAGATGTGTTTATAAAACATTCTGATGTAACAGCAACAAATTCTGATATGTGAGAACAGTACATTATCAATTGCTTGATTTGTATAGTAATACAATTACAATATTATTATTTGATTTATGTCGGAAACAATAAACGTATAATTCTTTTTTTAAAGCCAGCTGTGTGACCTGTAGGCACACACACACACACAGATAGATTCGTGGTGACACATTTACAAACAAACCTTAACAGTCGCGAGTTTTTGTTACTATTAGAAACAATATGCATAGGTTGTCGGCACTGTCGCTGATAACAACAATTCTCACATCTTACAGCGACTCTCTCCACATCGCCTTTCCCCTCTGACTGTAAGCGTTTCGCGCATTTCCATGCCCTTAACTTTCAATTTTGCTATACTATTAAATGTATTTTCATGAAAAAGATAACAACAGATATTATCCGTAATGTTATACATATACACAAGTAGCCTACTCAAATATTTACAAAGTGAAACTACTGTATATTAGTATCTATACTGGGCATCTTATTTTGTCCACATACTTCACAGTAAATATAAAGAAGTATGCTGGCACAGGAAATATTGTGCCATTGGTACTTGAAATATTAACACAATGGCTGTATTTTGTTTATGGATGCCAGTGCAAAAGTTCCTTATATAAGAGTTATATAAAACCTGTACCATTAAATTTGTGTTTTATTAATACTTAGGTGTCTGATGTCAAAAAATAATAGAACAGAGACTCTTACTGAAAATTTTTTCCTAGCAACAAGGGCAACGCAAAGATGGCATGTAGCACGGTTCAAGAATTTATAGTGCATCCTGGACAATGCATACACAACATGTATGAGATTGTGTAATGCATATGTACAGCAATCCATGCCTTTGTTTGCTTTCATACGAGTAGAGGAACATAATAATTGGTCTACTGCTAAAAACAATTGTCACCACTTAGATAACACAATTCCATGCAGAGACAAAAACACTGTGAAATTGATGAAAAGATAACAATCATAAACACAACAGCAAATCAGAGAAACCCTGTTCATAAAAACTTCTAAGTAATAAAGTTGTGTTAGTGGTTATAATCATAAACAGAATTAACACTGTTGCACACCACTATAGAAAAATTATTCTGATTAGCACTTTCAAGCTTCACAGCTCATCACCAGATCGGAAATCAATTTTTCTATAGTGATGTGCAACAGTGTTATGTTCATAAAAACTTCAGACACTCAACAAACTTTATACCTCTCGAGCAGTGTGCTAGATATTTTACTTTTAGATAATCAGAACTTTACGGTAATTTGTGACACGACACATTTTTTTAGAAAAAATCTAAATTGTTTACTTTAATTTTAAATACAAGCACTGGACTTTGTATTTATATTAACAAGAAAATTTTTGGCAGGTATCTCACATATACCGAATGGACTACTTTATATGGAGGAAAAAGAGAGGGGCCAGAAACTGCAAACTTCAGACGTCTACCATTTGACCATTGTTGTGTCAGTCTACAGCCATTTGAACATCCTTACTGTGACAGAGATGGGAATATTTTTGAACTCCAAGCAATTGTTGATTACCTCAAAAAGTACAAAACAAATCCAGTGACAGGAAAGGTAAACAATGAAATTGCAGTAAACTATAAGAAAGTATTAAGACATGTTTGGAAGTGCACGTTTATTTATACATTTTTTTGTGAAATTTCACAAACACTATTGACCAAGTAAGTGGTTCACTTAAAAAAATACCATAAATGTCATTACCTTTCTTTAAAAATGTAAAACAACTTTTAAAATTTCTATAATTCATAGTGTTTGGGGGATTTTTCATTAACAGTTATTAAGTATCAATTGCACTCATTAGCATTGTAACCTTTTCTGAAGAAGACAGTACTGTATTGCTCTTCTTGTATGTTCTTCTCATATATTGCCAGTTGTTATATTCTTATATTCCTCTCATATGTACTATTGTCAGTTCTGTCTCTGTTGTTCTGAGTTCACATTTCTTGAAGCTCCGAAACAGCTATTCCCTACAAATTTTACTGCTCTCCAGGCACTTATAATACATCATGATATAATAAAACAGGGGATATTCACATTTTGAAACTGTAATCACCATCGCACACCCATTGTGTAGGCCTATTATACAGTTTTCAAAAGTACAATTTATTCCCAGATACTAGTTGAGGTAAAATTTAGTACTAAATATAATTATTTCACTACGACTCGGAACACAAAACTTTTTATGGGAAAAATGTAAACGTTTTACCTTATAACCTGAACCAGTTTTCACTTTTAAAAAGCGTCTTCAGAAGTTGCTACTGGTAGCACTGTCCGTCTTGTTGTTGGCGACAGAATCGATTTTCGAAAGATCGATGTTGTGTGTGTGGGGTGTGATATGTTCGAATAATACGTGTGATTTGAATTGTGTCTGTTCGTTTAGGATGTCATTTTTATTTGTTTTCATGTGTTTGTATATTTCCAGTTGTTCTAGAGTGTCTAGTTTTTGGCCTTTTGTGTGTACGTGTAGAATGTTCATGTTATTGTCGATGTTTTTGTATGTGTGGTTTGCTTCAATGAGGTGGTTTGGAAAGGTGGATTCTGTAGTGGAGTGGAGTGCCCTTGTGTGTTCAATGTATCTTTGTTTGAAGCTACGTCCTGTCTGGCCTATGTAGAATTTGTTGCAATCTGAGCAATTTAGTTTGTAAACACCAGGTAGATCGAATTTGTTTTGTGCTTTGTGTGTGTGTGTTCTGTTTTGGTATTGTTTTGTAAGCGATTCTGTATCCTGCTTTTTTGAATTTGTGGGCTATTTATTCAGTTTGTTTGTTGATGTACATTAGTGTTATGAATTTGTTGTTTTCTGTCTTTGTCTGTTGTTTGTTTTGTGTAGGAGTTTATTGACTATTGTTCTGTCATATCCGTTGGATTCTGCTAGATATTTTATCGTGTTTAGTTCGTCTTTGTAGTCTTTTTCATCTAGGGTGATGTTGTTAAGTCTATGTATCATGGTTCTGAAGGCAGCTAGTTTGTGTTGTATTGGGTGATTGGAGGAGTTGTGTATTAGTGTGTCAGTTGTAGTCAGTTTTCTGTACATACTAAATTTAATACTGCTAGGAACTACAGTCACAACTTAAAGATCTCTGTTCCCACGCCACTAAAGATATCCAGTCTTGGGTGTGGTCAAAACATACCGATTGTTCAAAGCAGTATGAGGTTTGTCGTCCAATTTCCAAAATTTTTAAATAAAAAATATTCAGCTTACCTTAGAAGGTGTTCAGCTTCATTGCCTTCAAAGTAGCCTCCTCCATATTGAATACACCACTCCCAACGTTTCTGCCATCCTTCAAAACATTTTTGGAACTCTTCATTTGGGACACTGTACAATTCAGCTGGTGAATTTTCCTTTCGACTGAAAAATGTTGATGTCTTAACTTAATTTTTAATTTTGGGAATAAAAAAAGTCCAACGGCCTTCATCAGTGGTTAAGGAAGGGGCGGTAACAAGTGTCATGAGGACGCGGCCAAAACATCTGTTGTTTGAGTGTATTTTTATTTTTTTATTGGCCACTGTTATTACTTCCCCCATGAATATTAATAAGAACTCTGATTTTAATGACTTTAGATCACAGCCTAACAGCTGTGAAAATAATAATCAACAGCACTTCTCTAAGTTGACAGTGGTATATATGAAAAGTGTAAACAATAATACATTATTTCATCAGTGATTTATGTTTGTATTTTTCAGCCATTAGATGCAAAGTCACTGTTGAAGCTGAACTTTCACAAAAATGCAGAGAACCAATACCACTGCCCAGTGTTGTACAAACCTCTCACAAAACATTCACATATTGTTGCAGTTGCTACTACGGGAAATGTATTTTCTTATGAAGTAAGTACAGATATAATTATTTTGCTATGATTTATCCTTTCTGAGTTTTCTTAAATGTGTTTCACTGTTTGACACATTCAGCTTGTAGCTTTATGCCTGTTAGCGCACTAAACAGTATTCTGTGGGATAATATACCCTTGTATTCTAGGCATATCTTTTGCCTGAGTTGAGATTGTCATAATAGAAAATCAAGATAATTTCTGGGGATTAAATCTGAAAATGGAATAAATCTCTTTTACTTCCATGTTCCGTAAGGAAATGGAAGTATTGTGATTGTGAAAAAAATCGTGTTCGAGATAAGGGCTGATTCCGATTGTACTACCATCAAAACATGGAAAAAAGTAATTTGCTGAAACGTGTCTGTATGTAGAATTTTTTCTATGGTGAACAATAAATTGCCACAGATTCAAACAGAGTCAAAAGGCCTATTGATTTTGGTGAAGATCGGTTAAGGGGGAGAGGGATAATTTACCTGCGTTTTATGTTTTAACAAGAGTAAAGTACTTAATTTTGATAAATAAAGTATCCTGAAAGTAGGTCATAATATATCCACTGTAGAAAAGTTGTTGAAATATCTAAAAATAAAAAGTTAGTTGAAGGGGAGGGGGTAATTTTCTATAAATGAAAATTGTAGTTCAAGGGGGTGGTAATTTTTTGAAAATTTCTGATGTCGAATAAAGTACTTCATTTTGAAGGATAAAATACCTTGGTAATTACATATAATGAAACTGTTACTCAATAAAACTGTAAATATCAAAAAGTACGGTTAAGGGGGAGGGGTAGTTTACCTGCATTGTTTTGTGTTTTAACAAGAGTAAAGTGCATAATTTTGATAAATAAGTGCCCCAAAAATAAAGTCATATTAATCCAATGTAAAATGGTAAATGAGATATCTATAATTGGAGAGGGTAGTTGAAAGGAGAGGAGGTGATTTTTTAAAAATTACTTTGCTGATATCAAGTAAAGTATGAGTATTTAATTTTGAAGGGTAAGATACCTTAGCATTACAAATGATAAAACAATTACTCTATGAAAGTGTAAATATTATTAACGGTGGGGATCGGTTGAGGAGGAGGCATGATTATTTGCTTAGTTCAGTTTCTTTATAAGATTAAAGTACCTAATTTTTATAGACAAAGTGACTCGGAAATACCATTGTATTAAACGACTACCCCATAATAACAAAAATATCTATAAATATGAAAATAGTTTGAGGATGGGGGATATTTTTTTAGAAATTATCAAATCGAATTCAAGTAAATCATTTTAAATATAAATCTTAGAACATGAAAGTCATGTATGGTTCTCCATATCAATATTTAAGTTTTGTGGTAAGTGAATCAATACATAATTATAACTACCTTTTTTTGTTATTATTAACAGGCAGTGGAACAGTTAAATATTAAAACCAAAAGCTGGAAGGACTTGCTGTCAGATGAACCATTCGAAAGGGACGATCTGATCACACTTCAGAATCCCACAAACTTATCAAAATTCAACTTGGCCAATTTCCACCACATTAAGAATAATCTGAGAGTTGAAGATGAAGGTAACAGCATAAAGCCATTGTTGTTATTTAGAAATAATTTTATTTGTTTCTAGTTAATAGGTTATAATGTATTGTTACGACATCACAGAACAATCTACGTGTTTGTCGAATGTGCCAGAAGAATCTCGCTCTAATGTGTGTGCCGTACGTGACTCTAGACGCATTCGCAAGAGTTTTCTCGAAGCCGCCAGCCGTGCGGACTGTGTCAAGGCCACAATTAATTATGTAGTTCACACTGGCGCTAAGACGCAATTAGAAATGTTCTCGTCTGTGATCAGGGGTATAAATACATGGCGGCAGCGGCCTTAGTTTTCAGTATGCCTGCGATATATTTACAGTGCGGTTTGAGTTATTATCAGGCGATATTACTGTGTACGTTCAAGTGGTCATTAGTGAAGTGTTGCGTTTTATAATCGGGTGGTATAATTGTAATACAATTGAGTTTCATATTAGTTAACATTTTATTGCATGTGAACAATTTTTATTTGCTTTGTTGTATGAGACTGTGTTGTTAATTACGAACCGTTTAACTGTAAAAATTAAAGGTGGTGATTAGTGACTTAATTGGTGTAGTGTATTTTGTTTCCACTGTACCTATGACGATCAAGTAGACCGTCGTAACACTGGTGTCAGAAGTGGGATAGAACGGTTAACAGTGGAAACAGTGGACACTTTGTACAAGACGAGTGTAATTCGTAATTAATCGGAAAACAATGGATGCTAGTCAGATGATGGAAAACTTCAGGCGCTGTTGTTGCAGACAGAGGAACGACGACGACAGGATGCAGAGAAAGCAGAAAAGAGACAGAAAACCCTCCTGCTGGAAGCAGAAAGACGACAAAAAGAATAACGAAGACAAGAATGAGAAGAAGCAGAAAAACGACAGGATGAAAAACGTAAGCAGGAAGCAGATGACATCAAAGCCTTAATTCAAGAGCAAAAGCAGATGCAAGAACATACTACAGCAGAATTGGGTCTCCTATGTGGTGACGTAGGTGAATTACGAGGTGTGCTTAACAATCAAATTACCAGAATATCTGACGTAGAAGAATCCATGTCAAATAAAATAGCTGAAGTAGAAAAATCTGTCTTGAATGTGGAAAAAGCTATGTCAACAAAAATAGAAGACTCGATTACAAATATGAAAGAGCAAATTAAAAATAAAGTCGAGCAGTGGCTGAAGTTACAAACAAAACAACTTTGTGAACAGACTGTACCAATGATAAAGACAGAAAAGACGTAGAAAATAAGTTAATAGAGAAAGTCACTTTGCCTGCAGTAGGGACAGTTCATGTCAAAGCTCCAACCTTTGACGGAAGCAGTCACTGGGCAACGTACCTCTGCCAATTTGAAGCTGCTGCATGCGCAAATAATTGGACAGAGAAAGACAAGGCAGTCACTCATTCTCGCATTAAAAGGACCCGCAGCAGAACTAGTACATAAAGTCCCACCTGACAGCCAGAACACCTATGCCGAGTTGATAAAAGCTCTAGAATTACGGTATGGTGATAAACATATGCAAGATGTGTACTGCACCCAGTTGAGAGCAAGGCGACAGCATTCCGGGGAGAGCCTTCAAGAGTTTGAAGCAAGTATCGACAGACTAATTAGACTGGCCTATCCTGAATCACCAGAAGATTTTCGAATGAGTTTTGCGATGCAGACATTTACTGCCGGTGTCCGAGATAATGAACTACAGCAAGTGTTACGAATAGCAAGACACCAGAACAGTGCGGATGCCCTGGTACATACTTTGCAATTTGAGGCCGCCAAATCAGCGTCTGGTTGGACAAGTTATAAAGTGCCCGCTAAAAGATGGCGATGGCACAGACGACGAGGAAGAAGAACAAGGAACAGAGACTCAATGGTTGGCACCACAGAATAAAATAAGAAAGGATGGAGGACCGAAGTGTTATAGATGTGGGAAACCTGGACATCTACAACGAGATTGTCGGGTTAGAATTCAGCAACAGGGAAACGAGCAATAGTCGGTACAACGGGGTGTGTGCTGAGTAACTGGAGGAACGAAGCCCCTAGACAATGCGCAATTTCTATACTTCAGAAAAACAGCGGGAGCTTGGTAGTTACCGGATTTGTTCAAGAAAGGCCAACCTCGATTACAGTTGACACAGGCGCAACAGTTTCTATTGTAACACCCCCGACGTGGTGAAAGATCTCAAGCCAATCTGGTGCTCTTGCAGCTTGCGAACAGCTACTGGATGCATCATATAAATGGTCTCCAGATCGCTTATAAGATTAAATTAAAATTTATTATTTAAAATATACCTTATTTGATCCGTCTAGTGATCTTGTAGTTTATTATTCCACTACATGTTTTGGGAATTAAATTCCCATCTTCAGGTAAAACTTCTTGTTCCTAGTATATAGGAGTCGTCGGTGAAATTATTAAAAACACACACACATGAACGAATAAAGCAAACACAATTGTTAAAAATAACATAATTAAACACCGTACACACACAGCTAACGAAGACAGTGCGCACTGCCTGACAGTCACTATCATCTGGGCTGATTGCAAAGTTCACCGTTATCTTTAATACGGTATCATACAACGTATTCGATTTAAATGAAAGCTGGTTGTTGAGCAAACTTTCTTTATGGATTTTGGATGCTTTATAAATTTCGAATTCTTCCAACGCATCCATCAAACGACCTTTGTTAGTGACATCCATGGGTATCATATTCTCCGCAAACCCAGTGTAATTGTGGTTTTCGTTTATTAAATGTAATGCAAATTTAGACATGGCTGATGTGATGTCCTTTTTTGGTAAATGTTCTTTATATCTGTCAATTAATCTCCTCCCCGTTTGGCTGATCTAAAACTTGTCACAATCATCACATTGCAGTTTATGTTTTACCTGAAGATGGGAATTTAATTCCCGAAATATGTAGTGGAATAATAAACTACAAGATCGCTAAACGGATCAAATAATGTATATTTTAAATAATAAATTTAATTGAAGCTACTGGATGGCCTGTAAAAGTGTATGGAAAAGTGGGATACACCTACGCCTCGGTCAACGTGAGTTTAATCATCAAGTACTTGTTGCAGACATTGTGGATGAAGCAATTCTTGGTGTGGACATTATGAACGGGGATAGTCAACTTCAAAAACAATGTCTTGAGAATCAGAGGCGAAGAGGTAATGCTATCAACAATGACAGCAGAAAAATCTATGGACGTCATAAACCAAGTGGCCATAACTGTTCCGCCAAACTCCGAAAGGATCATCATGCTTAGAACCGAGGTAGATACTAGGGGCAACCAGTGCTCTATATTCGAACCCCATGTAGTCAGCACACCGGGCATACTAATTGCCAGAAGTTTAGTAAAACCTTACGAAACCGGAAATGTACCTATTAGAGTGGCGAATATTTTGGATCAAGCTATCACTTTACAAAGCAATACCCTCCTAGGCAAATTGACTCCTGTGGCCTGGGTAGCCGTAATGACGCAACGAAGATCCATTGCTTTGGATAATTCCAAATTACCAGAGGAACTGCAAGAATTATTGAACAGATCTTCTAACGACCTCTCAAGTGGTGAGGTAAAAGAACTCAGACAGTTTTTACATGAATTCAAAGATTGTTTTGCAGTACGGGGACAGTCACTGGGAAGAACGTCTCTTGTGCAACATCGTATCAATACCGGGGACACAACACCGATACGCCAACCTCCTCGTAGGCCTCCATTATCTAAACAAGAGGAAATGTCTCGGTTAGTACAGGACATCTTGACAGAGGGAGTAATCGAACCTTCGTCAAGTGCTTGGTCTTCTCCTGTAGTGCTGGTAGCGAAGAAGGATGGTGGATTGCGTTTCTGTGTAGACTACCGGAGGTTAAATAATGTTACAAAGAAAGACTGCTATCCATTACCTCGCATTGACGATACACTCGACACGTCCGGAGCACAGTGATTTTCCACATTGGACCTGAAGAGTGGATATTGGCAAGTGGGTCTTTATCAAGAAGACAAGGAAAAGACCGCTTTCTTGACCCCAAGTGGTTTATTCCAATTTAACGTCATGCCATTTGACTCTGTAATGCATCGGCAACATTTGAAAGATTGATGGACCTGGTGCTCCGAGGCGTGATATAGAAAACTTGACTTGTTTATTTAGACAATGTCATATTCATCGGGAAGACTTTCAAAGACCATTTGGAAAACCTTAAGGAGGTTCTAACTAGAATTCAGGGTTCCCAATTGAAGCTGAGCCTGAAGAAGTGTTCTCTATTCCAGAAGGAAGTACAGTATCTGGGCCATCTGGTTTCGGCAGCGGGTGTTAGCATGGATCCTAATAAAGTAGACACCATAAGAAACTGGCCAGTGCCAAAGAGTAAACACGAAGTTCGGAGTTTCCTGGGGTTATGCTCATATTACAGACGTTTTGTGAAAGGCTTTGCTACTATTGCTAAACCACTACATGAGCTAACGGAAAATAAACGAAACTTCCAGTGGTCGAGGGAGTGTGATAAAACATTTAGGACTTTGAAAATTGCATTATGTTCGCAGCCAATTCTCGCTTTCCCAGATTCCAAAGGGAAGTACAGTGTGGACACAGACGCAAGCAATACTGGTCTAGGAGCAGTTTTGTCTCAAGTGCAAAATGGTGAAGAACGAGTAATAGCGTATTACAGCAAGACACTTTCTAAACCGGAGAGAAATTATTGTGTTACAAGGAGAGAGTTGCTGGCAATCGTCCGAGCGTTGGAGCACTTCGATAAATACCTCTATGGAAGAGAGTTTTCACTACGTACCGACCATGCTGCGCTTGCATGGCTCTTGAGATTTAAAAATCCGGAAGGACAGTTGGCAAGATGGCTTGAACGGCTGCAAGAGTAAAACTTCATGGTACAACATCGACGGGGGCGCCTGCATGGTAATGGAGGTGTCTTATCACGAAGACCGTGCCCGGAAGACTGCCGACATTGCCACAGAAAAGAAGAACAAAACTCAAGCGAACATGTTCAAGCCATCACTGTAGATTTCCTGGCAGATGGCTGGACAACACAAGACTGTCGACAAGAATAGATGACTGATGAAGACATTGGACCGATCGTGACAGCAAAAGAGGAAGGTCGCCGCCCGGATTGGCAAGATATCTGCCATGGTTCCGAAGTGCCGAAGGGCTACTGGGCACAATGGGAATCTCTCACCTTAGAAAACGGATTGCTGGAAAAGGGCTTGGGAAAGTGCAGATGGACGAGACATGGTCATGCAGTTGATAGTTCCCCGAAGTAAAGTGCAGTCTGTTTTGAAGGAGATGCATGATGGAACGTCTGGAGGCCATCTTGGCGTTAACAAAACCCTTGACAAAATACAGAAGCAATTCTATTGGCTTCATCTTCGCCACGACGTAGAGGAATGGATTCAGACGTGTGAAATATGTGCTGCAAGCAAGGCCCCACAAACCAGAAGCAAGGGTAAAATGAGACAGTATAATGTTGGACTGCCTTTCGAGAGAATTGCCATAGACATTGCTGGACCATTCTCAGTTACTGACGATGGAAACCGGTACATCATGGTTGTAGGTGACTATTTTACTAAGTAGGTGGAAGCCTATGCAATTCCAAATTAGGAGGTTACCACTGTGGCAAAGCAGTTAGTTCACAACTTCTGTTGCCGTGTTGCCGTTATGGAGCCCCTATGGAAATCCATACGGATCAAGGGAGAAATTTTGAATCAGGAGTGTTTAAAGAATTATGCCGTCTACTGGAATTCGAAAGACCAGGACAATGCCTCTGCATCCTCAGTCGGACGGGATGGTTGAGAGATTCAATAGGACACTTGAGCAGCATCTTTCGAAGGTTGTTGACGAGAACCAAACAGACTTGGACCAACGTATACCACTATTCCTCATGGCGTATAGATCATCAGTACACGACACAACCGGCATGACTCCTACAAAATTGGTGTTTGGGCGGGAGATTCGTCTTCCTGAGGACTTAATGTTCGGATCACCTGAGACTCAGTCCCAAGAGCTGCAGAACTATTCCTCGCAATTAGAAAACCAAGTGCAAGAAATGAATTGCTTGGTAAGAGGACGACTGAAGATTGCCAATGATAAAATGAAAACTCGGTATGACATTCGCAGCAATAGTGTGGGTTTCCAAGAAGGAGATCAGGTCTGGTTGTTCAATTCAAAGCGCCATCGTGGTCACTCACCTAAGCTTCAGTCTAACTGGGAAGGGCCCTACACTGTGAAAAAAGAATCAACGATGTTGTTTATCGAATTCAACAGGAAGGACGGCGAAAGTTCAAGGTCGTCCACCTAGATCGCTTGGCTAAGTACTACTTCAGATACGGTTTGCCAGTTCAGGACGAACAAGCTTAAGGAGGGGACAGTGTTACGACATCACAGAACAATCGACGTGTTTGTCGAATGTGCCAGAATAATCTTGCTCTAATGTGTGTGGCATACGTGACTCTAGACGCATTCGCGAGAGTTTTCTCGAAGCCGCCAGCCGCGCGGACTGTGTCAAGGCCGCAATTAATTACGTAGTTCACACTGGTGCTAAGAGGCAATTAGGAATGTTCTCGTCTTCGTCTGTGAGCGGGGATATAAATACGTGGCGGCAGCGGCCTTAGTTTTCAGTATAGCAGCAATATATTTACAGTGCGGTTCGTTTTATTATTGGGCGATATTACTGTGTACGTTCAAGTGGTTATTAGTGAAGTTTTGCGTTTTATAATCGGGGGGGGGGGGGTATAATTGTAATACAGTTGTGTTTAATATTAGTTAACATTTTATTGTGTGTGAACAGTTTTTATTTGATTTGTTGTATGAGACTGTGTTGTTAATTACGAACTGTTTAACTGTAAAAATTAAAGGTGGTGATTAGTGACTTAATTGGTGTAGTGTATTTTGTTTCCACTGTACCTACGACGATCAAGTAGACCGTTGTAACAGTATTCATATACAGTTGTTATACATGAAATACACATTCGTGCTTGTGTGTGTGTTGGGCAGACTTGGGATTAACAATTAAAAAAATTAATGATTAAATTAATTGTTGGAAAAATTTGTTAACTTTTAAACGTAATCGTTAAATTTTTGTTAACAATTAAAAAAAATCATCTATGATTTTTAATCATTTAATTATTACTAATTGAATTTTTAATTCTAAATATTTTAAGTCATTTATTTGAAAAAGCTTAATTTGTCGATTTATTTAACATGATTTTTAATTATTTCAACAACCAAAGCAGCTTGCTTAATAAAACAAAAAAAAAGAAAACAATTTTTTAACGTTTAATCAGTTAATTTGATTTCAATTAAAATTTAAAGTTTTTTACCTTAATCCGTCTATGTGACCGCTTAATTTTGTCTTCTTTGTCTTCTTACGCTTTTCTGATTATGTTAATCCATCATCAGAGATTAAAAAATTCGTCGGTTAAGTCTTCGTTAAAACATTAAAAGTTACACTAAAAGACATTTAAGTATATATTCCACAAACACAGCGACGTGCGCACTCAATTCTGGTTAGCGACGTACTGCACAGTTTATTGGAGTTTTCATGCTATCTATTGTTGTGTTGGGGCGTGTATTCTATGGCTATGTTATCTATAATCTTATCATATAGTGTATGCGATTTAAATGCCAATTGTTCGTTTAATATATTATTGGGATTATTTCTGAAGGCTCGGTAAATTTCGAACTCTTCTACCGCATCCATATATCGTCTCTTTCTGCAAATGTGTAAGGGTTTGCAATTTGCCTCAAAATTTGTGTAATTATGATTCAATGAGACGAGATGTTTAGCGTAGTTTGATTTATTTATATTTGAAATGCTCGTGGGTAAGTGTTCTTTATATCTTTCGAAAAAACTCCTGCCAGTCTGACCAATGTAATGCATGTTGCAGTCATCACACATCATTTTGTATACACCCGTTCTTTTTTCAATTGATGTACATGTGGCATTATTAAGCATTTTACGGATATTGTTGTTTGTTCTAAATGTGATGTGGATGTTATGTTTTTTAAAAGTATTTCTAATGAGCATTGAAAAGTTGTTAGTATAATCAACCGCCATATATATTGCGTTCGTCGTGACACGGTGAGGGTTGTTAGTTCTGCGTTTGTGTCTAAGTATCAAGTGTTCAACTAATGTCTTTTAGTGTAACTTTTAATGTTTTAACGAAGTCTTAACAGACGAATTTTTTTATCTCTGATGATGGATTAACATAATACGAAACACGTAAGAAGACAAAGAAGACAAAATTAAGCGGTCACATAGACGGATTAAGGTAAAAAACTTTAAATTTTAATTATAATTGTGACGCGGATACCAATACAATGACTTTAAAATTTGATTTTAAATTTAATCAGTTAACAATTTGTATTAACTTTACCAAGTCTGGTGTTGGGTGGAGAGTCTGTGTGGACCATGTACAGAACGTACATTTCAGTATATGAATTAAGACATTTTAATTTAAGATAAAATGTATTTAATATATTTACATTGGAGTTTGCAGTCAGGAAAGCACAGTGGCCATGCACTCATGTCCAAAGTGGATCACTATGGATTTACATCCATCTCAGGATGGATCAGTTTTACAGTCTTTAGTCTCCATGAAATGAAAATATTTTTCAATGTGAAATTTTCCTGAGTAGGTTGTTATTTAATTGAAACTTATATGTTTTACTTTCTTGCATCTGCCAACACAATTTAATTAAATTTCCCTTTAAGTGGCAGTGCCTATTTGTATGTTGATAAAACATTCCATAGACATGATAGTCACAGACACCATACCTCTATGTTGAGTACAGTGCCCTTCAGGCCTCTTCATCCCTGACCATCCTGTAGATCATGTAACTTTCCCATCCTATTCCTTCTTTAATCTCTCTTTCCTTCAGTCTTTCCATCATTGAGTGCATATGCAGGGTTATTCAAAAAGGACTTTACAACTTTGAAAGCATATAGAAATTTATTCAGATGAACTTCAGTTGGTCAAGGTGTCATTTTATCATTTTAAAGCAAACACGTCAAGTTTGATGCACATAGTGCTGTAGTTCCAAATGCAGCCACCAGAAATGGTAACACCATGTTGTTCAAAATGGCTACTTTCAGAGGTTCGGAACGTGCTCATTGTGTGTTTCGGTTTCATGAAACAAAGTTAGCTACTACAGTCCAATGTAATTTTCATACTGAGTATGGCAAAGCTCCTCCAAGTAGGCCTAAAATTTACTTTTGACACCAAACTTGTTTTGTTGAGACTCATTGTTCTGGTTGTTAAAAAAAAATGAAGCAAATAAAGTCGCTTGTCTGCACACTTCTATCTAGAAATGTTGGATCGAATAGGAGAATGTAATCTTTAGCGATGATTCAACATTTCACATCAGTGGCAAGGTGAACACCCACAACTGCAGGATCTGGGATAGCAAAAATGCACATGAATATTGCAGCATGTGCATGACAGCCCAAACTTGAGTGTTTTTTGTCCTCATGAAATTTAAAATGTACGGCCCCCTTCTTTTTTTATGGAGGAAAACTTAAATAGTATCGTGTATCTGAATATGCTTGAAAATTTCCTCATTCTACAGTTTGACGAAGATTATCACGATTGCCAGCTTCACTATCAACAAGATGGGGCACTCCACTTCAGCTTACACATCCGGGATAACCTTGATAACAGATTTCCAGTTCGTTGGATTGTTCGTGCAGGGTCTATTGCATGGCCACCTCATTCCCCTTTGACCCCTCTTCACTTTTTCTTTTCGGGGTTCATTAAAAATTGAATGTTTGTTTCACTTTTACCTGCTGAGAAAATTGCATTTACGCCACAGTTGCAGAAGTGAGACCTGGTGTACTGGCTCGAGTTTGGAATGAAATTGACTTCAAGTGGGATGTCTGCCATATCACAAAATGATGCTCAGATTGAACCAAAATGACTGTTTAACGAAAAAGTTGATGTGTTTTTCTTTAAAATTGCAACTCAACTGACTCTCTAAATCATCTGAATAATTTTCTATACGCTTTCAAAGTTGTAAAGGCCTTTTTGAATCACTCTGTAGAATGGCAATAGGAAACATCTCAATATGTTCTCTAACCAACTTCACGTCCCACCTTCTTATTACAAAAATTATATACTTTGGCCAGTGGTGGCTGGTAGGGCTTTTGAGTAGGAGAACAAAATCTAGAATCTGATATACTTACCAAAAGTAATGAATTACCAGCAAAAAAACAATATTTACAGTTCTCAGGAAATAATAGTTCACAATCTTCATATCCGCATAGCCAGCCCGTTCGTTTTTGCATAATAGTTTTTAATAAATTTCCTAGTGTGTAGTTTTTATTCTTATTTTATGTATCAGTTTGCTTTATTATTATTTTGGGTAGCTGTAATTTATTTGGTTCTACTTTTGTTTTATAATTAAGTGAATTTGACATGAACAAGTCTGTGATAATATTCATAGCCATGTAACATAATCAGCACAGATTTACATGGAATAAATACCTGTGATATACATTTACACGACAACATAAACAAACTTGTGTAAAATACAACAAAAAGCATTAGCACATGAACTGCATCAGTAATTACTGAAAATTATGGACTGCATTCAGCTCTGACAAGAGAAGAACCACCGAAACAAAACTGTTATATTTAATTTAGCGGACTTGGTGAGTGAATCAAGTGAAGCAAACCCTTCCTGAGTCCAACACTTCACTAAATCATTAGCATCAGTGAAATATTATTATATTATATTTCATTTCTTAAAATTTGGACCTGATTTTTAAATCTATTTTGTATGTAAACTTTAGATCTAAATTCATTTTTTTTTTTTTATCATAATCATGTAAAAGAAATAATCAGTATTACTATTATGATTATTATTATTTATTAAATATTTTAGCCTTGAACAATCCCTTTCACTAATATATTAAAATTATATAAATATGTAGCAAGATGTTTATTCTTATGTAGACACGTTTCAACCTCATGCAGCATGCTAATTGTCACCAGTGTTGATTTTCTGTCTCAGCGTGTTCAGCATATTGCTTCATGGTTGAAATATGTCCAAGTACAAATAAATGTATTGGTAATATGTTTATGTGATTGTAAATTAATTTTATACTATTTTCCCTTTTATTTCTTATTAAAATCATACAATAATAATAACTTTTATTTTCAGAAACAATATTAGCAAGAGGAAACCCTGAAGCACGTCTGAAGACTATTTCCAATGAAACAAGGGATATTCTTGATGAGTTCAACAGAGAATATAAAGTTCCAGAAGCTAAACCAGATGAAAAGAAAGTTGCAGATAAATTCAATGCAGTGAGTATCACATTGTATTTAGTTAAGAGCTTTTGTTTTACCCATTATTTCTGCAGTAAGTAAATTTTTTTATAACAAATAACTTCCTATGTTAAATTAGCTATTGTAATATCTTCAAATAAATACACAGCAAGTAGGTTTATTTTCACCTGACACACATTTTACAGAAATTATTCTGTACTTCAGAGGTTTGTTTGAATCGTAATTGAATGTTTCGCTTACAATATAGTTAACGGATAATCAATTTTACTTCGATGCTGTTTTTGATTGTTGTACTTAATTGTTAAACTTTTATTAATTAGCCATCAAGTATTTATAATTTATTACCACTTAATTCTTCACAATTTCAAATTTATTATTAATATTGTAGCAAGACGTGTGTGGCTGCCATGTTATTCTGTAAAATGTGAATCAGATTTCGTATGTGTATACTGGGTGTAACGTGTCTTCTCTATCCGTCGTCGCTTATGAACGCAACTTCCGCAGATTTCGTCCGTTGCGAACGTACAAATAACCAGGTCTCGATGTTCTTACCTGTTGTTCACTAGGGGTGTGAAAATCCCGGGTGGCACCAAATTGTTTTATTAAAACAATTAAAAAAATTTTAAGTTTGTATGACATGCGCCGCTCAGGCGGTTTGAATAATTCAATATGTTCCCGCCTGTCTTGGCCGTCTGTATAGGCCAGTAGTTCGTTGCGTTGGCTGTGCCAACGCTAGTCGTCAATACTTCGTATCTGCTAAAATGTACATAAATTATTATCAACCTCCTAATGAAATTATAACACCGTGGTTACACTCAATACTTATTTATTTTTTGTTAACGATTAATTATTCATTTAATACAAATTATGTTTCCTTTTGTAATACAATTGCTCCGGTTATATGAGACACCTCTCCGGGGTTTGACAAATCGATTTCTGAATTTAATAACAGACTTTCAGTAATGGCGTCTGTGGAATTTATACACAAAATTATTATTGTTCGTTTGTCACGGGTTCTTGAGATTGCGTTAAAAGGATTACTAATGTTTCAAACAATAAAAATACACACCCTTACATCAGTTAAACTTAAATAATATACTGTGTAGTTATAATTTGTTTATGGGAGTGTAGTAAAAGTGTTACAATATATCGCTAACTAATGACAGGTTAACTTTGCCAGTTTATAAATTTTCAGTGTCTTAGTTTTTTAATTTAATCTTTGAAAGTAATTATGTGCAGTTTAGTGAGAGTTCAGCTTTTAGTGAGAAATAATTAACGTGAGTTTATTCAGAAATTTGGGTAATTTAATAGATACTTAACACTTCAGTAGACAGGACGAACTCATTTGATCTGGTATTAAGGAATTAGGCTGAATCATCTTTAACTTTCTTTTGTTCGGGGCTTCGGGCTTCTTTTCCAAGTTAATCGGCCTTATATTATTTTCTTTTTTCTTTAATTTGGCTTCGACATCAGTTATATGGTTTCAGCCATCATCTGCGTACTCGGTGTTCACTTGCTAGTAATTTCGTTTGATATTTTGACGTTTTAATTAACAATTTTGATCGTTCCAAAACTAGCGTCTCTTCAACAAGAGCGTCATATATCGAGTAAAGAAATCTAACGGTAAATTAGCAACCAAACGACTGTTGTCATAGTAACCAATTAATCCTGATTGGTTAATTCTGAAGTAGCCTATTATTATCAAATTTTGAATTTTTATTCAAAATAGCTGTATATCTTCTTATTGATTATGTTCTTCTGTCCTCTTCCCTACGTATTAAATATTATCACCACTGTTATTATTTCCTTTCAAAGATTAATTTGGTACCACATAATGTATGGTTTTATGAAATATCAATGTTTGTACATTTATGTTAATATTTGGTATTTACATTTCTCCTTTAAACTAAGTTCTTATTCTAATATTTTTCCTTTAAACTGATTTACATATTATTCTCGGCTATTTACTTGCCTTGAATTTCTTAATTTCCTGATTGTTTTTATACAGTTTGCAATTATTTGTCATTGACAGTTATACATTTCCTAGGCCTAAGTAGCCATTGATTATTTTTACTTAATATGTTCTAATTATATTTCATTTTATTACAAAATGTTTTGTTCTGTTGTTATAATTGATTCGTTTAGTGGTTGTTGTGTCTTGAATTTGTTTGTGTTCTGATTATGTGTCAATATTATTTTCTATATCTTAATACCTAAAATATAACAATTAGGCCTATGGACTGTAAGCTTCTTTCAGCCATATCCTATTCATAACATTAAAATAAACAATTCTTTACAAGTTATTAGTTACTGTTGGTTTAACATACATTTCCTTATTTTACTATTCTTTTGAGTGAGAAACATCATCACTTCTTTCAAACTTATTTATTTTCCCTTATAACATAGGGTATTTATTAATTATATACTTAATTACTTAAATCTTTACTACTCCTTTTCTCCATTCCATGTTAACGCAAACTGTTTATCTTACATGGGCTTTCTCCCCTGAATAATATCGTATCCTTTATCTATTTCTACTCTAAATACTATTTCTAATTACCCTTAACTATATAATTTTTATAAGCTCACTCTTAAATCATTTATTGGTTCATCATTGATTTATTAAGTGTTTACTTATCTATTACTACCTTTTTAATCATACTATTGTTTACAATATCCTTTCTCCCACATCACTTTCACCTTTAATTAATTGGTGTTTATCACTGATACACTCACTATTTTGGGGTATTTGCACCTTCACTATTATCACTTTTTATTTTAAGCGTTTATTGGTGGGTAATCCCTATTATTATTTTTCTTTGTCACTTAGTTACTTTCATTATATTTGTCACTATCTCACTATCTTTACAAATTTTATTTATATCTAATAAGTTCATGTCTTTTTCTAGATTTCTTACTTACATATACTACTAATTCGTGGGTTAGTGTATTTTTATTTAATGGTTTTTTATTAATTATGAATTACATTTGTCACTTAGACAATACTAATATTTCTTTTTTATATTGGTTATTCACTGGTTTCGTTTCCTTTATGATATTTGATGGTATCATCTCCCCCTTCCCTATTCTACACTGTTTGTCTGTGTTTTATCACCTTGGTTCACTTTATTTTCTTTATAGTTGGTTTGTTCCATTTTTAATTTCATTTTTCTTCTCCTTCACTTCATCTTGTTTCACTTTATTTTGGTTATTATCTGGCCAATCTCTGGGGTTGGGTCAATGTCATTTGTCTGTCAGCCTAGTTTGTATTTCTTATTTAATAATCACCTTTGATTTACTATTCTTCCTCCTTCATTCTTAATTATATTTACTATTTTTATTCTCTTTATTATTTATTTATTAAAATATATTATTTCTTAGCATTTCTTACATACTTATTGATATCAAATATGATCTGGATTTGGCGATGTTATATAATGCCCTTCCACCAAAATTGATCATTTTATAAAACGTGATTCTAAGTTTGATGAAATTATCAATTGTATTGTATCATTTTTTTTTTCTCAAATTCTCCTGCTTCTCATTCATTTTTTATGATTAATTCTGTATCTTTTACTTCCTTTCTTCTGAGTCTTTTCTTCATTATTTTCTCTTATTACGAACTGGCTTATTGATTTTTTATTATAAATTATTCCCTATAAATCTTATTTTCCCTAACTATCTCTACTTTGTAGTTGCAATCGATTCAGATGGGCTCTATTGGCTTATCTAACTCCATTGTTCAAAACTACTCTTATCCTGAGATCAGGGGAACATCATCCCTGCTCAGTTAAAATGATTGCCGGACTTATCCAACAGTCAATCTCAATTAATGAATCTTAAATACAGTCATCTCGTGACTCATAATAACAATAATAATAATCATAATATTTGTTGGGAATCTTTTACTTTTATATTTCATTTTATTGCTCAGTTCGAGTCATATATTTTTTCATCTTTCTTTATAGATACTACCTGATAATACTTGAAGCATTGGTTTTTATTGATACAATTCACATTTTTATTCATTTTTAATTACTCTTTGTTTTATCTCGTTTCATATTATAACTCTTAGAATGTTTATTTTATTTATTTCGTTTTTTGATCATTGGTTTGTGTAATTTTACTTCCCATTTCTTTCTAAATAGTTGTGGAAGTTGATCATTTTGATTGATACTTTTTTTTCATAACTTTTTAAATGTCATAGTAAGTTAGTGCTTCTTACTAGTTAGGAATTTTTGTAGCTTATTCCTTTATAGTATGTTTTGCTTTTTATGCCTTATATTTTGGCTAAAGATTATTGTAACTTAATCTTCTTTTGTAGGAATGTTTTGTAAATTCACTCCTTTATTATTATTTTTTATTTAAATATTGTAGTAAGTTGGTTGTTCTTACTTTATATGGATTCCTGTAACTTTTATCTCTCCATTTTTAATTGTTCTAAAATATTCTCGAAATACTTGTGTAAGCTGTCCTTAAGTAACTTTTTTGAATTTTGAAATTCATTTGAGATCTTTTTTCTTTATGATATTGGCAAACTTGTTCGTTTGTCTTGTTATTTTTCTTTATTTTAAATTACTTAGGTAGGTTATCAGGAAATCAGGCCCATTTCAGTGTTTTTCTATTCATTCCATCTGTCTGGTGAGGGTTCTTCATCCTGGTCCTCTGCCAAGATATGGTTTACCCGAAATATTCGGGGTCCTCTGTCGTTACTCGCTTGATTATGCGTTAATGGAAAACCAGAATTCTCATTGTTATTATTGTTTTGGTTAGTGATTGGCTCCTGCTGGTGGTTTGGGTTATCACCATCATTCCCGACGTTTTCCTCGAAGGTGTGGACTCTGGTGTGTGGTACCTGGTTATAGTACGTTCGTCGGTTGTTATTTGTCTGAGAATAGTTTCTTACTGGACTACGCCGTGCTTGACATCTCACATAATTCACTTGCGGTCGGTATCCTCAGTTGTTGTTGTTGTTGTTGTTGTTGTTGTTGTTGTTACCGTTTCCTGGACGGTAATAATTGTTGGGACCGTTCCGTTGTTGATTCCCTCTGTAATCGTTTCTGAAATTACCATTATTGTTATTGTTTGGGTGATAGTTCCTGGGCGCATTATTCCCACGTTGATTTCCTTGATAGTTATTGGCGTTGTTCGGTGGTGGCTTATTGTCACCCTGTTGGTTTGGTGGGGATGGCCCTTCATTTGGTCTACTATTTCGGAAACTTGTGAATCTGTTCTTCCGGTACTGCCATTCGTGTTCATGGCTCTCCAGTAAACTAGCCATGTCCTGAATTGTCTTGACTTGACTGTACATACAGGTTTTCTGGATCGCATCATCATAGTGGTAAGATAATTGATGACTAAACACTCTTCCGGAATGCGCGGTTCCAAATTCCTGGTCATGCAGATTTTTCCTAGAAAGTATGAGGTTAGGGATTGTCCGTTTTGGTTTTCATACCTTCCGTTACTTAAATTGTTACGGACCATGTTCTGGGTTGACTCTGACCAGTATTTCGCTTTGAATTGGGTTTTAAATTCTTGGATGCTCTGGATGTCTAGTTGTGTGGCGGTCCACCAGTTGTCATATGTTTCCTTAAACATTTCGTCTAGCATTCCTCTCACAGCTGTCCATCGGGTTTCGCGATTCTTTATTATTAGTTCTTCCACCCTTTTCAAAAACTCCATCGGATTGCGCTTATAGTTAAGGAAATTTATTGTATCTCGATTGTCATTGTTAAATATTTGGTTATGGTTACATGACCGGTCACGCCAGGCGTCCACTTCTTCCTGTAATAATTCTTCTCGTCTATGTATCTCTCCAATTCTTTGTATATTTTTATCCACTTTACCATCGATTTTATTTAAATTGCTGTACACTCCTTCCATTCTTTCTCCCAGGTCTGTTCGTACAACTGCTGTCTCCTTCTGGTTCTCTTCCCGGACTTGATGCATGTCCTGGTTCACTTGTTCCCACCTTTTGGTCGTTTCTTCGTGACATTCCTCAATTCTCCTTTTGGTTTCTCCTTCGAGGTTGTTTATTTTATTGATTACCTCCTCACGGACTTCTGAAACAGTTTCGTTGGTTTTCTCCAGTCTCTCCAACGTCTCCTCGAATTTCTCGTTGGTTTCGATTACCTGCCGTTTTGCTTCTTCTCGATACTCCATTAATTGGTGTACCATTTGCTGCTTCATTTCTTCTTTATTTTTCTCGTGGTCCCTCTTCAATTGATCCCTCAACTCTTCATTTCTTCTTTTAATGTCCTCCTTCAATCGCTGTTGTAATGTTTCATTATTTTTGTTAATTTGTAGTTTTAACGTTTCATTGTTGCTTTCGATTCTAGCGTTCAGTGTGTCTATATTTTCACTGAGTTGTTTCTTTAATGTTTCCTTTAAAACCTCGTTTTGTTCTTTATTTTCTTCCTTCTGTTTCTTAAAATTTTCATTCATCTTCTCATTATTTTTGTCCATTTTTTCATCCTGTTTCTTGAAATTGTTATTAATTAATTCCCATAGTTGTAGTAAGTCCATGCCTCCTCTGGCTTCCTCCCTATCTCCAGCCTGTGGTTCCATTTCTTCGTCTTGGGTTGGTTCTGTTGTGGTTATTGCTGTCTCCACTTCTTCAATCGGTGTTCCTTCCTCTTCTTCCCCTCTATTTTCTTCCATTTCTTTTTCCTTTGCCAATTTTTTCGACAATCCTCTGGTGTGCATATTGTAACCTTTCGCAATCGCCGCTAGAATTTCGTATTTCCCTCTCTTCTAGCCCCACGTTGGGCGCCAATTTGTAACAAGACGTGTGTGGCTGCCGTGTTATTCTGTAAAATGTGAATCAGATTTTGTATGTGTATACTGGGTGTAACGTGTCTTCTCTATCCGTCGTCGCTTATGAACGCAACTTCCGCAGATTTCGTCCATTGCGAACGTACGAACAACCAGGTCTCGATGTTCTTACCTGTTGTTCACTAGGGGTGTGAAAATCCCGGGTGGCGCCAAATTGTTTTATTGAAACAATTAAAAAAATTTTAAGTGTGTATGACATGCGCCGCTCAGGCGGTTTGAATAATTCAATATGTTCCCGCCTGTCTTGGCCGTCTGTATCGGCCAGTAGTTCGTTGCGTTGGCTGTGCGATCGCTAGTCGTCAATATTTCTTATCTGCTAAAATGTACATAAATTATTATCCACCTCCTAATGAAATTATAACACCGTGGTTACACTCAATACTTATTTATTTTTTGTTAACGATTAATTATTAATTTAATACAAATTATGTTTCCTTTTGTAATACAATTGCTCCAGTTATATGAGACACCTCTCCGGGGTTTGACAAATTGATTTCTGAACTTAATAACAGACTTTCAGTAATGGCGTCTGTGGAATTTATACACAAAATTATTATTGTTTGTTTGTCACGGGTTCTTGAGATTGCGTTAAAAGGATTACTAATGTTTAAAACAATAAAAATACACACCCTTACATCAGTTAAACTAAAATAATATACTGTGTAGTTATAATTTGTTTATGGGAGTGTAGTAAAAGTGTTACAATATATCGCTAACTAATGACAGGTTAACTTTGCCAGTTTATAAATTTTCAGTGTCTTAGTTTTTTAATTTAATCTTTGAAAGTAATTATGTGCAGTTTAGTGAGAGTTCAGCTTTTAGTGAGAAATAATTAATGTGAGTTTATTCAGAAATTTGGGTAATTTAATAGATACTTAACACTTCAGTAGACAGGATGAACTCATTTGATCTGGTATTAAGGAATTAGGCTGAATCATCTTTAATTTTCTTTTGTTCGGGGCTTCGGGCTTCTTTTCCAAGTTAATCGGCCTTATATTATTTTCTTTTTTCTTTAATTTGGCTTCGACATCAGTTATATGGTTTCAGCCATCATCTGCGTACTCGGTGTTCACTTGCTAGTAATTTCGTTTGATATTTTGACGTTTTAATTAACAATTTTGATCGTTCCAAAACTAGCGTCTCTTCAACAAGAGCGTCATATATCGAGTAAAGAAATCTAACGGTAAATTAGCAACCAAACGACTGTTGTCATAGTAACCAATTAATCCTGATTGGTTAATTCTGAAGTAGCTTATTATTATCAAATTTTGAATTTTTATTCAAAATAGCTGTATATCTTCTTATTGATTATGTTCTTCTGTCCTCTTCCCTACGTATTAAATATTATCACCACTGTTATTATTTCCTTTCAAAGATTAATTTGGTACCACATAATGTATGGTTTTATGAAATATCAATGTTTGTACATTTATGTTAATATTTGGTATTTACATTTCTCCTTTAAACTAAGTTCTTATTCTAATATTTTTCCTTTAAACTGATTTACATATTATTCTCGGCTATTTACTTGCCTTGAATTTCTTAATTTCCTGATTGTTTTTATACAGTTTGCAATTATTTGTCATTGACAGTTATACATTTCCTAGGCCTAAGTAGCCATTGATTATTTTTACTTAATATGTTCTAATTATATTTCATTTTATTACAAAATGTTTTGTTCTGTTGTTATAATTGATTCGTTTAGTGGTTGTTGTGTCTTGAATTTGTTTGTGTTCTGATTATGTGTCAATATTATTTTCTATATCTTAATACCTAAAATATAACAATTAGGCCTATGGACTGTAAGCTTCTTTCAGCCATATCCTATTAATAACATTAAAATAAACAATTCTTTACAAGTTATTAGTTACTGTTGGTTTAACATACATTTCCTTATTTTACTATTCTTTTGAGTGAGAAACATCATCACTTCTTTCAAACTTATTTATTTTCCCTTATACATAGGGTATTTATTAATTATATACTTAATTACTTAAATCTTTACTACTCCTTTTCTCCATTCCATGTTAACGCAAACTGTTTATCTTACATGGGCTTTCTCCCCTGAATAATATCGTATCCTTTATCTATTTCTACTCTAAATACTATTTCTAATTACCCTTAACTATATAATTTTTATAAGCTCACTCTTAAATCATTTATTGGTTCATCATTGATTTATTAAGTGTTTACTTATCTATTACTACCTTTTTAATCATACTATTGTTTACAATATCCTTTCTCCCACATCACTTTCACCTTTAATTAATTGGTGTTTATCACTGATACACTCACTATTTTGGGGTATTTGCACCTTCACTATTATCACTTTTTATTTTAAGCGTTTATTGGTGGGTAATCCCTATTATTATTTTTCTTTGTCACTTAGTTACTTTCATTATATTTGTCACTATCTCACTATCTTTACAAATTTTATTTATATCTAATAAGTTCATGTCTTTTTCTAGATTTCTTACTTACATATACTACTAATTCGTGGGTTAGTGTATTTTTATTTAATGGTTTTTTATTAATTATGAATTACATTTGTCACTTAGACAATACTAATATTTCTTTTTTATATTGGTTATTCACTGGTTTCGTTTCCTTTATGATATTTGATGGTATCATCTCCCCCTTCCCTATTCTACACTGTTTGTCTGTGTTTTATCACCTTGGTTCACTTTATTTTCTTTATAGTTGGTTTGTTCCATTTTTAATTTCATTTTTCTTCTCCTTCACTTCATCTTGTTTCACTTTATTTTGGTTATTATCTGGCCAATCTCTGGGGTTGGGTCAATGTCATTTGTCTGTCAGCCTAGTTTGTATTTCTTATTTAATAATCACCTTTGATTTACTATTCTTCCTCCTTCATTCTTAATTATATTTACTATTTTTATTCTCTTTATTATTTATTTATTAAAATATATTATTTCTTAGCATTTCTTACATACTTATTGATATCAAATATGATCTGGATTTGGCGATGTTATATAATGCCCTTCCACCAAAATTGATCATTTTATAAAACGTGATTCTAAGTTTGATGAAATTATCAATTGTATTGTATCATTTTTTTTTCTCAAATTCTCCTGCTTCTCATTCATTTTTTATGATTAATTCTGTATCTTTTACTTCCTTTCTTCTGAGTCTTTTCTTCATTATTTTCTCTTATTACGAACTGGCTTATTGATTTTTTATTATAAATTATTCCCTATAAATCTTATTTTCCCTAACTATCTCTACTTTGTAGTTGCAATCGATTCAGATGGGCTCTATTGGCTTATCTAACTCCATCGTTCAAAACTACTCTTATCCTGAGATCAGGGGAACATCATCCCTGCTCAGTTAAAATGATTGCCGGACTTATCCAACAGTCAATCTCAATTAATGAATCTTAAATACAGTCATCTCGTGACTCATAATAACAATAATAATAATCATAATATTTGTTGGGAATCTTTTACTTTTATATTTCATTTTATTGCTCAGTTCGAGTCATATATTTTTTCATCTTTCTTTATAGATACTACCTGATAATACTTGAAGCATTGGTTTTTATTGATACAATTCACATTTTTATTCATTTTTAATTACTCTTTGTTTTATCTCATTTCATATTATAACTCTTAGAATGTTTATTTTATTTATTTCGTTTTTTGATCATTGGTTTGTGTAATTTTACTTCCCATTTCTTTCTAAATAGTTGTGGAAGTTGATCATTTTGATTGATACTTTTTTTTCATAACTTTTTAAATGTCATAGTAAGTTAGTGCTTCTTACTAGTTAGGAATTTTTGTAGCTTATTCCTTTATAGTATGTTTTGCTTTTTATGCCTTATATTTTGGCTAAAGATTATTGTAACTTAATCTTCTTTTGTAGGAATGTTTTGTAAATTCACTCCTTTATTATTATTTTTTATTTAAATATTGTAGTAAGTTGGTTGTTCTTACTTTATATGGATTCCTGTAACTTTTATCTCTCCATTTTTAATTGTTCTAAAATATTCTCGAAA
Source organism: Magicicada septendecula (assembly GCA_034769895.1). Classification (NCBI taxonomy): domain Eukaryota; kingdom Metazoa; phylum Arthropoda; class Insecta; order Hemiptera; family Cicadidae; genus Magicicada; species Magicicada septendecula. The sequence goes on from CM068367.1 coordinate 67,599,348, forward strand.
TACTTGTGTAAGCTGTCCTTAAGTAACTTTTTTGAATTTTGAAATTCATTTGAGATCTTTTTTCTTTATGATATTGGCAAACTTGTTCGTTTGTCTTGTTATTTTTCTTTATTTTAAATTACTTAGGTAGGTTATCAGGAAATCAGGCCCATTTCAGTGTTTTTCTATTCATTCCATCTGTCTGGTGAGGGTTCTTCATCCTGGTCCTCTGCCAAGATATGGTTTACCCGAAATATTCGGGGTCCTCTGTCGTTACTCGCTTGATTATGCGTTAATGGAAAACCAGAATTCTCATTGTTATTATTGTTTTGGTTAGTGATTGGCTCCTGCTGGTGGTTTGGGTTATCACCATCATTCCCGACGTTTTCCTCGAAGGTGTGGACTCTGGTGTGTGGTACCTGGTTATAGTACGTTCGTCGGTTGTTATTTGTCTGAGAATAGTTTCTTACTGGACTACGCCGTGCTTGACATCTCACATAATTCACTTGCGGTCGGTATCCTCAGTTGTTGTTGTTGTTGTTGTTGTTGTTGTTGTTGTTACCGTTTCCTGGACGGTAATAATTGTTGGGACCGTTCCGTTGTTGATTCCCTCTGTAATCGTTTCTGAAATTACCATTATTGTTATTGTTTGGGTGATAGTTCCTGGGCGCATTATTCCCACGTTGATTTCCTTGATAGTTATTGGCGTTGTTCGGTGGTGGCTTATTGTCACCCTGTTGGTTTGGTGGGGATGGCCCTTCATTTGGTCTACTATTTCGGAAACTTGTGAATCTGTTCTTCCGGTACTGCCATTCGTGTTCATGGCTCTCCAGTAAACTAGCCATGTCCTGAATTGTCTTGACTTGACTGTACATACAGGTTTTCTGGATCGCATCATCATAGTGGTAAGATAATTGATGACTAAACACTCTTCCGGAATGCGCGGTTCCAAATTCCTGGTCATGCAGATTTTTCCTAGAAAGTATGAGGTTAGGGATTGTCCGTTTTGGTTTTCATACCTTCCGTTACTTAAATTGTTACGGACCATGTTCTGGGTTGACTCTGACCAGTATTTCGCTTTGAATTGGGTTTTAAATTCTTGGATGCTCTGGATGTCTAGTTGTGTGGCGGTCCACCAGTTGTCATATGTTTCCTTAAACATTTCGTCTAGCATTCCTCTCACAGCTGTCCATCGGGTTTCGCGATTCTTTATTATTAGTTCTTCCACCCTTTTCAAAAACTCCATCGGATTGCGCTTATAGTTAAGGAAATTTATTGTATCTCGATTGTCATTGTTAAATATTTGGTTATGGTTACATGACCGGTCACGCCAGGCGTCCACTTCTTCCTGTAATAATTCTTCTCGTCTATGTATCTCTCCAATTCTTTGTATATTTTTATCCACTTTACCATCGATTTTATTTAAATTGCTGTACACTCCTTCCATTCTTTCTCCCAGGTCTGTTCGTACAACTGCTGTCTCCTTCTGGTTCTCTTCCCGGACTTGATGCATGTCCTGGTTCACTTGTTCCCACCTTTTGGTCGTTTCTTCGTGACATTCCTCAATTCTCCTTTTGGTTTCTCCTTCGAGGTTGTTTATTTTATTGATTACCTCCTCACGGACTTCTGAAACAGTTTCGTTGGTTTTCTCCAGTCTCTCCAACGTCTCCTCGAATTTCTCGTTGGTTTCGATTACCTGCTGTTTTGCTTCTTCTCGATACTCCATTAATTGGTGTACCATTTGCTGCTTCATTTCTTCTTTATTTTTCTCGTGGTCCCTCTTCAATTGATCCCTCAACTCTTCATTTCTTCTTTTAATGTCCTCCTTCAATCGCTGTTGTAATGTTTCATTATTTTTGTTAATTTGTAGTTTTAACGTTTCATTGTTGCTTTCGATTCTAGCGTTCAGTGTGTCTATATTTTCACTGAGTTGTTTCTTTAATGTTTCCTTTAAAACCTCGTTTTGTTCTTTATTTTCTTCCTTCTGTTTCTTAAAATTTTCATTCATCTTCTCATTATTTTTGTCCATTTTTTCATCCTGTTTCTTGAAATTGTTATTAATTAATTCCCATAGTTGTAGTAAGTCCATGCCTCCTCTGGCTTCCTCCCTATCTCCAGCCTGTGGTTCCATTTCTTCGTCTTGGGTTGGTTCTGTTGTGGTTATTGCTGTCTCCACTTCTTCAATCGGTGTTCCTTCCTCTTCTTCCCCTCTATTTTCTTCCATTTCTTTTTCCTTTGCCAATTTTTTCGACAATCCTCTGGTGTGCATATTGTAACCTTTCGCAATCGCCGCTAGAATTTCGTATTTCCCTCTCTTCTAGCCCCACGTTGGGCGCCAATTTGTAACAAGACGTGTGTGGCTGCCGTGTTATTCTGTAAAATGTGAATCAGATTTTGTATGTGTATACTGGGTGTAACGTGTCTTCTCTATCCGTCGTCGCTTATGAACGCAACTTCCGCAGATTTCGTCCATTGCGAACGTACGAACAACCAGGTCTCGATGTTCTTACCTGTTGTTCACTAGGGGTGTGAAAATCCCGGGTGGCGCCAAATTGTTTTATTGAAACAATTAAAAAAATTTTAAGTGTGTATGACATGCGCCGCTCAGGCGGTTTGAATAATTCAATATGTTCCCGCCTGTCTTGGCCGTCTGTATCGGCCAGTAGTTCGTTGCGTTGGCTGTGCGATCGCTAGTCGTCAATATTTCTTATCTGCTAAAATGTACATAAATTATTATCCACCTCCTAAAGAAATTATAACACCGTGGTTACACTCAATACTTATTTATTTTTTGTTAACGATTAATTATTAATTTAATACAAATTATGTTTCCTTTTGTAATACAATTGCTCCAGTTATATGAGACACCTCTCCGGGGTTTGACAAATTGATTTCTGAACTTAATAACAGACTTTCAGTAATGGCGTCTGTGGAATTTATACACAAAATTATTATTGTTCGTTTGTCACGGGTTCTTGAGATTGCGTTAAAAGGATTACTAATGTTTAAAACAATAAAAATACACACCCTTACATCAGTTAAACTTAAATAATATACTGTGTAGTTATAATTTGTTTATGGGAGTGTAGTAAAAGTGTTACAATATATCGCTAACTAATGACAGGTTAACTTTGCCAGTTTATAAATTTTCAGTGTCTTAGTTTTTTAATTTAATCTTTGAAAGTAATTATGTGCAGTTTAGTGAGAGTTCAGCTTTTAGTGAGAAATAATTAATGTGAGTTTATTCAGAAATTTGGGTAATTTAATAGATACTTAACACTTCAGTAGACAGGATGAACTCATTTGATCTGGTATTAAGGAATTAGGCTGAATCATCTTTAATTTTCTTTTGTTCGGGGCTTCGGGCTTCTTTTCCAAGTTAATCGGCCTTATATTATTTTCTTTTTTCTTTAATTTGGCTTCGACATCAGTTATATGGTTTCAGCCATCATCTGCGTACTCGGTGTTCACTTGCTAGTAATTTCGTTTGATATTTTGACGTTTTAATTAACAATTTTGATCGTTCCAAAACTAGCGTCTCTTCAACAAGAGCGTCATATATCGAGTAAAGAAATCTAACGGTAAATTAGCAACCAAACGACTGTTGTCATAGTAACCAATTAATCCTGATTGGTTAATTCTGAAGTAGCCTATTATTATCAAATTTTGAATTTTTATTCAAAATAGCTGTATATCTTCTTATTGATTATGTTCTTCTGTCCTCTTCCCTACGTATTAAATATTATCACCACTGTTATTATTTCCTTTCAAAGATTAATTTGGTACCACATAATGTATGGTTTTATGAAATATCAATGTTTGTACATTTATGTTAATATTTGGTATTTACATTTCTCCTTTAAACTAAGTTCTTATTCTAATATTTTTCCTTTAAACTGATTTACATATTATTCTCGGCTATTTACTTGCCTTGAATTTCTTAATTTCCTGATTGTTTTTATACAGTTTGCAATTATTTGTCATTGACAGTTATACATTTCCTAGGCCTAAGTAGCCATTGATTATTTTTACTTAATATGTTCTAATTATATTTCATTTTATTACAAAATGTTTTGTTCTGTTGTTATAATTGATTCGTTTAGTGGTTGTTGTGTCTTGAATTTGTTTGTGTTCTGATTATGTGTCAATATTATTTTCTATATCTTAATACCTAAAATATAACAATTAGGCCTATGGACTGTAAGCTTCTTTCAGCCATATCCTATTCATAACATTAAAATAAACAATTCTTTACAAGTTATTAGTTACTGTTGGTTTAACATACATTTCCTTATTTTACTATTCTTTTGAGTGAGAAACATCATCACTTCTTTCAAACTTATTTATTTTCCCTTATAACATAGGGTATTTATTAATTATATACTTAATTACTTAAATCTTTACTACTCCTTTTCTCCATTCCATGTTAACGCAAACTGTTTATCTTACATGGGCTTTCTCCCCTGAATAATATCGTATCCTTTATCTATTTCTACTCTAAATACTATTTCTAATTACCCTTAACTATATAATTTTTATAAGCTCACTCTTAAATCATTTATTGGTTCATCATTGATTTATTAAGTGTTTACTTATCTATTACTACCTTTTTAATCATACTATTGTTTACAATATCCTTTCTCCCACATCACTTTCACCTTTAATTAATTGGTGTTTATCACTGATACACTCACTATTTTGGGGTATTTGCACCTTCACTATTATCACTTTTTATTTTAAGCGTTTATTGGTGGGTAATCCCTATTATTATTTTTCTTTGTCACTTAGTTACTTTCATTATATTTGTCACTATCTCACTATCTTTACAAATTTTATTTATATCTAATAAGTTCATGTCTTTTTCTAGATTTCTTACTTACATATACTACTAATTCGTGGGTTAGTGTATTTTTATTTAATGGTTTTTTATTAATTATGAATTACATTTGTCACTTAGACAATACTAATATTTCTTTTTTATATTGGTTATTCACTGGTTTCGTTTCCTTTATGATATTTGATGGTATCATCTCCCCCTTCCCTATTCTACACTGTTTGTCTGTGTTTTATCACCTTGGTTCACTTTATTTTCTTTATAGTTGGTTTGTTCCATTTTTAATTTCATTTTTCTTCTCCTTCACTTCATCTTGTTTCACTTTATTTTGGTTATTATCTGGCCAATCTCTGGGGTTGGGTCAATGTCATTTGTCTGTCAGCCTAGTTTGTATTTCTTATTTAATAATCACCTTTGATTTACTATTCTTCCTCCTTCATTCTTAATTATATTTACTATTTTTATTCTCTTTATTATTTATTTATTAAAATATATTATTTCTTAGCATTTCTTACATACTTATTGATATCAAATATGATCTGGATTTGGCGATGTTATATAATGCCCTTCCACCAAAATTGATCATTTTATAAAACGTGATTCTAAGTTTGATGAAATTATCAATTGTATTGTATCATTTTTTTTTCTTAAATTCTCCTGCTTCTCATTCATTTTTTATGATTAATTCTGTATCTTTTACTTCCTTTCTTCTGAGTCTTTTCTTCATTATTTTCTCTTATTACGAACTGGCTTATTGATTTTTTATTATAAATTATTCCCTATAAATCTTATTTTCCCTAACTATCTCTACTTTGTAGTTGCAATCGATTCAGATGGGCTCTATTGGCTTATCTAACTCCATCGTTCAAAACTACTCTTATCCTGAGATCAGGGGAACATCATCCCTGCTCAGTTAAAATGATTGCCGGACTTATCCAACAGTCAATCTCAATTAATGAATCTTAAATACAGTCATCTCGTGACTCATAATAACAATAATAATAATCATAATATTTGTTGGGAATCTTTTACTTTTATATTTCATTTTATTGCTCAGTTCGAGTCATATATTTTTTCATCTTTCTTTATAGATACTACCTGATAATACTTGAAGCATTGGTTTTTATTGATACAATTCACATTTTTATTCATTTTTAATTACTCTTTGTTTTATCTCATTTCATATTATAACTCTTAGAATGTTTATTTTATTTATTTCGTTTTTTGATCATTGGTTTGTGTAATTTTACTTCCCATTTCTTTCTAAATAGTTGTGGAAGTTGATCATTTTGATTGATACTTTTTTTTCATAACTTTTTAAATGTCATAGTAAGTTAGTGCTTCTTACTAGTTAGGAATTTTTGTAGCTTATTCCTTTATAGTATGTTTTGCTTTTTATGCCTTATATTTTGGCTAAAGATTATTGTAACTTAATCTTCTTTTGTAGGAATGTTTTGTAAATTCACTCCTTTATTATTATTTTTTATTTAAATATTGTAGTAAGTTGGTTGTTCTTACTTTATATGGATTCCTGTAACTTTTATCTCTCCATTTTTAATTGTTCTAAAATATTCTCGAAATACTTGTGTAAGCTGTCCTTAAGTAACTTTTTTGAATTTTGAAATTCATTTGAGATCTTTTTTCTTTATGATATTGGCAAACTTGTTCGTTTGTCTTGTTATTTTTCTTTATTTTAAATTACTTAGGTAGGTTATCAGGAAATCAGGCCCATTTCAGTGTTTTTCTATTCATTCCATCTGTCTGGTGAGGGTTCTTCATCCTGGTCCTCTGCCAAGATATGGTTTACCCGAAATATTCGGGGTCCTCTGTCGTTACTCGCTTGATTATGCGTTAATGGAAAACCAGAATTCTCATTGTTATTATTGTTTTGGTTAGTGATTGGCTCCTGCTGGTGGTTTGGGTTATCACCATCATTCCCGACGTTTTCCTCGAAGGTGTGGACTCTGGTGTGTGGTACCTGGTTATAGTACGTTCGTTGGTTGTTATTTGTCTGAGAATAGTTTCTTACTGGACTACGCCGTGCTTGACATCTCACATAATTCACTTGCGGTCGGTATCCTCAGTTGTTGTTGTTGTTGTTGTTGTTGTTGTTGTTGTTGTTGTTACCGTTTCCTGGACGGTAATAATTGTTGGGACCGTTCCGTTGTTGATTCCCTCTGTAATCGTTTCTGAAATTACCATTATTGTTATTGTTTGGGTGATAGTTCCTGGGCGCATTATTCCCACGTTGATTTCCTTGATAGTTATTGGCGTTGTTCGGTGGTGGCTTATTGTCACCCTGTTGGTTTGGTGGGGATGGCCCTTCATTTGGTCTACTATTTCGGAAACTTGTGAATCTGTTCTTCCGGTACTGCCATTCGTGTTCATGGCTCTCCAGTAAACTAGCCATGTCCTGAATTGTCTTGACTTGACTGTACATACAGGTTTTCTGGATCGCATCATCATAGTGGTAAGATAATTGATGACTAAACACTCTTCTGGAATGCGCGGTTCCAAATTCCTGGTCATGCAGATTTTTCCTAGAAAGTATGAGGTTAGGGATTGTCCGTTTTGGTTTTCATACCTTCCGTTACTTAAATTGTTACGGACCATGTTCTGGGTTGACTCTGACCAGTATTTCGCTTTGAATTGGGTTTTAAATTCTTGGATGCTCTGGATGTCTAGTTGTGTGGCGGTCCACCAGTTGTCATATGTTTCCTTAAACATTTCGTCTAGCATTCCTCTCACAGCTGTCCATCGGGTTTCGCGATTCTTTATTATTAGTTCTTCCACCCTTTTCAAAAACTCCATCGGATTGCGCTTATAGTTAAGGAAATTTATTGTATCTCGATTGTCATTGTTAAATATTTGGTTATGGTTACATGACCGGTCACGCCAGGCGTCCACTTCTTCCTGTAATAATTCTTCTCGTCTATGTATCTCTCCAATTCTTTGTATATTTTTATCCACTTTACCATCGATTTTATTTAAATTGCTGTACACTCCTTCCATTCTTTCTCCCAGGTCTGTTCGTACAACTGCTGTCTCCTTCTGGTTCTCTTCCCGGACTTGATGCATGTCCTGGTTCACTTGTTCCCACCTTTTGGTCGTTTCTTCGTGACATTCCTCAATTCTCCTTTTGGTTTCTCCTTCGAGGTTGTTTATTTTATTGATTACCTCCTCACGGACTTCTGAAACAGTTTCGTTGGTTTTCTCCAGTCTCTCCAACGTCTCCTCGAATTTCTCGTTGGTTTCGATTACCTGCTGTTTTGCTTCTTCTCGGTACTCCATTAATTGGTGTACCATTTGCTGCTTCATTTCTTCTTTATTTTTCTCGTGGTCCCTCTTCAATTGATCCCTCAACTCTTCATTTCTTCTTTTAATGTCCTCCTTCAATCGCTGTTGTAATGTTTCATTATTTTTGTTAATTTGTAGTTTTAACGTTTCATTGTTGCTTTCGATTCTAGTGTTCAGTGTGTCTATATTTTCACTGAGTTGTTTCTTTAATGTTTCCTTTAAAACCTCGTTTTGTTCTTTATTTTCTTCCTTCTGTTTCTTAAAATTTTCATTCATCTTCTCATTATTTTTGTCCATTTTTTCATCCTGTTTCTTGAAATTGTTATTAATTAATTCCCATAGTTGTAGTAAGTCCATGCCTCCTCTGGCTTCCTCCCTATCTCCAGCCTGTGGTTCCATTTCTTCGTCTTGGGTTGGTTCTGTTGTGGTTATTGCTGTCTCCACTTCTTCAATCGGTGTTCCTTCCTCTTCTTCCCCTCTATTTTCTTCCATTTCTTTTTCCTTTGCCAATTTTTTCGACAATCCTCTGGTGTGCATATTGTAACCTTTCGCAATCGCCGCTAGAATTTCGTATTTCCCTCTCTTCTAGCCCCACGTTGGGCGCCAATTTGTAACAAGACGTGTGTGGCTGCCGTGTTATTCTGTAAAATGTGAATCAGATTTTGTATGTGTATACTGGGTGTAACGTGTCTTCTCTATCCGTCGTCGCTTATGAACGCAACTTCCGCAGATTTTGTCCGTTGCGAACGTACGAACAACCAGGTCTCGATGTTCTTACCTGTTGTTCACTAGGGGTGTGAAAATCCCGGGTGGCGCCAAATTGTTTTATTGAAACAATTAAAAAAATTTTAAGTGTGTATGACATGCGCCGCTCAGGCGGTTTGAATAATTCAATATGTTCCCGCCTGTCTTGGCCGTCTGTATCGGCCAGTAGTTCGTTGCGTTGGCTGTGCGATCGCTAGTCGTCAATATTTCTTATCTGCTAAAATGTACATAAATTATTATCCACCTCCTAATGAAATTATAACACCGTGGTTACACTCAATACTTATTTATTTTTTGTTAACGATTAATTATTAATTTAATACAAATTATGTTTCCTTTTGTAATACAATTGCTCCAGTTATATGAGACACCTCTCCGGGGTTTGACAAATTGATTTCTGAACTTAATAACAGACTTTCAGTAATGGCGTCTGTGGAATTTATACACAAAATTATTATTGTTCGTTTGTCACGGGTTCTTGAGATTGCGTTAAAAGGATTACTAATGTTTAAAACAATAAAAATACACACCCTTACATCAGTTAAACTTAACTAATATACTGTGTAGTTATAATTTGTTTATGGGAGTGTAGTAAAAGTGTTACAATATATCGCTAACTAATGACAGGTTAACTTTGCCAGTTTATAAATTTTCAGTGTCTTAGTTTTTTAATTTAATCTTTGAAAGTAATTATGTGCAGTTTAGTGAGAGTTCAGCTTTTAGTGAGAAATAATTAATGTGAGTTTATTCAGAAATTTGGGTAATTTAATAGATACTTAACACTTCAGTAGACAGGATGAACTCATTTGATCTGGTATTAAGGAATTAGGCTGAATCATCTTTAATTTTCTTTTGTTCGGGGCTTCGGGCTTCTTTTCCAAGTTAATCGGCCTTATATTATTTTCTTTTTTCTTTAATTTGGCTTCGACATCAGTTATATGGTTTCAGCCATCATCTGCGTACTCTGTGTTCACTTGCTAGTAATTTCGTTTGATATTTTGACGTTTTAATTAACAATTTTGATCGTTCCAAAACTAGCGTCTCTTCAACAAGAGCGTCATATATCGAGTAAAGAAATCTAACGGTAAATTAGCAACCAAACGACTGTTGTCATAGTAACCAATTAATCCTGATTGGTTAATTCTGAAGTAGCCTATTATTATCAAATTTTGAATTTTTATTCAAAATAGCTGTATATCTTCTTATTGATTATGTTCTTCTGTCCTCTTCCCTACATATTAAATATTATCACCACTGTTATTATTTCCTTTCAAAGATTAATTTGGTACCACATAATGTATGGTTTTATGAAATATCAATGTTTGTACATTTATGTTAATATTTGGTATTTACATTTCTCCTTTAAACTAAGTTCTTATTCTAATATTTTTCCTTTAAACTGATTTACATATTATTCTCGGCTATTTACTTGCCTTGAATTTCTTAATTTCCTGATTGTTTTTATACAGTTTGCAATTATTTGTCATTGACAGTTATACATTTCCTAGGCCTAAGTAGCCATTGATTATTTTTACTTAATATGTTCTAATTATATTTCATTTTATTACAAAATGTTTTGTTCTGTTGTTATAATTGATTCGTTTAGTGGTTGTTGTGTCTTGAATTTGTTTGTGTTCTGATTATGTGTCAATATTATTTTCTATATCTTAATACCTAAAATATAACAATTAGGCCTATGGACTGTAAGCTTCTTTCAGCCATATCCTATTCATAACATTAAAATAAACAATTCTTTACAAGTTATTAGTTACTGTTGGTTTAACATACATTTCCTTATTTTACTATTCTTTTGAGTGAGAAACATCATCACTTCTTTCAAACTTATTTATTTTCCCTTATAACATAGGGTATTTATTAATTATATACTTAATTACTTAAATCTTTACTACTCCTTTTCTCCATTCCATGTTAACGCAAACTGTTTATCTTACATGGGCTTTCTCCCCTGAATAATATCGTATCCTTTATCTATTTCTACTCTAAATACTATTTCTAATTACCCTTAACTATATAATTTTTATAAGCTCACTCTTAAATCATTTATTGGTTCATCATTGATTTATTAAGTGTTTACTTATCTATTACTACCTTTTTAATCATACTATTGTTTACAATATCCTTTCTCCCACATCACTTTCACCTTTAATTAATTGGTGTTTATCACTGATACACTCACTATTTTGGGGTATTTGCACCTTCACTATTATCACTTTTTATTTTAAGCGTTTATTGGTGGGTAATCCCTATTATTATTTTTCTTTGTCACTTAGTTACTTTCATTATATTTGTCACTATCTCACTATCTTTACAAATTTTATTTATATCTAATAAGTTCATGTCTTTTTCTAGATTTCTTACTTACATATACTACTAATTCGTGGGTTAGTGTATTTTTATTTAATGGTTTTTTATTAATTATGAATTACATTTGTCACTTAGACAATACTAATATTTCTTTTTTTATATTGGTTATTCACTGGTTTCGTTTCCTTTATGATATTTGATGGTATCATCTCCCCCTTCCCTATTCTACACTGTTTGTCTGTGTTTTATCACCTTGGTTCACTTTATTTTCTTTATAGTTGGTTTGTTCCATTTTTAATTTCATTTTTCTTCTCCTTCACTTCATCTTGTTTCACTTTATTTTGGTTATTATCTGGCCAATCTCTGGGGTTGGGTCAATGTCATTTGTCTGTCAGCCTAGTTTGTATTTCTTATTTAATAATCACCTTTGATTTACTATTCTTCCTCCTTCATTCTTAATTATATTTACTATTTTTATTCTCTTTATTATTTATTTATTAAAATATATTATTTCTTAGCATTTCTTACATACTTATTGATATCAAATATGATCTGGATTTGGCGATGTTATATAATGCCCTTCCACCAAAATTGATCATTTTATAAAACGTGATTCTAAGTTTGATGAAATTATCAATTGTATTGTATCATTTTTTTTTCTCAAATTCTCCTGCTTCTCATTCATTTTTTATGATTAATTCTGTATCTTTTACTTCCTTTCTTCTGAGTCTTTTCTTCATTATTTTCTCTTATTACGAACTGGCTTATTGATTTTTTATTATAAATTATTCCCTATAAATCTTATTTTCCCTAACTATCTCTACTTTGTAGTTGCAATCGATTCAGATGGGCTCTATTGGCTTATCTAACTCCGTCGTTCAAAACTACTCTTATCCTGAGATCAGGGGAACATCATCCCTGCTCAGTTAAAATGATTGCCGGACTTATCCAACAGTCAATCTCAATTAATGAATCTTAAATACAGTCATCTCGTGACTCATAATAACAATAATAATAATCATAATATTTGTTGGGAATCTTTTACTTTTATATTTCATTTTATTGCTCAGTTCGAGTCATATATTTTTTCATCTTTCTTTATAGATACTACCTGATAATACTTGAAGCATTGGTTTTTATTGATACAATTCACATTTTTATTCATTTTTAATTACTCTTTGTTTTATCTCATTTCATATTATAACTCTTAGAATGTTTATTTTATTTATTTCGTTTTTTGATCATTGGTTTGTGTAATTTTACTTCCCATTTCTTTCTAAATAGTTGTGGAAGTTGATCATTTTGATTGATACTTTTTTTTCATAACTTTTTAAATGTCATAGTAAGTTAGTGCTTCTTACTAGTTAGGAATTTTTGTAGCTTATTCCTTTATAGTATGTTTTGCTTTTTATGCCTTATATTTTGGCTAAAGATTATTGTAACTTAATCTTCTTTTGTAGGAATGTTTTGTAAATTCACTCCTTTATTATTATTTTTTATTTAAATATTGTAGTAAGTTGGTTGTTCTTACTTTATATGGATTCCTGTAACTTTTATCTCTCCATTTTTAATTGTTCTAAAATATTCTCGAAATACTTGTGTAAGCTGTCCTTAAGTAACTTTTTTGAATTTTGAAATTCATTTGAGATCTTTTTTCTTTATGATATTGGCAAACTTGTTCGTTTGTCTTGTTATTTTTCTTTATTTTAAATTACTTAGGTAGGTTATCAGGAAATCAGGCCCATTTCAGTGTTTTTCTATTCATTCCATCTGTCTGGTGAGGGTTCTTCATCCTGGTCCTCTGCCAAGATATGGTTTACCCGAAATATTCGGGGTCCTCTGTCGTTACTCGCTTGATTATGCGTTAATGGAAAACCAGAATTCTCATTGTTATTATTGTTTTGGTTAGTGATTGGCTCCTGCTGGTGGTTTGGGTTATCACCATCATTCCCGACGTTTTCCTCGAAGGTGTGGACTCTGGTGTGTGGTACCTGGTTATAGTACGTTCGTCGGTTGTTATTTGTCTGAGAATAGTTTCTTACTGGACTACGCCGTGCTTGACATCTCACATAATTCACTTGCGGTCGGTATCCTCAGTTGTTGTTGTTGTTGTTGTTGTTGTTGTTGTTGTTGTTACCGTTTCCTGGACGGTAATAATTGTTGGGACCGTTCCGTTGTTGATTCCCTCTGTAATCGTTTCTGAAATTACCATTATTGTTATTGTTTGGGTGATAGTTCCTGGGCGCATTATTCCCACGTTGATTTCCTTGATAGTTATTGGCGTTGTTCGGTGGTGGCTTATTGTCACCCTGTTGGTTTGGTGGGGATGGCCCTTCATTTGGTCTACTATTTCGGAAACTTGTGAATCTGTTCTTCCGGTACTGCCATTCGTGTTCATGGCTCTCCAGTAAACTAGCCATGTCCTGAATTGTCTTGACTTGACTGTACATACAGGTTTTCTGGATCGCATCATCATAGTGGTAAGATAATTGATGACTAAACACTCTTCCGGAATGCGCGGTTCCAAATTCCTGGTCATGCAGATTTTTCCTAGAAAGTATGAGGTTAGGGATTGTCCGTTTTGGTTTTCATACCTTCCGTTACTTAAATTGTTACGGACCATGTTCTGGGTTGACTCTGACCAGTATTTCGCTTTGAATTGGGTTTTAAATTCTTGGATGCTCTGGATGTCTAGTTGTGTGGCGGTCCACCAGTTGTCATATGTTTCCTTAAACATTTCGTCTAGCATTCCTCTCACAGCTGTCCATCAGGTTTCGCGATTCTTTATTATTAGTTCTTCCACCCTTTTCAAAAACTCCATCGGATTGCGCTTATAGTTAAGGAAATTTATTGTATCTCGATTGTCATTGTTAAATATTTGGTTATGGTTACATGACCGGTCACGCCAGGCGTCCACTTCTTCCTGTAATAATTCTTCTCGTCTATGTATCTCTCCAATTCTTTGTATATTTTTATCCACTTTACCATCGATTTTATTTAAATTGCTGTACACTCCTTCCATTCTTTCTCCCAGGTCTGTTCGTACAACTGCTGTCTCCTTCTGGTTCTCTTCCCGGACTTGATGCATGTCCTGGTTCACTTGTTCCCACCTTTTGGTCGTTTCTTCGTGACATTCCTCAATTCTCCTTTTGGTTTCTCCTTCGAGGTTGTTTATTTTATTGATTACCTCCTCACGGACTTCTGAAACAGTTTCGTTGGTTTTCTCCAGTCTCTCCAACGTCTCCTCGAATTTCTCGTTGGTTTCGATTACCTGCTGTTTTGCTTCTTCTCGGTACTCCATTAATTGGTGTACCATTTGCTGCTTCATTTCTTCTTTATTTTTCTCGTGGTCCCTCTTCAATTGATCCCTCAACTCTTCATTTCTTCTTTTAATGTCCTCCTTCAATCGCTGTTGTAATGTTTCATTATTTTTGTTAATTTGTAGTTTTAACGTTTCATTGTTGCTTTCGATTCTAGCGTTCAGTGTGTCTATATTTTCACTGAGTTGTTTCTTTAATGTTTCCTTTAAAACCTCGTTTTGTTCTTTATTTTCTTCCTTCTGTTTCTTAAAATTTTCATTCATCTTCTCATTATTTTTGTCCATTTTTTCATCCTGTTTCTTGAAATTGTTATTAATTAATTCCCATAGTTGTAGTAAGTCCATGCCTCCTCTGGCTTCCTCCCTATCTCCAGCCTGTGGTTCCATTTCTTCGTCTTGGGTTGGTTCTGTTGTGGTTATTGCTGTCTCCACTTCTTCAATCGGTGTTCCTTCCTCTTCTTCCCCTCTATTTTCTTCCATTTCTTTTTCCTTTGCCAATTTTTTCGACAATCCTCTGGTGTGCATATTGTAACCTTTCGCAATCGCCGCTAGAATTTCGTATTTCCCTCTCTTCTAGCCCCACGTTGGGCGCCAATTTGTAACAAGACGTGTGTGGCTGCCGTGTTATTCTGTAAAATGTGAATCAGATTTTGTATGTGTATACTGGGTGTAACGTGTCTTCTCTATCCGTCGTCGCTTATGAACGCAACTTCCGCAGAGTTCGTCCGTTGCGAACGTACGAACAACCAGGTCTCGATGTTCTTACCTGTTGTTCACTAGGGGTGTGAAAATCCCGGGTGGCGCCAAATTGTTTTATTGAAACAATTAAAAAAATTTTAAGTGTGTATGACATGCGCCGCTCAGGCGGTTTGAATAATTCAATATGTTCCCGCCTGTCTTGGCCGTCTGTATCGGCCAGTAGTTCGTTGCGTTGGCTGTGCGATCGCTAGTCGTCAATATTTCTTATCTGCTAAAATGTACATAAATTATTATCCACCTCCTAATGAAATTATAACACCGTGGTTACACTCAATACTTATTTATTTTTTGTTAACGATTAATTATTAATTTAATACAAATTATGTTTCCTTTTGTAATACAATTGCTCCAGTTATATGAGACACCTCTCCGGGGTTTGACAAATTGATTTCTGAACTTAATAACAGACTTTCAGTAATGGCGTCTGTGGAATTTATACACAAAATTATTATTGTTCGTTTGTCACGGGTTCTTGAGATTGCGTTAAAAGGATTACTAATGTTTAAAACAATAAAAATACACACCCTTACATCAGTTAAACTTAAATAATATACTGTGTAGTTATAATTTGTTTATGGGAGTGTAGTAAAAGTGTTACAATATATCGCTAACTAATGACAGGTTAACTTTGCCAGTTTATAAATTTTCAGTGTCTTAGTTTTTTAATTTAATCTTTGAAAGTAATTATGTGCAGTTTAGTGAGAGTTCAGCTTTTAGTGAGAAATAATTAATGTGAGTTTATTCAGAAATTTGGGTAATTTAATAGATACTTAACACTTCAGTAGACAGGATGAACTCATTTGATCTGGTATTAAGGAATTAGGCTGAATCATCTTTAATTTTCTTTTGTTCGGGGCTTCGGGCTTCTTTTCCAAGTTAATCGGCCTTATATTATTTTCTTTTTTCTTTAATTTGGCTTCGACATCAGTTATATGGTTTCAGCCATCATCTGCGTACTCGGTGTTCACTTGCTAGTAATTTCGTTTGATATTTTGACGTTTTAACTAACAATTTTGATCGTTCCAAAACTAGCGTCTCTTCAACAAGAGCGTCATATATCGAGTAAAGAAATCTAACGGTAAATTAGCAACCAAACGACTGTTGTCATAGTAACCAATTAATCCTGATTGGTTAATTCTGAAGTAGCCTATTATTATCAAATTTTGAATTTTTATTCAAAATAGCTGTATATCTTCTTATTGATTATGTTCTTCTGTCCTCTTCCCTACGTATTAAATATTATCACCACTGTTATTATTTCCTTTCAAAGATTAATTTGGTACCACATAATGTATGGTTTTATGAAATATCAATGTTTGTACATTTATGTTAATATTTGGTATTTACATTTCTCCTTTAAACTAAGTTCTTATTCTAATATTTTTCCTTTAAACTGATTTACATATTATTCTCGGCTATTTACTTGCCTTGAATTTCTTAATTTCCTGATTGTTTTTATACAGTTTGCAATTATTTGTCATTGACAGTTATACATTTCCTAGGCCTAAGTAGCCATTGATTATTTTTACTTAATATGTTCTAATTATATTTCATTTTATTACAAAATGTTTTGTTCTGTTGTTATAATTGATTCGTTTAGTGGTTGTTGTGTCTTGAATTTGTTTGTGTTCTGATTATGTGTCAATATTATTTTCTATATCTTAATACCTAAAATATAACAATTAGGCCTATGGACTGTAAGCTTCTTTCAGCCATATCCTATTCATAACATTAAAATAAACAATTCTTTACAAGTTATTAGTTACTGTTGGTTTAACATACATTTCCTTATTTTACTATTCTTTTGAGTGAGAAACATCATCACTTCTTTCAAACTTATTTATTTTCCCTTATAACATAGGGTATTTATTAATTATATACTTAATTACTTAAATCTTTACTACTCCTTTTCTCCATTCCATGTTAACGCAAACTGTTTATCTTACATGGGCTTTCTCCCCTGAATAATATCGTATCCTTTATCTATTTCTACTCTAAATACTATTTCTAATTACCCTTAACTATATAATTTTTATAAGCTCACTCTTAAATCATTTATTGGTTCATCATTGATTTATTAAGTGTTTACTTATCTATTACTACCTTTTTAATCATACTATTGTTTACAATATCCTTTCTCCCACATCACTTTCACCTTTAATTAATTGGTGTTTATCACTGATACACTCACTATTTTGGGGTATTTGCACCTTCACTATTATCACTTTTTATTTTAAGCGTTTATTGGTGGGTAATCCCTATTATTATTTTTCTTTGTCACTTAGTTACTTTCATTATATTTGTCACTATCTCACTATCTTTACAAATTTTATTTATATCTAATAAGTTCATGTCTTTTTCTAGATTTCTTACTTACATATACTACTAATTCGTGGGTTAGTGTATTTTTATTTAATGGTTTTTTATTAATTATGAATTACATTTGTCACTTAGACAATACTAATATTTCTTTTTTTATATTGGTTATTCACTGGTTTCGTTTCCTTTATGATATTTGATGGTATCATCTCCCCCTTCCCTATTCTACACTGTTTGTCTGTGTTTTATCACCTTGGTTCACTTTATTTTCTTTATAGTTGGTTTGTTCCATTTTTAATTTCATTTTTCTTCTCCTTCACTTCATCTTGTTTCACTTTATTTTGGTTATTATCTGGCCAATCTCTGGGGTTGGGTCAATGTCATTTGTCTGTCAGCCTAGTTTGTATTTCTTATTTAATAATCACCTTTGATTTACTATTCTTCCTCCTTCATTCTTAATTATATTTACTATTTTTATTCTCTTTATTATTTATTTATTAAAATATATTATTTCTTAGCATTTCTTACATACTTATTGATATCAAATATGATCTGGATTTGGCGATGTTATATAATGCCCTTCCACCAAAATTGATCATTTTATAAAACGTGATTCTAAGTTTGATGAAATTATCAATTGTATTGTATCATTTTTTTTTCTCAAATTCTCCTGCTTCTCATTCATTTTTTATGATTAATTCTGTATCTTTTACTTCCTTTCTTCTGAGTCTTTTCTTCATTATTTTCTCTTATTACGAACTGGCTTATTGATTTTTTATTATAAATTATTCCCTATAAATCTTATTTTCCCTAACTATCTCTACTTTGTAGTTGCAATCGATTCAGATGGGCTCTATTGGCTTATCTAACTCCGTCGTTCAAAACTACTCTTATCCTGAGATCAGGGGAACATCATCCCTGCTCAGTTAAAATGATTGCCGGACTTATCCAACAGTCAATCTCAATTAATGAATCTTAAATACAGTCATCTCGTGACTCATAATAACAATAATAATAATCATAATATTTGTTGGGAATCTTTTACTTTTATATTTCATTTTATTGCTCAGTTCGAGTCATATATTTTTTCATCTTTCTTTATAGATACTACCTGATAATACTTGAAGCATTGGTTTTTATTGATACAATTCACATTTTTATTCATTTTTAATTACTCTTTGTTTTATCTCATTTCATATTATAACTCTTAGAATGTTTATTTTATTTATTTCGTTTTTTGATCATTGGTTTGTGTAATTTTACTTCCCATTTCTTTCTAAATAGTTGTGGAAGTTGATCATTTTGATTGATACTTTTTTTTCATAACTTTTTAAATGTCATAGTAAGTTAGTGCTTCTTACTAGTTAGGAATTTTTGTAGCTTATTCCTTTATAGTATGTTTTGCTTTTTATGCCTCATATTTTGGCTAAAGATTATTGTAACTTAATCTTCTTTTGTAGGAATGTTTTGTAAATTCACTCCTTTATTATTATTTTTTATTTAAATATTGTAGTAAGTTGGTTGTTCTTACTTTATATGGATTCCTGTAACTTTTATCTCTCCATTTTTAATTGTTCTAAAATATTCTCGAAATACTTGTGTAAGCTGTCCTTAAGTAACTTTTTTGAATTTTGAAATTCATTTGAGATCTTTTTTCTTTATGATATTGGCAAACTTGTTCGTTTGTCTTGTTATTTTTCTTTATTTTAAATTACTTAGGTAGGTTATCAGGAAATCAGGCCCATTTCAGTGTTTTTCTATTCATTCCATCTGTCTGGTGAGGGTTCTTCATCCTGGTCCTCTGCCAAGATATGGTTTACCCGAAATATTCGGGGTCCTCTGTCGTTACTCGCTTGATTATGCGTTAATGGAAAACCAGAATTCTCATTGTTATTATTGTTTTGGTTAGTGATTGGCTCCTGCTGGTGGTTTGGGTTATCACCATCATTCCCGACGTTTTCCTCGAAGGTGTGGACTCTGGTGTGTGGTACCTGGTTATAGTACGTTCATCGGTTGTTATTTGTCTGAGAATAGTTTCTTACTGGACTACGCCGTGCTTGACATCTCACATAATTCACTTGCGGTCGGTATCCTCAGTTGTTGTTGTTGTTGTTGTTGTTGTTGTTGTTGTTACCGTTTCCTGGACGGTAATAATTGTTGGGACCGTTCCGTTGTTGATTCCCTCTGTAATCGTTTCTGAAATTACCATTATTGTTATTGTTTGGGTGATAGTTCCTGGGCGCATTATTCCCACGTTGATTTCCTTGATAGTTATTGGCGTTGTTCGGTGGTGGCTTATTGTCACCCTGTTGGTTTGGTGGGGATGGCCCTTCATTTGGTCTACTATTTCGGAAACTTGTGAATCTGTTCTTCCGGTACTGCCATTCGTGTTCATGGCTCTCCAGTAAACTAGCCATGTCCTGAATTGTCTTGACTTGACTGTACATACAGGTTTTCTGGATCGCATCATCATAGTGGTAAGATAATTGATGACTAAACACTCTTCCGGAATGCGCGGTTCCAAATTCCTGGTCATGCAGATTTTTCCTAGAAAGTATGAGGTTAGGGATTGTCCGTTTTGGTTTTCATACCTTCCGTTACTTAAATTGTTACGGACCATGTTCTGGGTTGACTCTGACCAGTATTTCGCTTTGAATTGGGTTTTAAATTCTTGGATGCTCTGGATGTCTAGTTGTGTGGCGGTCCACCAGTTGTCATATGTTTCCTTAAACATTTCGTCTAGCATTCCTCTCACAGCTGTCCATCAGGTTTCGCGATTCTTTATTATTAGTTCTTCCACCCTTTTCAAAAACTCCATCGGATTGCGCTTATAGTTAAGGAAATTTATTGTATCTCGATTGTCATTGTTAAATATTTGGTTATGGTTACATGACCGGTCACGCCAGGCGTCCACTTCTTCCTGTAATAATTCTTCTCGTCTATGTATCTCTCCAATTCTTTGTATATTTTTATCCACTTTACCATCGATTTTATTTAAATTGCTGTACACTCCTTCCATTCTTTCTCCCAGGTCTGTTCGTACAACTGCTGTCTCCTTCTGGTTCTCTTCCCGGACTTGATGCATGTCCTGGTTCACTTGTTCCCACCTTTTGGTCGTTTCTTCGTGACATTCCTCAATTCTCCTTTTGGTTTCTCCTTCGAGGTTGTTTATTTTATTGATTACCTCCTCACGGACTTCTGAAACAGTTTCGTTGGTTTTCTCCAGTCTCTCCAACGTCTCCTCGAATTTCTCGTTGGTTTCGATTACCTGCTGTTTTGCTTCTTCTCGGTACTCCATTAATTGGTGTACCATTTGCTGCTTCATTTCTTCTTTATTTTTCTCGTGGTCCCTCTTCAATTGATCCCTCAACTCTTCATTTCTTCTTTTAATGTCCTCCTTCAATCGCTGTTGTAATGTTTCATTATTTTTGTTAATTTGTAGTTTTAACGTTTCATTGTTGCTTTCGATTCTAGCGTTCAGTGTGTCTATATTTTCACTGAGTTGTTTCTTTAATGTTTCCTTTAAAACCTCGTTTTGTTCTTTATTTTCTTCCTTCTGTTTCTTAAAATTTTCATTCATCTTCTCATTATTTTTGTCCATTTTTTCATCCTGTTTCTTGAAATTGTTATTAATTAATTCCCATAGTTGTAGTAAGTCCATGCCTCCTCTGGCTTCCTCCCTATCTCCAGCCTGTGGTTCCATTTCTTCGTCTTGGGTTGGTTCTGTTGTGGTTATTGCTGTCTCCACTTCTTCAATCGGTGTTCCTTCCTCTTCTTCCCCTCTATTTTCTTCCATTTCTTTTTCCTTTGCCAATTTTTTCGACAATCCTCTGGTGTGCATATTGTAACCTTTCGCAATCGCCGCTAGAATTTCGTATTTCCCTCTCTTCTAGCCCCACGTTGGGCGCCAATTTGTAACAAGACGTGTGTGGCTGCCGTGTTATTCTGTAAAATGTGAATCAGATTTTGTATGTGTATACTGGGTGTAACGTGTCTTCTCTATCCGTCGTCGCTTATGAACGCAACTTCCGCAGATTTCGTCCGTTGCGAACGTACGAACAACCAGGTCTCGATGTTCTTACCTGTTGTTCACTAGGGGTGTGAAAATCCCGGGTGGCGCCAAATTGTTTTATTGAAACAATTAAAAAAATTTTAAGTGTGTATGACATGCGCCGCTCAGGCGGTTTGAATAATTCAATATGTTCCCGCCTGTCTTGGCCGTCTGTATCGGCCAGTAGTTCGTTGAGTTGGCTGTGCGATCGCTAGTCGTCAATATTTCTTATCTGCTAAAATGTACATAAATTATTATCCACCTCCTAATGAAATTATAACACCGTGGTTACACTCAATACTTATTTATTTTTTGTTAACGATTAATTATTAATTTAATACAAATTATGTTTCCTTTTGTAATACAATTGCTCCAGTTATATGAGACACCTCTCCGGGGTTTGACAAATTGATTTCTGAACTTAATAACAGACTTTCAGTAATGGCGTCTGTGGAATTTATACACAAAATTATTATTGTTCGTTTGTCACGGGTTCTTGAGATTGCGTTAAAAGGATTACTAATGTTTAAAACAATAAAAATACACACCCTTACATCAGTTAAACTTAAATAATATACTGTGTAGTTATAATTTGTTTATGGGAGTGTAGTAAAAGTGTTACAATATATCGCTAACTAATGACAGGTTAACTTTGCCAGTTTATAAATTTTCAGTGTCTTAGTTTTTTAATTTAATCTTTGAAAGTAATTATGTGCAGTTTAGTGAGAGTTCAGCTTTTAGTGAGAAATAATTAATGTGAGTTTATTCAGAAATTTGGGTAATTTAATAGATACTTAACACTTCAGTAGACAGGATGAACTCATTTGATCTGGTATTAAGGAATTAGGCTGAATCATCTTTAATTTTCTTTTGTTCGGGGCTTCGGACTTCTTTTCCAAGTTAATCGGCCTTATATTATTTTCTTTTTTCTTTAATTTGGCTTCGACATCAGTTATATGGTTTCAGCCATCATCTGCGTACTCGGTGTTCACTTGCTAGTAATTTCGTTTGATATTTTGACGTTTTAACTAACAATTTTGATCGTTCCAAAACTAGCGTCTCTTCAACAAGAGCGTCATATATCGAGTAAAGAAATCTAACGGTAAATTAGCAACCAAACGACTGTTGTCATAGTAACCAATTAATCCTGATTGGTTAATTCTGAAGTAGCCTATTATTATCAAATTTTGAATTTTTATTCAAAATAGCTGTATATCTTCTTATTGATTATGTTCTTCTGTCCTCTTCCCTACGTATTAAATATTATCACCACTGTTATTATTTCCTTTCAAAGATTAATTTGGTACCACATAATGTATGGTTTTATGAAATATCAATGTTTGTACATTTATGTTAATATTTGGTATTTACATTTCTCCTTTAAACTAAGTTCTTATTCTAATATTTTTCCTTTAAACTGATTTACATATTATTCTCGGCTATTTACTTGCCTTGAATTTCTTAATTTCCTGATTGTTTTTATACAGTTTGCAATTATTTGTCATTGACAGTTATACATTTCCTAGGCCTAAGTAGCCATTGATTATTTTTACTTAATATGTTCTAATTATATTTCATTTTATTACAAAATGTTTTGTTCTGTTGTTATAATTGATTCGTTTAGTGGTTGTTGTGTCTTGAATTTGTTTGTGTTCTGATTATGTGTCAATATTATTTTCTATATCTTAATACCTAAAATATAACAATTAGGCCTATGGACTGTAAGCTTCTTTCAGCCATATCCTATTCATAACATTAAAATAAAAAATTCTTTACAAGTTATTAGTTACTGTTGGTTTAACATACATTTCCTTATTTTACTATTCTTTTGAGTGAGAAACATCATCACTTCTTTCAAACTTATTTATTTTCCCTTATAACATAGGGTATTTATTAATTATATACTTAATTACTTAAATCTTTACTACTCCTTTTCTCCATTCCATGTTAACGCAAACTGTTTATCTTACATGGGCTTTCTCCCCTGAATAATATCGTATCCTTTATCTATTTCTACTCTAAATACTATTTCTAATTACCCTTAACTATATAATTTTTATAAGCTCACTCTTAAATCATTTATTGGTTCATCATTGATTTATTAAGTGTTTACTTATCTATTACTACCTTTTTAATCATACTATTGTTTACAATATCCTTTCTCCCACATCACTTTCACCTTTAATTAATTGGTGTTTATCACTGATACACTCACTATTTTGGGGTATTTGCACCTTCACTATTATCACTTTTTATTTTAAGCGTTTATTGGTGGGTAATCCCTATTATTATTTTTCTTTGTCACTTAGTTACTTTCATTATATTTGTCACTATCTCACTATCTTTACAAATTTTATTTATATCTAATAAGTTCATGTCTTTTTCTAGATTTCTTACTTACATATACTACTAATTCGTGGGTTAGTGTATTTTTATTTAATGGTTTTTTATTAATTATGAATTACATTTGTCACTTAGACAATACTAATATTTCTTTTTTTATATTGGTTATTCACTGGTTTCGTTTCCTTTATGATATTTGATGGTATCATCTCCCCCTTCCCTATTCTACACTGTTTGTCTGTGTTTTATCACCTTGGTTCACTTTATTTTCTTTATAGTTGGTTTGTTCCATTTTTAATTTCATTTTTCTTCTCCTTCACTTCATCTTGTTTCACTTTATTTTGGTTATTATCTGGCCAATCTCTGGGGTTGGGTCAATGTCATTTGTCTGTCAGCCTAGTTTGTATTTCTTATTTAATAATCACCTTTGATTTACTATTCTTCCTCCTTCATTCTTAATTATATTTACTATTTTTATTCTCTTTATTATTTATTTATTAAAATATATTATTTCTTAGCATTTCTTACATACTTATTGATATCAAATATGATCTGGATTTGGCGATGTTATATAATGCCCTTCCACCAAAATTGATCATTTTATAAAACGTGATTCTAAGTTTGATGAAATTATCAATTGTATTGTATCATTTTTTTTTCTCAAATTCTCCTGCTTCTCATTCATTTTTTATGATTAATTCTGTATCTTTTACTTCCTTTCTTCTGAGTCTTTTCTTCATTATTTTCTCTTATTACGAACTGGCTTATTGATTTTTTATTATAAATTATTCCCTATAAATCTTATTTTCCCTAACTATCTCTACTTTGTAGTTGCAATCGATTCAGATGGGCTCTATTGGCTTATCTAACTCCGTCGTTCAAAACTACTCTTATCCTGAGATCAGGGGAACATCATCCCTGCTCAGTTAAAATGATTGCCGGACTTATCCAACAGTCAATCTCAATTAATGAATCTTAAATACAGTCATCTCGTGACTCATAATAACAATAATAATAATCATAATATTTGTTGGGAATCTTTTACTTTTATATTTCATTTTATTGCTCAGTTCGAGTCATATATTTTTTCATCTTTCTTTATAGATACTACCTGATAATACTTGAAGCATTGGTTTTTATTGATACAATTCACATTTTTATTCATTTTTAATTACTCTTTGTTTTATCTCATTTCATATTATAACTCTTAGAATGTTTATTTTATTTATTTCGTTTTTTGATCATTGGTTTGTGTAATTTTACTTCCCATTTCTTTCTAAATAGTTGTGGAAGTTGATCATTTTGATTGATACTTTTTTTTCATAACTTTTTAAATGTCATAGTAAGTTAGTGCTTCTTACTAGTTAGGAATTTTTGTAGCTTATTCCTTTATAGTATGTTTTGCTTTTTATGCCTCATATTTTGGCTAAAGATTATTGTAACTTAATCTTCTTTTGTAGGAATGTTTTGTAAATTCACTCCTTTATTATTATTTTTTATTTAAATATTGTAGTAAGTTGGTTGTTCTTACTTTATATGGATTCCTGTAACTTTTATCTCTCCATTTTTAATTGTTCTAAAATATTCTCGAAATACTTGTGTAAGCTGTCCTTAAGTAACTTTTTTGAATTTTGAAATTCATTTGAGATCTTTTTTCTTTATGATATTGGCAAACTTGTTCGTTTGTCTTGTTATTTTTCTTTATTTTAAATTACTTAGGTAGGTTATCAGGAAATCAGGCCCATTTCAGTGTTTTTCTATTCATTCCATCTGTCTGGTGAGGGTTCTTCATCCTGGTCCTCTGCCAAGATATGGTTTACCCGAAATATTCGGGGTCCTGTGTCGTTACTCGCTTGATTATGCGTTAATGGAAAACCAGAATTCTCATTGTTATTATTGTTTTGGTTAGTGATTGGCTCCTGCTGGTGGTTTGGGTTATCACCATCATTCCCGACGTTTTCCTCGAAGGTGTGGACTCTGGTGTGTGGTACCTGGTTATAGTACGTTCGTCGGTTGTTATTTGTCTGAGAATAGTTTCTTACTGGACTACGCCGTGCTTGACATCTCACATAATTCACTTGCGGTCGGTATCCTCAGTTGTTGTTGTTGTTGTTGTTGTTGTTGTTGTTGTTGTTACCGTTTCCTGGACGGTAATAATTGTTGGGACCGTTCCGTTGTTGATTCCCTCTGTAATCGTTTCTGAAATTACCATTATTGTTATTGTTTGGGTGATAGTTCCTGGGCGCATTATTCCCACGTTGATTTCCTTGATAGTTATTGGCGTTGTTCGGTGGTGGCTTATTGTCACCCTGTTGGTTTGGTGGGGATGGCCCTTCATTTGGTCTACTATTTCGGAAACTTGTGAATCTGTTCTTCCGGTACTGCCATTCGTGTTCATGGCTCTCCAGTAAACTAGCCATGTCCTGAATTGTCTTGACTTGACTGTACATACAGGTTTTCTGGATCGCATCATCATAGTGGTAAGATAATTGATGACTAAACACTCTTCCGGAATGCGCGGTTCCAAATTCCTGGTCATGCAGATTTTTCCTAGAAAGTATGAGGTTAGGGATTGTCCGTTTTGGTTTTCATACCTTCCGTTACTTAAATTGTTACGGACCATGTTCTGGGTTGACTCTGACCAGTATTTCGCTTTGAATTGGGTTTTAAATTCTTGGATGCTCTGGATGTCTAGTTGTGTGGCGGTCCACCAGTTGTCATATGTTTCCTTAAACATTTCGTCTAGCATTCCTCTCACAGCTGTCCATCGGGTTTCGCGATTCTTTATTATTAGTTCTTCCACCCTTTTCAAAAACTCCATCGGATTGCGCTTATAGTTAAGGAAATTTATTGTATCTCGATTGTCATTGTTAAATATTTGGTTATGGTTACATGACCGGTCACGCCAGGCGTCCACTTCTTCCTGTAATAATTCTTCTCGTCTATGTATCTCTCCAATTCTTTGTATATTTTTATCCACTTTACCATCGATTTTATTTAAATTGCTGTACACTCCTTCCATTCTTTCTCCCAGGTCTGTTCGTACAACTGCTGTCTCCTTCTGGTTCTCTTCCCGGACTTGATGCATGTCCTGGTTCACTTGTTCCCACCTTTTGGTCGTTTCTTCGTGACATTCCTCAATTCTCCTTTTGGTTTCTCCTTCGAGGTTGTTTATTTTATTGATTACCTCCTCACGGACTTCTGAAACAGTTTCGTTGGTTTTCTCCAGTCTCTCCAACGTCTCCTCGAATTTCTCGTTGGTTTCGATTACCTGCTGTTTTGCTTCTTCTCGGTACTCCATTAATTGGTGTACCATTTGCTGCTTCATTTCTTCTTTATTTTTCTCGTGGTCCCTCTTCAATTGATCCCTCAACTCTTCATTTCTTCTTTTAATGTCCTCCTTCAATCGCTGTTGTAATGTTTCATTATTTTTGTTAATTTGTAGTTTTAACGTTTCATTGTTGCTTTCGATTCTAGCGTTCAGTGTGTCTATATTTTCACTGAGTTGTTTCTTTAATGTTTCCTTTAAAACCTCGTTTTGTTCTTTATTTTCTTCCTTCTGTTTCTTAAAATTTTCATTCATCTTCTCATTATTTTTGTCCATTTTTTCATCCTGTTTCTTGAAATTGTTATTAATTAATTCCCATAGTTGTAGTAAGTCCATGCCTCCTCTGGCTTCCTCCCTATCTCCAGCCTGTGGTTCCATTTCTTCGTCTTGGGTTGGTTCTGTTGTGGTTATTGCTGTCTCCACTTCTTCAATCGGTGTTCCTTCCTCTTCTTCCCCTCTATTTTCTTCCATTTCTTTTTCCTTTGCCAATTTTTTCGACAATCCTCTGGTGTGCATATTGTAACCTTTCGCAATCGCCGCTAGAATTTCGTATTTCCCTCTCTTCTAGCCCCACGTTGGGCGCCAATTTGTAACAAGACGTGTGTGGCTGCCGTGTTATTCTGTAAAATGTGAATCAGATTTTGTATGTGTATACTGGGTGTAACGTGTCTTCTCTATCCGTCGTCGCTTATGAACGCAACTTCCGCAGATTTCGTCCGTTGCGAACGTACGAACAACCAGGTCTCGATGTTCTTACCTGTTGTTCACTAGGGGTGTGAAAATCCCGGGTGGCGCCAAATTGTTTTATTGAAACAATTAAAAAAATTTTAAGTGTGTATGACATGCGCCGCTCAGGCGGTTTGAATAATTCAATATGTTCCCGCCTGTCTTGGCCGTCTGTATCGGCCAGTAGTTCGTTGCGTTGGCTGTGCGATCGCTAGTCGTCAATATTTCTTATCTGCTAAAATGTACATAAATTATTATCCACCTCCTAATGAAATTATAACACCGTGGTTACACTCAATACTTATTTATTTTTTGTTAACGATTAATTATTAATTTAATACAAATTATGTTTCCTTTTGTAATACAATTGCTCCAGTTATATGAGACACCTCTCCGGGGTTTGACAAATTGATTTCTGAACTTAATAACAGACTTTCAGTAATGGCGTCTGTGGAATTTATACACAAAATTATTATTGTTCGTTTGTCACGGGTTCTTGAGATTGCGTTAAAAGGATTACTAATGTTTAAAACAATAAAAATACACACCCTTACATCAGTTAAACTTAAATAATATACTGTGTAGTTATAATTTGTTTATGGGAGTGTAGTAAAAGTGTTACAATATATCGCTAACTAATGACAGGTTAACTTTGCCAGTTTATAAATTTTCAGTGTCTTAGTTTTTTAATTTAATCTTTGAAAGTAATTATGTGCAGTTTAGTGAGAGTTCAGCTTTTAGTGAGAAATAATTAATGTGAGTTTATTCAGAAATTTGGGTAATTTAATAGATACTTAACACTTCAGTAGACAGGATGAACTCATTTGATCTGGTATTAAGGAATTAGGCTGAATCATCTTTAATTTTCTTTTGTTCGGGGCTTCGGGCTTCTTTTCCAAGTTAATCGGCCTTATATTATTTTCTTTTTTCTTTAATTTGGCTTCGACATCAGTTATATGGTTTCAGCCATCATCTGCGTACTCGGTGTTCACTTGCTAGTAATTTCGTTTGATATTTTGACGTTTTAACTAACAATTTTGATCGTTCCAAAACTAGCGTCTCTTCAACAAGAGCGTCATATATCGAGTAAAGAAATCTAACGGTAAATTAGCAACCAAACGACTGTTGTCATAGTAACCAATTAATCCTGATTGGTTAATTCTGAAGTAGCCTATTATTATCAAATTTTGAATTTTTATTCAAAATAGCTGTATATCTTCTTATTGATTATGTTCTTCTGTCCTCTTCCCTACGTATTAAATATTATCACCACTGTTATTATTTCCTTTCAAAGATTAATTTGGTACCACATAATGTATGGTTTTATGAAATATCAATGTTTGTACATTTATGTTAATATTTGGTATTTACATTTCTCCTTTAAACTAAGTTCTTATTCTAATATTTTTCCTTTAAACTGATTTACATATTATTCTCGGCTATTTACTTGCCTTGAATTTCTTAATTTCCTGATTGTTTTTATACAGTTTGCAATTATTTGTCATTGACAGTTATACATTTCCTAGGCCTAAGTAGCCATTGATTATTTTTACTTAATATGTTCTAATTATATTTCATTTTATTACAAAATGTTTTGTTCTGTTGTTATAATTGATTCGTTTAGTGGTTGTTGTGTCTTGAATTTGTTTGTGTTCTGATTATGTGTCAATATTATTTTCTATATCTTAATACCTAAAATATAACAATTAGGCCTATGGACTGTAAGCTTCTTTCAGCCATATCCTATTCATAACATTAAAATAAACAATTCTTTACAAGTTATTAGTTACTGTTGGTTTAACATACATTTCCTTATTTTACTATTCTTTTGAGTGAGAAACATCATCACTTCTTTCAAACTTATTTATTTTCCCTTATAACATAGGGTATTTATTAATTATATACTTAATTACTTAAATCTTTACTACTCCTTTTCTCCATTCCATGTTAACGCAAACTGTTTATCTTACATGGGCTTTCTCCCCTGAATAATATCGTATCCTTTATCTATTTCTACTCTAAATACTATTTCTAATTACCCTTAACTATATAATTTTTATAAGCTCACTCTTAAATCATTTATTGGTTCATCATTGATTTATTAAGTGTTTACTTATCTGTTACTACCTTTTTAATCATACTATTGTTTACAATATCCTTTCTCCCACATCACTTTCACCTTTAATTAATTGGTGTTTATCACTGATACACTCACTATTTTGGGGTATTTGCACCTTCACTATTATCACTTTTTATTTTAAGCGTTTATTGGTGGGTAATCCCTATTATTATTTTTCTTTGTCACTTAGTTACTTTCATTATATTTGTCACTATCTCACTATCTTTACAAATTTTATTTATATCTAATAAGTTCATGTCTTTTTCTAGATTTCTTACTTACATATACTACTAATTCGTGGGTTAGTGTATTTTTATTTAATGGTTTTTTATTAATTATGAATTACATTTGTCACTTAGACAATACTAATATTTCTTTTTTTATATTGGTTATTCACTGGTTTCGTTTCCTTTATGATATTTGATGGTATCATCTCCCCCTTCCCTATTCTACACTGTTTGTCTGTGTTTTATCACCTTGGTTCACTTTATTTTCTTTATAGTTGGTTTGTTCCATTTTTAATTTCATTTTTCTTCTCCTTCACTTCATCTTGTTTCACTTTATTTTGGTTATTATCTGGCCAATCTCTGGGGTTGGGTCAATGTCATTTGTCTGTCAGCCTAGTTTGTATTTCTTATTTAATAATCACCTTTGATTTACTATTCTTCCTCCTTCATTCTTAATTATATTTACTATTTTTATTCTCTTTATTATTTATTTATTAAAATATATTATTTCTTAGCATTTCTTACATACTTATTGATATCAAATATGATCTGGATTTGGCGATGTTATATAATGCCCTTCCACCAAAATTGATCATTTTATAAAACGTGATTCTAAGTTTGATGAAATTATCAATTGTATTGTATCATTTTTTTTTCTCAAATTCTCCTGCTTCTCATTCATTTTTTATGATTAATTCTGTATCTTTTACTTCCTTTCTTCTGAGTCTTTTCTTCATTATTTTCTCTTATTACGAACTGGCTTATTGATTTTTTATTATAAATTATTCCCTATAAATCTTATTTTCCCTAACTATCTCTACTTTGTAGTTGCAATCGATTCAGATGGGCTCTATTGGCTTATCTAACTCCGTCGTTCAAAACTACTCTTATCCTGAGATCAGGGGAACATCATCCCTGCTCAGTTAAAATGATTGCCGGACTTATCCAACAGTCAATCTCAATTAATGAATCTTAAATACAGTCATCTCGTGACTCATAATAACAATAATAATAATCATAATATTTGTTGGGAATCTTTTACTTTTATATTTCATTTTATTGCTCAGTTCGAGTCATATATTTTTTCATCTTTCTTTATAGATACTACCTGATAATACTTGAAGCATTGGTTTTTATTGATACAATTCACATTTTTATTCATTTTTAATTACTCTTTGTTTTATCTCATTTCATATTATAACTCTTAGAATGTTTATTTTATTTATTTCGTTTTTTGATCATTGGTTTGTGTAATTTTACTTCCCATTTCTTTCTAAATAGTTGTGGAAGTTGATCATTTTGATTGATACTTTTTTTTCATAACTTTTTAAATGTCATAGTAAGTTAGTGCTTCTTACTAGTTAGGAATTTTTGTAGCTTATTCCTTTATAGTATGTTTTGCTTTTTATGCCTCATATTTTGGCTAAAGATTATTGTAACTTAATCTTCTTTTGTAGGAATGTTTTGTAAATTCACTCCTTTATTATTATTTTTTATTTAAATATTGTAGTAAGTTGGTTGTTCTTACTTTATATGGATTCCTGTAACTTTTATCTCTCCATTTTTAATTGTTCTAAAATATTCTCGAAATACTTGTGTAAGCTGTCCTTAAGTAACTTTTTTGAATTTTGAAATTCATTTGAGATCTTTTTTCTTTATGATATTGGCAAACTTGTTCGTTTGTCTTGTTATTTTTCTTTATTTTAAATTACTTAGGTAGGTTATCAGGAAATCAGGCCCATTTCAGTGTTTTTCTATTCATTCCATCTGTCTGGTGAGGGTTCTTCATCCTGGTCCTCTGCCAAGATATGGTTTACCCGAAATATTCGGGGTCCTGTGTCGTTACTCGCTTGATTATGCGTTAATGGAAAACCAGAATTCTCATTGTTATTATTGTTTTGGTTAGTGATTGGCTCCTGCTGGTGGTTTGGGTTATCACCATCATTCCCGACGTTTTCCTCGAAGGTGTGGACTCTGGTGTGTGGTACCTGGTTATAGTACGTTCGTCGGTTGTTATTTGTCTGAGAATAGTTTCTTACTGGACTACGCCGTGCTTGACATCTCACATAATTCACTTGCGGTCGGTATCCTCAGTTGTTGTTGTTGTTGTTGTTGTTGTTGTTGTTGTTACCGTTTCCTGGACGGTAATAATTGTTGGGACCGTTCCGTTGTTGATTCCCTCTGTAATCGTTTCTGAAATTACCATTATTGTTATTGTTTGGGTGATAGTTCCTGGGCGCATTATTCCCACGTTGATTTCCTTGATAGTTATTGGCGTTGTTCGGTGGTGGCTTATTGTCACCCTGTTGGTTTGGTGGGGATGGCCCTTCATTTGGTCTACTATTTCGGAAACTTGTGAATCTGTTCTTCCGGTACTGCCATTCGTGTTCATGGCTCTCCAGTAAACTAGCCATGTCCTGAATTGTCTTGACTTGACTGTACATACAGGTTTTCTGGATCGCATCATCATAGTGGTAAGATAATTGATGACTAAACACTCTTCCGGAATGCGCGGTTCCAAATTCCTGGTCATGCAGATTTTTCCTAGAAAGTATGAGGTTAGGGATTGTCCGTTTTGGTTTTCATACCTTCCGTTACTTAAATTGTTACGGACCATGTTCTGGGTTGACTCTGACCAGTATTTCGCTTTGAATTGGGTTTTAAATTCTTGGATGCTCTGGATGTCTAGTTGTGTGGCGGTCCACCAGTTGTCATATGTTTCCTTAAACATTTCGTCTAGCATTCCTCTCACAGCTGTCCATCGGGTTTCGCGATTCTTTATTATTAGTTCTTCCACCCTTTTCAAAAACTCCATCGGATTGCGCTTATAGTTAAGGAAATTTATTGTATCTCGATTGTCATTGTTAAATATTTGGTTATGGTTATATGACCGGTCACACCAGGCGTCCACTTCTTCCTGTAATAATTCTTCTCGTCTATGTATCTCTCCAATTCTTTGTATATTTTTATCCACTTTACCATCGATTTTATTTAAATTGCTGTACACTCCTTCCATTCTTTCTCCCAGGTCTGTTCGTACAACTGCTGTCTCCTTCTGGTTCTCTTCCCGGACTTGATGCATGTCCTGGTTCACTTGTTCCCACCTTTTGGTCGTTTCTTCGTGACATTCCTCAATTCTCCTTTTGGTTTCTCCTTCGAGGTTGTTTATTTTATTGATTACCTCCTCACGGACTTCTGAAACAGTTTCGTTGGTTTTCTCCAGTCTCTCCAACGTCTCCTCGAATTTCTCGTTGGTTTCGATTACCTGCTGTTTTGCTTCTTCTCGGTACTCCATTAATTGGTGTACCATTTGCTGCTTCATTTCTTCTTTATTTTTCTCGTGGTCCCTCTTCAATTGATCCCTCAACTCTTCATTTCTTCTTTTAATGTCCTCCTTCAATCGCTGTTGTAATGTTTCATTATTTTTGTTAATTTGTAGTTTTAACGTTTCATTGTTGCTTTCGATTCTAGCGTTCAGTGTGTCTATATTTTCACTGAGTTGTTTCTTTAATGTTTCCTTTAAAACCTCGTTTTGTTCTTTATTTTCTTCCTTCTGTTTCTTAAAATTTTCATTCATCTTCTCATTATTTTTGTCCATTTTTTCATCCTGTTTCTTGAAATTGTTATTAATTAATTCCCATAGTTGTAGTAAGTCCATGCCTCCTCTGGCTTCCTCCCTATCTCCAGCCTGTGGTTCCATTTCTTCGTCTTGGGTTGGTTCTGTTGTGGTTATTGCTGTCTCCACTTCTTCAATCGGTGTTCCTTCCTCTTCTTCCCCTCTATTTTCTTCCATTTCTTTTTCCTTTGCCAATTTTTTCGACAATCCTCTGGTGTGCATATTGTAACCTTTCGCAATCGCCGCTAGAATTTCGTATTTCCCTCTCTTCTAGCCCCACGTTGGGCGCCAATTTGTAACAAGACGTGTGTGGCTGCCGTGTTATTCTGTAAAATGTGAATCAGATTTTGTATGTGTATACTGGGTGTAACGTGTCTTCTCTATCCGTCGTCGCTTATGAACGCAACTTCCGCAGATTTCGTCCGTTGCGAACGTACGAACAACCAGGTCTCGATGTTCTTACCTGTTGTTCACTAGGGGTGTGAAAATCCCGGGTGGCGCCAAATTGTTTTATTGAAACAATTAAAAAAATTTTAAGTGTGTATGACATGCGCCGCTCAGGCGGTTTGAATAATTCAATATGTTCCCGCCTGTCTTGGCCGTCTGTATCGGCCAGTAGTTCGTTGCGTTGGCTGTGCGATCGCTAGTCGTCAATATTTCTTATCTGCTAAAATGTACATAAATTATTATCCACCTCCTAATGAAATTATAACACCGTGGTTACACTCAATACTTATTTATTTTTTGTTAACGATTAATTATTAATTTAATACAAATTATGTTTCCTTTTGTAATACAATTGCTCCAGTTATATGAGACACCTCTCCGGGGTTTGACAAATTGATTTCTGAACTTAATAACAGACTTTCAGTAATGGCGTCTGTGGAATTTATACACAAAATTATTATTGTTCGTTTGTCACGGGTTCTTGAGATTGCGTTAAAAGGATTACTAATGTTTAAAACAATAAAAATACACACCCTTACATCAGTTAAACTTAAATAATATACTGTGTAGTTATAATTTGTTTATGGGAGTGTAGTAAAAGTGTTACAATATATCGCTAACTAATGACAGGTTAACTTTGCCAGTTTATAAATTTTCAGTGTCTTAGTTTTTTAATTTAATCTTTGAAAGTAATTATGTGCAGTTTAGTGAGAGTTCAGCTTTTAGTGAGAAATAATTAATGTGAGTTTATTCAGAAATTTGGGTAATTTAATAGATACTTAACACTTCAGTAGACAGGATGAACTCATTTGATCTGGTATTAAGGAATTAGGCTGAATCATCTTTAATTTTCTTTTGTTCGGGGCTTCGGGCTTCTTTTCCAAGTTAATCGGCCTTATATTATTTTCTTTTTTCTTTAATTTGGCTTCGACATCAGTTATATGGTTTCAGCCATCATCTGCGTACTCGGTGTTCACTTGCTAGTAATTTCGTTTGATATTTTGACGTTTTAACTAACAATTTTGATCGTTCCAAAACTAGCGTCTCTTCAACAAGAGCGTCATATATCGAGTAAAGAAATCTAACGGTAAATTAGCAACCAAACGACTGTTGTCATAGTAACCAATTAATCCTGATTGGTTAATTCTGAAGTAGCCTATTATTATCAAATTTTGAATTTTTATTCAAAATAGCTGTATATCTTCTTATTGATTATGTTCTTCTGTCCTCTTCCCTACGTATTAAATATTATCACCACTGTTATTATTTCCTTTCAAAGATTAATTTGGTACCACATAATGTATGGTTTTATGAAATATCAATGTTTGTACATTTATGTTAATATTTGGTATTTACATTTCTCCTTTAAACTAAGTTCTTATTCTAATATTTTTCCTTTAAACTGATTTACATATTATTCTCGGCTATTTACTTGCCTTGAATTTCTTAATTTCCTGATTGTTTTTATACAGTTTGCAATTATTTGTCATTGACAGTTATACATTTCCTAGGCCTAAGTAGCCATTGATTATTTTTACTTAATATGTTCTAATTATATTTCATTTTATTACAAAATGTTTTGTTCTGTTGTTATAATTGATTCGTTTAGTGGTTGTTGTGTCTTGAATTTGTTTGTGTTCTGATTATGTGTCAATATTATTTTCTATATCTTAATACCTAAAATATAACAATTAGGCCTATGGACTGTAAGGTTCTTTCAGCCATATCCTATTCATAACATTAAAATAAACAATTCTTTACAAGTTATTAGTTACTGTTGGTTTAACATACATTTCCTTATTTTACTATTCTTTTGAGTGAGAAACATCATCACTTCTTTCAAACTTATTTATTTTCCCTTATAACATAGGGTATTTATTAATTATATACTTAATTACTTAAATCTTTACTACTCCTTTTCTCCATTCCATGTTAACGCAAACTGTTTATCTTACATGGGCTTTCTCCCCTGAATAATATCGTATCCTTTATCTATTTCTACTCTAAATACTATTTCTAATTACCCTTAACTATATAATTTTTATAAGCTCACTCTTAAATCATTTATTGGTTCATCATTGATTTATTAAGTGTTTACTTATCTGTTACTACCTTTTTAATCATACTATTGTTTACAATATCCTTTCTCCCACATCACTTTCACCTTTAATTAATTGGTGTTTATCACTGATACACTCACTATTTTGGGGTATTTGCACCTTCACTATTATCACTTTTTATTTTAAGCGTTTATTGGTGGGTAATCCCTATTATTATTTTTCTTTGTCACTTAGTTACTTTCATTATATTTGTCACTATCTCACTATCTTTACAAATTTTATTTATATCTAATAAGTTCATGTCTTTTTCTAGATTTCTTACTTACATATACTACTAATTCGTGGGTTAGTGTATTTTTATTTAATGGTTTTTTATTAATTATGAATTACATTTGTCACTTAGACAATACTAATATTTCTTTTTTTATATTGGTTATTCACTGGTTTCGTTTCCTTTATGATATTTGATGGTATCATCTCCCCCTTCCCTATTCTACACTGTTTGTCTGTGTTTTATCACCTTGGTTCACTTTATTTTCTTTATAGTTGGTTTGTTCCATTTTTAATTTCATTTTTCTTCTCCTTCACTTCATCTTGTTTCACTTTATTTTGGTTATTATCTGGCCAATCTCTGGGGTTGGGTCAATG
This sequence comes from Magicicada septendecula, assembly GCA_034769895.1. Taxonomy (NCBI): domain Eukaryota; kingdom Metazoa; phylum Arthropoda; class Insecta; order Hemiptera; family Cicadidae; genus Magicicada; species Magicicada septendecula. The sequence goes on from CM068367.1 coordinate 67,636,510, forward strand.
TCATTTGTCTGTCAGCCTAGTTTGTATTTCTTATTTAATAATCACCTTTGATTTACTATTCTTCCTCCTTCATTCTTAATTATATTTACTATTTTTATTCTCTTTATTATTTATTTATTAAAATATATTATTTCTTAGCATTTCTTACATACTTATTGATATCAAATATGATCTGGATTTGGCGATGTTATATAATGCCCTTCCACCAAAATTGATCATTTTATAAAACGTGATTCTAAGTTTGATGAAATTATCAATTGTATTGTATCATTTTTTTTTCTCAAATTCTCCTGCTTCTCATTCATTTTTTATGATTAATTCTGTATCTTTTACTTCCTTTCTTCTGAGTCTTTTCTTCATTATTTTCTCTTATTACGAACTGGCTTATTGATTTTTTATTATAAATTATTCCCTATAAATCTTATTTTCCCTAACTATCTCTACTTTGTAGTTGCAATCGATTCAGATGGGCTCTATTGGCTTATCTAACTCCGTCGTTCAAAACTACTCTTATCCTGAGATCAGGGGAACATCATCCCTGCTCAGTTAAAATGATTGCCGGACTTATCCAACAGTCAATCTCAATTAATGAATCTTAAATACAGTCATCTCGTGACTCATAATAACAATAATAATAATCATAATATTTGTTGGGAATCTTTTACTTTTATATTTCATTTTATTGCTCAGTTCGAGTCATATATTTTTTCATCTTTCTTTATAGATACTACCTGATAATACTTGAAGCATTGGTTTTTATTGATACAATTCACATTTTTATTCATTTTTAATTACTCTTTGTTTTATCTCATTTCATATTATAACTCTTAGAATGTTTATTTTATTTATTTCGTTTTTTGATCATTGGTTTGTGTAATTTTACTTCCCATTTCTTTCTAAATAGTTGTGGAAGTTGATCATTTTGATTGATACTTTTTTTTCATAACTTTTTAAATGTCATAGTAAGTTAGTGCTTCTTACTAGTTAGGAATTTTTGTAGCTTATTCCTTTATAGTATGTTTTGCTTTTTATGCCTCATATTTTGGCTAAAGATTATTGTAACTTAATCTTCTTTTGTAGGAATGTTTTGTAAATTCACTCCTTTATTATTATTTTTTATTTAAATATTGTAGTAAGTTGGTTGTTCTTACTTTATATGGATTCCTGTAACTTTTATCTCTCCATTTTTAATTGTTCTAAAATATTCTCGAAATACTTGTGTAAGCTGTCCTTAAGTAACTTTTTTGAATTTTGAAATTCATTTGAGATCTTTTTTCTTTATGATATTGGCAAACTTGTTCGTTTGTCTTGTTATTTTTCTTTATTTTAAATTACTTAGGTAGGTTATCAGGAAATCAGGCCCATTTCAGTGTTTTTCTATTCATTCCATCTGTCTGGTGAGGGTTCTTCATCCTGGTCCTCTGCCAAGATATGGTTTACCCGAAATATTCGGGGTCCTGTGTCGTTACTCGCTTGATTATGCGTTAATGGAAAACCAGAATTCTCATTGTTATTATTGTTTTGGTTAGTGATTGGCTCCTGCTGGTGGTTTGGGTTATCACCATCATTCCCGACGTTTTCCTCGAAGGTGTGGACTCTGGTGTGTGGTACCTGGTTATAGTACGTTCATCGGTTGTTATTTGTCTGAGAATAGTTTCTTACTGGACTACGCCGTGCTTGACATCTCACATAATTCACTTGCGGTCGGTATCCTCAGTTGTTGTTGTTGTTGTTGTTGTTGTTACCGTTTCCTGGACGGTAATAATTGTTGGGACCGTTCCGTTGTTGATTCCCTCTGTAATCGTTTCTGAAATTACCATTATTGTTATTGTTTGGGTGATAGTTCCTGGGCGCATTATTCCCACGTTGATTTCCTTGATAGTTATTGGCGTTGTTCGGTGGTGGCTTATTGTCACCCTGTTGGTTTGGTGGGGATGGCCCTTCATTTGGTCTACTATTTCGGAAACTTGTGAATCTGTTCTTCCGGTACTGCCATTCGTGTTCATGGCTCTCCAGTAAACTAGCCATGTCCTGAATTGTCTTGACTTGACTGTACATACAGGTTTTCTGGATCGCATCATCATAGTGGTAAGATAATTGATGACTAAACACTCTTCCGGAATGCGCGGTTCCAAATTCCTGGTCATGCAGATTTTTCCTAGAAAGTATGAGGTTAGGGATTGTCCGTTTTGGTTTTCATACCTTCCGTTACTTAAATTGTTACGGACCATGTTCTGGGTTGACTCTGACCAGTATTTCGCTTTGAATTGGGTTTTAAATTCTTGGATGCTCTGGATGTCTAGTTGTGTGGCGGTCCACCAGTTGTCATATGTTTCCTTAAACATTTCGTCTAGCATTCCTCTCACAGCTGTCCATCGGGTTTCGCGATTCTTTATTATTAGTTCTTCCACCCTTTTCAAAAACTCCATCGGATTGCGCTTATAGTTAAGGAAATTTATTGTATCTCGATTGTCATTGTTAAATATTTGGTTATGGTTACATGACCGGTCACGCCAGGCGTCCACTTCTTCCTGTAATAATTCTTCTCGTCTATGTATCTCTCCAATTCTTTGTATATTTTTATCCACTTTACCATCGATTTTATTTAAATTGCTGTACACTCCTTCCATTCTTTCTCCCAGGTCTGTTCGTACAACTGCTGTCTCCTTCTGGTTCTCTTCCCGGACTTGATGCATGTCCTGGTTCACTTGTTCCCACCTTTTGGTCGTTTCTTCGTGACATTCCTCAATTCTCCTTTTGGTTTCTCCTTCGAGGTTGTTTATTTTATTAATTACCTCCTCACGGACTTCTGAAACAGTTTCGTTGGTTTTCTCTCTCCAACGTCTCCTCGAATTTCTCGTTGGTTTCGATTACCTGCTGTTTTGCTTCTTCTCGGTACTCCATTAATTGGTGTACCATTTGCTGCTTCATTTCTTCTTTATTTTTCTCGTGGTCCCTCTTCAATTGATCCCTCAACTCTTCATTTCTTCTTTTAATGTCCTCCTTCAATCGCTGTTGTAATGTTTCATTATTTTTGTTAATTTGTAGTTTTAACGTTTCATTGTTGCTTTCGATTCTAGCGTTCAGTGTGTCTATATTTTCACTGAGTTGTTTCTTTAATGCTTCCTTTAAAACCTCGTTTTGTTCTTTATTTTCTTCCTTCTGTTTCTTAAAATTTTCATTCATCTTCTCATTATTTTTGTCCATTTTTTCATCCTGTTTCTTGAAATTGTTATTAATTAATTCCCATAGTTGTAGTAAGTCCATGCCTCCTCTGGCTTCCTCCCTATCTCCAGCCTGTGGTTCCATTTCTTCGTCTTGGGTTGGTTCTGTTGTGGTTATTGCTGTCTCCACTTCTTCTATCGGTGTTCCTTCCTCTTCTTCCCCTCTATTTTCTTCCATTTCTTTTTCCTTTGCCAATTTTTTCGACAATCCTCTGGTGTGCATATTGTAACCTTTCGCAATCGCCGCTAGAATTTCGTATTTCCCTCTCTTCTAGCCCCACGTTGGGCGCCAATTTGTAACAAGACGTGTGTGGCTGCCGTGTTATTCTGTAAAATGTGAATCAGATTTTGTATGTGTATACTGGGTGTAACGTGTCTTCTCTATCCGTCGTCGCTTATGAACGCAACTTCCGCAGATTTTGTCCGTTGCGAACGTACGAACAACCAGGTCTCGATGTTCTTACCTGTTGTTCACTAGGGGTGTGAAAATCCCGGGTGGCGCCAAATTGTTTTATTGAAACAATTAAAAAAATTTTAAGTGTGTATGACATGCGCCGCTCAGGCGGTTTGAATAATTCAATATGTTCCCGCCTGTCTTGGCCGTCTGTATCGGCCAGTAGTTCGTTGCGTTGGCTGTGCGATCGCTAGTCGTCAATATTTCTTATCTGCTAAAATGTACATAAATTATTATCCACCTCCTAATGAAATTATAACACCGTGGTTACACTCAATACTTATTTATTTTTTGTTAACGATTAATTATTAATTTAATACAAATTATGTTTCCTTTTGTAATACAATTGCTCCAGTTATATGAGACACCTCTCCGGGGTTTGACAAATTGATTTCTGAACTTAATAACAGACTTTCAGTAATGGCGTCTGTGGAATTTATACACAAAATTATTATTGTTCGTTTGTCACGGGTTCTTGAGATTGCGTTAGGATTACTAATGTTTAAAACAATAAAAATACACACCCTTACATCAGTTGAACTTAACTAATATACTGTGTAGTTATAATTTGTTTATGGGAGTGTAGTAAAAGTGTTACAATATATCGCTAACTAATGACAGGTTAACTTTGCCAGTTTATAAATTTTCAGTGTCTTAGTTTTTTAATTTAATCTTTGAAAGTAATTATGTCCAGTTTAGTGAGAGTTCAGCTTTTAGTGAGAAATAATTAATGTGAGTTTATTCAGAAATTTGGGTAATTTAATAGATACTTAACACTTCAGTAGACAGGATGAACTCATTTGATCTGGTATTAAGGAATTAGGCTGAATCATCTTTAATTTTCTTTTGTTCGGGGCTTCGGGCTTCTTTTCCAAGTTAATCGGCCTTATATTATTTTCTTTTTTCTTTAATTTGGCTTCGACATCAGTTATATGGTTTCAGCCATCATCTGCGTACTCGGTGTTCACTTGCTAGTAATTTCGTTTGATATTTTGACGTTTTAATTAACAATTTTGATCGTTCCAAAACTAGCGTCTCTTCAACAAGAGCGTCATATATCGAGTAAAGAAATCTAACGGTAAATTAGCAACCAAACGACTGTTGTCATAGTAACCAATTAATCCTGATTGGTTAATTCTGAAGTAGCCTATTATTATCAAATTTTGAATTTTTATTCAAAATAGCTGTATATCTTCTTATTGATTATGTTCTTCTGTCCTCTTCCCTACGTATTAAATATTATCACCACTGTTATTATTTCCTTTCAAAGATTAATTTGGTACCACATAATGTATGGTTTTATGAAATATCAATGTTTGTACATTTATGTTAATATTTGGTATTTACATTTCTCCTTTAAACTAAGTTCTTATTCTAATATTTTTCCTTTAAACTGATTTACATATTATTCTCGGCTATTTACTTGCCTTGAATTTCTTAATTTCCTGATTGTTTTTATACAGTTTGCAATTATTTGTCATTGACAGTTATACATTTCCTAGGCCTAAGTAGCCATTGATTATTTTTACTTAATATGTTCTAATTATATTTCATTTTATTACAAAATGTTTTGTTCTGTTGTTATAATTGATTCGTTTAGTGGTTGTTGTGTCTTGAATTTGTTTGTGTTCTGATTATGTGTCAATATTATTTTCTATATCTTAATACCTAAAATATAACAATTAGGCCTATGGACTGTAAGCTTCTTTCAGCCATATCCTATTCATAACATTAAAATAAACAATTCTTTACAAGTTATTAGTTACTGTTGGTTTAACATACATTTCCTTATTTTACTATTCTTTTGAGTGAGAAACATCATCACTTCTTTCAAACTTATTTATTTTCCCTTATAACATAGGGTATTTATTAATTATATACTTAATTACTTAAATCTTTACTACTCCTTTTCTCCATTCCATGTTAACGCAAACTGTTTATCTTACATGGGCTTTCTCCCCTGAATAATATCGTATCCTTTATCTATTTCTACTCTAAATACTATTTCTAATTACCCTTAACTATATAATTTTTATAAGCTCACTCTTAAATCATTTATTGGTTCATCATTGATTTATTAAGTGTTTACTTATCTATTACTACCTTTTTAATCATACTATTGTTTACAATATCCTTTCTCCCACATCACTTTCACCTTTAATTAATTGGTGTTTATCACTGATACACTCACTATTTTGGGGTATTTGCACCTTCACTATTATCACTTTTTATTTTAAGCGTTTATTGGTGGGTAATCCCTATTATTATTTTTCTTTGTCACTTAGTTACTTTCATTATATTTGTCACTATCTCACTATCTTTACAAATTTTATTTATATCTAATAAGTTCATGTCTTTTTCTAGATTTCTTACTTACATATACTACTAATTCGTGGGTTAGTGTATTTTTATTTAATGGTTTTTTATTAATTATGAATTACATTTGTCACTTAGACAATACTAATATTTCTTTTTTATATTGGTTATTCACTGGTTTCGTTTCCTTTATGATATTTGATGGTATCATCTCCCCCTTCCCTATTCTACACTGTTTGTCTGTGTTTTATCACCTTGGTTCACTTTATTTTCTTTATAGTTGGTTTGTTCCATTTTTAATTTCATTTTTCTTCTCCTTCACTTCATCTTGTTTCACTTTATTTTGGTTATTATCTGGCCAATCTCTGGGGTTGGGTCAATGTCATTTGTCTGTCAGCCTAGTTTGTATTTCTTATTTAATAATCACCTTTGATTTACTATTCTTCCTCCTTCATTCTTAATTATATTTACTATTTTTATTCTCTTTATTATTTATTTATTAAAATATATTATTTCTTAGCATTTCTTACATACTTATTGATATCAAATATGATCTGGATTTGGCGATGTTATATAATGCCCTTCCACCAAAATTGATCATTTTATAAAACGTGATTCTAAGTTTGATGAAATTATCAATTGTATTGTATCATTTTTTTTTCTCAAATTCTCCTGCTTCTCATTCATTTTTTATGATTAATTCTGTATCTTTTACTTCCTTTCTTCTGAGTCTTTTCTTCATTATTTTCTCTTATTACGAACTGGCTTATTGATTTTTTATTATAAATTATTCCCTATAAATCTTATTTTCCCTAACTATCTCTACTTTGTAGTTGCAATCGATTCAGATGGGCTCTATTGGCTTATCTAACTCCGTCGTTCAAAACTACTCTTATCCTGAGATCAGGGGAACATCATCCCTGCTCAGTTAAAATGATTGCCGGACTTATCCAACAGTCAATCTCAATTAATGAATCTTAAATACAGTCATCTCGTGACTCATAATAACAATAATAATAATCATAATATTTGTTGGGAATCTTTTACTTTTATATTTCATTTTATTGCTCAGTTCGAGTCATATATTTTTTCATCTTTCTTTATAGATACTACCTGATAATACTTGAAGCATTGGTTTTTATTGATACAATTCACATTTTTATTCATTTTTAATTACTCTTTGTTTTATCTCATTTCATATTATAACTCTTAGAATGTTTATTTTATTTATTTCGTTTTTTGATCATTGGTTTGTGTAATTTTACTTCCCATTTCTTTCTAAATAGTTGTGGAAGTTGATCATTTTGATTGATACTTTTTTTTCATAACTTTTTAAATGTCATAGTAAGTTAGTGCTTCTTACTAGTTAGGAATTTTTGTAGCTTATTCCTTTATAGTATGTTTTGCTTTTTATGCCTCATATTTTGGCTAAAGATTATTGTAACTTAATCTTCTTTTGTAGGAATGTTTTGTAAATTCACTCCTTTATTATTATTTTTTATTTAAATATTGTAGTAAGTTGGTTGTTCTTACTGTATATGGATTCCTGTAACTTTTATCTCTCCATTTTTAATTGTTCTAAAATATTCTCGAAATACTTGTGTAAGCTGTCCTTAAGTAACTTTTTTGAATTTTGAAATTCATTTGAGATCTTTTTTCTTTATGATATTGGCAAACTTGTTCGTTTGTCTTGTTATTTTTCTTTATTTTAAATTACTTAGGTAGGTTATCAGGAAATCAGGCCCATTTCAGTGTTTTTCTATTCATTCCATCTGTCTGGTGAGGGTTCTTCATCCTGGTCCTCTGCCAAGATATGGTTTACCCGAAATATTCGGGGTCCTCTGTCGTTACTCGCTTGATTATGCGTTAATGGAAAACCAGAATTCTCATTGTTATTATTGTTTTGGTTAGTGATTGGCTCCTGCTGGTGGTTTGGGTTATCACCATCATTCCCGACGTTTTCCTCGAAGGTGTGGACTCTGGTGTGTGGTACCTGGTTATAGTACGTTCGTCGGTTGTTATTTGTCTGAGAATAGTTTCTTACTGAACTACGCCGTGCTTGACATCTCACATAATTCACTTGCGGTCGGTATCCTCAGTTGTTGTTGTTGTTGTTGTTGTTGTTGTTGTTACCGTTTCGTGGACGGTAATAATTGTTGGGACCGTTCCGTTGTTGATTCCCTCTGTAATCGTTTCTGAAATTACCATTATTGTTATTGTTTGGGTGATAGTTCCTGGGCGCATTATTCCCACGTTGATTTCCTTGATAGTTATTGGCGTTGTTCGGTGGTGGCTTATTGTCACCCTGTTGGTTTGGTGGGGATGGCCCTTCATTTGGTCTACTATTTCGGAAACTTGTGAATCTGTTCTTCCGGTACTGCCATTCGTGTTCATGGCTCTCCAGTAAACTAGCCATGTCCTGAATTGTCTTGACTTGACTGTACATACAGGTTTTCTGGATCGCATCATCATAGTGGTAAGATAATTGATGACTAAACACTCTTCCGGAATGCGCGGTTCCAAATTCCTGGTCATGCAGATTTTTCCTAGAAAGTATGAGGTTAGGGATTGTCCGTTTTGGTTTTCATACCTTCCGTTACTTAAATTGTTACGGACCATGTTCTGGGTTGACTCTGACCAGTATTTCGCTTTGAATTGGGTTTTAAATTCTTGGATGCTCTGGATGTCTAGTTGTGTGGCGGTCCACCAGTTGTCATATGTTTCCTTAAACATTTCGTCTAGCATTCCTCTCACAGCTGTCCATCGGGTTTCGCGATTCTTTATTATTAGTTCTTCCACCCTTTTCAAAAACTCCATCGGATTGCGCTTATAGTTAAGGAAATTTATTGTATCTCGATTGTCATTGTTAAATATTTGGTTATGGTTACATGACCGGTCACGCCAGGCGTCCACTTCTTCCTGTAATAATTCTTCTCGTCTATGTATCTCTCCAATTCTTTGTATATTTTTATCCACTTTACCATCGATTTTATTTAAATTGCTGTACACTCCTTCCATTCTTTCTCCCAGGTCTGTTCGTACAACTGCTGTCTCCTTCTGGTTCTCTTCCCGGACTTGATGCATGTCCTGGTTCACTTGTTCCCACCTTTTGGTCGTTTCTTCGTGACATTCCTCAATTCTCCTTTTGGTTTCTCCTTCGAGGTTGTTTATTTTATTAATTACCTCCTCACGGACTTCTGAAACAGTTTCGTTGGTTTTCTCTCTCCAACGTCTCCTCGAATTTCTCGTTGGTTTCGATTACCTGCTGTTTTGCTTCTTCTCGGTACTCCATTAATTGGTGTACCATTTGCTGCTTCATTTCTTCTTTATTTTTCTCGTGGTCCCTCTTCAATTGATCCCTCAACTCTTCATTTCTTCTTTTAATGTCCTCCTTCAATCGCTGTTGTAATGTTTCATTATTTTTGTTAATTTGTAGTTTTAACGTTTCATTGTTGCTTTCGATTCTAGCGTTCAGTGTGTCTATATTTTCACTGAGTTGTTTCTTTAATGCTTCCTTTAAAACCTCGTTTTGTTCTTTATTTTCTTCCTTCTGTTTCTTAAAATTTTCATTCATCTTCTCATTATTTTTGTCCATTTTTTCATCCTGTTTCTTGAAATTGTTATTAATTAATTCCCATAGTTGTAGTAAGTCCATGCCTCCTCTGGCTTCCTCCCTATCTCCAGCCTGTGGTTCCATTTCTTCGTCTTGGGTTGGTTCTGTTGTGGTTATTGCTGTCTCCACTTCTTCTATCGGTGTTCCTTCCTCTTCTTCCCCTCTATTTTCTTCCATTTCTTTTTCCTTTGCCAATTTTTTCGACAATCCTCTGGTGTGCATATTGTAACCTTTCGCAATCGCCGCTAGAATTTCGTATTTCCCTCTCTTCTAGCCCCACGTTGGGCGCCAATTTGTAACAAGACGTGTGTGGCTGCCGTGTTATTCTGTAAAATGTGAATCAGATTTTGTATGTGTATACTGGGTGTAACGTGTCTTCTCTATCCGTCGTCGCTTATGAACGCAACTTCCGCAGATTTCGTCCGTTGCGAACGTACGAACAACCAGGTCTCGATGTTCTTACCTGTTGTTCACTAGGGGTGTGAAAATCCCGGGTGGCGCCAAATTGTTTTATTGAAACAATTAAAAAAATTTTAAATGTGTATGACATGCACCGCTCAGGCGGTTTGAATAATTCAATATGTTCCCGCCTGTCTTGGCCGTCTGTATCGGCCAGTAGTTCGTTGCGTTGGCTGTGCGATCGCTAGTCGTCAATATTTCTTATCTGCTAAAATGTACATAAATTATTATCCACCTCCTAATGAAATTATAACACCGTGGTTACACTCAATACTTATTTATTTTTTGTTAACGATTAATTATTAATTTAATACAAATTATGTTTCCTTTTGTAATACAATTGCTCCAGTTATATGAGACACCTCTCCGGGGTTTGACAAATTGATTTCTGAACTTAATAACAGACTTTCAGTAATGGCGTCTGTGGAATTTATACACAAAATTATTATTGTTCGTTTGTCACGGGTTCTTGAGATTGCGTTAAAAGGATTACTAATGTTTAAAACAATAAAAATACACACCCTTACATCAGTTAAACTTAAATAATATACTGTGTAGTTATAATTTGTTTATGGGAGTGTAGTAAAAGTGTTACAATATATCGCTAACTAATGACAGGTTAACTTTGCCAGTTTATAAATTTTCAGTGTCTTAGTTTTTTAATTTAATCTTTGAAAGTAATTATGTGCAGTTTAGTGAGAGTTCAGCTTTTAGTGAGAAATAATTAATGTGAGTTTATTCAGAAATTTGGGTAATTTAATAGATACTTAACACTTCAGTAGACAGGATGAACTCATTTGATCTGGTATTAAGGAATTAGGCTGAATCATCTTTAATTTTCTTTTGTTCGGGGCTTCGGGCTTCTTTTCCAAGTTAATCGGCCTTATATTATTTTCTTTTTTCTTTAATTTGGCTTCGACATCAGTTATATGGTTTCAGCCATCATCTGCGTACTCGGTGTTCACTTGCTAGTAATTTCGTTTGATATTTTGACGTTTTAATTAACAATTTTGATCGTTCCAAAACTAGCGTCTCTTCAACAAGAGCGTCATATATCGAGTAAAGAAATCTAACGGTAAATTAGCAACCAAACGACTGTTGTCATAGTAACCAATTAATCCTGATTGGTTAATTCTGAAGTAGCCTATTATTATCAAATTTTGAATTTTTATTCAAAATAGCTGTATATCTTCTTATTGATTATGTTCTTCTGTCCTCTTCCCTACGTATTAAATATTATCACCACTGTTATTATTTCCTTTCAAAGATTAATTTGGTACCACATAATGTATGGTTTTATGAAATATCAATGTTTGTACATTTATGTTAATATTTGGTATTTACATTTCTCCTTTAAACTAAGTTCTTATTCTAATATTTTTCCTTTAAACTGATTTACATATTATTCTCGGCTATTTACTTGCCTTGAATTTCTTAATTTCCTGATTGTTTTTATACAGTTTGCAATTATTTGTCATTGACAGTTATACATTTCCTAGGCCTAAGTAGCCATTGATTATTTTTACTTAATATGTTCTAATTATATTTCATTTTATTACAAAATGTTTTGTTCTGTTGTTATAATTGATTCGTTTAGTGGTTGTTGTGTCTTGAATTTGTTTGTGTTCTGATTATGTGTCAATATTATTTTCTATATCTTAATACCTAAAATATAACAATTAGGCCTATGGACTGTAAGCTTCTTTCAGCCATATCCTATTCATAACATTAAAATAAACAATTCTTTACAAGTTATTAGTTACTGTTGGTTTAACATACATTTCCTTATTTTACTATTCTTTTGAGTGAGAAACATCATCACTTCTTTCAAACTTATTTATTTTCCCTTATAACATAGGGTATTTATTAATTATATACTTAATTACTTAAATCTTTACTACTCCTTTTCTCCATTCCATGTTAACGCAAACTGTTTATCTTACATGGGCTTTCTCCCCTGAATAATATCGTATCCTTTATCTATTTCTACTCTAAATACTATTTCTAATTACCCTTAACTATATAATTTTTATAAGCTCACTCTTAAATCATTTATTGGTTCATCATTGATTTATTAAGTGTTTACTTATCTATTACTACCTTTTTAATCATACTATTGTTTACAATATCCTTTCTCCCACATCACTTTCACCTTTAATTAATTGGTGTTTATCACTGATACACTCACTATTTTGGGGTATTTGCACCTTCACTATTATCACTTTTTATTTTAAGCGTTTATTGGTGGGTAATCCCTATTATTATTTTTCTTTGTCACTTAGTTACTTTCATTATATTTGTCACTATCTCACTATCTTTACAAATTTTATTTATATCTAATAAGTTCATGTCTTTTTCTAGATTTCTTACTTACATATACTACTAATTCGTGGGTTAGTGTATTTTTATTTAATGGTTTTTTATTAATTATGAATTACATTTGTCACTTAGACAATACTAATATTTCTTTTTTATATTGGTTATTCACTGGTTTCGTTTCCTTTATGATATTTGATGGTATCATCTCCCCCTTCCCTATTCTACACTGTTTGTCTGTGTTTTATCACCTTGGTTCACTTTATTTTCTTTATAGTTGGTTTGTTCCATTTTTAATTTCATTTTTCTTCTCCTTCACTTCATCTTGTTTCACTTTATTTTGGTTATTATCTGGCCAATCTCTGGGGTTGGGTCAATGTCATTTGTCTGTCAGCCTAGTTTGTATTTCTTATTTAATAATCACCTTTGATTTACTATTCTTCCTCCTTCATTCTTAATTATATTTACTATTTTTATTCTCTTTATTATTTATTTATTAAAATATATTATTTCTTAGCATTTCTTACATACTTATTGATATCAAATATGATCTGGATTTGGCGATGTTATATAATGCCCTTCCACCAAAATTGATCATTTTATAAAACGTGATTCTAAGTTTGATGAAATTATCAATTGTATTGTATCATTTTTTTTTCTCAAATTCTCCTGCTTCTCATTCATTTTTTATGATTAATTCTGTATCTTTTACTTCCTTTCTTCTGAGTCTTTTCTTCATTATTTTCTCTTATTACGAACTGGCTTATTGATTTTTTATTATAAATTATTCCCTATAAATCTTATTTTCCCTAACTATCTCTACTTTGTAGTTGCAATCGATTCAGATGGGCTCTATTGGCTTATCTAACTCCGTCGTTCAAAACTACTCTTATCCTGAGATCAGGGGAACATCATCCCTGCTCAGTTAAAATGATTGCCGGACTTATCCAACAGTCAATCTCAATTAATGAATCTTAAATACAGTCATCTCGTGACTCATAATAACAATAATAATAATCATAATATTTGTTGGGAATCTTTTACTTTTATATTTCATTTTATTGCTCAGTTCGAGTCATATATTTTTTCATCTTTCTTTATAGATACTACCTGATAATACTTGAAGCATTGGTTTTTATTGATACAATTCACATTTTTATTCATTTTTAATTACTCTTTGTTTTATCTCATTTCATATTATAACTCTTAGAATGTTTATTTTATTTATTTCGTTTTTTGATCATTGGTTTGTGTAATTTTACTTCCCATTTCTTTCTAAATAGTTGTGGAAGTTGATCATTTTGATTGATACTTTTTTTTCATAACTTTTTAAATGTCATAGTAAGTTAGTGCTTCTTACTAGTTAGGAATTTTTGTAGCTTATTCCTTTATAGTATGTTTTGCTTTTTATGCCTCATATTTTGGCTAAAGATTATTGTAACTTAATCTTCTTTTGTAGGAATGTTTTGTAAATTCACTCCTTTATTATTATTTTTTATTTAAATATTGTAGTAAGTTGGTTGTTCTTACTGTATATGGATTCCTGTAACTTTTATCTCTCCATTTTTAATTGTTCTAAAATATTCTCGAAATACTTGTGTAAGCTGTCCTTAAGTAACTTTTTTGAATTTTGAAATTCATTTGAGATCTTTTTTCTTTATGATATTGGCAAACTTGTTCGTTTGTCTTGTTATTTTTCTTTATTTTAAATTACTTAGGTAGGTTATCAGGAAATCAGGCCCATTTCAGTGTTTTTCTATTCATTCCATCTGTCTGGTGAGGGTTCTTCATCCTGGTCCTCTGCCAAGATATGGTTTACCCGAAATATTCGGGGTCCTCTGTCGTTACTCGCTTGATTATGCGTTAATGGAAAACCAGAATTCTCATTGTTATTATTGTTTTGGTTAGTGATTGGCTCCTGCTGGTGGTTTGGGTTATCACCATCATTCCCGACGTTTTCCTCGAAGGTGTGGACTCTGGTGTGTGGTACCTGGTTATAGTACGTTCGTCGGTTGTTATTTGTCTGAGAATAGTTTCTTACTGAACTACGCCGTGCTTGACATCTCACATAATTCACTTGCGGTCGGTATCCTCAGTTGTTGTTGTTGTTGTTGTTGTTGTTGTTGTTGTTACCGTTTCGTGGACGGTAATAATTGTTGGGACCGTTCCGTTGTTGATTCCCTCTGTAATCGTTTCTGAAATTACCATTATTGTTATTGTTTGGGTGATAGTTCCTGGGCGCATTATTCCCACGTTGATTTCCTTGATAGTTATTGGCGTTGTTCGGTGGTGGCTTATTGTCACCCTGTTGGTTTGGTGGGGATGGCCCTTCATTTGGTCTACTATTTCGGAAACTTGTGAATCTGTTCTTCCGGTACTGCCATTCGTGTTCATGGCTCTCCAGTAAACTAGCCATGTCCTGAATTGTCTTGACTTGACTGTACATACAGGTTTTCTGGATCGCATCATCATAGTGGTAAGATAATTGATGACTAAACACTCTTCCGGAATGCGCGGTTCCAAATTCCTGGTCATGCAGATTTTTCCTAGAAAGTATGAGGTTAGGGATTGTCCGTTTTGGTTTTCATACCTTCCGTTACTTAAATTGTTACGGACCATGTTCTGGGTTGACTCTGACCAGTATTTCGCTTTGAATTGGGTTTTAAATTCTTGGATGCTCTGGATGTCTAGTTGTGTGGCGGTCCACCAGTTGTCATATGTTTCCTTAAACATTTCGTCTAGCATTCCTCTCACAGCTGTCCATCGGGTTTCGCGATTCTTTATTATTAGTTCTTCCACCCTTTTCAAAAACTCCATCGGATTGCGCTTATAGTTAAGGAAATTTATTGTATCTCGATTGTCATTGTTAAATATTTGGTTATGGTTACATGACCGGTCACGCCAGGCGTCCACTTCTTCCTGTAATAATTCTTCTCGTCTATGTATCTCTCCAATTCTTTGTATATTTTTATCCACTTTACCATCGATTTTATTTAAATTGCTGTACACTCCTTCCATTCTTTCTCCCAGGTCTGTTCGTACAACTGCTGTCTCCTTCTGGTTCTCTTCCCGGACTTGATGCATGTCCTGGTTCACTTGTTCCCACCTTTTGGTCGTTTCTTCGTGACATTCCTCAATTCTCCTTTTGGTTTCTCCTTCGAGGTTGTTTATTTTATTAATTACCTCCTCACGGACTTCTGAAACAGTTTCGTTGGTTTTCTCTCTCCAACGTCTCCTCGAATTTCTCGTTGGTTTCGATTACCTGCTGTTTTGCTTCTTCTCGGTACTCCATTAATTGGTGTACCATTTGCTGCTTCATTTCTTCTTTATTTTTCTCGTGGTCCCTCTTCAATTGATCCCTCAACTCTTCATTTCTTCTTTTAATGTCCTCCTTCAATCGCTGTTGTAATGTTTCATTATTTTTGTTAATTTGTAGTTTTAACGTTTCATTGTTGCTTTCGATTCTAGCGTTCAGTGTGTCTATATTTTCACTGAGTTGTTTCTTTAATGCTTCCTTTAAAACCTCGTTTTGTTCTTTATTTTCTTCCTTCTGTTTCTTAAAATTTTCATTCATCTTCTCATTATTTTTGTCCATTTTTTCATCCTGTTTCTTGAAATTGTTATTAATTAATTCCCATAGTTGTAGTAAGTCCATGCCTCCTCTGGCTTCCTCCCTATCTCCAGCCTGTGGTTCCATTTCTTCGTCTTGGGTTGGTTCTGTTGTGGTTATTGCTGTCTCCACTTCTTCTATCGGTGTTCCTTCCTCTTCTTCCCCTCTATTTTCTTCCATTTCTTTTTCCTTTGCCAATTTTTTCGACAATCCTCTGGTGTGCATATTGTAACCTTTCGCAATCGCCGCTAGAATTTCGTATTTCCCTCTCTTCTAGCCCCACGTTGGGCGCCAATTTGTAACAAGACGTGTGTGGCTGCCGTGTTATTCTGTAAAATGTGAATCAGATTTTGTATGTGTATACTGGGTGTAACGTGTCTTCTCTATCCGTCGTCGCTTATGAACGCAACTTCCGCAGATTTCGTCCGTTGCGAACGTACGAACAACCAGGTCTCGATGTTCTTACCTGTTGTTCACTAGGGGTGTGAAAATCCCGGGTGGCGCCAAATTGTTTTATTGAAACAATTAAAAAAATTTTAAATGTGTATGACATGCACCGCTCAGGCGGTTTGAATAATTCAATATGTTCCCGCCTGTCTTGGCCGTCTGTATCGGCCAGTAGTTCGTTGCGTTGGCTGTGCGATCGCTAGTCGTCAATATTTCTTATCTGCTAAAATGTACATAAATTATTATCCACCTCCTAATGAAATTATAACACCGTGGTTACACTCAATACTTATTTATTTTTTGTTAACGATTAATTATTAATTTAATACAAATTATGTTTCCTTTTGTAATACAATTGCTCCAGTTATATGAGACACCTCTCCGGGGTTTGACAAATTGATTTCTGAACTTAATAACAGACTTTCAGTAATGGCGTCTGTGGAATTTATACACAAAATTATTATTGTTCGTTTGTCACGGGTTCTTGAGATTGCGTTAAAAGGATTACTAATGTTTAAAACAATAAAAATACACACCCTTACATCAGTTAAACTTAAATAATATACTGTGTAGTTATAATTTGTTTATGGGAGTGTAGTAAAAGTGTTACAATATATCGCTAACTAATGACAGGTTAACTTTGCCAGTTTATAAATTTTCAGTGTCTTAGTTTTTTAATTTAATCTTTGAAAGTAATTATGTGCAGTTTAGTGAGAGTTCAGCTTTTAGTGAGAAATAATTAATGTGAGTTTATTCAGAAATTTGGGTAATTTAATAGATACTTAACACTTCAGTAGACAGGATGAACTCATTTGATCTGGTATTAAGGAATTAGGCTGAATCATCTTTAATTTTCTTTTGTTCGGGGCTTCGGGCTTCTTTTCCAAGTTAATCGGCCTTATATTATTTTCTTTTTTCTTTAATTTGGCTTCGACATCAGTTATATGGTTTCAGCCATCATCTGCGTACTCGGTGTTCACTTGCTAGTAATTTCGTTTGATATTTTGACGTTTTAATTAACAATTTTGATCGTTCCAAAACTAGCGTCTCTTCAACAAGAGCGTCATATATCGAGTAAAGAAATCTAACGGTAAATTAGCAACCAAACGACTGTTGTCATAGTAACCAATTAATCCTGATTGGTTAATTCTGAAGTAGCCTATTATTATCAAATTTTGAATTTTTATTCAAAATAGCTGTATATCTTCTTATTGATTATGTTCTTCTGTCCTCTTCCCTACGTATTAAATATTATCACCACTGTTATTATTTCCTTTCAAAGATTAATTTGGTACCACATAATGTATGGTTTTATGAAATATCAATGTTTGTACATTTATGTTAATATTTGGTATTTACATTTCTCCTTTAAACTAAGTTCTTATTCTAATATTTTTCCTTTAAACTGATTTACATATTATTCTCGGCTATTTACTTGCCTTGAATTTCTTAATTTCCTGATTGTTTTTATACAGTTTGCAATTATTTGTCATTGACAGTTATACATTTCCTAGGCCTAAGTAGCCATTGATTATTTTTACTTAATATGTTCTAATTATATTTCATTTTATTACAAAATGTTTTGTTCTGTTGTTATAATTGATTCGTTTAGTGGTTGTTGTGTCTTGAATTTGTTTGTGTTCTGATTATGTGTCAATATTATTTTCTATATCTTAATACCTAAAATATAACAATTAGGCCTATGGACTGTAAGCTTCTTTCAGCCATATCCTATTCATAACATTAAAATAAACAATTCTTTACAAGTTATTAGTTACTGTTGGTTTAACATACATTTCCTTATTTTACTATTCTTTTGAGTGAGAAACATCATCACTTCTTTCAAACTTATTTATTTTCCCTTATAACATAGGGTATTTATTAATTATATACTTAATTACTTAAATCTTTACTACTCCTTTTCTCCATTCCATGTTAACGCAAACTGTTTATCTTACATGGGCTTTCTCCCCTGAATAATATCGTATCCTTTATCTATTTCTACTCTAAATACTATTTCTAATTACCCTTAACTATATAATTTTTATAAGCTCACTCTTAAATCATTTATTGGTTCATCATTGATTTATTAAGTGTTTACTTATCTATTACTACCTTTTTAATCATACTATTGTTTACAATATCCTTTCTCCCACATCACTTTCACCTTTAATTAATTGGTGTTTATCACTGATACACTCACTATTTTGGGGTATTTGCACCTTCACTATTATCACTTTTTATTTTAAGCGTTTATTGGTGGGTAATCCCTATTATTATTTTTCTTTGTCACTTAGTTACTTTCATTATATTTGTCACTATCTCACTATCTTTACAAATTTTATTTATATCTAATAAGTTCATGTCTTTTTCTAGATTTCTTACTTACATATACTACTAATTCGTGGGTTAGTGTATTTTTATTTAATGGTTTTTTATTAATTATGAATTACATTTGTCACTTAGACAATACTAATATTTCTTTTTTATATTGGTTATTCACTGGTTTCGTTTCCTTTATGATATTTGATGGTATCATCTCCCCCTTCCCTATTCTACACTGTTTGTCTGTGTTTTATCACCTTGGTTCACTTTATTTTCTTTATAGTTGGTTTGTTCCATTTTTAATTTCATTTTTCTTCTCCTTCACTTCATCTTGTTTCACTTTATTTTGGTTATTATCTGGCCAATCTCTGGGGTTGGGTCAATGTCATTTGTCTGTCAGCCTAGTTTGTATTTCTTATTTAATAATCACCTTTGATTTACTATTCTTCCTCCTTCATTCTTAATTATATTTACTATTTTTATTCTCTTTATTATTTATTTATTAAAATATATTATTTCTTAGCATTTCTTACATACTTATTGATATCAAATATGATCTGGATTTGGCGATGTTATATAATGCCCTTCCACCAAAATTGATCATTTTATAAAACGTGATTCTAAGTTTGATGAAATTATCAATTGTATTGTATCATTTTTTTTTCTCAAATTCTCCTGCTTCTCATTCATTTTTTATGATTAATTCTGTATCTTTTACTTCCTTTCTTCTGAGTCTTTTCTTCATTATTTTCTCTTATTACGAACTGGCTTATTGATTTTTTATTATAAATTATTCCCTATAAATCTTATTTTCCCTAACTATCTCTACTTTGTAGTTGCAATCGATTCAGATGGGCTCTATTGGCTTATCTAACTCCGTCGTTCAAAACTACTCTTATCCTGAGATCAGGGGAACATCATCCCTGCTCAGTTAAAATGATTGCCGGACTTATCCAACAGTCAATCTCAATTAATGAATCTTAAATACAGTCATCTCGTGACTCATAATAACAATAATAATAATCATAATATTTGTTGGGAATCTTTTACTTTTATATTTCATTTTATTGCTCAGTTCGAGTCATATATTTTTTCATCTTTCTTTATAGATACTACCTGATAATACTTGAAGCATTGGTTTTTATTGATACAATTCACATTTTTATTCATTTTTAATTACTCTTTGTTTTATCTCATTTCATATTATAACTCTTAGAATGTTTATTTTATTTATTTCGTTTTTTGATCATTGGTTTGTGTAATTTTACTTCCCATTTCTTTCTAAATAGTTGTGGAAGTTGATCATTTTGATTGATACTTTTTTTTCATAACTTTTTAAATGTCATAGTAAGTTAGTGCTTCTTACTAGTTAGGAATTTTTGTAGCTTATTCCTTTATAGTATGTTTTGCTTTTTATGCCTCATATTTTGGCTAAAGATTATTGTAACTTAATCTTCTTTTGTAGGAATGTTTTGTAAATTCACTCCTTTATTATTATTTTTTATTTAAATATTGTAGTAAGTTGGTTGTTCTTACTGTATATGGATTCCTGTAACTTTTATCTCTCCATTTTTAATTGTTCTAAAATATTCTCGAAATACTTGTGTAAGCTGTCCTTAAGTAACTTTTTTGAATTTTGAAATTCATTTGAGATCTTTTTTCTTTATGATATTGGCAAACTTGTTCGTTTGTCTTGTTATTTTTCTTTATTTTAAATTACTTAGGTAGGTTATCAGGAAATCAGGCCCATTTCAGTGTTTTTCTATTCATTCCATCTGTCTGGTGAGGGTTCTTCATCCTGGTCCTCTGCCAAGATATGGTTTACCCGAAATATTCGGGGTCCTCTGTCGTTACTCGCTTGATTATGCGTTAATGGAAAACCAGAATTCTCATTGTTATTATTGTTTTGGTTAGTGATTGGCTCCTGCTGGTGGTTTGGGTTATCACCATCATTCCCGACGTTTTCCTCGAAGGTGTGGACTCTGGTGTGTGGTACCTGGTTATAGTACGTTCGTCGGTTGTTATTTGTCTGAGAATAGTTTCTTACTGAACTACGCCGTGCTTGACATCTCACATAATTCACTTGCGGTCGGTATCCTCAGTTGTTGTTGTTGTTGTTGTTGTTGTTGTTGTTACCGTTTCGTGGACGGTAATAATTGTTGGGACCGTTCCGTTGTTGATTCCCTCTGTAATCGTTTCTGAAATTACCATTATTGTTATTGTTTGGGTGATAGTTCCTGGGCGCATTATTCCCACGTTGATTTCCTTGATAGTTATTGGCGTTGTTCGGTGGTGGCTTATTGTCACCCTGTTGGTTTGGTGGGGATGGCCCTTCATTTGGTCTACTATTTCGGAAACTTGTGAATCTGTTCTTCCGGTACTGCCATTCGTGTTCATGGCTCTCCAGTAAACTAGCCATGTCCTGAATTGTCTTGACTTGACTGTACATACAGGTTTTCTGGATCGCATCATCATAGTGGTAAGATAATTGATGACTAAACACTCTTCCGGAATGCGCGGTTCCAAATTCCTGGTCATGCAGATTTTTCCTAGAAAGTATGAGGTTAGGGATTGTCCGTTTTGGTTTTCATACCTTCCGTTACTTAAATTGTTACGGACCATGTTCTGGGTTGACTCTGACCAGTATTTCGCTTTGAATTGGGTTTTAAATTCTTGGATGCTCTGGATGTCTAGTTGTGTGGCGGTCCACCAGTTGTCATATGTTTCCTTAAACATTTCGTCTAGCATTCCTCTCACAGCTGTCCATCGGGTTTCGCGATTCTTTATTATTAGTTCTTCCACCCTTTTCAAAAACTCCATCGGATTGCGCTTATAGTTAAGGAAATTTATTGTATCTCGATTGTCATTGTTAAATATTTGGTTATGGTTACATGACCGGTCACGCCAGGCGTCCACTTCTTCCTGTAATAATTCTTCTCGTCTATGTATCTCTCCAATTCTTTGTATATTTTTATCCACTTTACCATCGATTTTATTTAAATTGCTGTACACTCCTTCCATTCTTTCTCCCAGGTCTGTTCGTACAACTGCTGTCTCCTTCTGGTTCTCTTCCCGGACTTGATGCATGTCCTGGTTCACTTGTTCCCACCTTTTGGTCGTTTCTTCGTGACATTCCTCAATTCTCCTTTTGGTTTCTCCTTCGAGGTTGTTTATTTTATTAATTACCTCCTCACGGACTTCTGAAACAGTTTCGTTGGTTTTCTCTCTCCAACGTCTCCTCGAATTTCTCGTTGGTTTCGATTACCTGCTGTTTTGCTTCTTCTCGGTACTCCATTAATTGGTGTACCATTTGCTGCTTCATTTCTTCTTTATTTTTCTCGTGGTCCCTCTTCAATTGATCCCTCAACTCTTCATTTCTTCTTTTAATGTCCTCCTTCAATCGCTGTTGTAATGTTTCATTATTTTTGTTAATTTGTAGTTTTAACGTTTCATTGTTGCTTTCGATTCTAGCGTTCAGTGTGTCTATATTTTCACTGAGTTGTTTCTTTAATGCTTCCTTTAAAACCTCGTTTTGTTCTTTATTTTCTTCCTTCTGTTTCTTAAAATTTTCATTCATCTTCTCATTATTTTTGTCCATTTTTTCATCCTGTTTCTTGAAATTGTTATTAATTAATTCCCATAGTTGTAGTAAGTCCATGCCTCCTCTGGCTTCCTCCCTATCTCCAGCCTGTGGTTCCATTTCTTCGTCTTGGGTTGGTTCTGTTGTGGTTATTGCTGTCTCCACTTCTTCTATCGGTGTTCCTTCCTCTTCTTCCCCTCTATTTTCTTCCATTTCTTTTTCCTTTGCCAATTTTTTCGACAATCCTCTGGTGTGCATATTGTAACCTTTCGCAATCGCCGCTAGAATTTCGTATTTCCCTCTCTTCTAGCCCCACGTTGGGCGCCAATTTGTAACAAGACGTGTGTGGCTGCCGTGTTATTCTGTAAAATGTGAATCAGATTTTGTATGTGTATACTGGGTGTAACGTGTCTTCTCTATCCGTCGTCGCTTATGAACGCAACTTCCGCAGATTTTGTCCGTTGCGAACGTACGAACAACCAGGTCTCGATGTTCTTACCTGTTGTTCACTAGGGGTGTGAAAATCCCGGGTGGCGCCAAATTGTTTTATTGAAACAATTAAAAAAATTTTAAGTGTGTATGACATGCGCCGCTCAGGCGGTTTGAATAATTCAATATGTTCCCGCCTGTCTTGGCCGTCTGTATCGGCCAGTAGTTCGTTGCGTTGGCTGTGCGATCGCTAGTCGTCAATATTTCTTATCTGCTAAAATGTACATAAATTATTATCCACCTCCTAATGAAATTATAACACCGTGGTTACACTCAATACTTATTTATTTTTTGTTAACGATTAATTATTAATTTAATACAAATTATGTTTCCTTTTGTAATACAATTGCTCCAGTTATATGAGACACCTCTCCGGGGTTTGACAAATTGATTTCTGAACTTAATAACAGACTTTCAGTAATGGCGTCTGTGGAATTTATACACAAAATTATTATTGTTCGTTTGTCACGGGTTCTTGAGATTGCGTTAGAAGGATTACTAATGTTTAAAACAATAAAAATACACACCCTTACATCAGTTAAACTTAACTAATATACTGTGTAGTTATAATTTGTTTATGGGAGTGTAGTAAAAGTGTTACAATATATCGCTAACTAATGACAGGTTAACTTTGCCAGTTTATAAATTTTCAGTGTCTTAGTTTTTTAATTTAATCTTTGAAAGTAATTATGTGCAGTTTAGTGAGAGTTCAGCTTTTAGTGAGAAATAATTAATGTGAGTTTATTCAGAAATTTGGGTAATTTAATAGATACTTAACACTTCAGTAGACAGGATGAACTCATTTGATCT
Source organism: Magicicada septendecula (assembly GCA_034769895.1). Classification (NCBI taxonomy): domain Eukaryota; kingdom Metazoa; phylum Arthropoda; class Insecta; order Hemiptera; family Cicadidae; genus Magicicada; species Magicicada septendecula. Next base: position 67,660,153 of record CM068367.1, read on the forward strand.
GGTATTAAGGAATTAGGCTGAATCATCTTTAATTTTCTTTTGTTCGGGGCTTCGGGCTTCTTTTCCAAGTTAATCGGCCTTATATTATTTTCTTTTTTCTTTAATTTGGCTTCGACATCAGTTATATGGTTTCAGCCATCATCTGCGTACTCGGTGTTCACTTGCTAGTAATTTCGTTTGATATTTTGACGTTTTAATTAACAATTTTGATCGTTCCAAAACTAGCGTCTCTTCAACAAGAGCGTCATATATCGAGTAAAGAAATCTAACGGTAAATTAGCAACCAAACGACTGTTGTCATAGTAACCAATTAATCCTGATTGGTTAATTCTGAAGTAGCCTATTATTATCAAATTTTGAATTTTTATTCAAAATAGCTGTATATCTTCTTATTGATTATGTTCTTCTGTCCTCTTCCCTACGTATTAAATATTATCACCACTGTTATTATTTCCTTTCAAAGATTAATTTGGTACCACATAATGTATGGTTTTATGAAATATCAATGTTTGTACATTTATGTTAATATTTGGTATTTACATTTCTCCTTTAAACTAAGTTCTTATTCTAATATTTTTCCTTTAAACTGATTTACATATTATTCTCGGCTATTTACTTGCCTTGAATTTCTTAATTTCCTGATTGTTTTTATACAGTTTGCAATTATTTGTCATTGACAGTTATACATTTCCTAGGCCTAAGTAGCCATTGATTATTTTTACTTAATATGTTCTAATTATATTTCATTTTATTACAAAATGTTTTGTTCTGTTGTTATAATTGATTCGTTTAGTGGTTGTTGTGTCTTGAATTTGTTTGTGTTCTGATTATGTGTCAATATTATTTTCTATATCTTAATACCTAAAATATAACAATTAGGCCTATGGACTGTAAGCTTCTTTCAGCCATATCCTATTCATAACATTAAAATAAACAATTCTTTACAAGTTATTAGTTACTGTTGGTTTAACATACATTTCCTTATTTTACTATTCTTTTGAGTGAGAAACATCATCACTTCTTTCAAACTTATTTATTTTCCCTTATAACATAGGGTATTTATTAATTATATACTTAATTACTTAAATCTTTACTACTCCTTTTCTCCATTCCATGTTAACGCAAACTGTTTATCTTACATGGGCTTTCTCCCCTGAATAATATCGTATCCTTTATCTATTTCTACTCTAAATACTATTTCTAATTACCCTTAACTATATAATTTTTATAAGCTCACTCTTAAATCATTTATTGGTTCATCATTGATTTATTAAGTGTTTACTTATCTATTACTACCTTTTTAATCATACTATTGTTTACAATATCCTTTCTCCCACATCACTTTCACCTTTAATTAATTGGTGTTTATCACTGATACACTCACTATTTTGGGGTATTTGCACCTTCACTATTATCACTTTTTATTTTAAGCGTTTATTGGTGGGTAATCCCTATTATTATTTTTCTTTGTCACTTAGTTACTTTCATTATATTTGTCACTATCTCACTATCTTTACAAATTTTATTTATATCTAATAAGTTCATGTCTTTTTCTAGATTTCTTACTTACATATACTACTAATTCGTGGGTTAGTGTATTTTTATTTAATGGTTTTTTATTAATTATGAATTACATTTGTCACTTAGACAATACTAATATTTCTTTTTTATATTGGTTATTCACTGGTTTCGTTTCCTTTATGATATTTGATGGTATCATCTCCCCCTTCCCTATTCTACACTGTTTGTCTGTGTTTTATCACCTTGGTTCACTTTATTTTCTTTATAGTTGGTTTGTTCCATTTTTAATTTCATTTTTCTTCTCCTTCACTTCATCTTGTTTCACTTTATTTTGGTTATTATCTGGCCAATCTCTGGGGTTGGGTCAATGTCATTTGTCTGTCAGCCTAGTTTGTATTTCTTATTTAATAATCACCTTTGATTTACTATTCTTCCTCCTTCATTCTTAATTATATTTACTATTTTTATTCTCTTTATTATTTATTTATTAAAATATATTATTTCTTAGCATTTCTTACATACTTATTGATATCAAATATGATCTGGATTTGGCGATGTTATAATATTCATATTACATTATTATTATTATTTCATTTCTTATTACCTTTCTACTGTGAATTTTCTACTTAACCTTCACATTTTTATCATTGATTAGTCTGGGTGACTCCTGTATTCACTATGATTTGACTTATTATATAAGAACTAACATTTATAATCTTACTCACCTTTCTTTCTACTAACCAGGTTTACATAATATGACACCAATCTCTCAATTATAAACACCTCACTAATTCCATTTAAATCCTCTGGCACTGCTCATCTTTGTACTCGGTTGAGTGTTCCCTACCTGGACATATACATTCATAATTTTTTGCCCTTCCAAGATATCGGCAAACACTCCCTTAAACTACGCTATTACCTGCCACAACGCTATACGTTGGCCACTCCTTATCACCTCACCCCCACTATAAAATATCATCATCAACAAATATATGTTTACCCTTTACTTTACTCACCTCTCTACATATAATCACTACTACTGTGTCCCTAAATATCTAACACTCTCTTTGTGTGTTATTTTCTTCAAAATTCTTATCTATCTAACTCCCATTAACTTTAATTGACTAACTCACATGCCTTTATTTTAATAATTATCACCCAATCTCTATCCCCTTTTAAACATTTTACCTTACTGTAATCATTGACAATTGCATTAGAAAATTCATCCCTCACCTACTAATAACAATACATCTCAATATTCAAATATATATATTATATGCTTAATCATTTAACTTTATTATCAAAATTTTCTGTTGTACAACCTTAATTAAGTAACTAATTTTCAATTACTTAATTCAATTAATTAAACTTTCATTATTCATCATTTGTTTAGTCAAAACAAAAACATGTTACTTGTCATTATTAAATCAATTAAACCATCATTTACTGTTACATACATGGTGTACATAAAATTTACCTGTAATACATAACATCAAAAATACACAAATACATTGACATTAATACACAAAAAATATACAATTCAAACTCATTATTTTATCATTAACCAAAATCAGTCCATATACAGTCCATTTCAAAACCACTGTTCACATATATTAATGTTCGTTACACAATAAAACAATCTATCCTCCATCATTGAATAATAGTCGAATCGTAGGTCTATACAACTTATTTTTTATTAAATAAAGGATATTATTATTATTAATGTAATATTTATCTAACTTTTTATCCATAATCTCGTTATCATGTACCATCTCATCATCAGGTATGGTTCTGTCTACCTCAGTATTATCTGTCATAATCATGTAAGTTATTAAGTTATTTCTGTCGTCATCATAATTATCTACTACGACACCCGTTACTTCCCAAGGTAAGTAATTGTTATCATTGTTATCATCATCTACTATTATTGTTATCTCAATTTCACTACAAGGTTTGTATTCACTATAATCATCCACCATCTCTGCTCCTAACCTTCCTACAAATTCTCTATACTTTCTGTTTATCTTAAAAATCTCTATTACTCTCTTTCTCTCTCTCTCAATATATTTCTCACCATAACACCAAGCTACTCTCTCTCTCTCTCTTTCCAAATATGCAGGGGTCACTAACTCATAATTACTGCACCACCTATGAGGTACACAAAAACACCAAGAAACTCTATTTGTAGACCTATCGTCTCCCAAATATAAATCTAAGGAACTCACGTCCTTGCTAAAAATACGTGAAGACTTTACTTCACCCCCTACTACAACATCAAAGGAAAATTCTACCCCCTGCATCCTTTTTACAAATATACATTCTCTCAGCTCTCTCTCTGACTCAACACACACAAACATCTCATTATTACTCCCAATACTCTCATATCATCATTTTCTAATACCATATTCTTAATTATATCATTATTATTACCTGTAAACTCATTATTCAAATTGTCATTGTTACTCACCTTGTTAGCACTTAAACTAACACTATTTTCTGTAAATGTATCATCATTACTACCCCCACTATTCTCTACCCCGTTTTATTCTTGTAATTCTCGTCTACTTTATTTTTTGGTATATCAAATTTCTCGTCTACTAACGTTACTGTTTGTTCTTTCATTTTATCGAAATGCGTATGCATTTCATTGATTCTTTTATCAAAGTGGCAATTTTGTCTTTTAATTTCATCTTTCATCTCATTGAAATTAATTTTCATTTTATCATTTTGCTCATCAAATTTGTTATTAAAACTACTTTGAATCTCTTTAATTTCGCTTTTTTGAACATCGAATTTAAAATTCATGTCCCCTCTTAGTTCATTAAAATTGCTACACATCATGTTATATAAATGTGTTAACATCTCGTCTGTTTTATTTTCTGACCTAGTTGAGATGGAGGTTACTGTTACTGTCTCTACATTTTCAGTCGTACTCACCTCGCCAATCTGACTAATTTTTGTTAATCTCACTAGTCAAATTTTCATCAGTTGTACTGATTTCTAATGTTTTATTGTCATGGGTACTCATTTTGGTTCTTATATCTCTAACACATATATGTTTATAACCTCGTAACTTAACCCTATCTTATGCACGTGGTTGCGTACTTTCGCAGTTACTTCAGGTAAATATTCCGTTTCTCTGGTAGGTATACTCCACATAAAATTAAATGTGGAGTCAATTCTATGTAGAGTCCCTGTTCGGGCGCCAATTGTAATTAATTACTTACTTATGGTTTAATTAATTGGTTACATTTAATTTGATGTGTATTAAAATATCAGGCGCCATGTTGCCACACTGGACAACAAATACAAAACTTACCTTGAAGGCCAGAATTCGGTTTACATGAACCAGGTTGTGGAATATATTACCTGAAATAATTACACTCAAAATAAAACGTACCATTGACCTTTTATTTTTTAAGATGACTCAACACATTGGAAATTGACTCTACACATTGAAAATTGACTCTACACATTGGAAATTGACTACATGTTACGCCATGTGGCGTTTATCAAATATTAAACCCCTACAACACTTTATCCCTCCAAAATAAATACTTTGTTAATAATAATGCATAATAAACTTGATAAACATAAATATTATTGGCACAACCCAGCACTTATTAATATTGAATAGTATCCACTCTCTCACTCTCTCCCATTCATACTCTGGTACATTTTTTTTAAAAATGAGCTCATGTTATTAAATTTGGATAATTTTGAATATTTGATTTTTTATATTGAATATTTGATTGGTTTTACAGCCAATTGTACTTAGCTGTCACTTCCTGTACTTTTGAGTTACGGACATCGAAAACGTCTCATCTTTGATCACACACTCTCGTTTTCGTAGCGTCCCATCGTGGATTACACGCTTCCGATGTTTTAACTCAAAAATGTTAATATATAACTGTTATTAATAAACTTTTGGTGGTATAAAATTTAAATAATCACACTTCGTGAATTCACCGGCCGTGTGACTTGGCCGGCTGGCCCACTTCACGGTCGCGATGAAAATGACCATGTTTCACCACTGAGCATTGCAGAGGTGTGGCAAAACTACGTCACTGGTTCTTTTGTTTGAACGGCCAAGCCCCGTTTGTTTACCAAAAGTATGCATTCTTTTGGCTGACGTAATCATGGGCTAGGCTTGTTGACACGTTATTATGACAAACTGTTTTTTGCTAATTTTGTGGTTTTACTCTGACCTCGACACAAATCCTGTCCGCTCAATATTAAGTTATTGAAAATTCTCACTAAAACTTCACCAATCTTTTATATGATATTTGAAAATAAAATACAATAATTATGTTGTAGAACCATTTTTTCCCAAAATTATTATGGTACCAGAATTGTACCGTCACACTCTTTATGTAGTCAGCTATTTATTATATATTTAACGTTCTATTTTATTGTTCTGATAAACATATGATTTTAAATAAATCGTCTTGTTTTGTTTTTTTATTTGAATTTGTTCTTTAATTACTGGATTATTATTACTGTGTTTGTAAATATTAAGATTTTCCCAGATATTCATTTTGTTACCTTTTTGTATGTTTTTAATTAATTTGACATTTTGAATGTCTGGAAGTTTATGTTTATTGTTTAAACAGTATGTTGATAAATTAGATTTGTAAATATTAGGTTTTAAAAACGCACTGCGATGTTGAATGAATCTCTCGGACAGTTTTTTCTTCGTCTGGCCTACATAAAATTTATTACAATCTGGACATTCTATTTTATAAACTCCGTTTTTATTATGATGGTTGGATTTAGTTTTAGGTTTTATTTGATTAAAAACAATATTATCTGTGTTTATAAGATTATTTAAGTTTGTATTTTTAAATAGTTTGCTTAGTTTACAAGTTATGTTTCCGTGATAAGGAAAGTTGATATATTTTATATTGTCATTAGCAGAAGGATTTTTACATGATTAGGTTTTTACTAAACAAACACCATACAAACCTTCACTTCACAGAAATCATAATAGTAAAATTATGACAACTTTACGTAATCTTATTGTTGAAATACTTGGTGTCTTAGATCCATCTAATTTATACACACAGCAGGCAAGGTCACAATGGTGACAATATAATTCACATTTTGGCTAGACGACTGGGGACATCATGTAGACATGTGCCTACATTCGTAAAGGTAGAGGTAAATGTTTAATTCAATTCAATACAGTCAACATTTAAATTGTTCTGATTTTGTTTTTTTCTTGTTTGTTTTAGGCACACTACTCGACTGGTGCAGTGGCAGCTAGTTTCACATCGACAGCAATGGTACCGGAAACACAGCATGAAGCGGCAATCCTAGAAGAAGACATTGTTAGATACGAAAGAGTAAAAACTAAAGGTAAACACAAGTTCCAATAAGTAGAAATAATATGTTAGCTTTAACGGCGGGTTGTGTGTATGTACTCTTGTTTTGTAGCACATTGATAATTTAAAGGAAGTAATTGTAAAGTGTCTGTTTTTGTTTTTTGCTTTTGTTTTTGTTTTTGACGCTAGCAGTTGTTTAGGGACTTAAAAACTTTGGTGCTGGGCTCTAACATTGTCTCATGCAGTGTGTCTGACTAAGAGACAGAGTGTGCTGTTTCAGGTATAGCACAGAATCAGTGCTGGATTTACCACTAGGCTGACTAGGTCACGGGCTCAGAGAGGACCACTGCAAGCTATAGATATATTTTTTTTTTAACAGAAGTATTTTTATAAAAGTGGGAGGCACTTTGATTTATTTAAGTATGATTTTTTGAAGTTAAATGATCAATTTTTGTTAATAATACAAATAGAAGACAGTCCTTATTTAAATATTGCGTGCTTATTTTTAAGACGTTAGCATCCTTGAAAACTAATCTGCTTGAATTTTGAACGTCCGCTATATTACCCCTGGATTTATACGACTGTGGTACCACCCTTGTTTGTTATCATTGTTTATCTGCATTGTGACTGAACAGTTTGCGATTTGAGGTTGTTTTTATTTTGTTTTGAATGTAAACAAGGTTTTTAGCTTTGTGTGGTGGGCAGCGTGTTGTTTCATTGATATTTATTAGTATTTAAAAAAAAATTATTTTTTGTGTTAAATTTCTGAATAAGCTTAGTTAAGTTACTCTACTTAAAAACAAATTAATTTGCTCAATTCTTTTGCATCATTCTTAATATTTTGTGAAAAAGTTTGCTAAATGAAAGCACACTTTTTTATAGTAGCCTACTGGTTTTAAATTTGATGGTATTAATCTGACATCAAATTACATCTGCAGTACATATATTACTTCAAAGCTGCAGCCAGGGGGGGCTCAGAAAACTTGGCCTAGGGTCTCAAAAATCTTAAATCCGCCACTGCACTGCACAGAATGACATCATACCAACATGATCCTTTCTAACCACTAACTGTCCTCTGTACCTTCTAACCACTTGTCTGGCCTTGTGGGTGTTCTGTGATAGTTAGCACATCTGAATATATTGATTATTTAGATGTTATATATAATGGCGCTATACAGTATTTTTGTGCCATTTTTCAGTCTTTGTTTCTTTATAACTGAGTGAAGAATTTGTACAGTGTATGTTCATTTAGGGTGCATGAATGGAGAATATGTACATTCAGTTAAACAATTTTTGTGACAGTAAGTGAAGCATTAGGAAAAATTATAAAACGTATTATACATTAAATGTAAAGATTCTGTCAGCAGTATGATGCGGTTATGTTGACAGACAGAAGACCATTCCCAGTCCATTGATTGCATTTCAGTGGAGAAAGTGAATGTTCTGTAAACTTATATACCATCACAATGCTGTAATGAGTCCTTAAAAAAGTTTACAATTAGTTTTGCTTATTTAGTTCTTATGCCGCTGCACCCTGATGAGAGTTGAGTTTGTCTCTAATCAGTTTCTTCCACATCTCTTAATTTCACCCCACTGCTTTCTGTATTGTATAGCTGTTCTCAAATTTTCTCTTTTCACTTGTTTTCTGTCTACTGATCTTCTCATATGTTCTTCTCTTATTTTTCATAGCTCACCTTATGATCAAAGTAAGCATACACGCTCCTAGTGAAACTTATTTATTTTATTCTTTTTACACTGTTTATCATCTCTGTTCACCTTCTTCTGATTTACAATTAATTGTCTGCACAATTTAGACTTGATTCAGTTTTTTGTTTTTTTTTAATTGTGGCTGTTTGTTTTACCATAGGTTATGTACGTCTTGTAACAAACTGTGGTCCGTTGAATCTCGAATTATACTGTGATGCTGTCCCGAAAACATGTGAAAACTTTCTGAAGTTGTGCCAGCAAGGTTACTATGATAACACAATATTTCATCGGTCAGTGAGAAATTTTATTGTAAGTGGAAAATATCCAGATTATTTTCTCATACCGATTGATATGTAAATGTTTTATTGGTTAAAAAACTTCTCTGTGATAAAAAAGTAGTACACATCAATTGCTTTAAATTAAATAAAAATTATGTACGTTAGTATTATATTGTTGATTGTAATTCATAATAAACACTCATGTCTCTCTAGATTTTTAAGAAATTAATTTTTAATGCTGTTAGTTTTCCTCCTGCTGTTGCTACGCTTTCCCTAATCTCTTTATCAAGTCTTCCTTCTTGTTAGAATTTTGGCTTGCCAGGCTGTAAGGGCGTGGTCTAAAGTTGTTGGACCATGCACCCAACAACTTTAGACCATGGCCTTACAACCCAGCAAGCCAAAGTTCTAACATTGATGCCGGTCATAAAACCTCAGACATCAATTCTTTCTTCTTGTATCGCTATTAGGTTACATTACAGTTAATTGTATTGCAGTTGTGAATTCCAGTAAGGAATTTGGTGTTGAGATTTGTGAAATTTGAGTTTTTATGTGTCCATAAAAATGGATTTATTTGGTATTCATTCTCTCATATGAGCATAAAATTCTGGTTTTCAGCGCATTGCATACAGTAGTAGTAATAGATTGGTTTTTGTTTTCGTTTTAGATTCAAGGTGGTGACCCAATGGGAACTGGTCAAGGTGGTGAGTCGTTGTGGGGCAAACCATTTGAAGATGAATTTAAGCCCAATTTGAGCCACACTGGCCGAGGTGTACTGTCAATGGCCAATTCCGGACCAAACACAAATAAGTCACAATTGTAAGTATTAATTTTAAATAATAGTATTTTAAATTGAGTTGTTTGTTTATAAATGGTAGTTTAAATAAATTGGAACTACACAAAAGTTAATTTATGTATATTTATACATGATCCAAGTTTTGTTATTATATTTGGTGTAGAATATATTGTAAATTATGCATAAATTTCTTCCACAGTTTTTTTTATCTGTACCAGTCTCTTCATGTTACCACATCCCAACACTTTTCAGTATTTTTGCCATTGTTTTATCTGACTGACTAGAACTTTCCCTTTTTTCTCAGTACTTACTCTCCAGATTTGTTTCAATAGCTACGTTAGCTCCATACATTGTAGATGCCACCACCAATTCAGTTGTCTGAGATCTTATTATAGCCTTCTATTATAAGTATATTTATTCTTATATCTGCTTCATCTTTCTATCTTCTCCTAAGAATTTCATCTCTGTAGCCTGTATTTTGGTTTTTTGTTTTCACTCACTATTTATGACACATCCAGAAGCGTGTATAGTTTCTAAACTGACTACAGTGAAACCTTGATATAACGCTCTTCTGTGGACCAGCCAAAAAGCGCTTTATATCGAGGGTCGTTTTGTATAAAGGTCCCAAGTTTAACTATTTAATTTGCCATGACTGTGAAAAATGAGCGTTACATCAAGGGTTGTGTTATATCACAGGGGTGTTATATCGAGGTTCCAACTTTTAATTTCACTTTTTATGCAATTTTGTACACAACTGACAAAGCAAATATTTTACTAAAGGTTCATCAGTAATAATAGACCCAGAGGAAGACAGAGAATTAGACTGAAGCATCAAGTGGAGGAGGGCCTGAGAAGGCTTAATATTAGAAGTAGGAAAACTAGAGGAAAAAAATAGGAATGAATGTAATTAACTCATGGAACAAACCAAGACCCATGAAGGGTTGTGGAGCCACAGCTGACGGTGGTGATGATGATGATGATGATGACATTTGTCTTCATTTTTCACACACTTTCCAGTTATTAACATTACTTTCTACCTTACTTTTCCCTGATTTGATTGAACTTATTCTCTCAAATATATTGCAACTTACCGTCTGCGGCTTTTTGAAACAACGTCTTCACTAAAAAGTTTACATGTTTCGGGACACTTGTCCCATCCTCAGAACTTATAATGTTCGTGTATCATTTAACGTTGATACAGTTGTCAAATAATTAAAATGTTAAAATCCAATATAAAACAACATCACAATAATTAAATGTTTAAAATGAGCGCGACGGTTAAACGATGTACATCGTACGGAGTGCGCGGTCAGTCACCGTACGATGTACATCGTTTAACCGTCGCGCTCGTTTTAAACATTTAAGTATTGTGACTTTGTTTTATATTGGATTTTAACATTTTAATTATTTGACAACTGTATCAACGTTAAATGATACACAAACATTTTAAGTTCTGAGGATGGGACAAGTGTCCCGAAACATGTAAACTTTTTAGTGACGACGTTGTTTCAAAAAGCCGCAGACGGTAAGTTGCAATATATTTGATTGAACAACACGTGGCTTTATAATTTTACCCACTTTATTTTTAATTATTATACACATATACTGGTATTTATATGTATAAATAGTACCATAATATGGTATATATGCGTACTTACCAATTTCAGTCACTGCCGGGCTCATATTCTTCTTTTTAACATGCTTTTTACCTAAGGGGCCAGGATTCATTAACAGCGAGATTATGATACACAGAAGGTGACACAAATGATAACACTGTATTGTATTGAAAGTAACTATCAAATTTTTAATTTCCCAAATAGATTTTGCATACACAACCATGTGGCCAAAATGGCGTCATACAAGATTACAAAACAAAATGGTGGCTAGTTTAATTACCAAAATCATTCTTAATACTCCCCCTTTTGGCTTCTAAATCAAGATCATTGTAACTTTTATATTGCTGCAGCTTTAATCATTTATTAACTAGTATTTAAGTTGCACACAAACCAATGCCCTCGGCATAGATATTTATGGCCATGTGTTCACTCACACACTCTCACACACGTTCACCCTGTTACAAGTACATTCGTTTAATTGGTTATTCTTGATTAATGAGCTCATTAAAATAATAAAGAAAGATGGTAAAATTGGACTTCTCTTAGTGGTGGTCGGCGTTGCGCCCTCGCTGTTGTTGGTTGATTCCCATGTTGATGGCCGGTGTTCGCCTCATGTTCTGCTGAGTTTTTAATTAATTAAATATAAGCACTGATTCTACATGTTATGGTTTATACTGTTACTAAATTCGAGCATTTATTGCTCCACCATCACACTTGTAATTTAGAGTCTAGTTGTAATAAGCTTTTGTTATAAAACCGATCAGACAGCGATACATCGCTGTTGATCCTTTGAAGAACTACGCTGAATTGAGAAAGAGGCAAATGTAAATTTGCGCTTGTGTGTGTATATTTTATGTCATCAAGCTTTGTCATACTGGACAACGCCTCGTTGCACATATTGTAGTCAGTGCGTCATTGTTTTTGGTTATGACGGAACAGTGTTATTATCCAATCACAATGCATATTTACAGTCATTCATCACAAACACCGCCATGGCCTTTACCGACTCCCGCACGTCCACCGGTGACCTTGGTATGGTACTCTTGCTGAATTTGCTTTGTTCCTTCGTATATAGGGACAATGGACCTAACCATTCTGTATTTTAATGATTAAACAATAAAACATTGAAAAAAATACCTTTAAATCCCATAATTATGGTATTGGGTCATTATGTACTGTTACAGCTTGGTACTAAAAATTTGGGATTTATTCCTTTTAAACATAAACTTATTCTCTGTTTATATACATGTATCTTTTAAAATATTTGATTATCCTTGCTTGAGAGAGAGTTTAATAATCCCTTGGTGAGTTACTATCATATCGCAGGGTAAGATGATGCTACCGTCTGGCGTAACATCCAAGCCAATTTTCTGTCTGGATTAACACCCATAAACTGGCTCTCTTAGTGGACTAAAGAGGCAAGTTTTCCCTGTTTGAGATATCTGTAAAGGATCTTTGATTTTGTGGTAGACCTCATTAGAGCCATAGAAAGTCGTTATGTGGAAAATAAAATTTTAATTGAGACAGGAAAACCAAGCACAACTCCTAGTGTGGGCCTGATCAATTGTGGAGTGTGGCAAGGGTGCCCATTATTAACTTCTCTTTTTAATTTATATATAGACAATGTCATACATAATTGGCAGATGTAACTTATGAGCATTTTATGATTGGTAACCATGAAGTTGACAGGTTGTTCCTGATGACCAGGTTATTCTAAGTCAGAAAGCAGCTATTGTAAAGGTTTATTAACGTTCTTACAATTACACAAAATTACTACGTACCCTGACTCTAATTTTTTATACTTTACCTTATTACAAAAACCACCAGAAGATTCCCAAACTCGTTCAAAGGTAGCCACGATGTCATAAGGTAAAACATTGAAACCATAATACTCTTACCCTTAAATAATTTAGATAATTTTTTATTCCTTATTTCAGATGATTCCCCGGTTCATTTTAGACGAATCTTTGATGCAGAACTCAGGTTATGGGTGTGGTGTAATAATCAAGTTAACACATTTTTATGCTAAACAAATCTTATTTATTTAAATTCAATATTAAATTCTTTCTCTTTTTCTCTGTCTCTTTATATGTTAATCCATTCTATTCTAAAACATGAAATTATGGATTGGTGATCCGACTCGGTCTTATAGGTTACCTGGCCTTTTCTATTAATTGCTTGATGTTCTTCACTCTCACCGTATTCCTCTTCTTACTTATAATCTGCAAATCCTTTATCTTAATTTACTTTAAAGAAATAATATGCTTTGTAAATTACAAATCAATTTATTTGATGATTTTTAAAACTCGGGGTAAGTACAACGGTTCGTGAATCAAATGGGATAGTAACCGTATCGACTCGCTCACCAAGCTCGACTCGAAAAAATACAATGTTTAAAATGAATTACAATATTATTTTTTATATCAGGTCTTGGATACTTTGAGCTGCTAAGAAAGATCAGAAAATGCTTACAGACAAAATACAATACAACAAAATTAGTTAATTAATATTCTTAATAAATAATAGAATTTAAATAGTATTATTTTAAAAGTATTAGTATTCTGTGTTTTGTTCCAAGTGTCACTCGAAATGGCGGATGATGTTTTAACAAAATGGCCATCGGCCAGCGTCTATGCGTACCGAAATCTGCTTCACCTATTTTCTTTAAATTAAATAGTGTTTTAATGGTTTTATGTCCATAATGTTATTAAATAAAGGTTTGTTGAAGTTCACAAGTGTCTGGAGTAACAGTGTTTTTGGTGAATCTCGTGTTGTGTATGTTAAGGTGATTTTTTTATGAGTTTATGAAGATATCTCACCACTCGGCGATCCGACTTTCGTATTAGTTTGAGTAAATCGTCGTCTTGTTATGTGGTCTTCAATTATTTCTGTTAGTATGGTTTGCCTGTGTAATTCTTTAATGTTTTTTCTTAATTTGGTATCGACATCTCTTTATTTTTACTTTTGGTCATTAATTATTCATCAAAATGTGATTCTCTGTTACATGGAGTTCATCTGTACAGCTTGAGTTTTAACAATAGACTAATTCGAAAAATCCGTTCAGTTGGTGATTATGACCAAGCTTTTGTGAGCTCTGATTGGTCCTTATTCCCAACCCCTGGTCACGTGACGGTAATTATTTGAAATCTGTAAACCTTAAATCTGTCACCTCAAATTACTCATTATTTATTTTTAGATTAAGTTAAATTTGGGTTATACGATGTTGTTGTTTGGAAAAATAGAATTATTTTGATACCGAACGTGGGCCATTTCAGCCCAGTACCGCTTATTTTAACATATTTATAATTTTAAGTTTTTAGGCTTTTACATATTTTTTCTTAACACTTCTTATTGCCTTCTTTGCTATTTAAATATGTCCTAATAGTGTTGTACTTATTACTAACAATAATGTCTGTTACTTCTACATTATATATAACAATACAATTTTGAATACCTATTCTTCATTTTCTTACAATACCAATAATATTGACAGCATGTCAGTTCAATGGCTTATCTTATGTGTTAATATTACTTTCCCCATTCATCTGATTATTACAATTATGAGTTTTTACATATAATTTTGTCAATACCTTCCCTGTTTCATTAAGGTCAGGCTTCTATTTGATTTTATTTGGTTTGGTTAACACTATTTTGGACATTTTACTATTTTACGTTCAGCCCACCTCTTTTGGCCTATAGGTCTAGCATTTTGCCATTCCTTTACAATGATTTTTTACACAATATGGTTTTTCACCCTGTACCTGATACTGATATTTCTGAACAGCTCTTATTACTATTGTTCTTGAAAAATTAGCAAATCTTTTAACAATTAATTGTAACACAATAAAATTATGGGTATACAAAACCCTTCAAACACATACTTATGAAATAATAAATCCTGTGGGTATAGCAAACCCCTTTAAATAATTAATTATAACATAATACATCAGGTGGGTATTCGAAAACCCTTTACATAATTAATTATAACGTAATAACTCCTGGGTATATAGAACCCTTTAAACACATATAACTTTTTATTTACGGAACTTAATGTATATTGTTTTATACATAAGACCATTACTTCACTTTCTCACTCCCCACTGGTTTATAACATGATCTTTGATCATCACTATTTCCTACCTTGTACACTAATCACTTCACTTCCTTACAATATAAGTTTTTACAATTTTTCTTAAACTAATGCACGTTTTTTCTTACTCTCATTTATATCATGGTATTGCATTTTCTATAACTCTACCTACTTTCTGATCTTATCTCTTTTAATTAGTACAGTAAACCCTCGATTTAACGGACTAATTGGGGCTGAGGGGTGTTAAATCGCAAATTTTGTTTTTTTAGGATATATTTAAATCAGATAGGCCTATAACACTTGAAATTTTAATGCTATTAATATCATGCAAATACCGTATTGTTCCGAATACAAGCTGCACTTTTTCTCCTAAAAACATGGTCGCTAATTTGGCCTGCGGCTTGCATTCGCGCGCTAACGAAATTCAAAGTTATACCTGACTTCTGGCGGGACGAACGCTTTTCGTATCTATGAGTTGTTTACTGCCTAAGCAACAGCAGTTTGCCTGGCTGTAGTTAACTCTAGCGTTATGATTTATGACTACAACCGAATGTTTTAACAGCAAACTGAAGAAAGAATAGGAAGATAAAGTGTAAGTGCGTGCGTACACACGCGTGTTCGCACCCTTCTGTAGGCAACAAGACAAAGGATGAGTAGAGGGTGTGTAACATGTTTCTAAATAACAGGTAAACTGCCAGTGTGGTTTTCTATTGTAACAGCGACAACATCACTTATCTATACTTTGTTTTGATTCGGCATTTTTGTAGTGCGTTTGTGGTATGAGTGATATTGTGGAGACTAAAGGCACACAGTCAAATCAAATTAAACGTAACCCGTACGATGCAAATTATAAATTATTGTGATACAAAATGTAGAAAAAACATGCAATCGCGAAGCCGCAAGGAAATTCGATATTGATGAATCCTGTATTCGACGATGGAGAAAACAGAAGGAACGACTTTTAAATGCAAATACTGCGCAACGAGCATTCGCGGGACCTCAAGTTGGGCGTTTTGTGTAGCAGTAGAGTCCAGCGTCTGTGAACACGTACAGCTTTTAATAAGGCAAGGACTCCCTGTCACTAGACATGTTTTAAAATTAAAAGCTTTAGAAATCGCAGAAGAATTAAATGTCTCCGGTTTCAAAGCCAGCTTCGGGTTAATTAAGACGAATGATAAGGCGAAATGGATTTGCGCTTAAATGACGTACATCACTTGCGCTAAAACTACCGAGTGACTACGAAGAAAAACTCCTACAGTATCAGCAGTTTGTCATTCATTTACGCAAGAAGCATAATTATTCACGTGAACACATGGGAAATGCCGATGAAACGCCTGTATTTTTTATTTTTTATTTACATATATTTATGGTGGACCAAAAGGGAACCAAATCTGTAACAGTAAAGATTACGGGAAATGAAGAATTACGTGCCACTGTAATGCTTGCTGTATTAGCCGATGGACGAATATTTCACAGTGAAATAAAATGCATATCAGTGTATATTGTTCAGTGTTAGTCGTCGTGATGTCTTCCACTGTGCGACGCCTGCGTCAACAACAACGCAAAGACAGGGATCGTGAAGAATTAAATGAATTCTTGATGAATACTCCGTTCTCATCAAATACAATTGAAGATGAGAAAATTTGCGTGTTTCAAAACAAGAAACAAGAAGAAAAGAAACGAAAGAATGCTGCGATAGCCAAGCAATATCGCCAGAACAGGAGAGTCTCCAGTTTATGCACATTATACATTTCAAAAGCCTAAAAACATTATCACGCTTTGATTTTTTTTTTTAATGTCCGTTAAATCCGAAGTCCGTTAAACCGAGGTCCATTAAATCGAGGGTGGGTTTACTGTATTATTGTTATTAATTTATGTAGTACTTTTTATTTACATTTTACCTGGTCATTAACATGTTTTTAGTTTATTTTCTTTTGTTATTTGTTATTTTTTAGTTCTTCATTCCTTTGTGTTGTCTTGTCATTAATGTGGTCCTCACTGTCTGGTTGCTTGTTGCATGTCTCTATTCCAGTTAGTTGTTTCATCATTGGGTTTGTTTATACCTCTCACTTACCATATCTATTGGGCTTATCACGTTATTAAGTTCTATTCTTCTAATTTCCATTATAATTACAATATTACCTTGCTTTAACATTTATTTTCCTTCATCCCTTGTTTTGTTTTAGCTTGGAACCAGAATACACTGCTTAATACTCCCTTATTAGTAAGTTCCCTTTCATTTATTATTTATTCTAGTACTTAGTTATTTATGGTTTCTTTATTTTAATAGTTCTTCTATGTATAGTGGTGATATGTATCGCCACAATATCTATATATATTTTTCACCCCCCTTTACTGAGCTCTTTAATATTTATAGTTTTACTTCGCTTCGAACCAAAATAGTTACTTTTCTGTTGTACTTAACTGCACATGCTATCCATAGCGTTCCGCCATCACTAGCCGTACACGTTCTCTTTCGCTATGACACCAAGAACTGTTTTACTTATTCGAATTTAAGTATTCATTTCACGCCACTCTCACTCTTTCTTCATTATATTCTTCTTTTACAATTCCATAAGTTTCGGTAGGCTTTGGCTACTATAATCGCTTCAGCCTACCGAAATTCCGAGGCTACAGTTATAACGTCTGACTAGGTTGAATGTGTGCTGCCGTTATTTGCTCGAGCACTTTTTTACATGACCGCGCGGTCCGGGAGTAGTTTGTCAACTGGGGCAGCTAAGCTGCCGTGGTGACGCTCTTCGTGCTTTGTGTGTAAATCGCCACGTGGCCACCAAACGGATGTCTTCTTCATACCTCGTTCTCTTATTGGCTGTCAAAAGTTCTGGAATATCTCTCGAGAAGCCGGAAAGCAGTTTACATTGCCAACACGTGATGGATTTTACGCAGCACAGCTACGCGCTTTTACGATGGCTCAAGTATCCTTTGTTCCAACTTCTAATGCATACCTGACACTGGCTGTCACCACATATTACATAGATGAGTTTATTATTAAAAAATGATTAAACAATTTGGTTTTACCCCTTTTGCCCCGTTACACTATCAGGTGCCTTGTTTCATTGAATCTGTAAGGATTTCAGATCTTCACATTGAGGAACAACCTGTCATTGAGGTTTATGGAGTTGATCATCCCACATGAGCAAACATTGTTGTAGATGGTACTGTTCTGTAACAAGTCAGCAGTCTCGTATATCTGTGTCATATATTCCAAACAATGATGTGGTGAATAAGCTACCTAAGTTCAACCGTAGGGTACGGGACCATCAGGAGAACTCTAAAATCAACAAGTAAAGAAAGACACTTGGGATTCTACAAAGTATGGCCCTCCTCACACTTCAGTATGGGTGAAGTGAAATCCAAGTATACTTCAGTATACTTCAATGAAATCCAAGGCGAGTCGTATTCAATCAGATGAGTTTTTTCAGGCACATGGCAGGGTATACTCTTCAAGATCATAGAAGAAATCCAGTTATACAGCAGGAACTGAATATTATGAGCATATTTGATAGGATTATCCAATATTGGCTCAAATGGTTGGAACATCTTAACCAAATGAAAGACTGCTGCATCCCCAAACAGCTATTGAATTATAAGCCGAAAAGATGGAGAGGTGTGGGACGTCTGTAAAAGTGATGAAGTGCCCATAACTTAAATCCCTCATGTCTATCTGTTTGGGACCGGAAAACAACATTTTTGGTTTAATCCTTTTTGAAGATGATGTTGATCTTTTCAAACTGGTTTAATGGAATGTAGGTCCAATTATGTGCTAGTCTAGGTTAGACTAAAGATGATAACCAGACTGCAAATGCCTTAAAATATAGTGTGGCACCAAGGGATCATACATGTTGTATACAAATTTTCTCCTCCTCCTCAACTACCGCCTTATGTAGTAAGCAGTGTGCCTTTTTGGTACCCAGTGCTTTCATGATTGTCTTAGGCTTCTGCAAATACCTGGTTTGTATAAATGGATTTTCCAAGGTAATCTGGTGCTGCCTGTCCATTCCAGACGTTAACCCAATTTATTTTATGTTCTTTTACCATACAGTGTTGCTAAAGATATAAATTAGCCCAACTTGATCTATCTGTACGGCCATAGCTTCTGGCAGGGGGGGGGAGACTACCTTGAAGGTGGGCCTTTTATGTTCCAGAGGACAAATGAGATATTGAATATTATACGTGTATTAACCAGTTTTATCTCCACAGTCTGGATTCAGTCCATATCGTGCACTACTGTAGAACGATATTGGTTCAACTGTAGTCTTATGAAATTCATCCTACTATAGACATATTAAATTTCTAAACACCTATTTATTACTCAGTATATGTGACTATATTTATCCAGTGTATTAACCACATCTTTATTGTAATCATTAGATGTCATCTTCATTTGATAAATATACAAATTAAATTTACATAAAAAGTGATATGATTAGTATGCTCCCTGAGCATACTAATAGTACTCACTCAGTAAATGTATTATTGGATAAAGTTTGATATTAAATAATTTTTCAATTTATCAGAAAAATTATGAGAAAATCCCAATTGCCGTACTACTTTTTGTTTAGTGAAGTAACAATTGTAGAGCGATCATACAGTAAACACTAAAAATTCCAAACAATTGAAATTTTTGTTAAAATTTCCTTTAGATTGACACCTAACTGGACTTATACTATTTTTTCAAAATTTTAATCCCATTTTTGGTCTCCTAAAATTTTGAAACATCCAAACTGTACACTATATTCAGGTTTTGTATAAAATTTCCTTTAATATGATACACCACAGAGAATTTGCAATTTTGCCCTACTTTTGGGCACTTTGACACTGATGTCCAAAAACTTTGAAATTTCCAAAAATTAACACTAAATTCTTATTTTGGTTAAAGTTTTCTTTAATTTGATACTCCACATTTACTTTTGCAATTTTTTTTTTAATGGATCCTTCACATTTTTGGTTATTTTTGCCTGCCCCCTCTATTTTGGGGGGATCAGTCTAAAAAACAATAGGGTTTTATACAGTAAAAGTTTTACAAAGTTTCACACCAAGTTTTACAAAAATCTGTTGATGTGTTCAAAAGTTATTGTGAGACATTTCTTAAATAGACAGACAAACACCAACAGTCAATAAGACTGACTGAACTAACTTTGCACATTATTCAGTTATGGGTTTTGTTTACAATGCTGAATCAGATATTCAATAAAGTTGATCTTTTTTATTATGACAAATTGTCAGTTCAATACCAGATAGTTAATACATAATGTATATAGTTCTAAATAGTATTTTTGACAGTAATAAAAATAATAATGGCTCCCATGTGTACCACCAAAGTAGCTTAGGAAAAGGCAGTGTAGGCTGCCTTATGTGAGCCGTACAGTGTAACGGGACAAAGCTATGGGATCTATTTTATTCTTTCATCAATTGTAATAATGTAGAGTCACCCACACTGAGCACCGGATTTAACAATCAAAGCTGATTTTTTGAAACACCCAGTTGTCAGTTTGTGCAAGCAGCCAGGCGAGGTGCGACAAAATCTGTAGCATCGGAATGTGACCGAGCGCGCGGGTGCCGATTTTGACATCGTGAAGATCATGTACAGTTTTCCTGGTTGCCGGCTACGAGATTACGATGAATAACGAGAAACTACAAGACATGCGCTCAGCCAATGAGAAGGCAAGTTGCCATGCTCGGGATGAAGCTGGCCATCTTGAAAATGACTGACTTAGCGTCATCTTATCGAACCGCGCGGTTCAGTGTAATAATGCTCGCGAGCCGAAGTCTGATAAAGCTTGTAAAATGAGTTAATAAACAATAAATCACTATGGTGTAGGGTGCTACAACAACCTCAAAAGGACCGTCATCAAAATTTAAATAGTTCAAATTATATTTCGGACAAAAAAGTTAACGAAGAACAAACCCCAGTTGTGTTTCAAACACGTGTCGGAGGCCATAACAAGAAAGTAACTATATCCACATTAAATAAAATGCAAATATAAAAAGAGCTCTAAATCAGGGGGGGATGAAAAGTGTGAAAGGGAAAGAGTGAATGAGTCGGTTGCCTTATAGGCAACCAAGAGAATGCTGGGTTGCCTTATAAGATATATTTAATATAGCTAGTTGAATGAGTAAATTCATTAATTCTTGTTTCGTGTTCTGAAAGGTAATTAATTAGGTTGTTTATTCTATGAGTAAGGTAAACAACGTCTGGGAAATGTATCAGAAATAAGACGAAACAGATTTGTAGTAAAGAACGTAAAAAAGAACAAAAAAATGTTGAAGTTAATTTTAATAAACAAAGTTGTTTAAAATATGGTAAATGAGAGTTGATGTTTATTACATAATGCAACCCCAGTAACCGCTCTTACATGTCATGAGTTCGCATAAAAGACCCTGGATCCCACGTGCAGGTAAGCATTTTGGAATTTGTGAAATTTAAATATTTTATGGATAATAAATAAAGTTATTTGCAAAATATTAGTAACTTTACAACAGCATACAAGGAAGGGAGTGTGGCCAGCACTACACTTCAGCGCCCCTTTATTATCCCCAGTATGTTATCCCAGGTACTCATTTTCAACAGGCTGAGTCGACCTGGGGGCTGAAAAACGCACCTTAATTTTATGGTGCGGACCCAGGAATCAAACCCTGGACCTCTAGATTAGTAGCCAGGTGCCATACCCACTGGTCTACTGAGCCGCCTTGACAGTAATAAACCATAATATGTTTGACTCTTATTAGTGACATAACCATTACAGTAAGTGGCACTGCATAATTTTGATTTGTCCATTGCATTGAATCAAATTCTCATATCATAACCACAGTCCTCTTATTGATCCTTCAATAAGTGAAATCCTAACCTTATTCTGATACGCTGTACTTCCTGTATTAATATTTAGTTACAATATTTGTTTGTAGTTTCATAACGTTCAGATCGTGTAAACACCTCGATGGGAAACACACTATATTTGGTCGAGTTGTTGGAGGAATTGATACTCTTAATGCGATGGAAAAAATTGAGGTTGACAATAAAGACAGACCTATTGAAGATATCACCATACAAAAGGCACAAGTGTTTGTAGATCCATATCAGGAAGCAGATGATCAGGTAAAATTTCATTCAGTTCTTTTTTGCTGAATACTTTCACAGTATAAAATAGTTTTCCAGCTGTTGAAGCCATGTCACATTGTTAAATGTCTCTTTTCAGCCAGATGTTTCTGGTTGTAATCCAGAAATCTGGCACAGGTATTGTGTACTGGTACAGTAATCCTTCGTTGGGTATCTTAACTTCTTTAGTAATAATGGTGGTAAGATATAAATAGGCATGCAGTTGTATATATTCACAATTCACAATTGTATACTCAAGTGCAAACCCGTTATGGAAGTAATATCATAATATTTTTGATAGCCAAATTGTACTTCACTTTGACAGTAAAAATGTAAAATTATACTTCATTTGAGTGATATAGTAAAACATGTCACAGATGTGAACATAAAATTGATAATTTTGTCAATCAGTTATAATAATGTGCACTTTTTCAACAGTAACAAGGCGTTAAAAGTAGAAAATTAATTTTTCTGAACTAGTTCCTCAATAAACTAAAAGAGATCAGAATTTTACCAGTATGAGCAATATGCCATGCACTAGTATGGCTTATGCTACCAGAGAGAGAGTGTGTGCAGGCTGTAAGGCTAATAAAAATTCAAGAACAAAAACTGTGCTAGTCTAGTACACTTTATCTACTAGAATCAGATCTGCTACATCAACAAGAATAGTCAGAGAACCTCCTTCATGGGAACCTATGTGTCAGAAATTGTGGTTTTATCCAAAACGCCTATCCCTTCTTACCGTTCTAACTGCCAGTCAACTACTAAATGACAAATGGAGGGAATATCTAAAAGGTGAGGGAAAGTAGTTAATAAATAAGACTGGTTGTCTTCATTCAACCAGTATGACTTCATTTTCTTGCTTGGGATCAAACTTTCTGAATCATACAGAAGGATGGAAGGTGAGATCCTGAAGAGAATTCAAATGTGAAGGAAGATTCCAGTTTTTTTAGTTACTTTTTCTACTGTTGTTATATTCTGTAGTTTAGCAGATTAAGTGTACTAGCGCATGTGTTTGGTTTTCTATTATGGACACTTGACAGTTTCTTTGTTCTGGAATTTTCTCACAGTCCAACAGTGTGTGTTTATACATTCCCAGCACCTTGATTGACAGTAACAAGTCACAACCACTTTCTCTCCTTTACAGGCGCAGACAAGGTTTTGTTTCTTCACTTCATCTGCTGGTCTTCCCAATTACTTCTTAGTCTTCATATTGTCTCCCACACAGCTGTCCCAGATTTTTTATGTTTAACAATTTGATCATCATAGTCATATGAAACCAGAAGAGTGGTATAATGGCAAATATAAAACCAAGTCATGTGAGTCTGTGTTCAGTAATGAGTTCAGTCACTGCTAATAATAAATGTCTCCCAGACATGAAAAGAAGATCAGTAATGGATGTCAAGCCTTTCAGAATAAAAAGGCCTTGCTGCACAATAAGCACATTAGTACTGAGATAGGAAGGACCTGGAATATCTTCCTGAGATAGGAAGGTACTGGGATATTTTAAAAACCTTTGGATTCTGTTAATATATAGGTGTCAATCTTTGAGGGGATGTAATAGAGAAAAGGGTTTAAAGCTGGAGACATGTGGTTTTGGAGAAGACTCGGCAAAAAAAAGATGCATTGAAGGTAGGATTAAGAAAATTTTGAGTCACATTAAGGAGAAAAGGGCTAAATGCTAAAAGTGTTAGGAGAGCAAGATTTTTGAGGGCATGTACGAGGTCTGACACAAAAATAACGAGACTGATGCTGTAATTTTTTTTATTTACTTGATATGTACAATTACTGGTGGTCACCTTCAGAGTAGGACCTCATTGAGTCCACACACTTCTACATACATTCCTTCCACTGCTCAAAACATTTCTGCATATCACTTTCCGTCAGGCTGTGCAGGAGCTCCGCCGTTTTCGCCTGTACCTCTTCCACGGTTGAAAAATGGGTCCCTTTTAGCGCTGACTTGATTTTGGGGAACAGGAAAAAATCGCATGGTGCTAAATTGGGGGAATATGGAGGGTATTCAAGGACTGTGATGTTTTTACTGGCCAAAAATTGTTTGACTGATAATGCATTGTGGGCAGGCGCATTGTCCTGGTGCAAGATCCACCCATTCTTCCACAATTCAGGGCGCTTCTTTCTAACACGTTCACGCAATTTTTCCAAAACTTGTTTATAATATTGTTGGTTAACCATTTGACCACTGGGTAGCCATTCTGCCATAATGATGCCCTGGATATCGAAGAAAACGGTAAGCATTGCCTTGAACTTTGAACGACTCATGTGTGCTTTTTTTGCTCTTGGGGAAGATGGTGTTTTCCAATGCATTGATTGCTGCTTTGTTTCTGGATCGTACGTAAATATCCACGTCTCATCAGCTGTAATAACACTCTTTAAAAAACTGGGCTCTCCATCAATCCGTTCCAAAACTCATAACAAAGTTCCATTCTCCTTTCGTTCTGTTCATCTGACAAAACTTTTGGCACCATTTTTGCACACACCTTCCTCATGTTCAACTCTTCTGTTAAAATGCATCGAACACTTTCTCTGTTCATATGCAACATTTTAGCAACAGAACGGACACTCAATCTTCGGTCTTTTTGTATTGTGTCTCGAACTTTTATAACGTTTTTGTCGATTGTTGATGTGTGTGGTCAGCCTGGACAGTCGTCATCTTTAACGGAGTCCCTGCCTTCTAAAAATCTCGTATGCCATTCAAAGACACGTGCACGCGACAAACATTTATCGCCATAAGCTTCCAACAACATTTGGCAAGTCTCTGATGCCGACTTTTTAAGTTTCACGAGAAACCTGATGTTAACTCGCTGATCACTTTTCGTATCTGACGTTTTCCAGTGAAGCGTAAAAACAACTGTATTCAATTGCGACTGAATCAACCTAGCGACTTGTACTGTCTGGCCGCGATTGGAGTGCGCAGGGTAGGTAAAGTGGGGGAATGTACTAAGTAGTAACAATGCATCTGCCGGTCTAATGGTGGGGATGCCAAGCCGCGCATTCCAATCGCGGCCAGACAGTAACTTGTCACTCCGTAAGAATACAGTTCAAGGTCGAACACAGTGCGTGCGCAATATAACACAATAAGTAGTTCCTTAGTAATGGTAACAGTGTCGTTATTTTTGTGTCAGACCTCGTATTCTGGTGATACATTTCTTCTAAACATCTTCAGAGCAAGCTGTTGAGGAAGAGATTGTGGAACAGCCTAGCTATTGTACTTGGGGAGTATGATCGACCAGTGAGATACTATGTGGCTCTTATGCTGAGATGAATACTACTTCAGGGGACAGGAATAGGACAAGAGGTGTGCAGTGACTAGGCTTCACCTATAGAGTTATGTAGCGCCATCTCATTTCTAGTCTCCATTTTGTAGCTACACTTCGTGATTTTTTTGTTCCTACTGACCTTTCTTTTTTTCTGTTTGCCAGGTCAGTTATAATATCATCTCAACCTCCATGTCCACCTAATATGCTCCATAACATCATCAGTAAGGTGCTGGAGGAGAGCCTTAAGAATATTGTGGATGGAAAGAGCGCCTAGCGATGAGGTTCTCAAGAGAGTGGATGAAAGGACACTGGTTGGAACCATTGTGGAAAGGAGAGCCAGTGTAGTTCGTCACATGCTATAGATTGAGGGATTGATCAAGAGGTATGGTAGGGGGGAAGGCCCAGACAGGAGTACATGGATGAGATAAAGAGAGGAAGAAGACATGTCATGATTAAGAAACTGTCTACGGAAGGGAAGTTGTTGGAAGCCCAGAAACCTTTGGGTTGAGGAGGAGAAGAAGAAGAAGAGAACCCTTTCAATATGTGTGCCTTTTAATACACTGACTATGACTAGGCCTATATCTTCTCATTTATCTTTTATGCAGTTTTGAATTATTCTTTTTGTTATGTGTATATGAGTATAATATATGTATATAAATAAAAATTTCAGTTGGTAGCTGAGAGGGCAGAGGAAGCAAAAAAGAAAAGCCAAGAGGCAGAAGTGAGCAAATCTGAAGGAGGCGATGCAAAACAGCCATTGAAAGTTTACCGCCCTGGTGTTGGAAAATACCTCAATTTGGAAAGCAGTACATCAAGGTAGTTTAATTAATTAATAACAATTAACCACTACAGGTTTTTACAGGAGGCTATCATGGCCGGAGTCAATATTAAAAGAGTGGTGTTAACAACTTCTGCTTGTTTAATGGTGGGTGGCTGAAATGTTTAGTGTGAAAATGACAACAGACAGCAAATCGAACATGGCCCGATAACCTGGAAGTTAACTCTTTGAACACAAGTTGTTGTTTAGTTAGATTTTGAGCATATCATTAACATTTTGAATAATATAAATATTGAATGTATTTATTTTATATTATATTTATAATAGTAAATATATTATTTAGGTTTAATAAATATAGTTATAGAGGTATATGATATCATTTTTAATAAACATCTTTATCAGGTGCTACAACCTTACTTGGATCTTGGCTGCAGCAAATTTTGCCGGTTTTCATTCCCTATTGTAGCCTCTTCCATTTATATTTAGTCATCCCTTCTAGTGTCTCAGTCCTCCCAAGCTCAGGTTTGGTCTTCCGACTTTCTGTTCCCTGCAAAGGTTATCAAAAGAAAAATACCAGATATACTTTACAAGATCAGAGGGTTTCATCCTTACAACATGCTATCCCCGCTTGTCTAAGCTCTCCTGGGTAGCTTTGTCTTAACTACAGTCTGTAACAATAAAAAAGGGCCGAAATATATATATAAATATATAACCACTACCAGGACTTACCTGCACGCAATTACAACACTTACCTGTTATTGAAATTTTACCAGAAGACCAAGGTCGCCACGATTATTTTTTATAGGATAAAATATCGAAAACCTTTACACTCCACCTTAAATAAAACGGACAATTTAGCAATCTAACCCACCCAATTAATAATTCAGAAGATTCCGGAACGTCTAGACGAATGTTTTCAACACAGAAATAAGACAGTGGTAATGACGAAATAACTTAGTCTAACACATTTTATCGGAAGTAATCCTTATTTTTAATGAGCGATTATTTAATAAGCATTTGTACAGTTAAATTTTTAGTATATTGCTTGAAAACTTTAGTACCTTTTTTCCCTATGTTTTGTCTGATTAGAATGTAATTATAAACTTGTGTAACTTAGTTATTATTACTTACTACTAGATAGACTGCCCAGTCTGCTTTTCTTCCTCTCTCTCACTCATTCTTATTTAAAACAATAAAAAAACTTTTATTTTTCTTTTATAAATTCACTTGTGTTTCTACGAACTTGCGGTCGTGATTCTGGCCAGACACGTGTCCTTCGTTAACCCGGTTAGTTGCCCGTCTATTCACTCCACTTCACTTATTGGAAACTAGTTATTTCCGTTAATTCCTCAGGTCCCGGTCGGTCCTACTGGATTAATTACATTTACGCCACTCGACCAACCGGGCCTCAAACGAAACTGTAATTGTCTGTAGCGGTGTTGGCGTCCTGTTGATTGTATGGCGTCTCTACTTAAAGTCGACTGTCACGGAGAACGTAACAGGTACATGTTCTCTTTGGAGGGAAGTTGTTCTTCAATGCCACGATGTTTTCGTCGTCGCTCCTTGCTCCTATGCTGTGGTGTAACCATTTTATATATGGAATGGAGCTAACATATGTGGATGACCAGAGCTTAATATTGGGCTTGGCTCTGCTGATGTCATTGGAAAGACCGGATTTAGCCATGACTTCCTGCCGCTCAAAAAGCACATTGCGGAATTTTGTTCGTCCCAGGACATCCGGTTTTGTGGCTGGCTGCGTCACTCAGATTTGTAGTGATACAGTTGCGTCTGTGTGCTGTTTACACAAGTACAGAGTTCTTAGAATTTTGGTGGAGGTAAATTCTTCTGCCGTGTTACACCACTGAAATTGCACATCGCCTTTGTTCCAAACGCTGTTTCTCAACATCGTGCTGTTGCTTG
The DNA here is from genome assembly GCA_034769895.1 of Magicicada septendecula. Taxonomy (NCBI): domain Eukaryota; kingdom Metazoa; phylum Arthropoda; class Insecta; order Hemiptera; family Cicadidae; genus Magicicada; species Magicicada septendecula. The sequence continues at coordinate 67,688,575 of CM068367.1, forward strand.
GAAAATAACGTTGCACAATAATGCAGCTTTACAATACTTTATCCAAACCCGCCCGAAATTGAAATGAATAAAAATATAATTACCCCATACTGTTAAAAATAAAACACCCAAAATTTGACCCGCTACAATACCCCCTCGATGAGAATTCTGCTGTCCATGACAGAAGAAATCTCATCGACAAACCCCGAAGAGGACCGGTGAGGAACTGGTGCCAACAACCCCCTGATTCTTAGTCTCTCGGGTACACGACCCCCCTGGCTCAGCGACCATGGACTCATCTGAACGAGATCACTGGACTTCTCTATAAGAGATCCCAACACCGAGAAATCGATCAGACTCGCACCACAGCGCGCCTCGCCTTCTAACACGCTACCCCCAAAAATCCTCAATCCCTGGCTAAAATTATCCCAGCTCCTCCGCCGATATGGATCCCCTTTTTGCAAGCTGGGCTGCCTTTAGCAGATACTGGGCTCACACACACTAACATTACATATTACCCTAACACATTAAAATGAAAACTTCCTTTTAAAATTTATTATAAATTTAAACAATTCAAAATTCAAAAAAAAAATAATCTTTTATCAAAAATTCTCTTCCTCTTTTTTCTAATTTTTGTTTCGAATGACTTAATCTAGACATTTCTAATAACATAAACTCATCCTTATTCTAACAGGAGAATCACTTATAGTCTACCAACATAATGCAATACAATAAAAGAAAAATGGTTAATACACACATAATAAAAGAATCATTACTCAAATATTCACTCGCTGGCAGGCGAAAAATCTTTTTTTTTTCCAAAAAAAAAAATTTAAAATTTTCAAAATTTTAAAATTCAAAAAAAATTTATTCATTAAAAAACTTCATTAAATTTGTTTATTAAACAACATTTATTAAAATTATTCAAATATTGGTTTGAATTAATCAAACAAACAAATTAAAATTGGATTCCTACTATACAAGCTTAGTAGGTGTATGACCTCATCAGCTGATCGTAACTAGGTCAAGTCCAAAACCCTTGACCTACATATGTTATATATGATTTCTGAAAACACTGAACATCTGTAATATCCTAACTTGAAATACAAAACACAATAACATAAAATATTTAAAATAAACCAAATATTAATATAAATAATAAACAGATTGACATTTAAATTATTTAAAACAAACAATTCTTGACTTTACATTATTTTCAAATTTTATCAAAATTCTGTCACTGGTTTGAAAAATAAACAATTGTATATTCTTTATCATAAATTCCTCTCTTTAGTTAACAGTTTAATTCTACATTACTGTGGGTGTTGTAACTCATTTATTCTCATTTACTGTATTAGATCTCTGTACATATATAAACTTTCTCCCTCCTACTCGAATATTAATCAACCTCAACTCCCATTTCTCTGATTCTGGTTATTTATGTTAGCCGGCCAGACGATTTACTTATTGGCTTAAACAAATACACACATAATAAAATTACATATTCTTATCAATGCTTATCTAACAGACAACAATAAAATAGTACACTTAAAATTATAATAACTAATTACAATTGACAACTAATTAAAATTTGTATATACATTATCATATAATATTTGCATCAACACTCATTTAACCCATTCATAACCTTTTACCGTTTAACTTTCTTGAAATTTTCAAAATTTATTATTGATAATCATTATTTATCATTTTTCATTTATTATTAAAATTTTTTAATTATCTTTATTTCTTGAACCAACTGATTTCCAAATAACATCTTATTACTGAATCAGAGTCTCAATTACACCTGTAAATATTTTTATTACACATGATTATAAAATTTTTCTACTTACAATCCACTTAACATGATATGCCCACAAAACATAATCACCACCATCTCTGAAACATTTCACAAAATTTATTAATTTAAATTAAATAATTTATCACTCATTACCAAATTTCCATCTCGTAAAACAAACTGAATTTACAAAAAAAATTAATTATACAACATTTACATAATCAATTAAAATATTTAAAATATATCAAATTGTTTCAATTAAATTAATTATTAACAATATAGAATTCATTACCATCCAAACAATTATAATTCTCTGATTACTTGTTTTCAAAATTAATTTGGTTTATTTATTTAAATTGCAAATATTTTAATATTATTCTTACAACACTTAATTACCTACATACACTGTTCACTTAACCACAACACATACCATTGGCTTTACTACATATTTATTTACAAATTTTACTTCAGTATTTATTCAGTCATCATATCTCAATATTCAAATCAGCAAAGTCAAATAGCTTAAAACAAAATGTTTAACTGTCTTTTTTGTTTTATATTTTAGCCACCATCGTCAAAAAGATATCTTACATATTTATAGACTAAATGGTTTTTATTTACATCCAATTTATTATAATTATTTTTATCATAGACCATTACCTCTATGTCATTCATTTTCCCTTTTATTATTCCATAAGACTTGTCATCATTATTTGTTTTTATCCAGCCTCCGTGAATATTTGTTGTTACACCCTGGTAAATTATTTTCTCATCATATTCCTCCACTACAAGTACACTAATTCTTCCTACAGGTACATATTTATCATCAATATAATCATTGTCTACTACTACACAAGGTATGTCTACATTATTTATCATAACTCTCTTTATATCCATCTTCTCTATCAGCTCTACATAACCTCTATTTATTTTGAACCACTCTAACTCTTTCTCTCTCTCATAATCACTTTCATCACAATACCTGTCACAACACCACTGACCTACTTCATTCCATGCAAAGGGCACAACAAACTTACTATACCACTTCCTGGCTTTTCCAGGTTTACAAAAATTTAGGGGACTACTTGAAGACACCTTGTCTTCCACATAAATACCGGAGGAAACTCTGTCCTCTTTAAACACCTGTGAAAACTCTGTTTCACTATAAACTTGGGGAACATCTGCCCTTTGCCCATTTAACCTCTCTATACACACACTTATAACCTCATCAACACGTTCTCTGCTCACAACCTTACACTCTAACACCACGTTTTTAATTTCACCATTGTTACTTACCGTATCATCCTTAGATACCCCATTTTCAGCTATATAATCATTATTCTTATTTAACGTTACTTCACCATTATAATTATTTGTATTACTACCACCACTTACCTCATCTATTATTCCTTCGTTATTATCAAAGACATTATTACCACTTACCTGTGTTAACTCAACTTCTGTACTCTCTTTTAACTGACCTCTATTCTCCTCCCGCTTCTCGTCTTGTTTATTCATCTTTGTGATTAGTTCAAAATGTTTATCCCAATTTTCATTCATTTTTATCAACAAGTTCATCACGTCCTCCAATGAACGCTTCTTTTTTACTACCCCCACACTGTCGACATCATTATCATTAGGCCTATTTTCTGTCTCATTTACTACTACTATTTCTTCAACGATCTTACCTTTATTACTTGGCACCTCACTATGTTTATTGATTTCTGCAAATATTCCTTCCTCTTGTTCTTCCATTCGTGTTAACCTATCGTCTAAATTACCCCATTCCTCGTCTGTCATCTCACCCACAACACCTCGAAATTCACTCTCCCACTCGTCCCATGCAAAATCACTATCATTACTTTGTATTATAGACATTTTTAAAGTTCGTTTGTATAACACTTTTATATATAAAGCTACTATTGTTCTATACTCACACCTAACACATTGTGAATCACAATAACATAAACCTAACCTACTTAATTATGTACGATAAAATTTTTATACATTCGTCATTACCACATCCTATTTTCTGTGTATTAAAATAGGTCTAGTTCCTATAAAATTTATATACGAACATCCTGGCAGCGCGTCGACATTTGTAACAATAAAAAAGGGCCGAAATATATATATAAATATATAACCACTACCAGGACTTACCTGCACGCAATTACAACACTTACCTGTTATTGAAATTTTACCAGAAGACCAAGGTCGCCACGATTATTTTTTATAGGATAAAATATCGAAAACCTTTACACTCCACCTTAAATAAAACGGACAATTTAGCAATCTAACCCACCCAATTAATAATTCAGAAGATTCCGGAACGTCTAGACGAATGTTTTCAACACAGAAATAAGACAGTGGTAATGACGAAATAACTTAGTCTAACACATTTTATCGGAAGTAATCCTTATTTTTAATGAGCGATTATTTAATAAGCATTTGTACAGTTAAATTTTTAGTATATTGCTTGAAAACTTTAGTACCTTTTTTCCCTATGTTTTGTCTGATTAGAATGTAATTATAAACTTGTGTAACTTAGTTATTATTACTTACTACTAGATAGGCTGCCCAGTCTGCTTTTCTTCCTCTCTCTCACTCATTCTTATTTAAAACAATAAAAAAACTTTTATTTTTCTTTTATAAATTCACTTGTGTTTCTACGAACTTGCGGTCGCGATTCTGGCCAGACACGTGTCCTTCGTTAACCCGGTTAGTTGCCCGTCTATTCACTCCACTTCACTTATTGGAAACTAGTTATTTCCGTTAATTCCTCGGGTCCCGGTCGGTCCTACTGGATTAATTACATTTACGCCACTCGACCAACCGGGCCTCAAACGAAACTGTAATTGTCTGTAGCGGTGTTGGCGTCCTGTTGATTGTATGGCGTCTCTACTTAAAGTCGACTGTCACGGAGAACGTAACAGGTACATGTTCTCTTTGGAGGGAAGTTGTTCTTCAATGCCACGATGTTTTCGTCGTCGCTCCTTGCTCCTATGCTGTGGTGTAACCATTTTATATATGGAATGGAGCTAACATATGTGGATGACCAGAGCTTAATATTGGGCTTGGCTCTGCTGATGTCATTGGAAAGACCGGATTTAGCCATGACTTCCTGCCGCTCAAAAAGCACATTGCGGAATTTTGTTCGTCCCAGGACATCCGGTTTTGTGGCTGGCTGCGTCACTCAGATTTGTAGTGATACAGTTGCGTCTGTGTGCTGTTTACACAAGTACAGAGTTCTTAGAATTTTGGTGGAGGTAAATTCTTCTGCCGTGTTACACCACTGAAATTGCGCATCGCCTTTGTTCCAAACGCTGTTTCTCAACATCGTGCTGTTGCTTGGAAAATAACGTTGCACAATAATGCAGCTTTACAATACTTTATCCAAACCCGCCCGAAATTGAAATGAATAAAAATATAATTACCCCATACTGTTAAAAATAAAACACCCAAAATTTGACCCGCTACAAGTCATATCCTGTAGTAAATTATGAACTTCTTCATTTGTCCATTACATGTATTCACTTCTCTCCTTTGTATTTTTGCCAAGATTTTTCTTTCAACTCAACAGTATGTCTTTATTTTTCTTGGTCAGTATCCAACTTCCTGAAGCATACAGCTGTACTTGAAGTGTTACTGCTTTATAGAGGAGTCTTTGTTGATCTTGAACCAATTTGGATATAGTTGAATTTTCTTTGCAGTGTTGTTGGTTATATAATAATAGTGTCTCCTTATTTTGTCACTGAAGTAGCTCAGGTGATCAATCACAGGACAGACTGCCAACGAGAGCCATATGGCATCCAAGGAAGGTAGTGTAGCCAGCACTACACTTCAGCCTCCCATTATTACTCCCAGAACATTATCCCAAGTACTCATTTCCAATGGCTGAGTTAACCTGAAGATTGAAAAACACACCTTGACTTCTGTGGTGCTGCCTGGCGATTCAACTCAGGTCTACTAACCTACACCCACTGGCCTACACCCAAGTCCCTAAGTCATTATTTTTGTGTTAAATTAATTTCTGTTTGCTTTCTGTTTTTATGTGTAATTACAATGTGTTACTTTTATTCATGTTTAAGCTTCACCTTTATCAGAAATGTCCATCTCCATGCTACCTTAATCTGGACATTGGTTGAGTCCATATTCTGCAGTCATTAGGGTCAGTTGATTGCCATCTATTTGAATCCCTGTATTCTTAAAAACTCATACCTAAGGGTACTTGATATACTTTTTGTCTTCAATCATTTCTTGTATCAACCTTTTCTTCTAATAACATCAGACTTCTTTTTTTGTATTTGTACATGCAGACACAATGAATGAGTGTCTTTTTGTAGACGTTCAGAATAATTTCTTTCTCTACTGGTTTTTTTTCTTCACAAGTTGTGCTTATAAAGAGTTATTGTATAGTTCTATTTTAGTTAGAGTTATTGTATGTTAGACAAAAAAAAATTCCTAATATTTTTTTTCTGATTGTTTGTGTTTTATTAGTTGACAAAAAGTTCAAAACTTCATGTCTTTTTTAGTGTTTGAGATGAATGATCTTCAAACATATACAAATATTAATTTTAGTGTTTTTAAAATTTTTGAATGTTTTAAAAACTCAGGGAGTTACACAGCTCAAAGTGGTATAATTGTTTTTATGAGTTTTGGGGTTTTCACATACTGTACAACACAGCTAGGATTTGTATTTTGATAATTTTCTAAAAAATAAAAAACATTTTTGAATAAAAAATTGTTATTTAGACACATGTTTGTTACTATTGTAAAAAAAATAGTAATAATAAATCATCTTCTAGTTTTACTCTAGGTTTCTGGTAATGAGAATTTCACAGTGGCTGAAACAGATGATATCTATGTTTTACATAATTATGTAAACATTTGTATTCATTTTAACAAAACTTTTTTTTTGTAGTCTGTATTGATATCAATATTTTATTAGCATCGAATATCCATATATCGCTTACCTCCAGTGCAAGTGATTTATTCATACAAAAGAGTTTTACAATTGTTATTTTATTAGGTCTGCACTTTTTAGTAGTTTTACTTGACACTTGGAACTTAAAACGGCACAGTATTACCCCCCCCCCCCCCAACCAGGTGGACTTGGTATTTTGATAGATGACATAATGTTATCCCACCTGCTTTTCAACGTGTTAAAACGCATGATGTCTTATTAATATGCCGTAGAAAGCTTCTTTAAGGTTTCTTTGTATTTAATTCTTGTTTTAACATTTAGACTGTAGTACTTACAAACTTATTTTGTACAAAATATTGTCATAAATTGCGTGGTTACTCATATTAATCTCCCCACTTGTTTATATTCAGGGGAATTCAAAGTGAAAGTTACTATCTGTGTATAGACATAATTTTCAATTATTTATTGAGTTTTTAATACATTGGTGCTGTTATAAGCTATATAAATTACAGCGTGATATTTTGGTTTATATAAAATCATCCTGTCATCAAGGGTTTTTTTCATAATTATTTATAACGTTTTATTCTTATTGTAGCATTCATTGAATAATAAACAAATGATAACAAAAATCGAAAGAATTTTTCAGAAGAAGATTGAATGGAAAAAATTGTGTTGAAATTATCTTTTTAGTTATATTTTAGTAGAAATTTATTGCTACTTAAATACAGAGTTTTTTTAAATTGTCACAGGTGGATAGAATATGGATTAATGTGTGGGCACAAGAAGTAGTAAATTTAATAACATTATAATTTTAAGTATTATTTTTTTACAGCATCAAACGAGGGCAGCCTGATGAAGAACCAGCAGCAAAGAAGAAGAAAGAAGTGGGTTATGAATTCAAAAATTTTAGTTCGTGGTAACATTTTATCCGAATCTTCGTACACATTATTTGTAACATAGGAGACTACAGAAGAGAAAATCATTTAATACATAATTGGTTGTATATATCATTATTATTAATTGAGCCATGTAATGGAGTGAGAATTTGTACCAGAATATGTTTGTACATTAGTTTTGTGAAACTGTAAATAGGAAATAATTAAATACTTTATGTGTAATTATTTTTAATTATAACAACAAATAAATTATGACTTTCTTCAGTAACCTCAGATGATGGCCACTTCCTGAAATCTCCAGATCATTGTGTTGATCTTGGTATGGTCATTTGTACCAATTCAAACACATGCTTCAGCAGCAAAATTCAAATTTAATAAATTCATAAAACATCTGTATATCGTGAATACTGTGAACCATCTGGTAGCTGTCAGAATTATGTTAAGTCTGGGAATCGGAGAAATTAAATCTGGCCAAAAGGGCTCAGAAGTTCATCTGGGGGAGAAGTCTCTGGAAGTGAACTCTGTCAAGAAACTTGTATCATACCAAATTCACTAAATCTGTAGAAACGTCATAGCAGAACAGGCAAATTGAAAAAATGGGAAAACTATTCCAAAGAATGGAAAATCTATAAGGATAATCCCAGAAAGGAAACTTGACAAGATGCATATTAACAGCCAGCCATGACTGCGGTGCAGCACATCTTGAACGAATGAAGATCTACCAGCCAAGCAAATGCACCACTTGCCATGCCCCAAATTCTACCATGGATGCTGACCACCACCTGCACTGCACTGGACTCAACCATGCCTGTCAACAAAAGGCCAGTCTAGCTGGATTTTATTGGGTCACCAGGAGCAAGATCGAATAACTTTCTTACAGCCATAGGAATAACAATAAAAACAACATGTTAAGTAAAGGGGGTATGTTAAAAATTTGATTTGACGTACATTTTTGACAAGTCCAGATAATTAGTAACGGACAACAGTTATGTGTTTAGAAATAGGTGAAGACCTGGAGATCAATGGAACAAGTATATGTAAATATTTATGATTCATATTTTCAAGAAGAGCCAAGAGATGTATAGACATAAGAAAAGGTGGACTGCAGAATAGGAATGGGCCATCTGTGGATATGATGATTTTCAAGCAGAGAAGCAGCTGAACAAGAAGAGATCAAAAGAAGATAAGAACAAACCGTGAACAGGTGGATGAAAGATACTCATATAATTGAGTCGCACTTCAAGAATAAGATTCTGTAGATAAAGAGATGTAGTCCCACTGATAGAGAGATGCAGATTCTGAATATTGTGGAATGTTGAATAGGATGGAGAAGTGGCACAGAAGGCCAAGGTAAGGAACATAGTTTTAGTTTTATCTGGATGACAGAGTTGGTATTAGGCTGTTTAAATGTGTGTACATATACTAATTGATTTATGTATTTTACTTCCATGTTCCTTAAGGAAATGGAAGTATGGTGATGGCAAAAAAAAATCGTGTTCGAGATTATTGCAGAATATGATTGTACTACACTCAAAACATGAAAAAAAGTCATTTTTCGAAAAGTGCCTGGTGTGTGTCTGTAGATTTTTTTTATGGCAAACGATAACAGCCGCAAATTCAAACAGAATCAAATAATTTTTTGCACACAGCCCTGATTTGTAGAGTACTCACGACCTATTGTTTTTGGTGAAGATCGGTTGAGGTAAAGGGGTAGTTTACCTGCAACTGTTTTTTTTTATCAAGGGTAATTTTGTTTGTTTGGCAAACGATAACAGCCGCAAATTCAAACAGAATCAAATAATGTTTCGCATACAGCCCTGAATTGTAGAGATCTCAAGATCTGTTGATTTTGGTAAAGATCGGTTAAGGGAAAGGGGTAGTTTACCAGTAACATTTTATGTTTTAACAAGGGTATTTTCTATGGCAAACGATAACAGCCGCAGATTCAAACATAATCAAATAATGTTTTGCATACTGCCCTGAATTGTAGAGTTCTCATGACCTTTTGTTTTTGGTGAAGATCGGTTAAGGGAAAGGGGTAGTTTACCTGCAACGTTTTATGTTTTTAAAGGGTATTTTCTATGGCAAACGATAAGAGCCGCAAATTCAAACAGCATCAAATACGTTTTTGCATACAGCCCTGATTTCTCGAGTACTAAAGACCTATTGTTTTTGGTGAAGATCGTTTAAGGGAAAGGGGTAGTTTACCTGCCACATTTTTTGTTTTATCAAGGGCATTTTGTATGGCAAACGATAACAGCCGCAAATTCAAACAAAATCATATAATATTTTGTATACAGCCCTGAATTGTAGAGTTCTCAAGACCTATCGTTTTTGGTGAAGATCGGTTAAGGGAAAGGGGTAGTTTACCTGCAACGGTTTTTTATCAAGGGTAAATTTTATTTTCTATGGTAAACGATAACAGCCGCAAATTCAAACAGAATCAAATGATGTTTTGCATACAGCCCTGTATTGTAGAGTTCTCAATACCTATTGGTGTTGGTGAAGATCGGTTAAGGGAAAGGGGTAGTTTACCAGCAACATTTTATGTTTTAAAAGGGTATTTTCTATGGCAAACGATAAGAGCCGCAAATTCAAACAGAATCAAATACGTTTTTGCATACAGCCCTGTTTTGTTGAGTACTAAAGACCTATTGTTTTTGGTGAAGATCGGTTAAGGGAAAGGGGTAGTTTACTGGGCACGTTTTTTGTTTTATCAAGGGTATTTTATATGGCAAACGATAACAGCCGCAAATTCAAACAGAATCATATAATATTTTGCATACAGCCCTGAAATGTAGAGTTCTCAAGACCTGTTGGTTTTGGTGAAGATCGGTTAAGGGAATAGGGTTGTTTACCAGCAACATTTTATGTTTTATCAAGGGTAATTTTTTTATGACGAACGATAACTGCCGTACATTAAAACAGAATCAACTACTCTTCTGCATACCTTTTTGAATTATACAGAACTCAAGGTCTGTTGATTTTGTTGAAGATCGGTTAAGGGAAGGGGGTAGTTTACCTGCAACGTTTTATGTTTTAACAAGGGTATTTTTTCTATGACGAACGATAACTGCCGTAAATTCAAAGAGAATCAACTAATGTTTTGCAACAGCCCTGAATTGTAGAGTTCTCAAGACCTATTGTTTTTGGTGAAGATCGGTTAATGGAATAGGGTAGTTTACCAGCAACGTTTTATGTTTTATCAAGGGTGTTTTCTATGGCAAACGATAACAGCCGCAAATTCAAACAGAATCAAATAATTGTTTGCATACAGGCCTGGATTGTAGAGTACCCAAGACCTGTCGTCTTTGGTGAAGATCGGTTAAGGGAAAGGGGTATTTTACCTGCAACGGTTTTTTATCAAGGGTAATTTTTTTCTATAGTAAACGATAACAGCCGCAAATTCAAACAGAATCAAATGATGTTTTGCATACTGCCCTGATTTGTAGAGTACTCACGACCTATTGTTTTTGGTGAAGATCGGTTAAGGGAAAGGGGTAGTTTATCACCTAAGTTTTGTTTTTAAAAGTGTAATTTTTTTATGACGAACGATAACTGCCGAAAATTCAAAGAGAATCAAATAAGTTTTTGCACACTTGCCTGATTTCTAGAGAACTCAAGGTTTTGTTGATTTTGGTGAAGATCGGTTAAGGGAAAGGGGTAGTTTACATGCAACATTTTAAGTTGTAACAAGAGAAATGTTTCCATGACGAACGATAACTGCAGTACATTCAAACAGAATCAAAGATTTTTTTGAATGCATCCCTGAATTGTAGAGGACTGAAGGTCTATTAATTTTGGAGAAGATCGGTTAAGAGAAAGGGGTAGATTACCAGAAACATTTTATGGTTTTTAACAAGAGTAAAGTACTTAATTTTTATAAATAAAGTATCCTGATAAGAAGCTCATAATAATCCACTGTAGAAACGTAGATGAAATATCTATAAATGAAGAGGTTAGGTGAACGGGGTGGGGGTAATTTTCTATTACTAAAAATTATAGTTGAACGGGGAGAGGAGAATTTTTTATACGTGTACTACGTTATCGGCTACAAAGAAGTAGTTTTTTGTTAAAATTGCTTCCCGGGCTGTTTAGCCGTAGTCCAATGTTTTCTGTAAAACCAGACTTTTTGGCAGTGCCATCGACTGCCATCATCAGTGAAAATCGAGTGCGAAAACGTGAGGTGGTATACATTAGTGACCACAGTACTGTGGTTAATGCTGATTGCAATAAGTAGAAAGACGTAGTTTCTAAGGAAATATTTCATTTCGAATATGATTTTAAATATAAATCTTAGAACATGGAAGTCATGTATGGTTCTCCATACCGATTTTTTAATGTATTATGATAAACTAAAGTTGTGCTCATCTGTATATGTTTGGGGTTTCCATTATTAAAAAAACAGTATTATCCACATTTTGTTGCACATTTTATTTCTAGCATTTTACCAATATGCAGATTAGGCGAGCCTTCAGAAAGTAAACCTATGGAAACAGTAGGAGGTTCCTGTAAATTGTCAGTTTCAAGTAAGTGTTTAAGCAGTCAAATGAAATCAAAGTGGGCTTACGTTGACGATGTTGTTTTCTAAAATTACAGTGGCAAATCAAAAAAATATTAGTATGGAGGACCATACATGACTTCCATGTTCTAAGATTTATATTTAAAATCATTTTCGAAATGAAATATTTCCATAGAAACTACTCTTTCTACGTACTGCTTCAACCTTAACCACAGTACTGTGGTCACTAACCTATACCACCTCACGTTATCGCATTCGATTTTTACTGATGATGGCGCTGCCGAAACGTCTGGTTCTGCAGAAAACATTGAACTACGGCCAAACAGCCTGGGAAGGAATTTTAACCACAAACTACTTCTTTGTTGCCGATAACGTAGTACACATATAAAAAATTATCCCCTCCCCCTTCAAATATAATTTTCATTTATAGATATTTCATCTACGTTTTTACAGTGGATTATTATGGTCTTCTTATCAGGATACTTATTTATAAAAATTAAGTACTTTACTCTTGTTAAAACATAAAACTTTGCAGGTAAACTACCCTTTCCCTGTAACCGACCTGTATTGATAGGCCTTGAGTCCTCTACAATTCAGGCACATGAGTAAACAATTATTTGATTCTGTTTGAATTTACGGCAGTTATCGTTCGTCATGAAAAAATTACTCTTGTTAAAAGATAAAATGTTGCAGGTAAACTACCCCTTTCCCTTAACCGATCTTCACCAAAATCAACAGGCCTCGAGTACTCTACAATTCAAGACTGTATGCTAAATATTATTAGATTCTGTTTGAATTTGCGACTGTTATCGTTTGCTATAGAAAAAATTCTACACACAGACACTTTTTGAAAAATGATTTTTCTTCATGTTTTGAGGGTAGTACAATCAGAATCAGGCGTTATCTCGAACACGATTTTTTTTTGCCATGACCATACTTCCATTTCCTTATGGAACATGGAAGTAATACATCTAGTAATATACCATCACCACAGAATAGAGAAGTAGAAGATATTACATTACATTCTGATGACATTTTTGAAGAGGCAGATGAATAACTTGTAATGAATGTCAGTCAGCGATACTTCAACAATTGATAAGCGAATCGTCTTCAAATTTCAGACTCCTCCCTCCTCCAAAAAGGTACAAACAAAATTATAATATAGAAAAAATTATGGCTGTAGAGAAAGAGACTCTTCAGGTTTACAGACAAAATACTATATATTACCAGTTTGTGATAAGTTTATTGCCAGAACTAAAAAAGGTTCCTACACACTGACAATTATATGTAGAGGCAGGACAATGAAAATTGAACACTGAGGTCTCGATGCACAGTAGACAAATGCCTCGTTGCGAGGCTAACAAAATTTTCATTCAGTTTGCACATGCGCAGAACAGTTTTGTGCAGTGTTCTGGAATGTGCACATTGGGCTTTGCAAACGTGTTGTATAGTCATTTACAAATTATACGGTGACGACAAAACTGTTTGTGTTAATCAGTGAAATTAATTGTAGGCTACCTATTTACATTTTATTAGAGAACGTATTATTATATTTTAGAGAAGTGTTAATAAACTATTTCATAATTGCGCATATGTTTTAAATATTAGTGTGAAATGTATATTAATATGTCCCCCCCACAATTTCCAAATTGAGTTCAAAAACTCTGTATAGCCAGACTCGTGAGGTTGTGTGGAATGTGTATAATTTCATGAAGAGTGAGGCTGAAAGTGGGAAACCTCTCTTAGATTTCCATAAAGTACAAGAGCGTGTTGCAAAAGCGATGGGTATTTCTCATAGCTCCGTGAGGAGAATAATAAAGGAAGGTCAGCAGCTACACAGTACAGATGCAGAAGTGGGAACATCATTTAACACACCGGGAAAGAAACTCCGCGTTTGTAAACCTATAACCAGGCTTGACGATTTTGATAAAGGTGTAATTAGGAGAACAGTTCGGAATTTTTACATTGTAGAAAAGTGTCTCCCAACAGTAAAAAAGCTGTTAGAAAAATTAAAAGAATCTATCAACTTTAAAGGCAGCAGTAACAGCCTAAAAATTATCTTGAAGGAAATAGGCTTTAGGTGGGTAAAAACTAAAAATAGAAATAGAATAATAAATAATAAAATAGAAAAATAAAAATAGAAACCTGTGCTAACAGAAATAAGAGCTATGAGAATACATTATTTACAAAACATTAAAAAAAATTAGAGAAGAAGGCAGAACCGTAAGGACGAAACATATATTTATAGCAGCCACACACTTCCGTACACCTGGAATGATCAGATTCAGCCTGGTGGCTACGCTGTTCCAGTTGCGAAAGGACAAAGATTAATTATTGTTCACGCCGGCAGTCAATACGGGTTTGTTCCAAACGCACTGCTGATTTTTAAATCTAACCAAAAGACAGGAGATTACCACGATAACATGAACGCTGACAACTTACCGACGTTGGATTGAAGAAAAATTGGTCCCGAATTTGCCTGCCAACAGTGTGTTGGCAATTGACAATGCCAGCTATCATAATGTACAGCTAGAAAAAAACACCTACGTCTAATTCTATGAAACGTGATATGCAAGACTGGCTAACATGACATGCAATACCGTTCCATCCTGATATCGTTAAATCAGAACTTTATGAAGTTGTTAAAATTTATAAATCAAACTTTAAAACATACTTAATAGATCAAATTCTGCAAAGCAGAGAACATTTATTTCTACTAGTAATTTTATACAAACCACTATGTTATCTTTGATATTGACGAGCGCTTTCGGCAGTCAAGCCATCTTCAGGTCATTTACCAAGGTCATTTAATGTTGAAGCTATTCAATGTTGGTAAATGACCTGAAGATGGCTTGACTGCCGAAAGCGCTCGTCAGTACCAAAGATAACATAGTGGTTTGTATAAAATTACTAGTAGAAATATTTGAGACCACTAACACTCCAAATAACAATAAATTAAGAGGACATTTAGTTTTAAGGCTCCCCCCTTACCACCCTGAACTAAATCCTATAGAGATGATGTGGTCAGAAATTAAGCGGGGTGTTGCTGAAAAAATGTAACGTTTAATTTAAATGATGTGAAAAACTTATGTGAAGAAAAAATTTCAACTGTGACTGCTGACGATTGGGAAAAAAGATGCAAACATGTAAAAAACATTGAAAAAGAATATCTGGAAAAGGAAGCTATTGTTGATGAAACAGTAGACCGCTTCATAATTAATCTTGGAGGAGAGAGTAGTTCAGACAGTTCCGACGATTTTGCTGAAGAGGAAGATGGTAATATCTCTGGAATAGAGGTATTGCCTGACAGCGACTGAAAACTTCCTTCAAACGTAAGTACTGTACAATAGTTTTTGTAGTTAAATAACTCCAATATTATTTTTAAATGTAGGGCCTAGTACAAATTTTTATATTTAATTACATATATTCATATTTGCTCAATTATTCTTGTTTATATTTTTTATTATTATTAATAATAAATTAAACTTTTCTTACAAGAATATATTTTTTTGTATTTTTTGAATATATAACACTATTTTGATAGTATAAATTATCATCATCAAAACTATGATGATGATAGTTTATACTATCGAAACAGTGCCTTATTAAAAAAATACAAAAAATATATTCTTGTAAGAAAAGTTGTATTTATTGTTAATAATATTAAAAAAATAATTAAATATGAATAAATCAAAATGTTCTTGAATTTATAATTTTAAAATAAATTTAGGTTACGTACATTAAAAACAATGCAAATAACAAATATATCAAAAACTGTAAATGACTGTTTTCAAAGTAATGAGTACATGTAGTACTATGTTACACATACTAAGTAACATCAGTGATGTTAAGTAACAAAATAGATAAAGTTAAAATGTAAATAGATTTCTGGCAAGAACATCATAAGCGTGCAAGTTTTGTTTTGAAGGGACTGTACGTGTTAGAGAGACGCTGTTATCGCATACTCTCATCTCTCAAGTACTTTTTGAGTGGGGGTAATTCACACATTGGGTCTGCGCCGATGACTGTTCAGGAATCACTGGCGGGCCTATACAAATAAGATTGCTGGAAGAACAACAGCATCTGCCAATGTCACAGTGGATAACTACATCTCCATCAGTAGTGACACCCACGAGACCATCTTCAACATCATCTTCATCAAGTTTCCAACCATATAGTACAGACCAAGATACACCTGAAATTCCAGTCAGTTTCCTGGCTTCTACAGCTGAATATTTTACAAATTTTCAGTCCAGTGGGTAACTAAATTATATTAAAAAAAAAAAAAGTATTTTAACTTTTTCTTCTAAAATAATCTATTGTGTTGAATAAATTATACCTTGAGTAAATTAAATAAATATTTGATAACTTGAACAGATTCTTGATTTCGTTAAAATGATAATTTCCTATTACTGTCAGTCATTGTATAATAAATTTTTTAAATTGATTAGGTTGTAGTTTTTAACTTTTCAGTGTGTAACAGATTGCAAATATAGAAATACAAAACATTTTGGTTGATGAGATAAATAAATTCATTCAAGTTACTCTATAACAATATGTACCGTAGCTAAATTTAATAATAAAAAATTATTTAGTTACATGAATGTAACTGCTAGTTTCTCCACAGGCTGAATACAACTCCAGAAATTACACTGTTTTTTCAATCTTCATTCTGATTTGGTGCAAAATATAGTTTAATATTTCTGGCAGCATTCTGAGTAGTCGAAGAATTTTCGACTGGCTTTGATTAAATCAGGGAAAGTAACATAAACTCTCCTTGAGTTTCTCTGGTAGAATTGATATGACTAATCCAAGATTCTTTTTCGTTTTCTAATAATAAGGGACACAGTAAAGAGTTATCTAAAAGCATTTAGTCATCTTTCATTTTTCTTACTAAACTCCAAACAGATAACTAACAGTTTTCTAAGAGATAACTCAGAATCACTGTGACCACAAGTACTTCGATGATAGCGAACGACGACTTCATGTGAGTAATAAGTCATCAGTGTATGCATCTACTGTGACCTAACAAAAAGTAAGTAGAAAAATTGGCAGTAGCAGAGTTGAAAAATACAGCAACGAATTGTATTGTTATGACATTACAGAATAATCTACGTGTTTATCGAATGTTCCAGAGGAATCTGGCTGAATGTTGTGGCGTACGTGATTTCAACATGCGCTTGCGAGACTTTTCTGGACGTCGCCAGCCCCGCGCACTGTGTCAAGGCCGCAATCAATTGCGTACTAGTGTAGAGCTGATGCGTAGTGTTTTCTAATAGACTCCTATTAGCGAATATTCTGGAACCTCGGCAGGGTATAAATACAAGTTCTCTGTGACATTCAGTTTCAGTTTGAGTTGCGAATTATTGGAGTGCGGTTTGTAGTATTGTGGCGAAGTATTACGTGTTTTATAATTGTGTGAGACTATTGTAATACAATTGTGTTTTGTATCAGTTAACATTTTTATTGCGTGTGAACAATTTTTATTTGATTTGTTGTAAGAGACTGTCTTGTTAATTACAGACTGTTTAATTGTGATATTTAAAGCTGGTGAATAGTGACATAATGGGTGTCTTGTTAATTACAGACTGTTTAATTGTGATAATTAAAGCTGGTGAATAGTGACATAATGGGTGTCTTGTATTTTGTTTTCCACTGTACCATACGATGATCAGTAGACCATCGTAACAGTATGCATGATTCAAAATATTGTTGTTTCTAATGGCTAGCCTGGACTCCAGTCCATCAGCCTTCTGGCATCCCAATACAGCTAGCTGCATGATGTTTTCTGAAACTTGCGTCCAGTTTTTGGTAATGAAGGAGGTTTCACTATCTGTCTTGGAGTTGGTTTCATGCCACAGTGTGCATTCTTCAGAAGAGTATGTTTTGTTTCAGTTGAGGTAGGCAGCAAGACATTTCTGTCTGGTACTGAAATGAAATTTAATCTCAAAAGAGGTACCTTTCTTTGGTAGGTTGTCTCCTACCTCATTCCCAGATATATATCTTAACTTCAAAATTATTTTGTGAATTTTTCCAGATGTTTAAGGTCAAATCCATGTGGAACATTGGCAGGGACTGCTACTATATAAGAAGGAGGGGATCAGACTACTACTTGGCCTTACTGAAATTACTGAGTATGACTCTTCGTAGAATGGACAAACATTTGGTGACCATCAGAAATAAAAATTCAGTAAATTAGTTATTATTAAAACAGATCTACTTGCTTGGTCATTTTTCTCACAACATTATTCCAATCATTTTCCACAAATGCTACTAAAAATATTCTCTTATTTTCAACATCATACAGCGATTATTTGGAATTAAAATTAAGAACAAATTTGAATCAATATGTGAAGGAGGGAATCTGAGAATAAGAACAGTGAGCTTACAGGACTCCACACCAATGCAGATATTGTAGACATAGTAAAAAGTAGAAGTCTGATTTGGGCTGGTCATGTAATTAGAACGCAGAACTCGACACTGCATTTAGTTCTGCTGGTAGATAGAGAGACTGGAGACTGCTGGGAAAACATAGACTTCAGTGGTGGGATTTAATGCAGAAAGACATGGTAAATCTATTGACTACTTTGACCATGATGAAAGTCCATCTGAGATGGTACAAGTAGTGGGCACAATTTCAGCAACATTCGAGCAGTGGACTCCTGTGTGTTGGTGGTGGAAGTTTCTTCAAAAATGGTAAATCTTTTTTTTTGATTACACAATGATTAATCTGTTGTTATTTCAACATTCCACATCTTGGAAGGAATGCAATAAAATTGTAACATCTGAGTTTAGATTAACAACTCTAGACAGATTTATTCACAATATTTAGAAGAAAGTGTATAGAGTATTCAGGAAAGAAATTAAAATATTTGTAGATGTGATTGTAGAGAAGAAAGAATAAGAAAAATGAGAATAAGAAGAAAAAAATGAGTCAAATCACAATTAATTTGACAATATTCTTTTCCAAAAACATTTCGTTACACACTATATACAAATACAATAAAACTTCACATTGATTACCCCATCCTGTCCTTTACATAAGTTGCAGTAAAGACATGAGTGATGCATAAAAGAATCTCAACAGTACCAGAGTTGTCATAATGCTTAAGAGAATTAACAAATATTCTGTGCCATTACTGTATACATAGTTATTACATAATTCTTTCACTCATGAGTGAGTAATCCAGCAGGCATCAAGATATTCAATATACTGCTTTCTCTAAGGTAGGTGATTTACAGAAATTGATAGAATAGTTGTAAAAGGTGGTGGTTAGGAGTGGGAACAAGTGTTGCAAAAACTAAAGTAATGAAAATTGATAAAGAAAATACACAATAAATTTCATGATAATAGGGTTAAAACTGAAACAAGTAGAGTTTTGGATACGTGGACCTATAATTTTGTGGAATGGAAGATATACAGAGAATGTATGAAACAGAATTGCACTTGGCAAATAGTATTTAGAAGAGTACAAAATCTACCAGAGGAGTTAATATTAAGAAAGAGATTTTCTCAGTTTTTCCTAAGGGAGCATATAATGAATACATCAGAACAAAGAAAGAAAATGTTGTGGTGAAGATCAACTGAAAGAGAAGACCGTGAATAGCAAAAAGATATTAAGGAAAATTAATTGGTTTGCTAAGGGAAAAATAAATTGGATTAGTCATATCTTGAGAAAGGACTGTATACAAAAGTTAATATATGGAATGATTACAGGGAAGATAAGAAAGGTAGGTCTGCTGACAGACTTGATGGAGCAAATTACAGAGACCTTAGAAACAGATAGTATGAACAGTTTATGTGAACTTATGGTCAGACACAATCACATTGATTATTATTATCATCATCCTGGAGAGAGGATAATAAAACCAAATACATGGAATAACAACAACATCATGTAATAGACAACCTCTTCAATTTGAAAATCAGGAATTTGAACACAAGTGAATTTTCCTAACTAGGCTCATAAATAAACTACACTAACACAACAAGTAATGATATCCAGACAAGAATCCTTAATGGTAACCAATGTTACTACGCCTACTGAAAATTAATTAATTCAAAAGCACTGAGCAAATTGTAACAGGACATTTTTACCTACCTGGGGTAATATATAAAATCAGTGTATTTTGATAAAATAATATTGGGAATGTAATGTCATTTTTGGGAGATATAAACATAAATTGAGAATAAAGGTAAATTTTATTGGTAGCGAAATTGGCAGGAGTGATTGGAAATATTATTCATAAATTATAACGACGTAGCAGACAAACAAGCGAAAATGTGTCAAGGTCAGCTCCAGTGACTTACAAGTTGTGTAATAGATTATATAACAACATCAGATGATCTTAACGTCAGAGACAATCCCAGCCTTGGAATGCAGGTGCGCCAGACCAAACCTTATACTGGCGTAGGAATACGAGAAATGAGGACAATGAAAAGTTGGAAAACAGCCGCGGCAACTACACAAAATAGTGCCATTCGTCTAGTCAGTCGGCCATGAATAACTAACAACTACGGACGTAAGTAATCAGCGCGTCTGCCTACCGGGCATAATTTTCGTCGCGCCCGCAGTTAAATAAAATGTGAATAACATATTTAAAAATGTGAAAAAATAGAAAGCCATACATAAAATGGAAATAACAGTTTCGGAGATTATCAGTTTTAAAAATAACAAATGTGCGCTTAAAATAATGTGACGTCTTCAGGACTCATTGAACAGCTAAGTAAAAAAGAAAATGTGTACCTAAAATATTTAACAAAGGTTAATCGAAATTATAATAAAATAAAAGTTTAAACTAAAAACGAGATCTCTAAGGGAATAAAGTAACTCTGTGTGTGTGTGTGTGTGTGTGTGTGTGTGTGTGTGTGTGTGTGTGTGTGTGTGTGTGTGTGTGTGTGTGTGTGTGTGTGTGTGTGTGTGTGTGTGTGAGAGAGAGAGAGAAAGTATGTAGATAAAGAAGGCTGGTTTGTGTTGTTTATCTGTTAATTTAGTTCATATTTAGTTTCTTGAAGTTTTATTTGGAAGTTATATACCATGTTTTAATTCAACTCATTGTAGCAGAATGATTATATAATCAATAATTTTCATAAATGTGAATTTGTAGTAGATAAAGGAGGGCAGGAGATAATTTGTTAATAATGAAAACTTATAGCAAAAACGTCAATAAAACTCAATTCGTGGGAAACAAATTAAGGTTGTCTTTATTTTGAACAACCATTATCTGATCTCCTGAGTTCGCCGAAAAGAACCCGACCCTGGTAAGTACATATTTTTGTTTCTTGCAGTTGGTGCAAATGCAAGATGGCGCCCGAAAGAATTAGAAAGTAAAAAGTAAACAGTGAATAAAAATTTTAAATCAATTAAGTTTAATTGTCAATAAAAATTAGATCACACTTGGCTTCCGAACGCAGGGACATTTTATATAAATAGATTTATATAAAAATAGGCCTACTGGGAGAGCAGAATGGTTGTTTGAAATAAAAATAAATTGTTTTGGTACGTAGAAATAGACGTAGGTGACAAGAGTGTCACATAAGGTTATGTTACAGTGTTATTGATAAATGTGTATTATAAATAAGTAAAAAATCAAATAATTTAAACAAATGGATAATAACGAGGTTGTAGTTGAAATGAGTGATTCGGCTGGTGTGGGGGAACCAGAGGTTCATTCAACCCCAGTAAATCGATCAAAAGAAGTCAGCTATAGATGACTCGGGTACTCTATCAACTCCAACCTCAGTAAAATGTAACAAATTAGATAACGATATAATGAGTATATTACGAACCATATCAATGGATATTCATGAACAGAAAAACGAAATGAAAGAAATTAAAAGTAGTTTCAATGAGAAATTAGATGAACAGAATAGTAAATTTGAAGAAATTAGAAATGAAATTAAACAGCAGAATTTTGATTTCAATAATCATATTAAGGAAATTAATACATGTTTTGATACAATTAAAGAGCAAGTATTAGAATCAATAAGTAGCAGTTGCGAGAAAAAGATTGATGAAAAGAATAAAAATTTAGAACGTAAATTCAATCAGATACTGAATAAGAAGTTAGATGACAATGTTATAGTTATGACAAATATTAATGATGACAAAATAGTGGAAGAGGTAGTGTTAGATAGTAAAGTATTGAATAGTGATGATAATGATGTTAATTACAATTCTGAGGTAAGTGGGAGTGAGAATTATGACAATATAAGTGAAAATATGATGTTAAAGAATAATGGGGTAAATATTGAGAGTACTGGTGAAGTTTTAGAATGTAATAATGGAATGTTAATGTGTGTTTATGAGTCGGAGAGAAAGTGGAAAGAGAGTGGTTGCAGAGGGTAAATTTTCTCCAGGTTTATGGTAAACCAAGGTGTTTACAAATGTTGTTGAAGGGCAAGAGTCCCTTATTATTGGAAGACATGAGGTCTTTGAGCTGTTCCCCGAATTTTTATGAGTTAGTGCCCTCTGTATGGGATGGTAGAGAAAGTATGATATGGTGTTATAGTGAGAGAGATTTAGATAGAGAGTTGTGTATGAATAGGGAGATAGAATTATATCGGTTAAAGAGTTGAAAGAGAGGTTAGAATTGAAGGAAATAGATGATATAAAATACTTACCTTGTAAAATAGAGATGGATAATTATTTTGATGATGATGATAAAGTAACTGACTTTATATTGAATAAAAATACTGATGGAGACGGATCTGAGATCACAAATGTAGACAGGTTATATGAATTAATGGATGATGTTGATAATGGCTATAATAATAATAATAATAATAATAATTTGTATGTGTATAACAATGATTTATGTTATAAAAATGTTAGATATTTATATGATGATGGATGTTGAATTAAAAAATCAGTGTATGAACATTTTTAAATATTGTAATTGATGGTTCTGACCTTGCTGACTTAGAAAATGAAGTGTGGTAAACTGAAAAATAATGATGAAGAATTGTAAATAAATTAATAGTGAAGTTTATTGTATCTATGTTGTAAGATGTACTTTATGTAAACAGTGTGTGTAGGTAGTAGAAATTGTTTTAATAATAATAATATTATTTTAATAGACTAAATAAATAATGAGAGTTGATGCTAAATGACTTGTAATTGTTTTGGAGTAAAGTAATTAAAATATGTTGTGTTTTCAATACTTGATGGAATTCAAATAATTTGAGATGTTTAAATATTTTTGATTGATTTGAAATGTTGTATAAAGAAATTTTTCTAATGAATTTAAATTATTTTATGAGATTTAAATTTGATAATAATTAATAAATAAATAAATGTTAAATTGTGTTTAGTTTGTGGAATAACATGGTTGTTAAAATGTTTCAGAAGGTACATGGAGTTATTGATGTTTGGTGTTTATATTTGTTTGTCTATGATAGTGTATGAATGATGGACCATATGTAAGTATGAATTCGATGATGACCTTGAAGTAAAATAAAAGTCTTATAATGGCACTAAATGAGTTTGAAAGAAGCTAACTTAGGTAAAATATTAGTGAAATGATCCAAAATGAATGTTAATAATAAATTTGAATTTTTTGGGAGAAACTAATGGTCCAATAAATGTTAAATAATTTAGAGTATAAATAAAAAGAATTAGTAGAAAGTTCAAGTTGTAATGTTGACGATTTTTATAAAAATTATTTAAATGTGAATTGTTTGGTTAAATGTAGCAATGATATTGTTCATGTTCATTAGGTTATATTATACAAGATGTGTTACCCATTTTGGGGGGTTGTTTGGTGTTAATCGAAGTGAAATAATTATGGAAAGTAGAGACTGCAGCATTAGAAGGGTTTAAGTTTATAGTTAGTTATGTTATGTTATTGCAGTGGTGGCATGTGCCACTGCAGATACCGATGAGTGTTGGTGGTAACATCAAGGTATGTTACCATCATCGGAGGCCAAACTGGCGTAATATACACTGCACAACTTGTTATATAATTTCATATTATATGTTGATTTGTTGCCGTGCAGTGTATCATAGAGATGAAGAGAACATGCCTGAAATGAAAGATGATTTCCCCGCCTTTTCGGGCGATTACTGCCTTACCAGCACTAATCGTGGTTTTGGACGACAGCCAGCTGTGGGCAGCAATTGTAAAACTGACCATGGTTGGCTGTGCTTGAAATTGGTATAGATTTGAAATTAATGGGGGGTGACTTAGGGGAAATCCCCGGAACTATGGAACAGCGGCTATCACTCTGTTCGCATAGGAACAGTTAACCAGGTGATAGACCCGCATTAAGGGCATATAAATATGTAACTTTTAGATATGACAATATCTAGCATTACGAAAAATGTAACGCAGAAGCAAGGACAAGGAGATGACAAAATTCCTCCAAAACTTCAGTCCTTGTGGACGCACCTGGACGCCACAGTCCAGGGGGGGTCATAGTGTGTGTGGAAAGGGAGGTTACTCAGGGGAGTAACGAATTAAAAATTTGTTGTAACTTAATAATGATGACTCACTACTGAGCTGACTAAATAAATTTGTTTTGATTTGAGCAATGGGTGCACTAGATGTTTCTTATATTGTGTTTATTATGTCTTGTGTTAATTGCATGTAGTATGTTAGGGATAAGGATTATAAAAATATAATAATATTTTATAGAATAAGTTTTCAATGTGTTTAAAGATTTTAAATAGATAAATAATGAAATAAATTTGAGATAGTTAAAAATTTTCAATGGATTGTAAAAGATAGAATTTGAGTAATGATGATTGTTTAAGTAAGACATTTCAGTCAGTCCAAGTTAAGTTTAGAAGGGGAGTTGAACAAAGTAAGAGTGTTGTGAATAAGAGTAATGTAGAATTTGAATATTGATAGTGACACAGTAGCTATGGGGAAAATATGTAGAGTAATGATTGATATATTGAGGTAATAAATAAATGGAGATATTTTGTAGATGAAAATGATGTAATGGGAGAGTAATTAGTTGATAGGGTAATTTTGTAAAGGGGGGTGGTGTGATAAGGAGTCCTCAATGAAAAGCGTTGTGGCGGGAGGTGAACCGATTAGCGCTGGAAAGGGTTACCTAGGGAGGGTCCGGGAACCAGATAAGGGAATGAGCATTGGGAAGGGAACACACATCCTGAGTACAAAGGGGTAGGGAGTATTTTGTTATAAGGGTAGAATGATACGAAATGAATTAGAGTAGTAAGTTGGAGGTAGAGAAGGGTGGGTAGATGTTTTGGTAGTTGGGTGTCATACTAGCTAAAGACTTCGTAAGGGAGCGTTAGAGTCATAAAAGGGGAAAGATTATAGGTAAATGCCAAGTAGATAAAGTGAATTTTGTATGAATAACTGAGAATCACCCAAATTAATGAATGATGAAAATAAATGATAGAAAAGCAGATTTAAAATGGAAAAAAAAATTTATGGGAAATGATGAATTAATAAAAGTTCAATTGAGATTAAAATGTAATTTTTATAATTTTATATGCAAGTTTAAAGATGTAAAGTGTGTAAATTTTGGTCAAACTTAAATGCGAATTGTTTATTTTAAGGTAATGATAACAATGTGAATTATGAATATACTATACTGTTTAAGATAATTTTATGAATTTAAATATTTTAGATGTAAATTGGGGATGAGAGAGACTTGTAACATGGTAATGGGAAATGTTTATTTCAATTCTGAGGGGAATCAGGGCAATATATTTTGAATTTTGGGATCAAAGTTAACAAGAGAAAGTAAGCAGAATGAGATTATGGAATTTTAAAATAGGTATCATGTTATGTTAGGTCTTCATATATATGTTAGAGGTTAAGAGAAAAACCAGTGCTTCTTAACGCAAACCAGCACAGCTAAGGGGAAACAGATCAGTTAGGGATATAGTATTGTATAAGGCCACTAGTTGATATTTTGATTTGTTGTTTCAGTGTTTGGTGATGCTGTGGCGGCAGTCCTGAGCTGGCCAGCGCGTCAGAGCAGGGGCGTTAAGTACCTGGCTGACTTTATGGTGTTGGGATCTCAAGAGAGAAGTCCAGTAAGGTCATTCAGGTGCGGTCACAGTCACTGGACCAAGGGTGAGTTAATTATAATTTTTTGTTTGTAAACCGTAAAGGGGGTTGTGGCAACATATCCTGGCTGATCCCTTTAGCAAGTATGAGTGTGTCAATGAGAGTTTTTATGCTTTGGCATAACACCTCTCATTGAGGGGGTATTGTAACGGGACATTTTGGCCTACCTGGGGTAATATATAAAATCAGTGTATTTTGATAAAATAATATTGGGAATGTAACGTAATTTTTGGGAGATATAAACATAAATTGAGAATAAAGGTAAATTTTATTGGTAGCGAAATTGGCAGGAGTGATTGGAAATATTATTCATAAATTATAACGACGTAGCAGACAAACAAGCGAAAATGTGTCAAGGTCAGCTCCAGTGACTTACAAATTGTGTAACAGATTATATAACAACATCAGACGATCTTATGTCAGAGACAATCCCAGCCTTGGAATGTGGGTGCGCCAGACCAAACCTTATACTAGCGTAGGAATACGAGAAATGAGGACAATGAAAAGTTGGAAAACAACCGCGGCAACTACACAAAATAGTGCCGTTCGTCTAGTCAGTCGGCCATGAATAACTAACAACTACGGACGTAAGTAATCAGCGCGTCTGCCGACCGGGCGTAATTTTCGTCGCGCCCGCACATAAAAGTGACGCCCGCAGTTAAATAAAATGTGAATAACATATTTAAAAATGTGAAAAAATCGAAAGTCATACATAAAATGGAAATAACAGTTTCGGAGATTATCAGTTTTAAAAATAACAAATGTGCGCTTAAAATAATGTGACGTCTTCAGGACTCATTGAACAGCTAAGTAAAAAAGAAAATGTGTACCTAAAATATTTAACAAGGGTTAATCGAAATTATAATAAAATAAAAGTTTAAACTAAAAACGAGATCTCTAAGGGAATAAAGTAACTGTGTGTGTGTGTGCGTGAGAAAGTATGTAGATAAAGAAGGCTGGTTTGTGTTGTTTATCTTTTAATTTGGTTCATATTTAGTTTCTTGAAGTTTTATTTGGAAGTTATATACCATGTTTTAATTCAACTCATTGTAGCAGAATGATTATATAATCAATAATTTTCATAAATGTGAATTTATAGTAGATAAAGGAGGGCAGGAGATAATTTGTTAATAATGAAAACTTATAGCAAAAACATCAATAAAACTCAATTCGTGGGAAACAAAATAAGGTTTTCTTTATTTTGAACAACCATAATCTGATCTCCTGTGTTCGCCGAAAAGAACCCGACCCTGGTAATACATGTTTTTGTTTCTTGCAGTTGGTGCAAATGCAAGATGGCGCCCGAAAGAATTAGAAAGTAAAAAGTAAACAGTGAATAAAAATTTAAAATCAATTAAGTTTAATTGTCAATAAAAGTTAGATCACAAAATCATTAAAATTAAAAATATACAAAAGTAAAATTGGACCATTTTAAACATTTTATTTGCCTCCAGAAATGGTTGAGACTATAAAACAGGTTAATTACCTTCTGTCACGTTTCTTTGAATCCAATTGCGGGATTACTCAAGTTTCGATCATAACTGTGTCATCATCAGATCTTATATACAAATATGGTTAAAATTCCATTTTTCGATGTTTGTACATCACGTCAGATAATAAAAACAACACGTACACGGTATAAAACATTAAATAAAATAACACAATTAATATAAATATAAAACAAAACGTAATAATACACAAAACATGCGGCCGTCACGAACCTGTACAGGAACGCCTCCACGGTAAAACTAATAGATACCGGCTTGACCTTCTTTCAATTTTATCGATCTGATATAGCCGATTTCTCGTTCTGTATGATTGATTCTATTAAACAAAATATTATTTGTATGTACTGATTTTTCGTTTAGGACGCGATTGTAATCCTCCTTTATAGCCTTATATATCTCAAACCATTCGAGAGCTTTAGTGATTTCTTACACTTATGTAAGATGTCTAAATTCTCACCAATACTTGATATAGTATAGTATTGGTGAGAATTTAGACATCTTACATAAATGTAAGAAATCACTAAAGCTAGACACTCTCGAACGGTTTGAGATATATAAGGCTATAAAGGAGGATTACAATCGCGTCCTAAACGAAAAATCAGTACATACAAATAATATTTTGTTTAATAGAATCAATCATATAGAACGAGAAACCGGCTGTATCAGATCGATAAAATTGAAAGAAGGTCAAGCCGGTATCTATTAGTTTTACCGTGGAGGCGTTCCTGTACAGGTTCGTGACGGCCGCATGTTTTGTGTATTATTACGTTTTGTTTTATATTTATATTTATTGTGTGTTATTTTATTTAATGTTTTATACCGTGTACGTGTTGTTTTTATTGTCTGACGTGATGTACAAACATCGAAAAATGGAGTTTTAACCATATTTGTATATATAAGATCTGATGATGACACAGTTGTGATCGAAACTTGAGTAATCCCACAATTGGATTCAAAGAAACGTGACAGAAGGTAATTAACCTGTTTTATAGTAAATTGGACTAGTTGTAACATATGCTTCTGAAACCTGGGTATTACAACAAAAAGATAAACAGTATCTGTTTTGTATATTTGTAAAAGAAGATACTGAGAAAAGTTTTGGGGCTCAGTGCAAAATAACAACGGTTTGTGGAGAATACAAATGAATCATGAAATAAATAATCTGATACACGAAGCTGACATAGTAAGGTTTATAAAGAATCCAACGGATACGACAGAACAATAGTCAATAAACTCCTACACAAAACAAACAACAGACAAAGACAGAAAACAACAAATTCATAACACTAACATACATCAACAAACAAACTGAAAAAATAGCCCACAAATTCAAAAAAGCAGGATACAGAATCGCTTACAAAACTACTAACAAAACAGAACACACTATCAAAACACACACACACAGAGCACAAAAATTCGATCTACCTGGTGTTTACAAACTAAATTGCTCAGCTTGAACAAATTCTACATAGGCCAGACAGGACGTAGCTTCAAACAAAGATACATTGAACCCACAAAGGCACTCCACTCCACTACAGAATCCACCTTTGCAAACCACCTCATTGAAGCAAACCACACATACACACAAAAGGCTGAAAACTAGACACTCTAGAACAATTGGAAATATACAAACACACGAAAACAAATAAAAATGACATCCTAAACGAACAGACACAATTCAAATCACACGCATTATTTGAACATATCTCACCCCACACACGCAACATCGATCTTTCGAAAATCGATTCCGTCGCCAACAACGAGACAGACAGCACTACCATTGGCAACCTCTGAAGAAGCTTTTTAAAAGTGAAAACCGGTTCAGGTTGTAAGGTAAAACTTTGTTTTTACTCATAAAAAACTTTGTGTTCCGAGTCGTTAGTGAAATAGTTGTATTTAGTTTATAAAGAGTAGAAGGATAGCCTGGCTGGGACACACAATGAGGATGGAACAAGGGAATGGAAAAAAATTGTATAATAGACTAAAACCCATACTGGGTTGTAACACCAGTAGAAGACGAAGATCATTATTATTATTATTATTATTCACTGAAACAAAACGCGCCCCATTGTGAATACCATAAACTTTACAATTGACATTCCTCATTGTTTCATATTTTTTTACTGCCCCATGAAAATATACAATAGTTTACTTGTTTACCTTTCTTACTAATATTTTATGAAACTTGATCCAATGAAATTTTGACACACACATCTGTTTCAACGGGGGCTAAAGGTGTGATGCGAACATATGCTTTCATAGAAGAGAAATGCACCAGCCTCTCTCCACTCTCACCTACACGTCGGTGGGTTCTGTTACGCCGAGCAATCCACTCAAATATTGTGGTAACCAATCCCTTCGGCGGAGTGGATCGGTAAGCAAATGAGATATGGGGATTCTGTCAGGACAGCCTGGGGGTATCCTGGGCCCTGGCCGGGCAGGATGGTGCACATCGGCAGCAGGGTGTGCATCTAGTGTGGAGGTGGAGGTGGAGGTGGCTATAGTAGCCCAACGGCTGCACACATGGGCTGAGTCAGCTTACTGCGACCAGGCAGAGAGAGCTCGTCAGCTGAGGTGAAAGCAACTCTCTAGGGGAAGAGCACCCTGAAATCAAAGTTTCTGGTCCTCTAGGTTGGGGGTTGGATCGGAGAATTCACATAGCCCATCTGTAAAACTTGTATGTGCAGAAACCTGTCAGTTTCTTTCGCCAGCCAGTTTTTAATAGGTGCTTCTTTGGTCTCAGACGTCTGTTCCAGAGCAGAATAATTGCCAGGAGCATCAAGCTGCTTTTGTATAAAACACTGATCCGCCGAGTTCTCACCTATGGTTCTGAGACCTGGACCATTTCTAGAAAGTCTGAGTCAAGCCTGCTGGTTCATGAACGCAAAATCCTCCACAGTATATTTGGTCCAATATGTGTAGGAGGTGAATGGAGGAAAAGAACCAGCCAAGAACTGAACACTCTTCTGAATGAACCAGATATTGTGAAAATTATAAAACTTGGTGGGCTAGACACATGATCAGAATTGGGGAGAATGAAATACTAAGAAAGGCACTCACAGAACACATCTATGGCACCAGGAGAGTTGGTAGACCCAAACTACATTGGGAAGACGGTATGAACTACGATGCATACCATATCCTTGGGATCCGGAACTGGAGAGCAGCTGCAACTTGACCGGGACAACTGGCGGAGTCTATTAAAGGAGGCCTTGACTCAGTAATGGGTTGTTGCGCCGCTGAAGAAGACACATCTGTTTCAACAATGAGTAATTCCCACGTTTTGTGTCATGCTTCAAGTTGACATTATAAGAAGGATAAGAAATTCACTGTTCTTACAATATAAATGGTGTATTTTTATCAACATCATTTAACTCGACTGGCAAAGATTAAATTGTTCAGAAACAAATGGATGGCATGTCTTTTTTAATCATTTCAAATTACTTGAAATGTTTATAAAAACAAGAACCAACAACATCACTTAATTACTGAATTTTTATTCTGTAGACATAAATTATTTACAATTTTCTTTTTTTTAAATTGTATTGTTTCCCGTTTAGGATTTGTGATAAAGTACATTGTATCCCATCGAGAGGTAGTTCCATGAACTGGAGCATTTATGTTTCTCCTTGTGAAAAGTATATGTCTCCTGTGTCAAAAAGTACATTCTCATAGCAAGAGTTGTTTGCACTCGGTAAAAAAAGTTTAAATCCCGTAATTTTGTACAATTTTTTATGTTGTATATTTATTTTCTTTATTATGTTCAACTATTGATACAATTGTAATTTATAATTAAAATTGTAATTTTAATTTTAATAAAAAGTGTAGAGTGGATATTAACATTATATACACACACACACATAAGCAACTAATAAACACATAAACAACAATTTTATAATTATATCCTTGATAAATTGCATGATTATAGAATATATTCAATTGACGAATACTAACATAATATTATATATAAAGAGTGTCCCATAAAGTACGCAAGATTTAATAATGTTGTAAAAACTTTTATTTATTGAAAAATATCAGATGTTTTAATGTTAATACAAAGTACACTTACTGCGGTTAAATGTGGAACACAATATCAGACAAATGTCCCCTGCGACTCTGCTGGCACACTGTTGTCCGTCGATCGAAATTTTCGATGACCTTCTTGCACAATTCCGGCTCAATCTCTCCAATAACTCGTTGAATCTCTTCCTTGAGTTGAAAAATTGTTCGTGGATTGCGGACATAAGCGCGTGATTTCACATATCCCCAAAAGAAGAAGTCGCATGGTGTTAAATCACAAGACATCGGTGGCCAGTTCTGATCGCCGTTGCGTGAAATAAGACGTGCAGGAAACTTTTCAGATAACAAAGCAATTGTTTCGCGGGCAGTATGACTGGTTGCGCCGTCCTGCTGAAACCACATATCTTCGAATTCCATACCTTCCAGTTGAGGCCACAAAAACTCCATTATCATGTTCCGGTAACGTTCGCCAGTCACTGTTACTGCATCTCCAGCCTCATTCTCAAAGAAATACGGCCCAATCACGCCACCAGCCCAAAACCCGCACCAAACAGTTGCTCTTTGTGTATGCACGTGAATGATACGAGGGTTCTCTGTACCCCAAAGCTGACTATTTTGTTTATTTACGTACCCATTGAGGTGGAAGTGTGCCTCATCACTAAAGATGATTTTGTGGGAAAAATCACCGTCCGTTTCACGTTTACCCAATATCCAACTGACGAATTCTCGGCGCTTCAAATGGTCACACGGTTTGAGTTCTTGTGTTAGTTGGATTTTGTAGGCATTCAGATGAAGATCGTTTTTTAGAATTCGCTGCATTGTGCTTCTTGGAATGGCCAGTTGTTGTGATCGACGGCGAATTGATTTCCCTGGACTCACATCGACACTATCTCACTACCGCGACGTTTTCAATAGAACGGGTAGCGCGAGGACGTCCAGACGATTTAACGTCTAATAACGAAGCTGTTTCTTCGAATTTCTTAATCAATCTCTGAACAATTGACAGATTAGGTGCTTTTTGTCATTCTTATAATGTGTTTTCACAATAACAACGCGCTGTTCTTTCGTGTAACGCTCCATGACGACTAATGGCGAGTAAACGGTAACAACAATACAACAGTTGCAGTGCTACCAACCTAACAAGACGACAGTGGCGCGTAATTCAAATATTGCGTACATTATGGGCCACCCTATATATAAGGAAGCAGCCAGGGGGTGGTTTTAGATTGTTATGAATAAGTCTACAAAAATTAAAAGAAAAAGAACTCGTTATACGCTAATTATTTTGTAGTACTTAAGAAGGGAATTGTAGAAACTTCAGGGTACTTTAAGTAATTAAATAATCTAATATTTAATGAAGTCTTGAAACAACAAAGATAACATCCTACATGATAATATAAACACCATAAATGACATAAAATACTGATACAAATTTCTGCCACCTTCTGCAGATGCTAACAGTGTTAACTGTTTTGTATGAATATATTTAAAACTTCGCCTTAGTGCGTTAGTAAAATTTGCAACAAGTGAAGTTAAATCAGTCTACTCATTTCATGACAGGAATGAATCAAAGATTTTCATAAAATGGTCACTATAGCTCCTTAAAAATAAACATTTATTTTTACAAATATGGGTTTAGCTGCACAACTTATAGAAATCCATTCAATAAAGGCTTGTAAACGGTGTTCAGAATTTCACGTTCAGTTCTGTATTTACGTAGTACGGAATAACTGACAATTTTTAATCGTTGTTGTGTTTTTAATGCTTATAAAGCGCAACTTTTTTTTAAATATCAAGTTTGATTTGCATTGTAGTAGTCAGGTATTCTGGAAGTGTTTCAGGAAACTGTAAGTGAACGCTAGCATGGAGTACGAGGGTTATTGCATTGTAGGCATGTACTCGTATATTGTGAATGAATGTGTGAAGTACATAGATGAAAGAATGAAAACTGATTAATTATAAATACTATATCACTACTGGACTCGGATCACTAATTTTCTATTGGTAAAAATGTTAAACTTTTACCTTATATCCTGAACTAGTTTTTGCTTATTACAAGCTTCATTGGAGGCTATTTTTCGCTCATTACAAGCTTCAGACTATAAGGTAACATTTTTACCAACAGAAAATTAGTGATCTGAGTCAGTAGTGACAAAAAATTTTGTAATTAGTTAACCAATGGACATGTCATGGACAACAACATTCAAGAATTTTTTGTTTTAAGCAGAAATATTAATACAATCTGTTCTGTACATAACTCTTTTAAAATTTATTTTTTATCACACATTGCTTGTCTCTGAATTTAAACACTGTGTCGTTAAATAATTCTTTAACTTTTTTATTTTATTTTATTGGTTTGATTTAATTACGATTTCGTGTTTAATTAATTATTAGTTTTAATTGATTAATTGAACGTTGTAATCCCCGTTAGTTGAATGTAAATAGCTTTGGAGACCTCTCGAAGTTCATCAGCACTTCCGTTGAATTATATCGTCTGTGTATGGTAATGTGTAGTTTTGACAAAGTTACTAAATAATTCAAACCTTCACGTACCTTTAGTGTCGTACTGGAAGTTCAGTAGGTCTCAGTTTGTTTTTAAACTGTTAAGTTTTCAAAAACAGTATGACTGCACTGTTTGTTATTAAGTGAGCACATTTGATTTTTACCTGGGCGCCATATGGAATTTCTGGTTAATATTCCATAAAAAGAATTTACTTGAATAATAAAATAATTAATTTTGATTGAAGTTAAATGATTTGTTAATTAAATATTTAAAACAATATCAATAATTAATTTCGTGGTAGTCTGCTTATTTAATTTTAACTGTTGGTGCTTCACTCGTTCAAATAGTAGCCAACTTTAACTGGTTGCTTGCTTTGAATTCGCAACTCATCAATTGATAAAAAAGAATTAATCACTGTTTAAATAATTACTGACAATGTTTGTTAGGTCACAATTCATTTGTTTATTGCTCACTATTTACTTGTTTCAATTTAATACATTCAAACTAATAATGCTAACGGATTACAATTCATCCAGCTTTTAACTATTTTAACCCAGTGGGTTGGCTATGATAACTCTGATAATAATTGGTTGTTTGTTTACAAATATTTCATACCTCAAGGGTGGTTTCTTTTAAATTACAGGATAAAACACCAATGCCTTGCGATACAATGCTATTACAAGATTTGAAGTTAATAGGTTAGATACCTTTAATCATTGAAATCGATTGACGAAAAGTTCGTTTAACCTTGACAAGTTTAAGGTTAATTACGGTAATGCTAATACATGAATTCTTATATTCGGAATAGTATAGTTCCTCTAAATAAACTAAAGACAGTCCTTAGTACTTATGGTATTATTGTTTTGCGTTGGTATACAGGTGTATTATGTTTTATACTACGAACATATTATTCATAAACAATGTAAATATATGCACAGTACTCCCTATCTCATGGATTATTTCTTTATACACTTCACGATCGGGTACACTGATCGTGTTTCACTGCACTGTTTACGCGTATGAACGAATATATGTTTCTTGAATGATTAATTACTTGGTTAGGTATTGCACATAACCTCGTTCTTTTAAATCACACTTCTGGTAAAGATAGCACTACTGGTTTCGATGCACTTTATTATATTTATACTTCTTCAATTGTTGATTAATAAATTCTGATGATAATTTGGTCTGGAGTCGTTATTGCTGGTTGAGTGAAAATTGACAAAAAATGTTTTGTTTACTCGTGCGTTTGTATATATAGTCCTCTTAGATCGCCGCTATGCTGCGTCGGTTCATTTCTAAGGTAACTCCTGATTGGTTGTAAATGATGTCATGATGGGGTCATTCTATTTTTAGCCATTACATAATTGTATTCCAAGCGTTGTTTTCGTTATTGTTTGTATTTTTCATAACTATCCAAAATTCACAAAATTTATGATGCTAACGTTTATATCTCAGTTATTTTAATTACAAATTAGGTTCTACTATTAGCATTGTATAGCTCGTTTCTTTCTCGTTATTTTGATATGGGTTGATGCCAGTTTGGTTACATTTTTCATTAACAAATTCTGTTTTAATAATAGCCTATTCTAAATAATACATTGTTTACAGTGTCGTCTGCTAAACGTTGCAGATCCGATTTTAACATTTTTCTTAATATTTATTCATCTATTCTTACTTTCTATTCTGAACATAATTATTTGATTAAAATGAACATATTATTATTTATAATTGCTGTATCCAGCTGAACAACATTAATTATTATTACACATTTGTTGATTATTATTTATAGGCTTCCTTACTTCACTATTCTTTTTTCAATTCTATTCTTATTTACTATACTTATAATATTACTCATGGAGTGGGGATTTACACCCTTTTTGTTACTATTATTATTCTATCTTCCTATGCTTTGTAGGGTCTCTATATGATTCTGATTTTCATGATTTATTTGTGTCATCATTGGTTTGTTATTATTTCATTATAAGGTTTTGTTCCGTGACTAATAGCACATCTCTTTACATATTTTATATTCTTATAACATTATCTAAACACATTTAGTTGTTACTTTGATGGTTACATTTAGATCATCTTATTATTATAACTTATACAATTTGTTCTCTTATTATCTTTCATAGTTTATGATTAACAATAATATCTTTCTTTATGTTTGTCATTCTAATTAGCACTTTGCCATTATTCAGCTAATGTGCTGTTTCTAACAATAATACATGTTACAAATATCATTCTGGTCAACTTTTATCTTATTTATGTTATTTGACTTGGTTTATTAAAGGTTTGTTAGACTCACTTAACAGTCTATTTGGGAACTAGTTTTGTCAATTCGTCTCTGTCAAATTGTCTGTTTATGTTGTAGTGTCATATTATGTAGATAGTAGATTTACTACTGTTCACTTGAAGGTTTTAACTCCTTTCATTCTTTAATGGTTTATAATTTTAACTATTACATTCTTCCTTGTTACCTATACTTGGTTCTTACTTATATTTATTTTGGTATTATTCACTCTTCTGGTGGTTTTAATGTTATGGAACTTTTGTGACGTTACAATATGAACGTGGAGGGATAAGGCAAAAACGAATTAGATAGAAAAGAAAACAGATTTAATGGCATTAAAATAAGTTAATGAGAAAAAATAATTTATTACAAGAAATGTACAAGGAAATGTAGGAAAATTAAATTACAGAAAGTATCAAACATTCTGAAAAACAAAACATTAGGAAGAAGATGACAAGGGAACCGTTAATACCTAAAAATG
Source organism: Magicicada septendecula (assembly GCA_034769895.1). Taxonomy (NCBI): domain Eukaryota; kingdom Metazoa; phylum Arthropoda; class Insecta; order Hemiptera; family Cicadidae; genus Magicicada; species Magicicada septendecula. The sequence continues at coordinate 67,725,551 of CM068367.1, forward strand.
GGTGTTAATGAGACTTGTTAATGGGAAAAAAGTAGCAGAAATCTGAAGTGTTGATCATGATACACAGATTATATTTTTAATGATAATAATAATAATTTAATATTATAATTATTATTATTATAAAATAATAATATTAATATTAACAATAATAATAATAATAATAATAATACTTATTAGCATTATTATTATTATGCACATAAAAGTATTTATTTTTTAAAGTATATAAGCGGTGAACTTCAACAAACCCATTTTTAAATGTAAAAGTGTGCGCACGTGCGTATGTTTACATTCGTGTGTGAGTCATATAAAATAGAAAACTTATTAATAAATTAGTCTGTATAAGTTTACAGTAGATTTTCCATAAGATTTGTGCATGCGTCAGTGGCTCTATACACCTAGGAATAAAATGCTCCAAAGGGAGACGCGAAGTAATTTTGAAAGGTATGTTGAACTACGAACAAGGGCACACAAAGTATGTAAGAAAAAGAAGAGAGACTGGATTCAAATGCAATTTCAAGAAATAGAAGAGTTAAACCAGAAAAATGAAGCCAAGAAGTTCTATCGTGCCATTGATAAGATGAAGAAAAATTTTCAACCAAAAATATTTGCCTGCAAGAACAAAGAAATAAATATGATAACAGAGGAGCAGATGGTACTACAAAGATGACATGAATATTTTGAGGAGATGTTGAATAATGACATGAGACGAGAAAGGAGAGAGGCTACAAGAGATGGAGAGAGGAGGACATTGAAGTACCAACAGTAGAGGAAGTGGAGAATGTGGTGTGTAAAATGAAAAATACTCGTGCTCCGTGGGAAGACAATATTGTTGCTGAGCTATTCAAATATGGAGGACACTCTGTAATAATGGAAATACATAAACTAATAACAGAAATATGGGAAAGGTTTTGTAAAATATATAAAAACACTTGGTAAGTTTCACAAATTTTTTAATTAACTCTGACAGCTGTTTCGACTAACTTAAGCCATTGTCAAAGAGCGAGTGAATGAAATTACTGAACACAGGATGTTAGAGTAGTGTAGGTGGTAAACATCTGTTTAGGGCGTATCTGGAACATCTGTGTTGTGATGGCGAGGGGGGGAGTGTGTGCATGAGACAAGGGAAGGTCTGGTGTCTTTAAAAACTAAATACAATCATGAATGCAAAATATAAAATTAACTGAACTAAATATAAACTGAATGCAAAATTTAAAATAATGATGAACATTCAAAATAATATAAAATAAACTAAACTAAATAACAGATTTTAATAAAGGGGATACACAAAATTCAGTCTGTTCATTGGTTAAATTTTTGTTATTTTTTATTGCTTTTTTAATTTCTAAAATTTCTAACTCTAACTACTACTCTAACATCCTGTGTTCAGTAATTTCATTCACTCGCTCTTTGACAATGGCTTAAGTTAGTCGAAACAGCTGTCAGAGTTAATTAAAAAATTTGTGAAACTTACCAAGTGTTTTTATATATTTTACAAAACCTTTGTATTAATATGTTTCACCAAGTCCCCAACGAGTCATCAATTAATATCGAGAAATATGGGAAACTGAAACCATGCCGGAGAAATGGAAAACAGGAATAATATGCCCTATCTACAAAAAAGGAGATAAAATGAGGTGTAAAAATTATAGAGGAATAACATTACTCAACGTTGGCTACAAGATATTTTTGGGTGTACTGAATAAGAGATAACAGAGATGTGCTGAAGAGATTATTGGAGAGTATCGGTGCGGATTTAGACGAAAGAGAAGTACAGTGGACCAATTGTTTGCTATCAGGCAGATGATGGAAAGGTTTTATGAACATGACACGGACCTGCATTTCTTATTTGTTGATTTCAAGCAGGCGTTCGACAACATGAATAGGCAAGAATTATATAGAGTAATGAGGGAATTCGGCATAGTTAACAAACTAATAAGATTAGTCGAAATGACAATGAAAGATACAAGGGCAAAGGTTAAAGTGATTAATAGGATGACTAAAAGCTTCATTTTCAGTAATGGAGTAAAACAGGGTGATGGTCTTTCTGCGGTACTGTTTAATTTGGTGTTAACAGTGTTATAAAGATGGTCGATCAAAAAGGGACAATATTTACAAAATCTAGCCAAATATTCGGCTATGCGGATGATATTGCAATTGTTGCAAGAAATGCAAACAAAGTTAGGGAGGTATATGAAGGTGATGGAAGTAGAAGAACAAAAATTGGGCTAAGTGTGAATGAGAGCAAGACAAAGTATATGATAATGTCGAAGTCTGCGGATAGAAGAAAACCTCGTGACCTGGAAATAAATGGGAAGCGTGTCAGGCTTTGAATATTTGGGCACTACAATATCGAATGATAATGACATTAAAAAATGCATTAAAGAGAGGATAAGGTATGCAAATAGAGCGTATTTTGCAAATATAAATATCTTTAGAAATAAAAATATAAGGAGAGAAACCAAGCTTAAAATATATCATTCGCTCATAAGACCTATTGTTGCCTATGGCTCAGAGGTGTGGACGATGACAGTGGAGGATGAAAAAAGTTTAAGAATTTTTGAACACAATATCCTACGAAAAATATATGGCCCAGTGAGGGAAGGCGAGAATTGGAGAATACGAAGTAACGCAGAATTGCAATAACTAATACATGAGAGGGACCTTGTAAAATTTATCAAGTCACAGAGGATAAGATGGTTGGGGCATGTGGAGAGAATGGAAGAGGATAGAATGAATAAGAGAATGATGCGGGGAAGACTCTATTGCGGAAGACAAAGGGGACAGCCAAGGATGAGATGGTTGGATGAGCTGTTGAAGGATCTGATGAAGTTGGGAGTTCGAGGATGGAGAGAGAGAGTGGCGGATAGAGATGACTGTTAATTTGCGCCTGACGCTTGTAGGGCATGCAACCTATTCGACACCAAAATCATGTTTTCTTACTTCAGAAAATAACAAAACCTAACCTCAACACCGCTTCCGAACGTCAAGGTCAAACTAGCTTCCCATGTATTTCTTATGGGCGAAAATTGTTTCCAATGGTCCCTCCTTTGAGGTCGGAATTTTCAAACTTGTCGCAGCTGGAAACAGACTTCGCTATCTTATAACACACCTTTCACAGTATACGTAACAAATTAGAAATCATTGAAAAGTGATCGATAAATATTTTTAAAAAATTATTGAAAGTATGCTATTTGACCTTCAAAATGTGAAGAATATTACAAAAACATGTTTTTACAACATGGCTTTTACTTGTATAAACAGTTTAATCAACTTGAACTCGTTTCTGATGTTGTGAACTGGTTTTCTACGAACTTTCATTAACTCTAATGTAATTTTACATTTGTTTATTAATATAACTGTGAATAAATTAATAAATAACCTGGCAAAACCAGGCTGTAATGCGTTAGATGACTATGGTATTTTTAATATCGTGGAATCAAATAGATCTTTTCAAATTTTTCTTTATGACGTCAAGTTGACAACACTATGTACATGTGTGCGTGTGTGTGTGTGTGTGTGTGTGTGTGTGCGCGTGCGTGCGTGTGCGTGTGCGTGTGCGTGATTTACTTTAAATGGTTATAGCGGATTCATGACAAAATTTTAGTGTTACAAGTGCTAAATGAGAATTTTGTTATGTAAATTTTTCAAACGAACGTATGAGAATTTTATTGAAACAAGTACTTTAAGTTTTATAACTAATTTTTCATGAATAATTTAACACTCCAGATCATGTCTAATAGGTAGCAGATATGTAAGCCCACTAGCCTATAAAAACGAATGTAGGCTAAAACGAACGATTAATTTATGATAAGTTTCGCTTAATGTTAGATGCACCGATAAAACGCACCCGTGCGCACACGCATGCACACACACACACACACACACACACACACACACAAGGTGTGTTATCTCACAAATGTAACAAATAATGAATACATGTGTGCAGTGGTTAATTTCTAAAATTATAGGTGCCGGAATGCATCATTTCAAAAGTTGTACAGACACAAATATACTGTACTTATATATTAGCGTATAAGTTTACATCAGGTTATTACAAAGAAGGTCTACATTTTTAAAACCTTATAAAATATGTAACATACGTACAAACTTGTACCTATCTAAAAAGGTAATAAAGTTTTCTGATATTTCAAAAGAGCTTCATCGTCATGTCAGCTGCATGACAATCGAAAACATGTCACTCATGATGGCATCATCCCGGAGCCTCAATCAAACTCTAAGTGATGGTTTTGGTGGTTCAGACATTTTCAAAAAGTTTCTATAGTTTCATCATTGTGTCGTCATATTGTTTGTTTCTTGACCTTTCCTTACTTTTTGTGTCCAATGCTGTATGATGGCCAGAAATCTGCCTTCTCACATTCAATTGAAGATATTGTTATTAAATATCACTATTGCATTAACGACTCGGAACACTAGGTTTTTTATAAGTAAAAGCATAAAGTTTTACCTTACAGCCTAAACCGGTTTAGCCTGTAAGGTAAAACTTTATGCTTTTACTTATAAAAAACCTAGTGTTCCGAGTCGTTAATGCAATAGTGATATTTAGTTAAGTAACGGACACGTCATGGACAATGAAATCCAATATTGTTATTGATTAAATAGCATATTTTAAGATAGAAAGACTCTCCGGAAAAATTCTGGAATGCACATATTCTCGGAACCTCCCAATCAGTTGCCTTTCATGTATTCTTGGATTTCGTTGTCCATGACATGTCCGTTAATTTAACTAAATATAATTAAATCACTACCGACTTGGAACACAAAGTTTTCGGAAAACTTTGTGTTCCAAGTCGTTAGTGATTTAATTATATTTAGCCTTTCATGTAGTTTTAATTTTAAAGCAAGTTTTTTAATTTCATTTTCTACATAGGTTATTGGGACTTTGAACGATAGTAGTTAAATAAAGATTAGTGCTGGTGTTTGATTTTGACAAATGTTTAGTTTTGTAGTGGGGCTGATGAGGGGCACAATTTAAAAAGTAGTAGTAGATTTTTGTAATTATTAGGTTTATCTTTTCATACATTTTTTCAGTAATTTTGTTTTTGGATCCAAGAGATTCCGGAATACTGTTCCGGCGCGTTCCCCCTGAAATCAAGCCTGCATGTGTGTATGTAATAATTATGTGTGGGGGGGTTGTTCACTCGCATGTACTTCTTTTAACATTTGATTTTTCTAATTGCAAAGGATATTTATTTATCCTTCACTCTTAAACCAAAAAAAAATTAGTTATGTCTGTTATAGAAAACAAGGTCTTATGAACATTCATTTTTATTTAAAAATTTAAATTTGCTATCTTAAGTATGCAAAAATAAACATATAAACTAAATTTTTTGTATTTGTATATACAAAAACATGTAAAATAAATTGTATATACAAAATGTATAAAGAAATAATTGTAAGTAAAAAGAAAAGTAATGCAAGTCCATGAGTCATTAATTTTTTACAAAAACTAAATTAAAATGTTGCACAATCAAAAAGGAACAATTTTTTTTAATATACTTCACTGTTATTAACAGATTATAAAATTTAGATTTAACATTTGTAAAGTTTTTGAAGAACAGAATAGCATTATTTGTCTACATAACATTAAATTATTTCTCAAACAAAAATTTTCATTATGATATTTAATTAATATTTAAATGTTTATTGCTTTTCAGGTTACATTTGTGGTGTGTTACTATTTTGAAGTTATAATATCTTGGAAATAACAAACAATAATTAAAACTTATACAATTTGATCACCGAGAAATAATGGTCATTCTCACAAGTACATACTAACGAAAAATTAATTATTTATGTTCATAAAAATATCAGTTTATAACATTTCAATAATTATTTTGCTAACAGTTCAACATTCGACATGTGAGGGGGGATACAATGTAGTGGTATATACAGGTCAAAAGCTTGATGTTTCCTGAGGTAACTGAGGAATAGTCAAGGAAGTGGTTAATTGCATGCTTTTTCCTGTTTCTCAGTGTATCTTGTACAAAACAATGGGAAACAAACTGTCACTTCTGACTTTTTCAAATAGTGATGAACAACATGTATTGTAAAACAGTAAACAACAATATATTGTAATACTTTGAATATTGTAGTTTTCTATCTAATGTGTCCAATCAAAGAGAACAAAAAGTGAATTAATGTTGAACTGTAAATAACAGCACATATATTCTGCAATAATGACAACAGGACAAGGTATGCTAGTTTTATATTCTTATCAAATTGTGTAGTTCATTAATAAGATGTTTACTTGTATACCTATTAGACCAACAACAAATTGCTGCACTGTTTTCTAAATTCTATATGAACTATAACTTCATCTACAACAGCAGGTAATTTCAATACCTTGAAGTTAAATTTCAATAGTTAAAATCACTGTCATCCCATCTAATAGGCATTGCTCCAACTTCGTCATGCTTATTTGTTAATCTGCTAAATGTCGTATTCTGGATGAGGCCTTTCAGTGTTTCCACCATTTTCAATCCTAAATCAAAACTTAGTTCTAAATACTAGGTTATGATTTAGGACTTGAAGGCCTAAATCAGGTGGTGGAAACACTGAAAGGTGGAAACGTCAAGAACATGACATTTAGCCGGTTAGCAAATACGAACGACGAAGTTGGAGTTACAGATACTCCTAATTCAAATAACAAGATTAATAATAGGCATTGTTTGAACATTTTGGAGAATCATATGTATAACTCCTTTGAGTGTATTATAACTTAGTAAAAAAGATTTAACAGTATTTTCTTCATAGATATGTGTAAACACATAATTATTTCGCAAACAGAAATTTTCTTTATGATATTTAGTTACATAATATTTAAATTTTTACTGCTTTTCAGGTTACATTTGTGATGCATTACTTTTTTGAAGTTATAATATCTTGGAAGTAAAAAACAATAATTAAAAATTACATAGTTTTGATCACCGAGAAATAATGGTCATCCTCACATGTACAAACTACCAAAAAATTAATTATTTATGTTTATAAAAATATCAGTCTATAAACTTGTTGAAATGAAGCTTAGAATAAATTAAAATACAACAGAAGACATTGTACAGCAAATAAACTAAATTAATAAAAATCTCTACTTGGAATTTATCTGTGACAGTTTCTGTCTGTGAACAACTTCTTTTGTTTTAAGGACCCATTTTTTTGTAGGTGATAAAATAATTTTTAATGTATGGGATGTTTTAACATACAAAAAGCTATGTTCCAGTCTCTTAATAGTTGGCACAGCTTCCTTTTTCTGTTTTGGATAAACGGGAATAGGTTTTAACTTGAAGACAAGAATAAGGAAGCAGAAATTGTTTTATCAATATTATTGTCATTTCCAATCCGGAGTATAGGTCACTGGCATGTTTGTTCTACTCTTTTGCTTCTTAGTGAATCCATATTTCAGTACCATGCATTAAGACTGAGGTAGCCATTGTATTATAAAATTCCATTTTAGTTTCTTTCCTCACTTTATGTTACAGGGCTTTCTTTAACATACTATGCACTTATATGAACTTATGAATTAATATGTCACGGGTCCATATTAATATGTCACGGGTCCATATTAATATGTCACGGGTCCATATTTTGTGGATTCGGGTTTAGTATGCCCAACGTACCTTAAGTGGATTCTCACTTTGCTTCAACTGTTTTTATGGGAGATCTTTTCTTCTTTCCTGCTTGCTCTCTCATGTTTTTGAAGTGAGAACTTCATATGTGGCACTATGATGCCTGGCTCACTCCTATACACTTCTTGCTCCTAGGAGAGTAAATTGATTCAACATGTAACAAAATGTGTAATGAAAAAGTAGTGTTGTCAGGTCAATCAAACCTCTTTTCTCCACTACTACAAATATGTGTGCTTTAAGCAAAGCATATTTTAAATAATGTGACCACACTCAAAATGTTTAAATTCTATTACAAGAATAATGTAAATATTAAAAATAATTTTTTTAATGGAGAAAGTGTACGCACATGCTGAGAGATCGAGCTGTATGTTTTTGAAATCCTTTTCATGTATTTATTTCATTATGAGCCTAATATATTTACAGAACTTTCCAATTATTCAATTCATAAAAACAATTTAAAATCAGTGACTCCTATTTTTTATTATAATATTTATAGTATTGTCAATGAGAACGTTTGGGTAGATGTTCGAAATGTCAAAAGAGTATAATTTTGTCTCTTTGTTTACATTGTACGTTTTGTAGTTAATCCACGAGTTCAATTCTGATATTTTGACAGTATTTGGCTGCAAGTTTTTTTGTATTTCAAAATTCAGTTTAGTTATTTACCCATTTTATAATATGTAAAAAGTGGATTTATTAAACTGTGTACATAATGTAATACATAATATAAATACTATAAATATATGATAGACTATATAATTATAATGTAAATATATAGTTACATTGGAAAAAATTATCTGTACATATTGTTTGTATATGTACGTATACTAAAAATAAAACCACATGATGTGAAATATGTTCATTTATTTGATTTACATTTATTTTCATTGTAAATATTGATTTATTATACTAAAATATATACAAACACCACTATGCCCTCATCTTATTTAATTATCCGTTCATCCTTATTTGAATATAATTCTTTATAGCAAAATCTCTTTTCCTTTAAATACATATGAGCAAACTTTTACACATTGAATCAGTTCACTCGCCACTCGACACTGAACTTCTCACTTCTGGCGTGTGTCCCACGGCACACCAAATTTTTTCTGACCCCAATGCTACTGGAATATTCAACAGTTATAGTATCTTTCATTTTGAAGTGAATTTCTTTCTTTACTGGTCTTTTGGAGAGATAAACGTGTGGATACATCACAATGGCCAGAAAAGTCCAAGGAGCAAGCAAGTCACGAGCCCAAGAAATAGCAAACCTATCATATGTGTTGCCCATCTACGTGTTGGTAGCCTGCGATTGAGAATTTACTCTTATTCAGATTCTTAAAAGTAAATATAATTAAATCACTACTGACTCGGAATACAAATTTCTGAGTCGGTAGTGATTTAATTATATTTAGTTAATCAACGGACACATCATGGACAACGAAATCCAAGAATCTTAAAAGTAATCAGCTGGATGGATCAAAACAGTATTCGACTAGAAACAAAGTGACATTTTAAATACTGAATTTTAGAACACCACGATTTACATCTTTTTAATTGACTGCTGTATTGTTAGATTTTCGAACAGTATTTCATATTAATTAAGTCTGAGCAAAAAGACAAAAACACACCTTACAATCTGCATTCATTTATGCATCATCCATTACAACAGCTTAATTTAGAAATAAAAATACAGAAAATACTGTGGTAGAATAACAATTTTCTGTATATTAATCCCAAGAAAATGGAATTTTAAATTTATTTATGTTTGTATATACCAGCTATAATATACAACTTACCATAATGTATTTTCAAAAACTTATAGAAATGACGTCTAACATTTTGTGTATTTAACAAATTAAATGTTTTTATCCTTTAATTATGTCCCCTAAATATTGTCTTTTAATTAAACGTATTTTCCAAAAAGAGATGTGCATAAAAATTACTATATATTGCTTATTAAATATTATAAACTTAATTGTGTGTGTGTGTGTGTCAGGGGCACGTGCGCGCGCCCAATTGTGTTATTACAATTGGCTTCGTACCGTTTTAACTTAATTAACTTTAAAATAATACGGCGTTTAATTCCTATTTAAATGTTTTCAAGACTAGGACTAAGTTACAAAAGTAACCACTAGATAGCATATGAATGTACTTTTCTAGAACCACTTGGATTAAACGAAGTCGATAGCGCGCGTTTTCATGCATAATCTCACGTTTTCTTTTTTTTTGCAATAAAATATTTATCTTTTTTACGATATTAATAAAATTGTAAGATTCATTTTTAGGTATAGGAAAGAAATAAAAGTATGTACGGATTTTCTACTCCAAGTTAAAATGACTTTGTAGTATTGTTCAACTAATTACCGCTAGATGGCAGGAGAATGTACTTTCCTTAAGTTTAATCTGCGTTATTTATTTGCAGAATGGTTTTGTTTGAATGTCTAAACAAAATAATGTTCATACGTAATATGGATTAGAGATATGTTTTATGATTAACAGTAATTATTAATACACTACAGTTTCCTAATTACCCAGTTTGGTGTAAGTAGGGCACATGTTAAACTGCGTAATTTCATTCCATTCCATAAACCATGCTATATGTAATGTAACACAATTTTTTCAATCCTTTGTTATTACTGTATAAGGAATAATAAGTATATGCACTTTGACACAGAAGGTAGTACTGTACTTAAATATTTATAAGTGCATACTCTGTATTGCAACACAAAGGTGAACAAATTTAGAATTTATGGCTGTGTATTTGGTTATATAGGTTATGGGTGCATGAGTTTTACAAACAATGAATTCTATAAGCATACTTTTAAATTACAATTATGTAGGTAAATAAACGTCAGGAATACAATATTCATATTTTTGTCTCATTTAATTATATACATTGTACTGATATCAGTATATGACTAACTAAATTTTAGCTTAAAATGAACTAGTTTAACCCTAGAACAGTACCCTTCCCAAATCAGCACTTGTTGATACCTACCGTCATTTTGACGGACAAAGGTATTTTATCTCTTTTGATAGACATTATAATGGGATAATAATAAAAGAATAAAAAAGTAGGGTAGGAAAAGGATTTTTAAAAAACAAATGCATTTCTGTACAATTTTCATTAAAAAAGTAATATAAATTTTTCAAAACATACACTTTGTGATTTTTACAAAACAGAGTGTTACTAACATTACAGACCTCTTGTCTATTTAAATTGAAGAAAATTGAACTAAAGAGATTATTACATTTGCACTTCTGCTTTGAAATCAATAAGAAAATGTACTAAAAGTGTTCTTACTAACTATTATTTATTTGTATGAATCTAAAACGAATGCAATAGAACAGTCGAATTTGAAACTTCAAACAAAATTATAAAAACAGCTGTCTATAGTAATATTCTTTAGCAGTCTAAATAAAACTTCTTTTGGTGTTATCTACAAATCGGAGCATTGCATTTTTCACAGGAAACTGCAGTCATCTGTTTCTTTGAGTAGTGGCAAAAGCGGCATGTCCTGCATCCTGTCTTTTCTTCGGCAGATGACGATTTTTGCTGAGACGGTTTTGTTGACGACTCTTGTAGGACATTTTTTATGATTTCCCTCAACTCTGAGGGCAGTGTCGATATCGCTAATCGAGTTCTTTGCCAATTGTTCACCAACTGTGTGTGAAGTTCGAGAGCGAAACAGTAACATGACAACGGCTTTTTTGTTGTGGCAAACTTTCTGTAATAGTTGGTAACATATATCACATAGGAATTGACTAAGGCCAGATTTATCATATTAAAAAAGAAGCAAAGAGGCCATCTTTTGGTTTTCCTGCTGCAGCTCATGGCTTTACATAGCTGATCGGTGGTATCAACTCCACCTTTGGTTGAATTACGGTATATGTTGATATCAGGGGCGTATCCTGCTTTGACAAGGTGGGTGTGCTGCTTAAAAAATAATCATATCCGTCTACTATGAAACTATTTAATTATCAAGTTTATAAGCTGCATTATTTAGGGAAATGCAACAACAAAATAATAATAATAATAATAATAATAAAAGTATCCTAAAAGTTAGTTCAGTCAACTTTTCTCCTGTTTACATATCTATTTATAAATAAGTTCTGCTCTTCTTTCTTTACATAAAAACTTCTCAATTACCCTTTCATGAAATGAGTCTTTGAGTCTCAGTCTGTGGAGTATTTCTTTCTCAATAGAAATAATACTTAAACTGCTTAACCTGTCCTCGCTCTGAGTGCTCCTGCAGTAGTTGTGAATGCGTTTTAGAGCCGAAAAAGAACGTTCAACTGAACTTGTGGTACTTGGTATAGTCAGAATTGACTCAGCTAACATGTATACTTCTTTGAATGCAGAAATTAAATCATTGTTCTTTAGAAACCTGACCAACTCAAAGACATGTAGACCATGAAATTCATCACTGGAATATACCACTAAAAGTTCACTTTTGAGTCTTACAAGATCAAATAATGACTCATACACTGATCCTAAGGACTCCAGAAGGACAGATGGATAATTTTCCTTGTAAATGGAAAATTTATTAGGTGAGAGGAGATGACAGAATCTCAACTTCGAAACTGAACCATACCACACATCTATTTGTTGCACAAATTGTCAATGATTTCACAGAACAATCGACGACAATAGTTGTCCTCAGAGTCCTGACAAATTCTTTTAGTTCTAGGCTCAGCTCCTCTCCTCTCACCTTTAGCTGCTATCCATAGGGCATCAAAACCACTTTGTCTCTCACTTTGCAATTGTTGTACAGTATCAATAACTTTTTGATGACAGTACATTATATCTACAGATTCACGCTGGAGAATATTATACAGTACATCTGTGTATGAAAACAGCTTGGAAAATACTTCCAACAAAAATACGGTATTGAACTCACTCAAAAAAGAGAGAAAACCTCTTGATTTGACTACTGTATCACTTTCCCATTCACTACAGTTTTCCACAATACTTTCAAAAAATTCCATAAGTTGAACACTATATTCTTTGACAGTTTGCACTAACCTTGAAGTAAAATTCCATCTGGTAGGAGCAACTGATGTCAGTTTTCTCTGTACAAATTCTTCCAAAGCAATTGTCCTTTTTGAGGATTTGGAAAAGAACGCTGGAAGCCCACTAAAAAAAAATCCTGCAGTCTTTTATATTTGAGAGACATTGTTGAAGAACTAAGTTTAAAACATGGGCATAACAATGTGTAAAGAGAGCCTTTGGGTAAGATTCTAGAACTTTAGCTTGAAGCCCGTTCAAGTGACTGCTCATTACTGCGGCACCATCATACGTCTGCCCTACCAATCTGTCACTGATATTAAACTCTTCCACGAAACTTGCCACATATCCAAATAGTCCTTCAGCTGTTCTATCTGAACTTACGTCAGTAAATCCAACAAAGCGTTCACAAGCAGCACCATCCTTAACAAACCGGAGCACAGTTGAAAGTTGGGATTTACATGAGATAACAGACGACTCATCCAGCATGATAGAAGTGAAGGTTGCTGAAGAAACTTCTTCCTTTATTTCGTCTATAATAACATCCCGTATAGCATGGATTATGTCATTTTGTATTGCTGGAGATGTACCTCGAAACACAGTAGCTGTTTTTAGATGGTTGTCTAAAAGAGGATCATATGCTCTGAGTGCCTCAAGAAACTCCAAGTAATTTCCTTTGTCTAATGAGTCGGCTGATTCATCATGGCCTCTCAGAGGAAGTTCCTGCTTTGCAAGATAACAAACAGCATCTATTAATCTCGTCAATATGTCTCGATTTTTTTTAACAAGCTCATTGTGTTTGCTGATATTGTCTTTATGTTGGGAGTCAATTAAAACGTCAATTCTCTGCTTTCCAAACATCTTGCATTTAAGAAATGATTCTACATGAGACTGCGATCTTTCGTGTGGTTGCTGTGCAGAGGATAAATGACTGAGATCGGAAAATCCAGTTTTCGTCCACACACTTTTTTCTTTGGAAGAAAGAATACATGGCCAACAAAATAATTTATTTAATTTCTCACAGACAGTTAACCATGGAATCGAATTGAAAGATGATACTGAAAAGTGTCTAGTGTATTCTTCCTTTTTGCCCTTGCGTTTAGTTGTTAAATTAGGCAACGGAGGGCACGGTCTTCCATTTGTAACAATTTTAAGTTTTTCTTCGAAACTTCTACATGAAAATCCATTTTTCAAAATGTCATCAATTGTACAATTATGATTTTCCATGATTTAGAAGCACATCACAAAAACAGAATCACGATTCAACAGAAATTATTCGAAAATCTCAAAGAACGTTAGAAACCATAAAACTCTCGGCACGCCTGGTTGGTGCGGTACTGAAGCCGCACTCAAGGCACGCTAACACCGCTGCACCCCCACTTTACCTCTCCGCTCCCCTCTACAAGTCTAGCATGCACTTCTCGCCAGTCAGCTACCTCAGCAATAGCCTTGAGAGGTGCGGCCGCTCCCAGCCCACACATTCCTTGCAATAACACATCTTCATTTGAAACATATGTAGAGTTTTAAATTATTTATTCACAGCAATAATTTTGACGCGTGAGGCGCACACGTCGCACATATGGAGAATTCACGCCTGGTTGATATTATTTCTGGTAAATTTGTCTCTTCATTTACCGTTCCTTCCAAATGCATACAAGAAGCCAGTTACAATTTTGTTTTTCTTTTGGCATGTAAGACAAAATGGTACAATTCTTGTCATAAAGGAACCTAGAACTTTTCTCTTTCCGACCACTAAACTTTAGATCTATAAATTCTTTTGGAAGCTCCCTTTTATTTTTTCTAATGGTTCCCACAACAATAAGTTTTCTTTCCTCAAAAAGTCTGTTTACCAAGGGAATATTCGTGAACCAATTGTCCAGTGTCACGTTGCGCTGTGTGCCTCGGATGCTTGCAGTCAATTTGTCAGCGTAGTAATCAGGAGCTGGGGTATCAGCAGGAACAGAGCCTTTTCCTGTGTATACTTCTGCATCCACCATATAAGAGGTGCTACTGTCGCACAGCATTATTATCTTAATGCCATACTTGTTAGGTTTAGAAGGGATGTACATTTTGAACCCACACCGTTCCCTAAATGCTACCAATTGTTCGTCTATTGTTACATAAGAGCCAGGTTTATAGTATTTTTTACAATTGTCTACAAAGATATTCCAAATGTCTAAAATTGGTGCCAGCTTTGTGATCTTTACTCGCTCTTTTCTCGTCTCCTTTTCATCAAATCTAAGACATGCTAAAAGAAAATCAAACCGGAACTGGGACATTCTTGCACGGTAAGAGTTCCCTGAGATTTTACAGTCAAACAAAGCACTAGAATGAAGATGATTGCCTTTCAAAGCAGCAGATAAAACAAGAAAACCAAAAATTCCTTTTATTTCTTCTCTTGAAGTATTTTTCAAGCTCCCCCAATTTTGTCTTGTGTATTTTTCTCTTGATTTTTCAATGGCAGTATTTGTATGGAGCACAATTTTATCTATTACATTGTCTGACAAAAATAAAGAAAAACATTCTAGAGGATAATAAGTGTATTTGTTTTCTGGTGTTGGACCAGGTCGCACATGAACCACATTTCTAGCAGCAGTTTTATTTTGTAAAGAGATTGGCTTGGAGTTCCAGTTATATCCACTTTTTCCAAATAAGATTGGCTTTTCCGAAGAAATTATAAATTCACAATCCATGGTAGTTCTCTTCATCATACACTGAGATGTACCTGAGTTTTCTGAATTCTTTTCTTCCTTTTCTTTCCCTTACTGCTGTCTCCCCAGTGTTCAAGGGTGCTGTCATTGGTAAAAGTAGATGGTAAGCAAGGAGCTTCCATATCAGAGGAAGGGTCTATAATGGTCAGCGGTCTAAGTTCATGAACAACTATTTCAGGAATTTCATGGGGAGTGCCTTGGTCTATTCCACGTAAAACCCTAATCGCTTCTGCAATGGTTTCTCCTGTCATAAAGTTTTCATCAAGTAGGTTGGAAGGTGCGACTAATTCACAGTCACTTTTGGCAGAGTCGTCATCATGAATTTCAGACTCCGTGAAGTCATCGTCATCTTGTTCCTCTTCACTCAGTTCTGCTAGTACTTTCAAATAATCTTTTTCATGAACAATCTCTCTGTTCATTTTCCCTGAAAAGAAAATGCAACTTCACAAATAGGACAGAGGAAAGATAATTGAAAAACTGAAATATAATAAGCCCAGCTGATGTAATAGAGAAAACAATAGGAAAAGTGAAATCTACTACTCACCGACAATTTGACAGGTAAGCACTACTCTCTGTCAAAAAGTCAGATATATATTTACGTATATAGCTACTGACCGACAAACTGACGGGCATACCTGGTTTTGTAACCTTCATAGCGACGTCAGAAGAAATCCAGCCTCTACTCTCGTAAGTGCCGAATAGCCTACTAACACCTGTTAGCACATACACTGCTCCCCCACCTCTGGTATGAAAGCATAAGTGGGGAGGAGGCATAAGAGTTGAAGTACCTGTCATTTTGACAGATAGGTAGCGTTCTAGGGTTAAAGAAGAAGAAATTATTATACAGGTTACAGGTGATTAGTTACAGGCTTATTAGTTTACAGGTGATGTATTTCTGTATGCGAGTTTAATAGAACTATTTCAATAATATTTAACGACAATATGTGCTCCCTTTTTCCTGCAAAAACATTTTGAATTTCTTCAATCCATGTCATAATCCTTGACTTCTTCCATAATTCTTTTTCTACCCAAAATTTCATAGCTTAGTTTCTTAATAATTGTACTATATGTTCCCATTGTTTATGTGTAATGTGGCTTATTGAAATAGTTTGTACATGCTACAGTAGAAATTGTTTGTACCTCTTTGTTAAACTATTTTTTCTTCCTGCAGCTGACATTCTCTTCCACCTTGTTAAAGATTATTCTTGACAAAACTATATAAAGGCCAATATCTATATAAAGAATATTTGCCATTAAAAATGTGGACAGTAAACAAAAAAAATATGTAGCTAATAACAATTTCTAAACAGTCAAACTACACCAAAATAGAAATAAATACACAGATTGTATTCAGTAAACAAATCATTTATTTCTTTCAGAATGATTATTATGATACACATGACTGTTACAATCAAATTATCAGAACACAACTTTTTGTGTGTGAGGGGAGTGGCACATCCAATGTGTACAACAATTTTCTATGGAGCATTGCTCAGAGCAAAGCTATGAATCTACAGGGTAAGTCAAAAGGTAAAGGCAAATTTTATTTTCCCTGCTGCAATGGATGGCAGCACTGACTGAACAATGACATATCATAACCTCAAGGTTTTTTTGTTCTTTAGCTGTGTTGTTTCAGTGCTCAGCTCCATTTGTAGTGATTTCAGGGCATTTTATTATGAGTGCCCTGTTGTCCATGTGCACCAAGGAAGAAATGAGGGGAGTGGTACGTTTTCTACACTCTGAAGGGACTAAACCTGCGGAGATTATTCGCAGAATGCAGCAGCAGTACAGTGAGAGCTGTCTTAGTGAACGCAAAATTTATGAGTGGATAAATCGCTTTAAAAATGGTCTTGTATCTATCTGCGATGAAGAGCGTTCAGGTAGGCCATCCACTTCGAAGACGGACAAGAACATCGAGACAGTTGAGCGAATGATTCATGATGATCATCGTGTCAAAATTGATGATATTGCGCATGCGTTGAACATTAGCCACACACGGTTCAGCAGTTGCAATCATCCACGAATCACTAAATTATCGCAAAGTGTGTGCTCGTTGAGTACCACATCGACTGACAGACCAGCACAAACAAAAACGTTTGGAAATTTTGAAATCACATTTAAGGCGTTTAGAAGAGGAAGGAGAAGAGTTTCTCAGTCGCATAGTAACAGTTGTTGAGACGTGGATCCATCACTTCGAACCACAGAGTAAGCGGCAGAGTATGGTGTGGAAACATCCATCCTCGCCTACAGCAAAAAAGTTCAAAAGACAAGTTTCTGCAGGAAAGTTGATGATGACAGTTTTTTGGGATATGAAGGTCCACTTCTAATTCATTACACTCCTAAAGGTCAAACAGTGAATAGTGACAGCTACTGTGAGCTACTGCGAGATCTGAAACCCAAAATCAAAACAAAGAGACGAGGAAAACTTTCAAAAGGTGTGGTTTTGCTTCAGGACAATGCCCGTCCTCATACTGCGGGGAAAACGATCCAGTGCATTCAAGATCTTGGTTTTGAGCTGCTGGAGCATCCGTCGTACAGTCCTGACCTAGCTCCAAGTGATTTTCACCTTTTTGGTCCGATGAAGGAGCACCTGCGTGAATCCAAGTTTTCGTCGGATGACGAGGTTGTGGAGGCGGTGCGCGAGTGGCTGTGGACGATGCCACAAATCTTCTTCCAGGACGGAATTATGAAGCTTGTCAAGAGATGGAGCAAGTGCATAGAAGTTGAGGGAGATTATGTAGAGAAATGATGTTACTTGTCATCTTGTTTCACAATAAAAAGTTCCTTTTTAAAAATTTGTCTTTACTTTTTGACTTACCCTCGTACATAAAGCTGAAATTTAGCTAAATATAATTATTTCACTACCGACTCAGAACACTAGGTTTTTTATGGGTAAAAACGTAAAGTTTTACCTTATAGCCTGAACCGGTTTTCGCTTTTAAAAAGCTTCTTCAGAGTTTTTAAAAAGCTTAAAAAGAAATCCAAGAATAAAATATATCTTTGAAATTTCACGGTTTATCTGAGTCATCTGATTCAAAGTGAACAATGTACATGTTCATCAAAAAAAATTTATTTTTTAGTATCTAAAGTATATTCTCACTTCTTCATTATGCTGTAAGTTTAACTATTTGCTCGTACAGTAAGTTACAAATGTTGACGATTATTAGGCCAAAGTTTTAAATGATACATAAGAATTTAAATAATCTTCACTTGATTTATATATAATTCAAAGTTATTTAGATACATTTTTTTAAGTCACTGTACACACAGTGCATTTTTTTGTGCAGCCAACAGTAGCCAGTTACAAAAACCTGATAGCTTGAAAAGAATTTTTTCTTTCACCACAGTCAAACTCACAAGGAAACCACTGTTAAATAATACTCGGATTTCCTTGTCCATGATGTGTCCATTACTTAACTAAATATAATTAATTCACACCGACTCGGAACACAAAGATTTTATGGGTAAAAACGTAAAAGTTTTACCTTATACCCAGTTTACCTGAACCAGTTTTCACTTTTAAAAAGCTTCTTCAGAGGCTGCTGTTGGGAGCACTGTCCGTCTTGTTCTTGGTGACGGTATCGACTTTTGAAGGATCTATGTTGTGTGTGTGGGATGTGATATGTTTGAATAATGCGTGTGATTTGAATTGTGTCTGTTCATTTAGGATGTCGTTTTTATGTGTTTTCGTGTGTTTGTATATTTCCAATTGTTCAAGAGTGTCTAGTTTTCGGCCTTTTGTGTGCACTTCTAGAATGTCCATGTTATTATCGATGTTTTTGGTTCAGGCTAAAATCAAAAACTGGCTCAGGCTATAAGGTAAAACTTTTACGTTTTTACCCATAAAAAACTTTTGTTCCGAGGCGGTAGTGAATTAATTATATTTAAATAATACTGTTTTTTGGTGGAAAGGTATGTAACATTCTAGCATGAACTGGGTAAAGTTAACTTACTTTATTGCCAGAACTGGGTTTGCCTTTCTCATTACTTTATACTGTCCAGGGGGTGACTATTGAACAATGGGATGGCCAAGGAGTGGTTAGTAGGGATTACAGCTTCCCCCCTTTGGATAGATCACAGTCTTATAAATTAAATCTGCAGACAGGCCTTCTGGTGGTCTGTATATAACAAACAGGATGCTAGCCAGTCAGTCTTCTACTACTTTCAGTACCTCTATCTCTGTTTATTATCAAACACTTACCATCATTAAAAAATCCTGGTCTACAACCTCTTCTGGAATAAATCTTGGTCAGTAAACCATCCCCCCCCCCATAGAAAAATCCTGACCTTCACTGGTATATGTGGCAAACAATGTCATATGCACAACAAAGTAGCCTCACACAGAATCATTTGCACGTTTTTCTGGTTTATGATGGTGTTGTACATAACACTCACATTTTATACATGATAATGGTTATTTGTATGAAAATATTATCTATATGCAAGAAACTCAAATACAAAACAGTATGAAATTGTGTAAAGAATCCAGGTAGATAGACTACATCAGTTGGTTTCAGAAAGCTTTGTATTAAAATTTTAATCCCTCATAAATATCAGAATAGGCCCAGCCTGTCTTAGTTCCCTTAAAATCCTCCCTGATTTTTAATCAACTGTATGTGAATTCTACAGTTGACAGTTGTCTTTTCCTTCTAGTGCCTTCACAACCCAGGTTTTAGCCTTCTCATCCATTTTCCTCCATCATCCTCTCACCATATAACCTTTTCCGATCTCTTGCTCCCAAGTCTCTCAAATTATCCACTATGTCGTCCAATAAACTGCTCCACACTCTCGTTCATCTCACCATTATTTTCCAGTTTAATACTATCTCAGGAGTTCTCAGGTCATCCACACTTCTTACATGCCTCACCATGTATTACATGCCTTCTTACAGTCTTATATTTGAATTTCTAAAAATCATACTATATCAGTATGAACTTCATAATACCTTGTGATCCAGTTCATAATTCATTATTGTGTGTGTGTGTGTGTGTGTGTGTATGTGTAACTTTATTAATACTTAAGTTTTTATCTAAAGCACCACATTATACAAAACAAGCCCAGGATCAGGTGTACTAAGAAGAACACAAACTGAAACTTAAAGAGTACCAAAGAATATTCTTGGATTTTGTTATCCATTACATTTCCGTTGATTAACTAATTATAAGTATAATACTACCGACTCGGAACACAAAGTTTTTTATCGGTAAAAACATAAAATTTTATCTTATAGCTTGAATTAGTTTTTGGTTATTATAAGCTTCGTCAGAGGCTGCCACTAGGAGTGCTGTCCGTCTTGTTTTTGTGACGGTGCCGTTGTTTGAAAGATCGATATTGTGTGTGTGCGGTGTGATATGTTCGAATAATAGATGTGATTTGAATTGTGTCTCTTCATTTAGGATGTCGCTTTTATGTGTTTGTATATTTCTAGTTGAAAACTGGTTCAGGCTATAAGGATAAAAAACTTTGTGTTCCGAGTCAGTAGTGTTATACTTATAATTAGTCAAAGGGTATTATTCATAAGGGTAAAGGAGTAGAGGAGAAGGATAGTCACTGTTTGACGTGAATACTTCTATTTCAAGAACCAAAATGTACTATTACAATGTGGAATATAAGTATTTCAGATAAACATTTTTAAAAATTCCTACCTTATTGCCTGAACAAGTTTTGCGAGCTTCATCAGAGGCTGCTGCTAGGAGCATTCCCTGTTCTGTTTTTGGTGATGATGCTCTAGTTCAAAAAATCGTTGCTGCAATTTAAATTGTGTCTGTTTAGGATGTTGTTTCCACACATTTTCATGTGTTTATATATTTCTAGTTGTTCAAGTGTGTATAGTTTTCAGCCTTCTTGTGTACTGTGTGTATTGTTAAAAATTTTAAAGTTGATTTTTTACATATTGTTATATGGTAAGAGAATGTTCAATTCTCTTAATGTTTATACATTCTTATAATATGATAATTATTAAATATAATTAATTCACTACCGACTCGGAACACAAAGTTTTTTATAGGTAAAAACATAAACGTTTGTTTTACCTTATAGCCTGATCCAGTTTTCACTTTTAAAAATCAAAAACCAGTTCAGGCTATAAGGTAAAACTTTTACTTTTTTACCTATAAAAAACTTTGTGTTCCGAGTCGGTAGTGAATTAATTATATTTAGTTAAGTAACGGACACGTCATGGACAATGAATCCAAGAATGATAGTTATTATAAAATATTTGATTGTTAAAAATTTTTAATTTGATTTTTTTATGTCCTATAGAACATCAAGTTCTCTTACTACAATATGCTGCACACAAATTAAAGAGTGTGTGAATTTTTAATTGTAAAATCTTCATTCATTTTTTAAAGTGAGTAAAATAATCATGAAAATAAGTATATTTTTAAGTTGATTAATTTTACTTCATCTTATTTTTGTTATATGTATCTAATGAACTTTCTTAGTTTAAATCATGTTTAGTCTAAAAACTATAATTTGAAGTATAGATAATGGTAATTCCAATCTATAAATCACCCCCACACGCACACAGTTACAACCAAATGCAGGAATATTTGTTCAGTTTGGTCTCTGTGAAGTTTTAAATGAGGTTATTACAATGTAATGGTTGTATACTATACCGTGAAATTAGTTTATTCTACTACAACCAACACACAGTATTAATTCCAATTATTATTTCCCTGGTATATTTTTTAAGAACTTTCAAAACTATGCGTTAAGACAAAAAATTCATGTCAATTTGTATTGTGGTTTTCAAACATGCAGCCAAAAAACATTAAAACGTAGTGGTTTACAGTTTTCTCTGTTGTTTGATACAATAATTTGTGTAAAATGGCAAATTTAAAAAACAAACCGTAGTATCCTTCTGTACTGCACTGTAGGGTGAATTTAGGACACCTAATACACCTTACTTAATACAATTTTTACTTTGAAACGTTTTCATGGGAATGACCCTACTCCTTAAACCTTTTTACAATATACGGAAGGGGTTGGGTATGAGTCAACCTAGAACAATTCTGGATCTGCTGGTGCCAACTTGAGCATTCTTGTATCCATAACTTGTAAAACTTGTATCCATTGAGCTTGGATTCATAAAAAAAGAAAGCCATTTATTGAAATTTACTAAAAGTTTGTTTTTGTTTATTTATAAGAAAGTTATAACATGATTTTTAAATTAATTTTAAAAACGATGATTCTGGTAAAAAATCAGTAGTAAAACAAGAAAGGAGCAGGTTATAAATTCAAAATCTTTATTTCCTGATAACATTGGCATGCATATGTTATTAACCAATTATATGTAATAGAAGTGTCTGTGTCAATCAGTGTGGTCTGACATTGTCAGAGAGAGTTGTGGGACCATTAATTACTGTGTACTTTATTAGACTTTCAGTTTCTCCATTGTTATTAGTCAATGGTTGGTTAGGAGCAAAACACTTTGTGCAGTATAAAGAAATTGGCTGTTTGGCAATTGTATAACAATGATAGAATTTTTTGGCAGAATTGTGGTAACTGCTGAAAAAATAAATATGGGTGGGGATTAAACAGCTTGATTTCAGATTCTGCTGATTATACAAACAGACAGAAGTGCGCAGGGTGTCTTAGTGTTCTGAGATGTGTGCAATGTCCAGATTGTATCCTGATGTATGTCCATTGTATATTACACAGTTCATACATGTATTTTCTGCATAACACAGTGCACATCGCACGATACATAACAGTGCGCAATTGGGTGTGCGAGTAAACTTTGTTGATTTTTGTTAGGGACCACACTCACCGCATGTCTGGGGCAGAGGTCCAATGCCCCTGTAAGTAATTTACCTTGATAAAAAACAACAACTTTATCCTGTTTAGTATCTTATCAACACAAAATACAACCATTCCAATAACCATTCTAAAAATTATTTGGCCTTAGTAAATATAGACTCTAGACTGTTTATGCTCAGTATATAGCCCTCCATGCTCACTAATATGAGGGTCGCTCACTAATATGAGGGTCATGTCAAAAGTAAATTTCCCTATTTTTTCTTTCAAAGGGAAAGGGCACAAGCAGGCTGATGAAGGTTGGAGAACTTTTATTTGTGTGTAATGGCAATAGTGCCAAAACCTCATCCATTCCGTAGCAACGTAACAACTGTGTACGGACCTGAGTGCATGAGCATTCAAATGGTCCACCTGTGGCATACATCGTTCTTGAAAGGGAAAGATTTGTTGAGCAATAAAGTTCCTCTGCTCCACGACAAACACGTCCATTCCTTGCGAGTCATACAGAATTTGTTGGAACTTTTCGAAAGGAGATTTTTTACCGTTCCTCATATTCACCTGATTTGGCTCCGAGTGATTTTCATGTTTTCCCCCATCTCAAAGAACACCTGGGAGGCAATGTTTTGGAACGGATACGGAAGTGAAACAGGCAGTCGATGCCTGGCTCCGAAATCTGGCCACCCAGTGGTTCAAAGAAGGAATTCAAAAACTATTTTTATGCTACAGAAAGTGTGTTGACAAGGCTGGAGATTATATTGAAAAATAAGAACAAGTCTTTGAATAAAGTACAGTTTTTTTTTTCATTTTCAAGGCTGCATTTTATTTTTAATAAATCAGTGAAACTTACTTTTGAGATGACCCTCATATTAGATAATTTATTTACTCCTCTGGTAAGGTCTTGTAGGTATGAGGTGCCACGTAATTACAGGAGTGACAGAACACTTCCTGTGTTTGTGTAAATGTTCTTACGTATTACATAAAGATTCCAGACAGCCAGAAGTGTTACTGGTACTTTACTTAGAGAACAGGAGGCTGAATTTGGGTATCTAACATATCAAAATAGATATACACAAGTATCTAAGATATAAAATATACAAATTGACTAAGTAGATCTGGTTTTCCTATTGATTATGTTTGTTATTCTGCTGTATAACTGATTATGTTTTTCAGGTTTCTAGAACTGGGGGTGTTAACAGATGAAAAGGTCATAGGGAATGTAAATCAGAGAAATACAGAGATAGTGTGAAGAGTCCTAGGCCTGAATTAGAAAATAAAATTTTTGCATTAACTTAACATTTTTTATTTCTTAACATAATAATAATTTAGTTCAATATACTTTTCCCAATGATGTCGTAGAGCAATTATACCAGACTCATAAGCCAATTTGTCAAGGTCCTCAAAATAGCCAACTGCTCAAATCTACAATATTGCTGACTTGCTTGTCATCCATAAACCTTTTCCCAGGAAGCAATGAAAGAGTCGTCAGACATTGCTCAGGGCTAACTCTAAGGTGCATGGTGGGTGACAAAATTATTTCAACTTTATTTTTTTGAGTATAGCCTTTGCAACAATTGATGTATGAGCTAATAAATTGTCTTGGTGAAACAGGATTTTCTTTATCATTAAATGTGGCTGTTTTTCTTTATTTCTTGTTTAAGTGTTGCAATAAGTTTGTATAATACTCTCACTAATTGTTTACCCCTTCAAGATAGTCATGATATGTTAAATTCTTGGATTTTGTTGTCCATGATGTGTCCGTTCATTAACTAAGTATAATTATACCAGTACCGACTCGGAACACAAAGTTTTTTATTGGTAAAAACGTAAAAGTTTTACCTTATAGCCTGAACCAGTTTTCGCTTATTATAAGCTTTATCAGAGGCTGCCACTGGGAGCGTTGTCCACCTTGTTCTTGACG
The DNA here is from genome assembly GCA_034769895.1 of Magicicada septendecula. NCBI lineage: Eukaryota > Metazoa > Arthropoda > Insecta > Hemiptera > Cicadidae > Magicicada > Magicicada septendecula. The sequence continues at coordinate 67,750,595 of CM068367.1, forward strand.
ACGGTGTCGACTTTTGAAGAATCGATTTTGTGTGTGTGGGGTATGATATGTTCACACGAATTATTCGAACATATCATACCCCACACACACAACATCGATCCTTCAAAAGTCGACACTGTCGCCAAGAACAAGGTGGACAACGCTCCCAGTGGTAGTCTCTGACGAAGCTTATAATAAGCGAAAACTGGTTCAGGCTATAAGGTAAAACTTTTATGTTTTTACCAATAAAAAACTTTGTGTTCCGAGTCGGTAGTGGTATAATTATATCAAGATGGACAATACAGAGAGTTTTACTTGTTTAGCCCAGGAAAAATAGGAAGTTTTAAGGAAAAAATTAGATAAAAGTTAATTTTTTGTACATATGGTCCGTGAACCATAAATTTATAAAACCAATGAGTCTACCACTTAAAAGTGTCTAGGGGTGGTTTGATAGGGGTTGAAAGGGGTGAAAAACGATTTTTTGCATATACCTTAAAAACGAAGTATTTTATAAAAAAATGTTTCAAATAAAAGTTGTAGCTCATAAAATTCCCTATAATTTGTTGGGTGTCACATTCCTGTACATTGAATATTGTTGGAATAGGCAACATGTAAAACTTATAGAGTATACTGTCCTTTTTTTGTATTTTGTGTGTATTGCATGGTGAATGATTTTTTTTTAAGAGGATGAATATTTATGAAAAAGTGAAAAAAACACATTTTTGATAAGTTCACAATTTATTATTCCAGGTGAAATATTTTGAAAAATTATTTTTTGGTGTTTACAAAATTGTAATGATAATAACAACAGTAAGAATAATATAGTAAAAGAATTGCAAAATGAAACAAAAATTGTATAAATAAAATGTTTGAATAAAAAGAAGCAAATGCAATAATTATTGAATAATCTTAACATTTTTACTGAACTTAATGACTAAAATTAAAATGATGTAAAAATATGAAAAAATTAATCTTGACTGTACACAATAGTCATTAAAAAAATTAATTACATAATTAAACGCATAATAAAATTTCAAAATCAGAAAGCAATCAGTTTATGAAATCAAATATGTGAATTACACAAAAGGAATGTAGAATCAACACAAAACATTTACAAAAACAAACACTAAAGATAAAGTAAAATTTTTACAACTGAATAAATAATTTGTTCAGAAAAATATCAGATGATAAATTTAAATTGAATTAAATGGAAATTATTTAAAAATAATTCAATAAAAAATGCTACAAGAAAATTATACACTAATTTTTGAAAATATGGTAAGATTTTCCTTTTGTAAGAGTGTTTTTATAATAAAAATTTAAGTCACAAAAAGTCTTCAATATCACTGTTTTCATTGACATTTGTTTCTTCAAGATCATCAATAAGAAATTCACTTTCATTTTCATCATCAATATTAATCTCTTCACTATCAGTAATATTAATATTATAACCTGGCGTTTCACAATTCTGACACATTGATCCTTGGCAATGTTTACACATAACTGTCCATTGCAATCCGGATTTTAGGCAGCGACAACGAAAAGTAGAACAGCCAGTCGTGCAGCCACAGGAAATTAAATTCAAAATTGATTCAGGAGCTAGTTCTAATGTAGTCTTAATGAGCTGCAAAACATTATTTTTCCATTCCCATCCCCATTCCTCTGGACTTTTATGGTTGCCTAGCCATTTCTGAACTTGGTAGAAACTCTACAGGAATGCTGAGCTACAGCTGTTGAAGTTAGAGGTAACAGCTTTAATTTGGTAGGTGGCTTTTTGAGAGATTTCTGAAACATTTGAAATCTGTACTTGTCTAGTGTTTGCCTTTCATCTTTCGAACCTCACAGAATTAGAAATAAATTTTCACCTGCTTTTCTACTTCTCTTTTATTTGAGTTCACACTATAAAACACTGCTACAGCAGTAATTATATAATTATAGTAAATCAGTAATTGGTTTTTAAATTTCTCATGAACTGAACTAGTCGTGTAACAACCACTAAAACCATGTGCTAGAAGGATGAAACTTTTGACATTTGTGAATTGTATTTGCAAATTTTGCGAGGAGAATAATTTTGTTTTAATTTTGCCGATATTTGGTTTCAAAAAAAATATATCTTTGTCTGCTGGACTTAAAGCTATCACAAGTACAAGCAAATCAGTATCTTGGCCAACAACCCACTTGGAAGTTCTGAGACTTCTGAATGGCAGTTTGCACAATCAGTGTATCTGCATCGTTGGATGACTGTCGTGCTACAAATTTTGGTTCTTCAATTTTTTTTTCAACATTTGAACGAGTTGTTTGTATTTTCACTATTAGCTAAAAACTTTTCTTAGCCGACAGATAGGAGGTTACTCCGTTATGCTGATCTATGGACTGATGTTCACATATCGACGTTGCTGTTCAGATTTTTTTGTACTGTCAAGATTATCATATCCATCAAAGACGATTACTGCAGACTTAAAAGTACGCAAAACATATTGCACACAGTGGCGAAGCGTGACAAAATAATTTGGGTAGACATAAAAATACCAGTCAACAGCACCCTCCTACTAAGGTTGTTGACATTTTTAATAAACCAGTAAAACAATGGTAAATAGAGATACCTCTACCTTTATCAGATAATAGCTAAGTGACTGTCGCATTTCATTATACGCATAATTAGGCCTAAATATAAAGAAAAACTATATTATTGTTATTAGTGTCGTTTATGAATCTTAATAAGAAAATATTGTTTAAAAAATATAAATTTTACTGACATTTGTTGAATGATGACAAATCCGGATTACTGTAGGCATTACACAATCGTTCATATTTTCTTGTAAATGAGTTCCACACGCCGCATCTTGAAGTTTGCAAGAATATCTATTACCCTTTCCTTGAAAGTTGGGTCCTTTATGCACATAAATGTAAATTCTTTTTCAATGGACAAAGTAGCCAATTGTGATAATCTTTTATTTTTCATGGCATTACGAAGGTACGTTTTGATCCTCTTCAGTGTACTCATTGAATGCTCAGTCGATCCCGATGTAACTGGAATACTCAATTTTAGTAACTTTAATGTTTGTTCATACACACTATCGAGTTGATTCTCCACAATATATTCTAGCAGTTTAACACACGGAAGCATCACTGTTGTAGATGTTCAGTAATCCATTGTGCAACGTTACCCAGTCAAAGAATTTTGGGAACAAACATTTCAGCTTGTCAAACTGGAGTTGAGGAAAATTCCTCTAAAATTCAACAAACTTTTTCTCATTTAGAAGTTCTAGAAAAAATATATTTTCAAATTTGTCGAATCGGGTACCGATATCTAGTTGCACTGGTACAGAATCAAGAATTTCATAAGCAACGTGTTTATGCACTTCACTTACAGATTCAAGCAGTACATTATTAGGGTCACCATTCATGCGCCTACATTCGTCCATACAGTTTTTGCAGCACTTTATTTGAACGCAGTGATGCGATATTTTCTTTCACTGTCCTAATTTCATTAATGCAGAGATTTACATCACTGCTAGATTTTGCCTGGAGCACATTAAACAGATGTTGAGTAAATACAAAAATTCGATCATATACGCACAAGTAAAACATGAAAGACGTCAACTTTAAAATATTTAGGAGACCAATTGCAGCACTCACAGACTCAGGATCCCAGTCATACACTCGATAATGTGAGAAACCGCACGATATAGTTCTTTGTAATGTTCTTTGATTGTTGAAACTGCCCGCGAATGGTAATTCCAACGCATTGATGTTGGGTGAGGAAGTTTAAACCCTTGTTCTCTGAGTAAATCAGATCTAGCAGCAGATCTACTGAAGAAACTATGAAATGCAGTTAAATTACAAATAAACAATTTAACTTCTTTAATATTTTTTGCACTGTGTAACAAGACCAAATTAAGTTGGTGACCATAGCAATGCACAAATATTGCCTGTGGACACTGTTGACGAACAAGGGTTTGTCCTCCACCGTGACGACCAGCCATCACAGAAGCACCGGTATATGTTTGGCTTACTAATTTATTTTCAATGTTATATTCTTTCAAAACTGAAATGATTTTATTAGCCAACCCTTCTGCACTTTTGTTAGAAGAAACATCAAAAAAGCCTAAAAAGCATTCCTCAGTTTTCAAACCACTAACATATCGCACAATTATACTCAGTTGTGTTTTAACAGATATGTCGGTTGTTTCGTCAGCTTGAACGGAAACAAAATCAGCCTTGTTTATTTCATCACGAATTGTTTCATTAATACCGATAGAAACAGACTTGATTAAATCATTCTGAATTTCCGAAAATGTGCCTTTAAATACAGTGCTGGTTTCTATATGTTCCTTCATGAAAGACTCTTCCATTGCCAGTAAATTTAAAGTTTCTAAATAATTGCCATTATTAAGAGACTGCTTATTTTCCTTATGGCCCATAAAAGCTAACTCTTGCCTCCCTAAATAACAAACGACATCTAGACATCTATCAATGGCCTACTATCCTTCGATTTTGAGCCACATTTTCATTGTGCTGCACTGCTTGAATTCTAGCTGATTCGGATAAGCAGTGTTCTATTCTGTTACGTCCTAGCATATGAAACATCTCAGAATTTTTTATATGAGTTTTGCTACCAGCATGTTTAGCGACTTTAGCTTCAAAATTTTTTATAGTGCCTACTCCAACTTTACTCCATGGTTCCTCTCCATTAAACATCAAACAATAATAGCAGTGCAGAGTTTTGTTTCGCTTACAACCAGAGAGCCATCTATATTTACTATACCAAACTTTCTGAAATTTTCTGACAATTTTTCCATCCTTCTGCGACAAATCTAAAGGGGGCTGAGGTATTTTTGACTTTAGCAATACCTTTTGCTCTAAAGGTAACATACTGATTTCGTATTTTACCAAAAATTCTAGTGAATCAAAGTTGTCAGAGCTCATATCAAATACTTCTGCAACAGAACTGGTACTAACTGTATTCATTTTGCTGTATTAAATCAATTATAATTAAACAGTATGCTTAAAACATTTAAAGGATGACACTTAAAAACGTTTATTAATAAATAATTAGTACGCAAATGATCTCACACTTCTTAGTCTATAACACTATATACAAAATTAAAAATAATTTGTAAACTCAACAAAAACAAATATTCACTAAGCGTGCATAATGAAACAAACACATGCGTCCAGGCGAAAATTCGGTATTATTCAGTCAGGGGAGACGTGTCTTTTGATGTGATGTACTGGACATATGATTATGCTGCGCGCGCAGGTCCCTTCCCGTTGTCATCAGCCAAAGCTCTCCTCACCTCCAGCCATGTTGAAAAGACATTCCAAGTAACGTCTACCCGTACAGTTGCATCGCACAGCAAGGTTCCATGGATCACGCGGTCGCATCATGTCGCGTAATATTCAACTTCTTAAATTAGTTTTATACCCTTTCTGAGTATCTTATGCACTTAATTCATAAATAAAAGTTAATTACTTTATGAATAAATTATTTGGGGAGACACTGTCTACCCTGTCTCCCCTGACGCTTCGCCACTGATTGCATGTACATATCGCATAGTTCTTTATAATTACTGCATTTAAAAATATTCCATTTCACTTTGAGCAACAAATACCCTCCATCTATTATTTAGATGTCTGTCTTGCTCAGTAAATTTTCATCGATTATTTTTAAACCCATCACATAAAGCGGACTTCGCTTTCATTCCATAAGCGAAAGACTCTGGTCTTTCATTTTTCCTTAATGTAATTAACATTAGAAATAACAAGGTAATGATAGTCTACAAATTAGAAAAAAATTATTACAAACAACACGTTACCAATACAATACGTGGATTGTTTTAAAACATACTATGGTAAACAGTGAGGCAGAATGAAGGCGACATTTGAATCGCCTACTATGTCTGTGGGTGGGAAATCCCCTCCCTTTCTCACTTTGCCAGAGTCCCTCCTCTCTTAATGTAAATATTAACTCACTTATCTTTTGCAAAAGTGGCTCTGCCTCAGCGTCTTTGTTCACAAGCCGTGGTTGATGTATTGCTAAAGTGGTTGGTCACTTTGGTCATCCTGAATAAGACCACGTAATTATATAATCCTGACCAAAAATAGGTACTTCTGATCAGTTGTTTGTTATCAGCCAGATTATAGAAAAGTGATATGAGCATGATATAGATCTTCACATGCTGTTTGTGGACTTTTAGACAGGAATTTGATAATGTGGGAAGGGTAAAACTTTATGAACCCATGGGGGATATGGGAATTCATTTGAAACTTATAAAGTTAACAAAGATGCCATGATTCACAAAAGCCAAAATTAAGTGTTAGAATATGCTGAGTGCATAAGTGTACTACATACATGTCCCATTTTCATAGGCCTGCAATGCTAAACAATTTTGTTTTGAATCTGTCCAGCAGCTCCATTGCTGACCTGTTAAAGGTCCAGGTTTTACTGGCGTAAGCCATGATTGGTCAGATTTAGGTGTTATACAGCCTGAACTTTGTTGATTGGCTTACTATCCTGCTCCTCAAGATTTTATCCAAGGCAAAGTATGTTCTGTTCCTTAAATCTGTAACCACAGTGGAAATGTCTAGTGAAAAAGCAAGATACACAATGAGGCTTCCATGACAGTACCCATTGGTGGAGTCATGGAAGGAGGTAGGGCACATATACTGCTTCGAATTACAAAGACTAGGAATCAAACATGAAAAAATTGTACTGGTGGATGGGAAGAAATTCTTCTCTATCAGTCTGAAACAATCTCCTATTACCTAAATAATTTAGGTTCAGCCTGTACGGAATGTTGGTAACCAACAGTAGCGTTACAGCAAACTGCAGTATTATTATGTCATAATTAAGGCTATACAACTCCTTTGCAAGACTGTAATCATTCTTTCAAGCTCTTGTGACTCTTTAGTAAAAGTGATGTCATCCCACCTTCCCATGTTTTCGAGTCTCCTCAGAGTCTTTTGCCCATTCCTTTCTGTTCTTTATTGTCTCACTCCATCACTATCATAGCTTTCACATTTTTCAAGACGAGATTCTGCCACCTCATCTTCAGTCACCATCCAGGTCATCTTTCTTAAGGCTTTCATTTCATAATTTTTTTGAAACTGAATTCTCTTCTCTTCTTGAATTATATGCTAAAACCCATCTTAATCTATGTGATTTAATAATTCTTACAATATACTCGCCTCATATTTTTCCAATTGTTTATTAGCTTCGTACATTTCTGTATACTCCATCTTCCACCTTCTTTAACACATATACCCCTTTCTATCTTACTTTTCAATTTTTTTAGTCTTCTTTATTGGATCTTGTGAGACCCATTCTTTCCATTGAGTATACCACTACTTATTAAGTCGATGTTGTACAGTATAATTTTTTTTTGAGTTGTCTTTTAAACTCTTGCCTTTTATTAACATTGCACAGTGTTTTCAAAATACAAAAATTAAAGAACACTACCTTGAAATATCAGAAACAGTGACATCTGAAGGGATATGGAAATGTACCATTGGAATGTATAGGTAACATAATGTAAACATTTGCAATAAAATATGGGGAAAGACTATATATCACCAGGAAAAGTAGCTTCATATAAAAACCATCCATTGTGTTATTTTTCCACTGTGTTCAAGTACTCTTTAATTGTTTCATCCAACATAAACTTCTTGCAAATTAACCTTTCTTTCGTTTTAGCACCACATATTTTTTAGGTTATTTTCCCTGTAAATGTAAAAATGCAGCACAACTTCAGTCCACAACACTGCTTAAACAGATTTTTTCTATGTTCTAGTTTTAATGTGCAGTGGTGGTATGTAAACTTTTCAGCTGTCAAAGTGGATTTTTAAAACATTTTTCTAATAACAATTTATACATTTATCACAGCAATTCAAAAAGTTGTATATTTTAACATCTGGATTGAGTAGAGTCCTTTTTTTATCTTCATTTTGATTAGAATCAACTCAGTGTCACCAAATATTATACTTCCTTGAGACAGTGGCATATACGAATTTAGGTCGAGTTGGCTTCATAGAAAAGAAAAAGCAAGTTAAATGATTAGTCAGCATTACTACTTTTAAAGTGGTTGAAAAACGTGTCATAACATCCTGAAATCAATTCCATTAAAGTAAATAGTAATAACACAATAAAAATAAGCATTATTGAAACATTGTTTACAAGATACTTATTGACTGAATTGATTTTTCTGTATTTCATATAGGCTTATCAAATGTATACACAAATGCTGTGTAATAAACCTGTTTGTATATTAAAAAAGTGTTAGCACTATACTAGTGTACACAGCTGAAAAACAACCTAAAAATGAAGAGATTAATAAAATTTCTTGTTAGCTTTTATTGATGATTTGGGGGGGGGGGTCCGGTCTCGTTCGTCCTCCCAATAAATACGCCTCTGCCTTGAGATTATTACAAAGGTAAATTCCCACTATGAGGTAGAGGAACAGGTCTCATCACGGAAGGCAAGTCTGCCTATTTTACAAAGTATTTGGATTTATATGTAATCACATAAAGTTTGTCAAACAGAAACAAGCGTGACAAATGGTCTTTTAGTTTTCCAGACCATAGGAAAGGAATGTTGAGAATCATCAATTGCCTGTCCCATGAGCAACCTAACAAGGTTAAACAACAAATATGAGGTCCACCATAATTTAAAATTAAAATAGAGAATTTGAAAAGAAAACTTTCATCTCTGAGAATTGAAAATTGCAACTACATACAGCTCACTACATATGTGGCACAAACTATTAGGATGGTTTATAGACTTCCTTGGCAAAGTGATATGATTTCAAAGACTGTACTAATTACTATTCACTTCATAGGAATATCAAATCAATGTTAATGTTCTCTCTGAGAAGACTTGTTTGCTCCTGACAGACAAAATTATGACAAACAGGATTAAGCCACAGCCTTCATTGTTACTCTTAATAGATTGTTACTCTGAATGGATGATGCATATTATTGTCTGACTGGTTGAATAAGCCTTTGTACAGTGTTTATAACACAGTTAAATGTAAGGTAGCCCGAAATCTTATTTAAAATAAAATTAAAAACATTATTCTGCATACATTACAAATATTATCTATAATTAAAAAAATAATAATAATTATAACACAAAGACTTTAGGTATCAGAGAAAATCTTATTAGATTTTTGAATTCAATAAAAAGTTACTAAAAGAACGCTTCAACATCCATGTGGCAAAAATTGTTTACCAGCATTATCTGTTGCCTAGCAACCATTTTCCTACTCCGAGAAAAGCATTTTATACCTTATGAATATTTAACAGTTGCCAGCACCATTGTAAATAGGTGTTTTTACAGATATTCCAGTTGTTCGACACTGGAACAGGCCTACATGACAAATGAAATGTAATTTTAAATCAAAATATTATCAAAGTACGTTTAACAGTTCTAATTTCAAAGACACGCGGAAAAGTTAAGAAAAAATGATAACGCTCATTTTTTTCAACTGACAGAAAAAACGTTTGCAACTACAAAATATCTGCTACCACTGCACTTTTATTCGTAACTTGCTAAAAAAAAAGAGCGTTTAGGTGATTAAATGCGATACTAGTCAATCACCTTAATTCACACAAAGAGTACATTGCCCTTCCCGGTGGAATGTGCGTTAGGCACGTCCGCAGCGCATCACAAAGCCTGCCTAAAGGTTACTTTTAAATAAACATATTAGTTTATTCTAGTCTTTAGATCAGACTAATAATTATATGGGATCTACGTAATACTTCAAGGTAAATTAAATAATATATATAAAACGTTTGTCAAGTGGTGTCAATTGAAAACAATGGTCATTGAAGTGATACAGTACTGTATTAAAATTTGTATCATGTTACCAGTGGGTGCGTAAGTTTCTGAATTTCGCGAAAAGTTTATTATTATAGTTAATATAAACAGAAATAAAGTTTATAGTTAAAGTGAATAAAATCGCGGTAACCGTTTTTACAATGGATGATTTGGGTAAGTATGTTCCGTTTATTGTTAATAATAAAAAAGGTACTTTTGTAGGGTTAACTCTCAATTACGTTTAACAGCTGGATTGAAAAGTGTTTATTTTGTTGTGACGTTTATTGTTTATTACCTGTCATACGACTGTTCCCCGATACCACCTTTTGTTTAGTTGACGTACTTAACATTATTCCGTTTTGAGGTTAGTTTTTGTAGAATTGAATACACATTTCTTATCAACCACATAAGGTTTTGTGAGGTTATGACATGGGTAACCAGTAGATTACCGGTACAATTTGTGTATTCGGCGTTTTTGGGGTGGTCTTGAAGCAGATAAATAAAAGATATCCGTCTTCTGTTCTCTAACATTGTATAGTAAGAAACATTAAAAGGTATACCCATTAAAAAATTGAACATTATTGAATTTCCCCTTTTTTACCAGAGTGTATTTTATGAGTATACTCATTATCTTCTTTAAGCCTGTATCGGGAATCATAAGGATTAGGCTATAGTAGAATACCATTCTACCAAAAATTGTAACCAAAATTCTGTGTTAGTATAAATGAAACAGATGTAGTACTAGGCATTGCAATCCTAGCTTTTATCTAGAAAGTATTTAGAAATACAGCCGCTGATGTACTCCAGAAAATAACTGAACCTATTTCTCGATGGCTTAATTGTGAAGCTAATTTCTGTTTTGACTGATATGAATAAATTATCAACATAGCTCCAGTATTGATGACAAATGTGTTGCTGTAGTAATCATGAAATATTGGTAGTAAATAATGTCACTTACATTGTGGATTTTCAGAGTGGGTATATATTAGGTGTATGTAATATCAAGGTAGATTCTAGGATTCTAGTCAAAGAACACCGAGAGTCACTAAATAGGCATTATTTAAATCTAGAAATTTATGTGTAATTTAAGTGCAGGTAGGGTATATTAAGGTTTTAACTTTCAAATTATAATTATTGTACATAACTGTGTCAAATTGAATGTTTCTCCTGTACCAGTCATCAAGTCATAATGTTGTTATCCATTCACATTTTGTATTTATAAACGTGCCGGTTAAACTTTGCAAGAGGAGCCACAATGGATGTTTTAACCATATGACACTGCAACTATAATGACACTTGTAAAATAATGTACTGTGTGAGTTAGCACAGAGATACAGGAAGAGAAGTATAGTTCATCAGTCACAGTATGTGGGGTACAAGCACATGAGTGTGCGCTCACATACACAGAAATTTTGCTTATAGAAACTTTTTTTTTAAAGATTTTTGTTTTACAGCACTGTTAATGCATTTACAAAAAAAATGTTATGTACATGAAAACATAAAACTGTAGACTAAGTGTAAAGAATATGTTCTGTTCTATTTATGGTAGGTCAGACTGTAATTCGGTGCAGTATGTAGTATCCATAGGAGCTACATACCCTAAAGTGCAACACAGAGAAATCAGTTGAAATTGGTACAAAACACGCTAGATGAAAATAGATGAATATAGAACATTTTTAACATTTTGTAAATTGAGACTAATGAAATACTGGATCTTTTCGGTTTAGTGGTAGCATGCAGTGAGCAATTACTCGACATAGCAATCGCCAGTAACAACGCATTTCACCCTCCAATGCATTTTGCAACCATTCCATGGTGACAGCGTGGCTTGTCACTCTGAATGCCGCAGTCGCAAATGTAGTACTATCGTAGCCTATCATGAATTTTCTTCAGTTAACAGCATGGGTTCCCGACAAAGATCCAGCGATACAGTTTCTAAGAGACAAAAATATTTTACATAACCCAAGAATTTGTATGAACGGCCATCAAATGAAACTGTATACGACAGGTGAAGACCGTTGGGTATGTTCTAAAAAGGACTGTCGGGAATCCAAACAAGTGCGACAGGATACATTCCTAAATAATTCTCGATTAGATTTCCGCACAATCGTATACTTCATTTACTGTTGGAGAAAGGAGTACACAACCTCACTCAATTTATGCCTCCTCAGTAATTTATTTTCAATTTTATTTGTAGCTATGGAAATGTATCGTGTTTGTAGTTATAAATTATGTTTGTAATTGAAATTACTTTGTAGTTGTGATGTAGGAAATTAATTGTAAAATGTAAATACAATGTAAATTTCTAGTAAATTATAAATAATATCGGTATGGAGAACCATACATGACTTCCATATTCTAAGATTTATATTTAAAATCATTTTCGAAATGAAATATTATCATAGAAACTACTTCTTTCTACTTACTGCTTCAGCCTTAACCACAGTACTGTGGTCACTAGCGTATACCACCTCACGTTATCGCACTCGATTTTCACTGATGATGGAAGTCGATGGCATTGGCGAAACGTCTGGTTTTGTAGAAAACATTGGACTATGGCCAAATATCCCGGGAAGGAATTTTAACAAAAACTACTTCTTTGTTGCCGATAACATTGTACAAATATATATAAAAAATATGCATAAAATTAATGGCTTGTATAAGTTAATGATTGATCTCCATTAAGTAGTGCTCAAGTTTCCAAAGTTTTAATATTATGATGTCCGTAATTAAAACAGAGCAGGTTTAGTGTAAATGAGGGTACACTGTGGACAAAAATTTTCAACATTTCCTATTGAGCGTTGCTTAGAGTAAAGCTGCGAATCTACAGTGTATGTTTCACAGAACAAACACGCGAAAAAGAAGGAGCGCTCCGAAGTCACTCATGGACCCTCAGCATCTTGCAGAGGGTTCATTCCCTAAAGACGAAAAGTCTGTCTATGAATCGTTCCTCTGTAAACACGTGCAGTTACACTACCCAGCGATCCACAGGAAGCAAATTGATGTCCATTTTTTTGGCTTGCACACGTTATGTTGGTGTGGGTTTCGGCACTTTCCATTTAAAAAGCATGCAAATGTAAGAAAATAAACATGAGTGAGGCCAGAAATAATGTGAATTGTGTGTGTGTGTGTGTGTGTGTGTGTGTGTGTGTGTGTGTGTGTGTGTGTGTGTGTGTGTGTGTGTCTTACCTGCCTTTTTATTGCTTTAGGCATAATAATAAAATGGAAACGTAAACATTACATAACTGAGATATGCTTACCTGCCACGAACGATATTTTATACATGGAGGAGTTCAGTGACATACAACACGTACAGAAGAATTATATATATAAAGATATTAACTCATACATAATTTACATTAAAATGAAAAAATTATAATTTTATTGCCTGGCAACAAAATTATTTTATTTTTAACAATTACCATTGTTTGAAAAAGTTTAAATGAATTTTCAAGTACTTTACTGTTGTTAAAACGTAAAAGGTTGCAGGTAAACTACCCCTTCCCCTTAACCGATCTTCACCAAAATCGAAAGTCCTTGAGATCACTACAATTCAGGGACGTATGCAAAAAATTATTTGATTCTGTTTGAATTTGCGGCTGTTATCGTTTGCCATATAAAATACCCTTGTTAAAAAAACGTTGCACGTAAACTACCCCTTTCCCTTAACCGATCTTCACCAAAAACAATAGGTCTTGAGAACTCTACAATTTAGGGCTGTATGCAAATAATCTTTTGATTCTGTTTGAATTTGCGGCTGTTATCGTTTGCCATAGAAAATACCCTTGTTAAAACATAAAACGTTGCAGGTAAACTATCCCTTTCCCTCAACCGATCTTCACCAAAAATAATAGGTCGTGAGTACTCTACAAGTCAGGGCTGTATGCAAAAAATTATTTGATTCTGTTTGAATTTGCAGCTGTTATCATTTGCCATAGAAAAAAATCTACAGACAGACAGACACACACAAGACAGACAGACACACACACAGACACTTTTCGGAAAACGACTTTTTTTCATGTTTTGAATGTAGTACAATCAGAATCTGCAATAATCATGAACACGATTTTTTTTGCCATCACCATACTTCCATTTCCTTAAGGAATATGGAAGTAAAAATATAAATATAAAAAATATAAAAATAAAATGTGAAAAATATAAAAATAGGCTAAATAAAAAATATAGGCCTAAATATAAAAAATATGTAGGCCTAGAACAAAATAAAAATAAAAATAAAAATACAAACTGTCGCTGGTTATTGCTACATGTAGAGGGTGAAATGCATTGTTACTGGTGATTGCTACGTCGAGTAATTGCTCACTGCATGCTGCTACTAAACCAAAAAGATCCGAAATACTTTACTCTTACTTAGCCTAAATTTCAAGAGTTTCTTATGTACAGATTTTCATTTATCTACAGTCTGCTTTGGTGTAACTTAACATTTACACTGATTGTTGGCATTGGTAGTATGTTTTTGAATATGTCACTTGACTACAGTACTTCAGACAGTTTAGTTCTCCTGATTGTTCTGGATGGACCTTGGACATCTTGGTGGATTACTTTGATATTATCATCGTGGGGAAAGCTTTTCTAAAATTTTTCTTAGCAAACTTCTCAATCTCCTTGGCAACTACCTCCATTCCAAGTCCTTAGTGAAGATGAGAGTTTTGGATTAATAATAATATGCATCAGTGATGTATGGCAGATGATGAAGTATAATAGAAATGTAAAGATAAGCTTATGTCCATTTGAATCATTAGATTTTACTTGATAAGGCTGTATATTTTAAAAAGCAATGTATTACTTACCACCATTGATGCAGCTGAGCTTAAGAAGAGAAGAAGGATGTTTATTGTATTTCTTATTTTAATACTGAACCAAAGAAATTTTTGAAGTTTACCAGTTATGTTGATTTGTCTGTACTGAGTCTAATTTGATTGAATGGCTTCTCTCCATCTGTTTCTTATAGGCTAAGTCAATTTCTGAATATATCTGGTTACTTCTGCTTCAGTCACAACTTGCTTCAGAGGGTCTGTATAGTATTTTTTTTTCTGTTTGTTGGTGCTGCCTATTCCCCTGACCTATTCTTTGTTGTATCTCTTGTTGGTCTTTGTGAAACAAGGATTTGTGAACCAGAAAAATGTGTTATATTAATTATGCATGTCAACAAAGAAGGAATAAAATCTTGTTGTAATCAGTGATATTTAATACATTGTTTTATGGAAGTGAAGGTTGAACACTGAACAATCAGGATAAAACACCTCAAAGCAAAAGGAATTTGGATACAGCAGAACATGATAAGAACTAATTGGACTGAAATAAAAATGAATTTACAGTCGTTGAGGGAAGTGAAGGGGAAGTTATTGCAAGAAATGTCATTTAGGAGATTAAAATTAAATTGTGTGATATAACGACTGTTCCTGAAGGGAAGGTCTTTGAAGGAATGGATGAGAAAGATTGAAAACATGTTTGGAAGATGTCATGACAACAATAACAGGTATAAGAGGAAGAGAGGTAACGTGGAGTTACCTCTAAATGAAACGAACAATAAACACTCAGAAGCAGCTGTGTGCAGCAACAAGGGATAGTACTGAGGCCATGGTGCTGGTAGAACTACTTGTGCCACAAAGTACATATTCGTATGCAAGAACTATAGATTGCAAGCGTATGTGTGTGTGTGTAGAATCTTGTTTGTGTTTTTGTGCACAGCTGATTCAGTTGTTTGTTGTAACAATAGCCTTTCATTAGCATAACCATTGAACACGTTCTTACTTAACAAGTATTTAAATAAACATGCCTCTTAGAATTTTGTCAGCCATTCAGCTTTTGTTGTGTTATCAGGGGAAATATTTTTAAGAAAATTGAGTAAAGTATTGTAGAGGATGGAATACATTAAGTCGGTGAATGTTAACTGTCTTGGTATTGTTTACTCAGAGCAGTTAAATGGAGTTTGTGTACAACTTTTATAAAAAACTGGTAATTCACTTTGAAAAATACAGTATGTTCATACGATGTCTTCTAAATTAAAACAAATTAAATATGGAATATGTAAATGAAATTGATAAACAGCTCAAAAAGTAATATTCTATGTAGTGAAATTCATTGTGTGTATATAGGTAGTGTTGGATCTAATCAGTAATCAGTTTCCTGCCATACACAGTAAAGAACATCAGAAGTGACGAACTCTACTACATCTTGAATTAGCTGTTGAATGATATGAATTGGCTCAGTATACACTTTTTGCTTCACGAAACCCTGATGTAAAGAGCTGTAGATGTTGTGTCCATCATTGAGCTAATCAGCCTGATGGTTGTGAGATGATTCAGACAAGATTGGGAGCCTTGGAACATGGAATAAAAGTAAACATAGATTTGGAATTTGGAACATAAAAACAGGAACTGGAAAGAAAGTGGAATTGATGGAGGAGATGAAGGGGTACAAGATAAAGGTGTTGGGGGATCAGTGAAGTGAAGAAAAAGGGAACTGGGATCATCATGCCGAACAATAACTACGCATTATTATATTCTGGAGTGAGCGTGGGAGAGGGTGTAAAAGGAGTTGGCTCCTTACAACCCAACGCTGAGAGGCAGAAGGGCCAGTCAAAGAAGAAGATGAAGCCTTACTAGATACTGTGTACGGAGCCTTATAGTTAATGTGTGATTTGCCTTGTGATTTATCCATTTTATTTTTGGAATGTCTGGCAACTATCTCAATATGCTGAGGCTGTTTGTCTTATGACAAGTCATTGTCGACAAAGCAAGATGGTACTCCTGCGTTTTTCACCAACCTTGTTAAAAACTTTCTTGATGAGACATTTCCGTAGTAAGATGGAAACTAGATCCACATTTCTGGATTGAGATGGCTTGATGAAATCAGGCTTCCAGACTCACTAGTATTAACACTTACGGAATTTTATTTCTGGGGTTTTGTGAAGCATAGCATAGTATTTAAACACTTGAAACAGAAAATAAGTGCATCAAAAAGTCCACTCCTGATGTTCTGTGTTGTCAAAGGAAATTGATTAATTTTATACTAATTTGATATAAGCCTGACATGGCGCCCTCATTGAACTTCCCTAAACCCTCCCAAAACTACTTTTTGAGTTATTTTTTAATTTCATTTATGTTCTGTGTATTTGATTTCTTTGGTTTGATTTGTTTGGTTTAACATGTTAAAACAGTAGCATGACTTTATGGACGCAGCATATATCCAAGCAAACCTACATATGGATTTGACATATATACTCACAAAGTGTGTACAGTTATATAGAAGAACTCTCTGCAGCCATTAGTCAGAATTCACGTAATAGCAGCTTGTTATCATCAGGAGCCTTGGCCTGCTGAAGGAGACCTTGCTAATGGTCTCTGCCCATTGTAGCCATTCCTGCGTCTCACTCCACATCATTGTGTCATGTTAGCATTGGTCTTCTAACTTTTCTTGTGACATTTGGATCTTGACACTTTCAGGATCAGATGGGTAGGGCCTACATTTTTACAACATTAGCAAGATTCAAAAAAAACTCAGCCTGATTATACTTTTTTAACTGTGGCCTTGTTGTGCAGTAAGTGAAAAAAATTCTTCATTTGTTCTTTTCCCCTAAAGATATCCATCTTTCATTGGCTTTTCTATTTGTCAGGCTTTTTTCTCAAATGTGTCCAGACCATTTTGCAGTGTCAGCTGAACCCAGAAAGTTAACCTAGCTTTGACCAGCGTTTTTGAAACAAAAACTGTATTTTGCGACAAATGAAGACATTTTTTTATTATTGTACAGACTGCTGGTTAAAAACAATTGCTTATTTTGCCATATTTATTTAGTATTGTTTACCCTCTTACTCAATGAAATTTTTGGCATTTTCCTCCTTATACAACACAGCTGAAAAATCTCAGTTTATCCCTTTTTCTGTGGCATATAATTGAGAAAACAAAGCCTGATCCCAGATAATTGACTTAATATGTTTCGTAGTTTTATTCCAGTGCTACTAGTCTTTGAAAGTGTCACTCCAGTTTATCAGTGTGAAGTTTAACTTCGTAGAGTCAGTTTTGGGTGGGCGGTAGTGTTATAGTAGATGAACTGAAACCTTTTATTACAAGGTTTACTCTTTTTAATTTCTTGCAACATCGATATGTGCCTTGGCAAGTGGCTACACTCTGAAGCTCGTGGGGCAACCTAATGAATGGCTTTTGTTTAGTATATGTGTACTTGTTCAAACCAATCTCATCATTCACTTGATTCAAAAACCTGTTTCTTCCCCTTTCTCTTTCATTTGATGATTAACATGTTCCTCCAGTACAATCTATATTAGTGCCTGTTGAAATCATCGTCATTGTCTTTACCGTTATCATCATCATCTTCACTACAGGGGGTGAGATCATTTCCTTGATCAGCCTACTTTTATTTCCTTCTTGTGTTGAGGAGTTTCCTAGGACTTCCCTTGTCCTGTTTCTGCCTAAATCTGGTGTAGTCTTTATTTTTCTTTCCAGTCAGCAGTCGTGTCATTTATTGCGTGTGTACGTACTTAGGTCATGTATTTTATCTTCATTATTTATCAGATCTCTTTATGTGGAGCCTTTCACTCTCCTCAGGAGCCTTATTTATGCTATATTTTACTGTTATTCTTCTTTGTGTTTTCCAACTTTTGCTAAAAAAACCTTAAATGTTTTTTGAAACTTTGAAAGTTTGCGTATTTACTAGAAAAGTGCAGATTAATTAAAAGCGTCTCATTAATTAGCATTTCCTTCTGATAAAGCTATTCCATAATCTAATTTTATCACACATTGTATTATACATTATCATTGTTCACCCTAAAAGTAAAGACTGGGAAAATTTTTGTAATGTGTTTGCTTCTTCATGTTGTTTGAGTTTAGGAATTTTGCTTTTCAGGATTTGACCAATATTCATAAGTTATTGTAATTTAAAAAAGAGATTTCAAAAGACACCATTAGTTTTCTTTTGTTTTTTTCATTTCACTAGTTTTCATTTTTCTTGTCATACTTTCATTCAAAGTTTTTTGTTTTGTCAATTTTTACAACAGGTCCCTTGCCACCAGGTCTCAGTGTGATGATTCAGTCAGGTTTGTATTACATGCGGGTGTGACATTTAGTTTTTCAAGTGGAGTTTTTCAATTCTTTAATCACACGATCTTTCTTCTGACAGTTACCCATTTTAACAAAATCAAATCTTCAGAGTGATCTACACTGGTCTACGATTTGTAAAAAAAAAAAAAAAAAAAAAAAAATGCTTTTAGTCTCAGTACATGTTTTGTTCTGACAAAGCAATTATTTTGCACATTATATTAATGTGACATGTGTGTGGCCCCAACTGTATTTATAGTATGCCTAGTTTGTGGCGTTGGGTGTACCATTCCATGAAGATATATAATGGAAAATAGGTAGTACACATTTGATGTTAATCACACAAAAATCATATGGTGAATGTGTATAGAATAACTTTCAGTTCAATAATCAGAACTTTGAAAGAGTTTGTATGGTGTTCATAGTATTTATAATAATGTCAAAAAGTTGGAAAATGCCTGAAAAGGAAAATTTTAAATGTTCTTAACAGTTAAACAGGGGTCAATTTCTTTGTTTTTGTTGAAAATAGGGGTCGGGTCACAACTTCCATAAGTGGATTAAAAAAACAAAACCTTTAGATAGATTAACTATTGATGTAGCTGGTGCTCAAGGTAGATTGGGCTAAATGCTTGATGTAATAAAAATAAATTGTGTGAAACATGTAAAGACAGTATTGTTCATAATATTAGATTGGTATGCTATTCTCATATGAGTGAAAGGTGTTCATCTAAAAGTCAGATTATATTTTTTTCAAGTGGCAGCAATGGAACTCAAATCGTGAATAGGTAGAGGTTTGAAATTCTGGTAGTAGGTAGAGACATTACTTGCCTACAGTGTCACAGCTGGAGGGGGGGGTGCAAGAGGACTTGTACTCTGGGAGCCGTGCTGCCGTGAGGGCACTGCAATGACAGACGTTTTGCTCGTACTAAATGAACAGGGCCATCTACAAATTCAAATTGACATGAGAGTTCAGGGAACTTCCTAAAGTACCTAACAGACTAAGGCACAGATCGATGTAGGCTAATTTAAGAGACTTAAGAGAAGGGGCCCCCGCGTGTCACAACATTCTTAATTAAAATTATCAGATTGTTTACATTCACTTGGAAGATGTTAACCAGCAAAAAATTATCAAAATTTCAAAAATTATATCCATCTTGAAAAAATGTAGAAATTAGTTGGGTACGAATAAAGTTGAGAGTGGACTTAAAACTGATCAAAAGTGCATGGGGTTCGCAAAGGAAGCTGGTTCTAAACATGGCATTAAAAGATATTTCTATAGCTTTAACTGTTAAAATGAAGATAACTGTGGATACATTTTTAGATAAATAAAACTAAAGGTAAAAATAGACTACTAAAATGCTAAATTTGAAAAGGAAAATTTTTAACCAGTACTTTTCTTTTAAAAGACGTTTTACAAGTCACTAAACATGTCAGAAATAACAAACTGCTCAGGGAAGCTATAATTGTGTTTGGGCCTTTTTGTTGTTCTGTTTACTCCCTCCTGTATTGATATTCAAGGACACTTGGAAAAGAACACAATATGTTTGTGACTGTAGTTTTTTGTATTATTTAAGTGTTTTTGCCTAATTTATTTATTATGATTACATGGTGTAAACACCTTTTCACCTATTCCTATCACTTTCCACACACAATGATGGGGGGGGGGGGGAAATCTGTGTTGGTCCCGGGTAACACAGTTTGTAGTTGCAAGGTACTGACTTGCTGGTTTGCCATCACTTTAAATGGGACAGCGTTACGCGGTCTCCCTTGTTTGGTTTCTGTATGGCTACTCAAATGCAGACCAGTGGTTCTCAACTGGCGGGCAGAAACGAATATCTCATGTCGGGGGGGGGGGGGTTAACTGTTGGAAATTCCCCAGAACCCAGAGACCAAAAGAGATTAAAAATTTGAAACAAATTGTGAAGACCCAGCAGGGTGTCAGAGTAAAAGGAATTGTAACCTAAATCCTAATTTTAAAGTGTTTATTGTATGATTATGTGTTCTACAATTGATATTATATTACTAAATAAATAGTAGAGTAATCGGCATTGTTGTAATTTTTCCCGTAATTGAAAAACGATCTAATATCGTAATTTATGTAATGACAAGTGTAGTTCGTTAAAATAGTCAGCGCGTTTTCAGCTTAGGGAGCATACCAGTAGTAGGAGGAGGAGAAGTAGTATTAATAATAATTTTTGTAAATAGTTTTAAAACATAATTTTCAGAGAGATGAAAGTTTTGTGATTAATTAGTTCCGTAAGTGTTGTTATGGGTCTTTTGCGTTATACGACCACAAAGCATTGGCATTGGCATTTTGTTCATCTTTCATTAATTATAGTTCTCAGAATTTGCTATCTCTGTTTACTGATTAGTTAAAATCATATTCTCTCATTTACAGACTGTCGTACACTATACAAGAATAATTATAAGCTATCTTATCGCTCCACCGTCTGTAGTCGTAGGTCATTCCTGTCTTGTCGGCGCGTTCAGCAACATGTCTTTATTTCATTTAGTGCGGGAAATAAGTAGTAATGAGAAGGGAGTGCAGTTTTTAAAGGACAAAGGTGTTTTACACAAAAGACGATACTGTGCGAATGGTCATGAAATGACTCTTCAGCTGTCTGAAAAAATTTGTAGGTGGAGATGTGGTAAAACACAGTGTAGGACGACCGTCGGTTTACGTAACGGTACGTGGCTAGAGGGCAGCAGGCTGTCTTGTGACACCGTTGTATTGTTTGTTTTTTCGTGGACTAAGGAATACACCACATCACAGTTTTGTGCAGACGAGCTCAACATGAGTACGCACACTATGACCGACTGGAAAAACTATTTGCGTGAAGTATGCGCGGACTCTCTGTTGAAGAATCCTATTAAAATTGGAGGGCCTAACATGACTGTAGAAATCGATGAGTCTTGTTTTTCTAGACGAAAGTACAACATCGGTAGAGTTTACCCGCAACAGTTTAATGAAAGAAGAACAAAATGCCAATGTCAATGCCAATGCTTTGTGGTCGTATAACGCAAAAGACCCGTTGTTATTTCAGTACATCGTTGGTACAGTACAGATGTTACAGATCAGTTATTGGAGTCATTAAGGTTAGGTTTCATTAATACATCGTTGTGAATGAAACGGACTTTGTACGTACCGTATTATTAATAGTTGATTGTGAACAGGCAAACCATATGTGTACGTCGTCATGCGATAAGAAAGGAAGAGACGTGGGCAATACAATGCTGCGCGCGTTGTCATGACAGCGGTCACGTGGGCTGTGTCTACACGTGTGCGTGTGGTGCGACGCTGTGAATATTGTTAAGCCGTAAACCAACACCCACACCCCCACCCCCACAACACTCTTCTGACACTTGTTGTCGTCAGTATCGTATTGTGTGTGTGTGTGTGTGTGTGTGGTCCCAAACGTTTTAATTACAAAACAGGTTATAGTTAATAAAAAAACCTACTATGGAAAAGACTCTTATTTGGAAATCAAATACCATACTGTTACAGGAGGAATTTTCTGAGAAGTCCGTTTTTTAAATTTTAGCCAGCGTCTCTGGCACTAAGAAAACGAATTGAATGACACTGTTTATCAAAATTCATAAATGTATGTAGCAGTTTTCGGTTACAGGAGAACAAAACAAGGAACATACACTTTCCTTCTTGCGATTTTGGGTAATCATTGAAAGGTCAAAATGAGTAGTTTCGTTTAAATATATTTATTGTTAAATGACTTCTTGACTACATATGTGTATCCAAGAATAGTTACGATCATACTGGTTTTATACAGTCTTAACATTGAACTTGTGATGAGGAGTTCTTCTTCGGAGTCACCCTTTCTTACCGTCGGGTGTCGAGGTTTTCGAGAGAGTTCTCCGTCTCGTCCTGTTCAGTGCCAAAACGCTGGCACGGGCTCAAACTGCTCCTCTGCCTTCAACACTCTTCTTGATGTTATCCTCCCATTTCGTTCTGGGCCGTCCTCTTCCTCTTCTGCCTTCTGGTTTTGCCTCCCACGATCGTTTCGGGTACATTTCCTCATTCATCCTACAGACGTGGCTAAACAAATGCGGTTACGAGCTTTCAATTTTGTCATATAAAGAGAATATCTTCAAATTCTTCCGGATGTTAACGTTTCTCACCCTATCTCTACGAGTTCTCTTCTCAATTCTCCTCAGGAATCTTATCTCCATTGCCTGTATTCTCTTTTTATGTCTGGCATTCAGGACCTGTGGCTCGCAACTGTACTTCAGCGTTGGAGCATACGTATATAGATTTGTATACTGCCAGTTTGCTCTTCTGTGACACTTCGCTTTTTCCCAGAAATTTCCTATTGATAACATCGTAAAGCTTGTTTGCAGTTGAGATCCTCTTGTGTAACTCTGACTCAGTTCTGCCATCGTCAGTGAAAACGGCACCTAAATATTTGAATGTCGCCACTTGTTCAATTATTGTTGATTACTATTCTGTGTTGTATTGCTTGCCTACAAAATATCATTGTCTTTGTCTTGGTGGGGCTAATAATCATACTTTTCCTCCTCATCGTTTCTTCTCACACAATTATGTTATGCTGCAGATTTGTTCTGTGCTAGTAATCAGAACGATGTCGTCGGCAAAAGCAAGGTCTGTGAAATACACTGGTTGCAGCCTGCAGTTGCCTACCTTAAACTTCCTACACCTTTGTTGACTCTCCTTGATAATAGCATCCATCAGTACGACAGAAAGGTAAGGTCAAAGAATATCCCCTTGTCTCACTCCAGGTGAGGTGATAAACTCGCTTGATCTTTCGCGATAAGGAGTTTTATTTTATATTTTTGACGGTTATTACGATTGCTCTAATCGTACTTTTCCCGTATAAAATTCACAACTGATTCACAACCAGGATGTTTTGTAGGAACGTAACCCATGCGGCTAGAAAGGAAATACTGTTTAACTATAATAAAAATATAATACCGATAATAGCAAAAAACTTTTACTACCAACGAAGTGTAGGACAGGCAGGGAAGGTTGAGTCATACGGCATTCAAGGAAGGTATCGGTGGCCAGTGCAACGGTTCAGCCGCCCTCAGATTCCAAATACGTAAGTTTACTAACTTTTTCGACTGTTAGTCGTTTCCTTAGTAACATTTTTGAATCTTTCCGAATCTTTATTTCTAAATATCATCATTACCGTTGTTTTTGACTAAGGGAGACTTAAATTATAATTGTAGCTAGTCTTAGAGTATGTAAAAAAATCCCCGCCTTAAACCGTCCTCTGAATCCGAGAAAATAACGTAATTGTCAGCAAAATACAAAATTACGAAAGTCATGGGACCAACAACTTTCGTAAACGTTGGCTTTTAATGTTTCTTAGGCTTTCACGGCCGGCATCATAATTATTATTATCCAGGCTGTAGGGCCGTGGTCTTCTAAATTCTTCATGCCGATAGGTGTTCATCGCTCGACCAGACGTTTCGGCCTCACCTCTGGATCCCATCTTCAGTGTAAGCCTTTGCCACAGGACTTGTCAGTTTTTCGAAGTTCGTATACTGAAGATGGCCTCCAGAGATGAGGCCGAAACGTCTGATCGAGTGATGAACACCTATCGGCATGAAGAATTTAGAAGACCACGGCCCTACAGCCTGGATAATAATAATTTTAATAATTGGCTTTTAATGTCTATGGACGAATAGACGTATTGCGTTAGTATAGGCCTGATATTTTTTCTCTTGTTTGTAACAGTCGAATGTTGCAGTTTATCGAGATACTTATAAAATACGTTAACATATTTTTATTTTAGTCTTTTGGGGACATCGCGAAGAATACTAGAACATTTACATTTATCCGTCTTGAAATATCACACACACACACACACACACACACACACACACACACACACACACACACACACACACACACACACACACACACACACACACACACACACACACACACACACACACACACACACACACACACACACACACACACACACACACACACACACACACACACACACACACACACACACACACACACACACACACACACACACACACACACACACACACACACACACACACACACACACAGTATGTGTGTATATATATATAATGGCGAAGGCTGAAGATGGGAGAACAGGATCTCCCGAAACATGTTCCTAAAGGAAAAAATATATCTTGAGGTAAAATAGTTATAAGTATTATAGTAATATATATATATATAGGGGTAAATTTTACATCTCTTAGGAAGGGGAAGCGGGTTTCGACGCGGTGCGTTCTGTGACGTGTTTCTTATTTGTGTTAACAACGAAATCCATATACAAAATGTGTTGCCATATGTTGCCATTAACGTAATCTCTGTTCCAGAAACTGGGCTAAACGTAGCGGTCAGTAAGTGGTAATTGGCGAAATGATTGCCAATTTAGGATGTTACTGCAGAGGCAGAGATAGTGAGTGACCTTGTGCGTATTACATAATACATGAGATATACGTGCCCGCGTGTACTTGTCACTTGTAGTTACGTTCTGTCAGTGTCCGTAGGCGTACCGCGTGCTCTCTGTGCTCTTGTGTACCCTGTCCGTCTGTGTTGTGTTCGTGGTGTGGGTGGGTGGCTTTTGCGTTTGTTGATTATTGTTATTATTATTATATTTCTTGTTGAACTGTGATTATGTGATTATTCGCTGTTGTTCGCAGTATACGCGCGCGTGTATAAAACAATATATATATATATATAACATAAAATATAGTATTACATACATACATATATATATATATATATATATATATATATATATTACATAAAAAAATAGAACACTGTAAGGATTCTCGACGTTCGGTCTTCCAAAGTTTTCCGATGTCTCGAGATTTGTTTGTCGCGTGTTCATGCCAACACTAATAAAATGAGGTTGTATTTTAATATCGTAAAAATCAGTTGTATTATTTTATTAGTTGATTATGGTTATAAAGTTTGTACAAGTATGGTGGAAAACGTTGTGTTTACGTTGCTTTAAATTTAGACAGTTACATTAGCTATAAAAGTAATTGTCATATAACACATTACACTGCATTAATTACACATTATAAAATATAAAGTGTGTGCACTTTCAAGTCAGCTACCCCTGACTGCAGACCCAGTGGAGTATCCAGAATTTAGCCTGGGAGCGGGGGTTCAGTCGAGTCGGCTTCATACAGAAGAAAAAACTACGTAGTTAAGACTAATCAACATTACTGTCTTTAAAGTGGTAGAAAAACGTGTGACAACATCCTGAAATCCGTCCCATAAAAAACGATAATATCATAATAAAATTTATATTTGCTCAATTATTCTTGTAGCCTATATTTTTTATATTATTATTAATAATAAATAACATTTTTCGTACAAGAATACGTTTTTTAAATTACTTTTTGAATATAAAACTGTGTCGATAGTAACATCATTGGATATACAAATTAATAAATTTAACAAAATAATTTTTATTGTTTAATTTATTAATTTGTATGACTGATGATGATAGTTTGTACTATCGAAACAATATTATATCCAAAAAAATAATTAAAAAATGTGTTCTTGTACGAAAAATTGTATTTATTAATAATAATAATATAAAAAACACAATAAAAATACGTTTATTAAAACATTGTTTCGAAGATACTTATTGACTGAATTTAATTTCCTACATTTCACATGTCAAACGTATATGCAAATGCTGTGTAATAAACGTATTTTATATTTTAAAAACAGTTACTACTATATTAGCGTACTAAAAAGAGTTACTACTATATTACCATACTAAAAAGAGTTACTACTATATTAGCGTACTAAAAAGAGTTAGTACTATATTAGCGTACTAAAAAAAATAATAAAAGCGTAAAAATTAAGATTAACAAAATTCGTCAAATTTTTTCGGCCCTCGGGGGTCCGATCCACCCCGTAAATACGACCCTGTGAAGAAGGGGTGGAACATTGCTTCATGAATTCGTTACCAACAATGAGCAGCAGTGAATTAGACAACGTAAAACCTCAAACACTTTGTAATGGTGTATATAATCTACTTATTTTTATTCAAAAATTTTTATAAATTCATCACTGTTATGAACTGAAAACGATCATGTTTTAAACAATTTTGTAAGTCTCCGTAAATTCACCATAACAATAAATTGTTCCCACAAATCCTTAAATTTTGTCCAATATCGACTTGTGGTAGTGAAGATGCGTGAAGCACTACTAACGTAAAACTGTTGATGTACAGAGTTTAATTTTGATCGCGAACGGGAGGAAAAGTACGGTATTTACGAAGAACGTAGTTTTTATTTTATAAATTTACATGTGTTTTTGCTTCTCATAAAAGAAAAGATCCTAGGAAGTGTAAAAACGTACAGATGTTTTAAGGGAAGAATTTTGAACTTTTTAAAAGCAGACCAGAGTTTTTGAACAACCATTGCGTTTTGTGACATGGCGATTGGCTTAAGCGTTGAAACATAATAACAAATACTCCCCCCCCACCACCAAACTGCTACAAATTATGTAATCTGTTTTGGATCCAACTCCGTGTGGTAGATTGTGATCAGCAAGTTTTCTGGACAAAAGTCTGGTAAAAACGGAAGGACAAACACGATTCTTTCTTCAGTTTTTAATACGGCGTTTCCAAGAGACATTACTCTGTCTTGTGCTAAAGCGAGATATTGTTAGTGAATGACGTTAAGTTTAAAGTAATGTAAAGAAAAGTTTTTGAAATACTTTTAGATAATTTACAAACAATGTAAAATTACCTGTAAAATAGTTCAGTACAGTTCACAGTAATAAATTACAGCTTATGTATAAATTTTTAATGCGTGAATATAAAATAAATCTCGAAACGTCGCAAAATTGTTCGTTTATTGAAGACCGATTTTTGAGAAGCCGTACAAAACTGCAAATAAATCAACTGTGAGTGCGCGCACACAATAATTGTACTTATACACGTATATTATAAAGATAATTATTTTCTTACGCAAGTTTAGAAGCTGACGAATACCGTTTCACAGAGGTTTTGTGTAGATCATCGGTGTGATGATGCAGAACACCATTCTGCGAAACGTACGTGGGACGATAACGTTGTTAACAGTTGCGAAATAAAATACACTAATTGTGTTTTATAATATTGTAAGAAAATAAAGAGGTATAAATTTAATTGTACGTACAAAACGAACAAAACGTAATTAAAGGAAAGAACATTGTTTTATTTTGTAATGAAATTGAATCGTCCGCGATAACGTTTCGCGAAGCTTTTTCTCTCCGTCTTTGAGAGGTTTTATCGTCAGTCAAGTCGAGGCTCAAGCAGAGAGGAGTCTCAGTAGATACAGAACAAGTTTGCGAAACGTAAAGTGGATGATTTGATTTTAACGCTTGCAAGGAAAAAAATAAATATTTTGAAAACATTCATATTATGTTTTCAAGAAAAGTGTGACGTGTATCATGTTTTTGTGTGGTTACACGTACACACATATGCGTATCATGTATGTCCTGATATATGTGTTGTATTTCATCAGCTGTAGGTCAGCAGTACTCAGTGCCGTACTGTCTAGAATTTGGTCTGTGGGGGGGGGGGGGTCGACTTTATACAAAAGAAAATATCGAAGTTAAGACTAATCAACATTACTATATTTAAAGAGGTTGAAATCAGTCCCATTAAAGTAAACGGTAATAATACAATAAAATACGCGTTATTGAAACATTGTTTACAGGATACTTACTCTTTAATTTATTTTTCCTATATTTCATATTTCAAACGCATACACTAATGCTGTTTAATAAACTTGTTTGTATATTTAGAAAAAAAAAGTTACTACTATATTAGCGTACACAGCTGAAATAATAATAATACATCCTAAACATTAGGAGGTTAACAAAATTCGTCAACTTTTTCGACCTTCAGAGGAGGGGGGTCCGGTCCCGTTCGTCCCTCCCCGTAAATACGCCCTTGGCAGTACTTGCTTGAAATATATTTTGATTTAAAATACAGCTCATATAAAAAATTGTCAGGAAATAATTTCATTCTGTTATAAAAGTTCAGTTTATTTTTTTTTTAAGAGCTCCGCTTGATTATTAAGTTATTTACAGTAATCTTGGACTGACAGGATACGTAGTTACGAAATCAATATTCATTCCTTCTAGTTTATGTATGATTTTTCAAGACAACTTATAATCCGGTTTAGGCGCTTTTACGGTAACTACATTTTATTGCATAGGCCTATATAAAAAATCCTATGTAATCCATCCCTATAATCATTGTTTCTTAATCCACATTCACGCGCGGTTTATATTCGTTTCATAAAATTGCATTCCAGTGGCTTCTGTAATTTAATCATTTTTGTACCACTTGCGTCACCCATCGTTGTCGTAAGTTTGCTCGACGTTTCGCCTTTCGAAATCTAAGACCATCTTCAGAATTTCACTGTATTATAATAGAAACTTGTATAACTGTAGCCATAAAAACGCATAACAACTCAAACGTAACTACGATACCTGAGTTATAAGAAGAAATACCTGAGTTACCTGAATTAATAAAGAAGAAAAGTTTTGTGACAGTGCATAACGTAAGTATGTATTATGTCCACAAAAAAGTTTATGTTAATACGTCATGTTTTGGTACGCGTTTTCTAACGTTATCCCTGTGTTTTTAATGTGTCACAGGTAGATACATACCTGTGATAACAAAAGGTTTGTCACAGGCGAACTTTTTCATGTTGTAATTCGAAAAAATCGTAACCAAACATAAATAACTTTTTGTTAAAACATGTGGGAAATGCAGAAAAACATTAACTATTCCTTTGCCTTACTGACACAATAAGCTACAAATTGAAGTAAAAATGAACCATTTACATCAAGTAACAGCGGAAATACGACGAGTTAAGTTATAAAATTCACTAAATTGTTGAAATGTATTTATTTATTGGTTTTATATTTTTTACGGCTTTGTTTATGATCAAAACATTTTTTTTATCTGTGGAATGATGGATAATAACGGTTTTGGCAATATAAAATTTTAAAAATTATTATATAATTTTTTTTTATGAGTAAACTGTTGACCGGTTTGTATTAAATGCGTACATTTCGTTTTTGGACGAGTAACTCTTCAGGTCGCGCAGTACATACGAGCGAAAATCCCATACACACAATGTACTTTCCCTGTCTTTCCCATTGTCTTTCTCAATGAAGTATAGTGAGCTCCCTGTTATTAGATAAATTTTGATATTAGAAAATTTTTCTGTTATCAGAAAATTTACGAAAACGTCGATTACCCAATTATTTTTTGTTTGGTAAAGTAACAATTTTTAGAGCTCAGAATCATACAATGAAACGCTAAATGTTCCAAACATTCTGATTTGTGTTAACCTGGGCAGTTTTTACAGTTTTTTCACATTTTTGATTCCCGGTGTCCCAAAATTTGAAAATTTCAGATTCTACTATGTCCCAAAACATTCAGATTCTAATTAAAATTCGCTCTAATTTGATACCCCGCGTGAATTTTTGGGATTTTTATCAAATTTTTCACCCGCTTTTTGGGACCTTGGCGTTCCAGAATTAGCTAAGAAAGTTTCACAAACGATCACTAAATTTACATTGTGGTTAAATTTAGTTTAATTTGATACTCCACATGGACTTTTGCGATTTTTTCACAATTTTTTACCCTCTCTCTTTTTTGCTCCCCCCTATTTTGGTGGTGGGGTGTCAGTCTCAAAAACAATATGGCTCTGTCGGGTAAAAGTGTGAACACGTATGCCAGCTTTTGCGAAACTAGATTGATGGGCTCAAACATACCACTAAACAGATAGATCACAGACAGACAAATCTCAAAAGGTCGAGTTAAAACTGAGAACTCCCTTCGCTAGTTCAATTATAGAGTGCTTAGGATGTGGTCCATACAGTAGTTGTCGTTATTAACAGAAGTTTCGGCCCCACCATCGGAGGCCATCCTCAGTGTGTAGATTGGCACGGTGTCCGCCAGTTCACCTCAGAGATGACGTAGAGACTATGTGTTTTTGCCTGAGAAGCTTAAGAGCTTGGCCGTGAAGTCTGTGTGTGTGTGGACGTGAAAGCTTAAGAACTTGCAAAAGTATAGTTAGTTGGAGTTTTTTTAGTTGCAAAACAAACTATAAAGGAAGGGGTCTGATACATTAAAACGCTAGAAATAGCTACACTACAGTAAGTAATAAAACAGTTCGGTCAGTGTATCAATGCAGATGATTCATGTATTGCATTATCGGTTCCATGACGTCCGTTATCGTGGAAAGCAAGCGTTCTTGGACTCGATACAGATCTTTGTACTAGCATTCACACGTGAAGAGTTGTATGCGTGCATGTATGTATTTATTTTATAAGCAGGTTACGTAGATTCCTGTTAAACGCGCGTGTGTGTGTGTGTGTGTGTTCGTTCTAGAAACGCCATTAACTTATTGAAATCCGGCCAATTTCTCGCGTTCACACACATAGACACATGTGCGAGAGAAAAGGAAGAAGAAATATTAATTCTAGGGCGTGTTTGAAATTCTTATCTGTGCTCGAGTAGTAGTACACATAACGCTAACACACATTCCGACGTGTAGCGTTCGTGTTGCTCGATTTAGCGCTACTTATCTCTGTAAACTGTTTTCGTTATGTACTTGGCATAACTGTAAAAGTGGCTGGCTGCCTTGTAGCCAATGTGTAACTCCTCGTTAGTGTGTGGATTACGTTATACAGGTCGCGATGTCAATACCCCATAAACCTACTGTTTTTACGAAAGTGTTTTTTTTAAAGATTACATAATTTAGTGACAGAATCGTCCATAACGGTTTCACTCTTTTGTGAAAGAGTTGTCCAGGGTTGCGAATTAGAGTATTTACGATCGGCCGGTTATTTGATGTCGTTCCACTTCCACCCTCCTCGCACTTCCAGCTTCTTTCTTGCATCTGCGGCGACGATATCTTATCTTCGTTGGGCGATCCTTTGGTATTCTGCCCTCCAAATTTCCTGTGAGGGTTCCTTTCGGTGTTCTCTCATTGTCCATTCTCACAACGTAGCCAATGCATCGCAGTCTTCTGAGTGTCGTGTTCATTTCCACTAATGGGTCATTGAAATGGTAATAAAGATCCAGGTTATCTCGTATCTTCCACTTTCTATTTCCATATTGGGGCTCAGGATCCCCCTGAGGTGCTTTCTTTCAAATCTCTTCAGACGTTCAGTGCTCTTTGGGTTGGTTTCCAGGTTTCGCTACCTTAGTAGGGTCTGGTCGTAGAATATATATATATATATGTGTGTGTGTGTGTGTCCGTTAGCAACATGTTTTAATCATTCTCCCAACATCTGTTTTCTTCGGGCGTGTGTTTCAAAAACCTTCTGAACAATTTGCTTTTATTGTACGCACCTGTACTATTTAATCGATCCTATTGTGGACAGTACGGTCATGGCTGTACAGATATTGAGGATCTCTCCGATTTAATTTTTCTAAGGTGACCACTTTTCATGGCATATGTGAATTCTACTTTCTGTTAACATCTACGCTTCTGACCATTACAGAAGAGTCAGTACAGCCGTTACTTAAAGTAATTGAAGAACTTTTTCCTTCATACTTTGTTTAGTCAGATGTCTCTGATTTTGACGCAGTTGTATATCTATATCGACATGAACGGCATGATAAATGCCAGAGGTTAAATTTCGAGAATGAGCCAAATGTTCAAAACCCATAGAAGAAACACAGATATACGGCAGGAACTGAATATTATGAGTATACTCGACAGAATCGCCCAGTATCGGCTGAATTGGTGGGAACATGTTTGCCGAATGGATGACTGCCGCATCCCCAAACAACTATGGAACTATAAGCCGAGGGGACGGAGAGGTGTGGGACGTCCGAGGAAGCGCTGGAGTGACCAGCTGTAATATTTGCCTATTTGAGACCGGAACAAACCATTCTTGGTGTAAACCTTGAGGATGATGACGATGATGGTCAAAGCCTGTTTGTGTACGTTTTGAGAGTAGAATAACCCACAAAGTCCTTAAACTACCTTAGAGCGGGTATAGCCCTTAATTTATACACTTTCTTTATTTGTGCATGTAAACAGTTGAGTGTTACGACGCAGAATTTCAAAATAAAGGGATAATATTTAATAGGAGGAAAAAAATTACTACCTTTTCACGGTGTCTATGAAACAGCTGAGTGGGCCAGACGCCACTAGAACGTCCATTGTACGAATGGCAAAGAGTATTTCTATAGTTATCTAAAAAAAAAATCGGTGTGTACAATTACAGTTATTGGCCGTGGATCAAATGAGATATTTCACTACTGTTCAGATTATTTGTGTAGTAATAAACGTGTTTGTTAGTTACCTCTTTTATATAGGAGTTAGGGAATAAAATATAGGCTAAGGTACATAATTTTAGCGGTATAGTACACAAGCGGGGCATTGCGACTAGTACTACTGCTAGACTGCCTGTTGTTTCCGTGCTGATGAGGCCAGATTTGAATTGGATCAGCTCGGCGTCGTTTGCGTCGTGAAAAATGATCGTCCTTGGGACGGATTCGAACACAAAGCGCCTGGCTTTGGAAGCGACTGTGGTGACTACTGCGCCATCCAGACTCCAAAATAGCCTTGAACTGTATAAATAAACGCACCCAGGGCTTGGGGTGGCCTGGCCAGTCGGTGCGGTGCAGGAAAATACTGCGTATTGCGTGGTTACAACAGGGAGGGCTTAAGTGATTATTTGTTAGTGACTGTGATTTAGTACGTTTAGCCAGTCATTATATAGTAAAGTGTCAGTGCGTATTGGATTAGTGTGTGTTTTTGGAGAAGCGTTATTGGAATTAAGTCCAAGTTTTCAATATAAAAATGATAAATAAAATTTGTAGTCGTGTGAAAAAAGTGAAAGTGTGATCTTTTGGTTTAGATTTTCAGTCATTCCTGTGGTCGACGTTTTCGAGTATTGTTCACACGGCTCGGAGGCTTAAACTACCATCGCATATCTGTTTTTATGTCTGGTTTCCTGAGCTTTCTGTTGTTGAAGTGAATGAAAACCTGAAGATTGTGGTTTGGAAGAGTGAAACATACATTTTAATGAAACCCGAAATAAAAATGGACGCCACTACCAAGTTTATCTTTAAAATGTTTAGTTTATTTCTACTAGTAACATTAAGAGCTCGTCACAGTGACGAAAGATCATTATTTCTGGAAATGTCAAGACAGTCACTGAAAAAGGATTATCGAAAATCAAAACGACATAGATCTATGTCTAGTCTTGTCGTCAACATCCGAGTAAGTAGATTGTTCAATCCTCTTGATGTAATATCCAGCAGTGGTGGTCCTGCAATGAATCACAGTTTATTACAGAATAATATAATATAATACGATCATCTCCATCTGCCTTGCAATGAAAGTGTACAGGTCCGCGGCAACCGAGCCGCCGTGTGGTCATCCACCCAGGTTTCTGTACTGAGGCATGTGGCGCTTGACTTTGCAAGTAGAACCACATTGCTTCAGTCACACGCCGGATGAATCACAGTTTAATCCTGGTCAAAGTCCCCATTTCTTTCGTCCCTCAGACTCCATACATTTTGTGAGTTTCATTCTGCCGTACTCGTTTGCTAAACATTACAAAGTGAGAGAAGACCATTATAGAGAACAAGAATTTCGTATCTCATTGGCTCTGAGTCTCAAAGAAATTAATGAATGATTTTTTTTTTTTAATAATTCGTCGTCGTCCTCCACCTCCTCCTCCTCTTCTTGCTCACCTCCTCTTACTCCTCCTCCTCCTCCTCCTCCTCATCATCATCATCATGTAGGTTACAAAGGTTCCAGTTAACATAAACCTCTCGCGTTTTCGTGGACTTTTCGGAAAGAGTGCACGATGGGCTGTTTTTTTTTCATATCGTCAGCTCATCTTCATTGTCGTCGGCATACTCAGATCTCGAAACAACCAATTTTCTGTTCTGAAACGATCAGAAATTTTCGTAGTCGATATGTAAACGCCGAAAATAACATGCAGAAAGTCGGAACGAATTTTTTTAGCGGAGAAAACTTCTCATTGAAAACGCTCCCATTTTTCTTCTTCTTTTCGTCTAGATGTCATGATACATATACAAAGTGCCATAACATCACATAGTGTGTTCTCCCTATCTTTCAATAATCTTCTGACGTGAGTTTTTCTGTTTGCATTGTTGCTCATGATCTGCCATTGAGTTAATGAGTATTAAGGTTTTATGG
Source organism: Magicicada septendecula (assembly GCA_034769895.1). Lineage (NCBI taxonomy): Eukaryota > Metazoa > Arthropoda > Insecta > Hemiptera > Cicadidae > Magicicada > Magicicada septendecula. Next base: position 67,785,654 of record CM068367.1, read on the forward strand.
TATCTGGACGTTTTGCTCTATCTTAGTGTCTGTGCCGCACTTTTCGAGCTGCAGATTTCTTTTACTTTATTTGTGTTAGTATAATGTTACTTACAAAAAAGAAAAAAATTGCGCGTGCGTGCAAATTTAACATAAGTGCGTGTGTGCTATTTAAAAAGATTGTATGTTTGAATATGAATATTGTAGATGTAGACTACACACAGAATTGTTTTCTACACTGTACGAGTATCGAAACCAAGGTTTTCTTTTCTTCTCTTGGATCGTGATCGACACTTACCCAGCTGTGGCTGTGTCTGTCTTCAGTGTCCATAAATCGATTTCGATGAGTAACGTATATTTATTTGCGTACGATAGTGAACAGAGGGGGAGCTCAAGTACTTGACGTTATTTTGGCCGTCCGCCAATATTTGTTATTTACAACTGCCGCATATGTGTTGCTCATACTGAAGGCAGCGACTTTGGAAGAAAATTAACAGTTTCCGCAGTTCAGATTCCAGTGGTAAGTTTGGACAGAAATGTTTCGTGTCAGAGATAGGGACGGGCATGTGTTGTTGCACTATTCAGCCGGCAGTGTAAAGTAGATTTAAATAACGTGGGTGAAATGAGTTAGAGACCTCGCGAGTGAGAGCCAGATTCAGATTTATTGTGTTGTTGTTTTTGTTGTCGTCAGATAGATCCGTCGACACGTGTTGAATTGCTTGTGGGAACTGTTTTTCGTTGCCGATGCTTGTCGTAAACTCACCCTTCACTCTTCGAAAACTGTGGCATGAAAAAAAGAAATAAACCTTCTACACTTGTAAATTCGACAAGTACGGTTAGTTTTTTTTTAAATAATAATAAAATAAAGTGTCTTATACGTCTTGATTAAATTTAAATGTATTTAAACGGATGTATTTCGGGTAGACGTAACAAAATTTAAAAGTAAACATGTATGTTTCGGAGCTGTAGAACTGTTGCATAACGTAATATTAAATATTACGTTTTCGATCTCGTTGTACGTTTAACGTTTCCGATGCAAAACCCAAATAAACCTTGCAGTTTTTATAGAATTTTCATACATATTACATACAAATTATCATCAGTAAAATAAAAAGCGAAAATGAAAAAGATAAAAAAACTATATATAAAATGCGTGGATGTAAATTGCCACACCGTTTTAGTGTCTAGAAAAACATCTGATTTGCCACACCGTAAAGCAGATAATAAAAGAATCAAATCGGAAAGGATGAACGTAAGTAAATTGCAATACTACGACCGCGCGGGATTGCGGGTATGTGTTGTTTTCTTTATACCACCGTTACGTGCCGTCAAAAATAGTTATCACCTGATTTAATTTTAGATATTGTAATAACTCTATCCTGCTAAAACTTTCCTCTCGGTTTAATGGTTCACATAAATTTTCACAAAGTAAGAATCGAAAGCTCTAATGCCGTCGTACTCTATACAAAAAGCTTAAAAAATTAGCACTTTAATATGCGAAATATTTTAAAATGTCATTGCTGTTTGTAGGCCTATAGTAAGATTAAGATTGAAAGGGTGTTTAATTAAAGTATAAACATTATTGAAAATATTTTTCAGTAACTTAAACATAGGAGTCATACTAAGTGATATTCATAAAAAAAAACATAGTAATAGATATTAAACTATAGCCTGGTATAGTGGCTTAACTATAGCCTGACAACTTTGAGAAAAGCCGTCACCGATTTCAATACGCGCAGGGTGGAGAAGTAAGGTCCCCCCTCTCCCACGTTCTCTGTGTGATTGCCCCCTTCCCTTCCTAATCAACGACACGTTGTATAGGCTAGTTCACATACGGTGTTCGGCGAGTGAATGATCCCTTCCACACAGTCGCCTTTCGTCACGTGACTTTCTCCTATAAATGTCCCAAGAGTGTCAAAAATGTTTGCTCTGTGGAGGCCATTTTCAGCGTTGTATACCTATAGGATCTGTTCCTAGTCCCGGAGGGGGGGGGATAAGACTAGCTTCAAGGTTTGGTCCCCTCGTTTTCCTCACGGAAAACGAGAAATCCAAGATTATTACCATATAATTTTATAAATATTCGATTATAAATAATTTCTACACACACAGAAAGTATTATTTCTCGTGTCCGAAAGCCTGTAAAGTTGATTATTATTTTATGAATTATTCAAATTTTTAAAAACGTTCAGCCTAACCTAACAAATACTAAAACAGATTGTCAAAATTTAGTATTTAATTTGTTCGGTACATTGGACATTTATTTTGCACATATGATTACAAATGAAAATTTTACAGCACCAATATTCTTTTTACCAAATTACAGCAAATGCCCATCTTACTTATCAAACATGTATCCTCAGAAATTCGATGGTCAACACATACAAGCAGTCCTGCGCTGTCGTGGTGTGGCAGTTTACTTATATTCATCCTTTGCAATTTCACACTTTTCTTATCTGCTTTGCGGTGTGGCAATCCGAATATTTTTCTAGATACTAAAACGGTGTGGAAAATTACCTTCTGCAATTTAAAACAATTAAAAGCCGCAAAGCTTCTAGTAACTTCTTGTCTTGAGCGACGGCGTTCACAAACACGCGTACACACAAAAGGGACCGCTCCTAGTATACATTCATTTTAGTGCTATAGATATATCCTAGACTACATAGTGGGGCGCGGAGGCAACGACCTTTGTTGTAGGTCTTTATATTTTCGCTCCTTCTTTTCATACCTTTTTTCGTGCAACATAATGTTTATTACTCAGTCCTCCGTTTTATGTATAGGCCTACGTTGTGAAATTTCCTCCATTCTCCTATTCTCTTCATTTCACTTTTGTGTTCATTACGTTGTTTACCCCTTTCTTTCTGATATTTCTGACTTTCTTGTAAATTTCGTTTCATGAACATTATCAACTTTTAATCGGATTCGCAGACGTGCGATTTTTATTCATTAAGCGCCAGGCGTCGTCTTATAAACTTTCCTTCTATTTTTGTCTCTGCCAAGCTACTTTCGAATTTACACATCCTATTTTGTACCGAATACTTTGTATTGCAGGTAAGGAACGTTTCTTCCGTTTAATGAAGGTGAATTTTTGAATGCTCTTGTTCGAAAAAGGTATGTAGCCTATCGTAGGCTAATACGAGTCTTGGCTTAATATCCGACCTGAAGATGAGTTAGAAGCTCGAAGGCGCTTGTCGATCGTCACGTAACTTAATATTGTAATACATAATAATGTATTAGCAGAATAAATCGTTCTGTTATTGCTTTATTATTGTAGAAGGTGAATAAGGGGTCGTATTTTACTTTACAAAATCACAACTGGTCACTACTTTTAATGACAACACTTTTTTAATTTACATTCATGTTTTATTAATACAGTTATTAAACCAGACATTTCGCCAATTTTGTGTTACGATTCTGTGTTACGCCCTCATTGGTAAGCTGAGACCAGAATCGGCGCTTCAACAGAGAATGTGATGTTACATAATGTACAAATCGTGGGTTTATTGGAAAAACTACCCAAGTCCAAGATTTAACGCTGTTTCAAAAACGACATTTTTTATGAATTTCTCTTTTTATTTTTTAACAGCTGTGTAATAAATAAAAATCTATTGATAATAAAAATTAACATTGAAAATCAGCTTCATGATTTATTATTGCATTTGAAAACCTTCAATTTAAGTTTTCCATAATTTCACATGAATGGATGGACTCGGATAGTTTTACCGATAACCCCACGAAATGTTTGATGTTAATGCGAATAAAACTTTGGTTGTGAGTGGAAAAGTATTGTTATTTAATTTTTAAATTATTATCGAAAACAACGGTATTTGATTAATCTCAAGAATTATTATTGAGATTTGATTATTATTTGATTTGATTATTATCGAGAATCTGTTAATTAGCCTCAAGTTGGCAACGCTGATTATATCTTTTTTTATCTGTGATCACAGTGGCGGTGATATCGCTCTCGTCAGACAATCGTAACTGATCCATATAGTAGTGTGTCAGTAGTGATAGTGCGCGCGATCGCTCGCTGGAGAGGAGAGGGCGCCCGTTTGTTTCTAAATGTAGAGCCGGCCGCGTCGCGACGCTTCGGCACGCAGGCGCTTTGTCAACCCGCCAAAACTCCGACGACGGTATCGTCGTCAGGAAACTCATTAGTAACGCCCACCGGCCGAAACAAACAAAACAAAACAAGACAAAAAAAAAAAGACTGAAGAAACATAACTTGGAACACCATTCAGTAGACGACGCTTTTTGTACGGTAAAAAACCGACGACTGGCGCGGGGACGGCGGCGGTGACATGTGCATAGGTGGCAGACACACCGTCTTCTGGAAGTAGTAGTGTTGGTGGTGGTGGTGATATTTTGGAAGCAGGTGCGTCGTCCGCGTAGCTAGCTTTCACAGTCAAGTTCATTGGCAACAAACGGGTAACTCGACAACAATGGTGGACCGAACAATGTACGGTAAAATCGTACCCGGTACGTACCAGCCGTACCGGTGTACCAGGAAGAACGGCTCGTCGCCTGGATGTAAGTATATATGTATATAAAGTATATATATGTTATATCTATCTTGCTTGTGTATTGTTGTACTAAGTTAAGTGCCCTTATCAACAGCTGATAGCATTATCAATGAATTCCGCTACGTTTCGTAATTTTTGTTGTTATATGTAATAGGTTTATGTACATAATATTCTTTGCCTTTGTTATATACGCATTTATACCGCTATGTAAATTGTATAGTTTTTGTTTAGTGCGCTAAACAGGAAATTACTTAAAACTAACATATGAAGAAATGTGTTTTCTCGACATTTTAAAAATCTTTTTTACCAGAATTGTGCGTGTTTTCTGTGTAGTCGAAATTAATGAAACAGAATTTCGGTATTTACACCGGAACACTTTTCAAAACAGGGTAACAGTAATTAATTAATAACAAAACTTACCTCATGCTTATGCTGGGGAGGAGGGAGATCCCGAGAGATCTAGGGGAGGGAATTCCTGATGAAGGTAACTGCAAATTATGAAAAACCGTTCACGTCTGTTAACGAACTGTAACCACAAAACGTGTTCGTTTTTTAAAAAATAAGAAGAAGAAATTTGTCTCAATTGTTGCCTTAGACTTTAACGGCAGGGGTCGTAGTTATTAATACTCTTCCTACAATCAGGGAGTGGTGCGAGCTTAGAATGAGCAAACGTTCCAGCCACTCCATCGGTGACAAAGGTCTCAGTCAGTTTTCAGTCCTTTCAGCACTGACGATGACCACCGATGGAGTGGCTGGAACGTTTGCTCATTCTAAGCTCGGACCACGGTCTAATAGCCCAGAAAGTGTTAACAGTAATAAATTTGTTTTTTGGCATTCTTCTTCCAAACATTTCAAATACAGGTTTTCACAATTTTTAAACGGCGGTTTCGAATATTTTAAAAATAAAACTAAACTTACCGGAAAAAAGTAATGTAATTACTTGTCATTAGGGTGTTTTTTCGTTTTAATTTGAGGAAGATTTACTTTCTACATCCCCTGTGAATCCGCCTTATTGTTTACCAGAACTTTGATAATATGGGGAAGCTGTCTTACCTAGCGGAACACTCGTCAGAATTTAGTATTTAACCATGCGATAGTTTTACTACAATACGCTTTTTCGTGGACAACACTGATTTTTGTGTGTTATTATTGGCACTGAAGTTTTTGTTCATTTTACGACGTGCGATGTACTCAGTGATATAATCTGGATTTTTTGCGAGAGTATAGTGTGAATGCCACATCGAAGGATGAGCGAAGCGTTTAATATTAATAAAGAGTAATAAAGTTAACTTTAAATTCCGATCACGCAAGTCTGCGTTTGAAAAACTGTGCCTAGTTTTGTGTAGAATCTTGTTGGTTTATGTTATGATTTGTAACGCAGAAATTACAACTTTAGGCCATCGCACTCGTGGAATTGGCATTATAAAGAATGGCGTCATCATTTTGTTTTTCGTTTTTCATGTGTAACACGTTAATTGTGCCTGTATAATTATGAGTGATGTAGAAATAACATCATAATTAGGCGAAAATAAGACCGGTTTACCATGTTAGATTTGTTTATTATGTCGGAATTTACATATATCGATTGTATAGTTCATTATTCCTTCGTTAAGTAACTCGTTGAGTTTCCTGCAGGTCTCCCATGTAATATCTTCAAATAAATACACTGCAAGTAGGTTTATTTTCATCTGATGCACGTTTCACAGAAATTACTTTGTATCTTCAGAGGTTTGTTTGAATCGTCATTGAATGTTTCGCTTACAATGTAGTTGATATAAAATTCAATTACAATTCAAACAAACCTCTGACGATACAGAATAATTGAAGTGAAACTTCTTTTGGCACGGTAGGAAAAATTTTCGTTACGCGTTACGAGTTACGCGTTATGCGTTATATGCATGAAACTTCTTTGGGCACTGTAGGAAAAATGTTCGTTACGCGTTATGCGTTATATGCATGCATGTGTGTGTACATGTGTTTAGTAGTATACCAAAATGAGGAACTGTACAGTTATATATAATTATTGTTACGAATATTTTAAGTTAACGAGATGTAAAAAATAATCTACCTAGTCCTACATAATTTAATGACATATATGTTAAAAATTGTTTATGAATACGATCGACGTCATTCTCAATCATTATTATACGTTGCTTTATCACGTGTGACGAGTATTGAAGGGTTACATATTACGACACAGAACAACGAGAAGATATTCTACCATGGCCGAAGACGATCATCATCAACAATTGATTTGCAAGAGGAATTTAAACGACTTTCACTAAACAAACTAGAAACTATAAGTGAAAATTTAGTTAATTTCATTAATAACAGAAAAGGTTTATCAATATTCACTATTAATTGCCAAAGTCTTACAGCTCATGCTGTTGATCTAAAAGATATAGTTGTGAAAAATTCAAATGTCATAGTTTTATCAGAAACTTGGCTAGCCAATGAAGATGACGTATCTGTTCTTATTTCTGTGAAACGTGCATCAGGTGAAAATAAACCTACTTGCAGTGTATGTATTTGACGATTGTATAGCTGTATAATTTTCTATACTGAATAGTGTATACTGCCCCTCCCCATCCAGTATTTTTTCCATCCTCTTCCTTTTCGTTATTAGTTTCTTAACTCATCATCCAACGAGTTTCTACTCGTCATCCAATGACGCGTCCCACAAAGTTTAATAAACGGTCCTTATAACTGATATGCAGAATTCTATGCCGAGATATTTATCCTGAGAGTAGTCCATGTAATCACCACCATCTGAAGAAACAAGTAACAGGTAACTGCCCACTTTTTACGATAGCTTTGCAATTAGGGTAAAAATGTTTATTAAATTATTTTTAAAAACGTTGCAGTTGTGAGTATCGCAACTAAAAAAAAATATGGTGGCAAGAGGAATTTACATGCTGGGTTTATAAATTTATTAAAAAACAAAGTTCTACGATGGTGCGATCGAGCAAGACGGAGTGCAGAAGAATATTAGAGTGGCAGCAGCTAGGGAACGAAAGAGAGGGCCATCAGCTTTGACATGGCACATTAATGAACGGTGAGTAATGGAGTATTAGAAGGCTGTGGAAAGTAAAGGTCGCGAACTCGTATAAAGACTAAGAAGGCGATGAAAAAGAAGAAGAAGAAGGAAAGGGAGAATTGGAAGAAGAAAACGAATTGCAATTGGAAATATTAGGGACTTTTATGATCTGTGTTTTGTATATTTGACTATTCCATGATCTTAATAGAATTTTTCGTTTTCGTTAAGGATGTTGTTGTCACTCCTGTCCGGTTCTGGATTTCCCCTACGTAGTTCCAATTGTCTGATATTTAAGCTTTTTCCCAAGACTATGAGAAACTTCTTATTGACTATGCGAAGCGATATCGCCGTTTTATTTCTACATTAGTCTGTTTGAGGAACGTCTCACGATAGCCTTTGAATAAATGCATTAAAAAAAAAAACCATTTGGGATATCAAATTAAGGATAATTTTATAAGAAATATCTCAACATAGTCCAAAGTGTTTGTAATTTACTACAACTCTCTCACGTTACTATTAAGACTCGTAATTTATAAAATTTTGGACACCGGGGCCCGAAAAGTGGATCGAATATTTGTAAAAATTGTAAAATCCATATCGAATATTAGATAAATGGGAATTTTAGCCCAAACGCGATGTACCGTTTAATATGAAAATTCTGTAACTTTAGGAGGGCAAAAATGGAAGTCAAAATTTTTAAAAAATTGTATGGTTCTATGTGCGCCATCAAAAACTATGAGAATTTTATTGAAAATACGCTCTCGGTGTCTTCAATAAGTTGACAGAATTAATATAGTGTGGTAATTGTCGTACGCATGAAGAATTTTACTCGGGTCTTAAAAAACTAAAATTTATTAATTTGAGTATATTTAATAATAAATAATACTATGATATTAGGTCTATTCAATATAGTTTCTTCTGAAAGGTATTGAAACGACAAAACGTAATGTACTATTTGCAGAAGAAACTATATTGAATAATATCATAATATTATATAATTGCTGCAAGAAACTTTGAGTTATGTATACAGAAAATTATTAATAATAAATGCATTTCTTTCAAAATAGTGAGTGTTGTGCAGCTCAAAGAACTAACAAGTTAATAACGACTCAGACGTTTTAACCCAAGTTTTACTCAGCAATAAACATTTCTACAGTACTGTACTAAATAAGATCAGTGAGGGTGGTTCATCGTAGTAGGGGGTGAGACTTTTCTTGCCGAGAAAAATATAAAAAAAATTAGTGTCAAACCGAAGATGGGATTGTGGGAACAACGAAAGCTTACAAACGAAAATTTTTCCTTGGTATGAGTCCAGTGTCTCTTAAGATTAGGAGCGTCCCCTTTTCCATAAAAACTATTTTTTCCTGCGTACTTCTAAATTTTGTTGAAGATTTTGAGTATGTTTTAGTTTCCTTAGTAGACGTTACCAACCTCTAGCTAAGTAATTACGTGGTGGGGCTGTCACCTTCAGGTATCCTAACAGGCCTGTTTTCTGTTGGTATTGTCTCCCCTAGCCGAAGGTTCCAATTTTAAGGTGCTGGAAACTCGCCTTTTAGCCTCTTCCGACAGTTACATAACGCACATCCATTGTACGCCATGCTTTCCAGAGGCCACGCGACTTTCGCCTTCGAGGACGTGGAAGTAAAGTAGGCTTTGCTGGCAGAGCTGACTTGATTTCTCAAGTTCCGATTTTTGTCGGGAACAGTGGGCATTAACCGAAGACATTCGGGTATTTACAGACCTCAAGGAAGACGAGATATAGGTAGACCAAGGAAGAGATGGTGTCAGTGAAGGCGGAACAGGCTGTAAGCCTATACCTTGAAATGGAGAAGAAGAAGAAGAAGAAGATTCTAAATTTTGACTTCAGACGAACTTACGTCCACCACCATCATCATAAACTATATAATGGATTAGATTGCGCAGCCACTACAACGGCTGGTCACTCATTTCCTCACCGGCCGTTCTTCTACCTTATTTACCGATCTCTTTATAAACCAGATAATTCTGGGAATACTATCGCAAGTCATTCACCCATATGTTTCCTCCATGCTTCTTTTCTGTCTTTCTGCTGCATTAAGAATACCTCGAATTTTGTCGAACATCACTGTGTACGTCATACCACAGCGGTACCCCTACTATTTTGCGTAAAAACACTATTCTCCGTATTCTGTTGCAATTTCTTGGTAACTGTCGTGAAGTGATTGCCCACGTTTCTCAACCGTACAGTACCATCGGACGGTCATGGTTTTGTAAAATTTGAAGGAAATCATTGTCCTTTCCTTATTCTTTCTTACACAAAGGAACATCACTTGTTGTTGATTGAATTTGATTCTGTTTCCGGGATCTGTACTCTCGCATACGCTCAGCTGATGTTTTTCTACTTTTAAGGTTGATGTTTCGAATAAGCGGTTCGACAATTTCAGATAAATTATTTTGATCGTCATTAGCTTCAAAAATAATATTATCGTCCTGATGATGGATAATTGAAGGAATATCACTTGTTGATTGAATTCGATTCTTTTTCCGGGCTCTGTACTCTCGCATACGCTCAGCTGATGTTTTTCTACGTTTGAGGTTTTTGTATCGAATAAGCGGTTCGATAATTTCAGTTAAATTATTATGACCACCATTAGCTTCAACAATAATATTATCGTCCTGATGATGGGAAATGGATGAAACATTACTAGTTAGTTGAATTTGATTTTTTTTCCGGGCTCTGTATTCTCGCATCCGCTGGGCTTGTGTTTTTTTTTGATGGCTCATTTTGATTAAAAATATTGGTCTGACTGACTTGAGAAGAATGACGGTGATGAACATCAGCTGCTACGACTTCAACATTTTTCTGTTTCATTTGATTCACAAGTTCACTAGGTATAACATCATTATTTTGGTTTGGAATAGGATTTCCATTAGATTCTGCCATTATAGAATCTGAAAATTAATTAATTATATGTAATTAAATTATGTAGGACTAGGTAGATTATTTTTTACATATCGTTAACTTAAAATATTCGTAACAATAATTATATATAACTGTGTACATTTCCTCATTTTGGTGTACCGCTAAACACATATACACACACATGCATGCATATAACGCGTAACGCGTAACGAACATTTTTCCTACCGTGTCCAAAGAAGTTTCATGCATATAACGCATAACGCGTAACGAACATTTTTCCTACCGTGCCCAAAGAAGTTTCATGCATGTAACGCGTAACGATAATTTTTCCTACCGTGCCCAAAGAAGTTTCACTTCAATAAAGTAGTTCGCAGTTGATTATTATTAATTGATTACAAATATATCAACACTTTTTTAACACAATTGGGAATAATACAGCTAAAAGTAAGGTAAATGATTCTATAATTCTTTGTGTCTGTTAAGAAAGTTTTATCTTTATACTGTACATGCCTCAGTGTTGCATTAATCCCCGTTGTTTACATCTAAGAGTAAAAAGACTTTAGTCCTACGCGAGCGTTTGTGACCTGTGTTCCCGCTTCACTGAAGATGCACCACGGGTACGGACGAATCGTCTGCTACTGTATACAGACAGTCTGTTCCACGGCCTGACAGACTGGAAAATTGTGACTGTGTAAACAAAAATTAACTTTGTTATAAATATTATATAATACTTTGAAGGACGGTGCTTGAAAATATTTATCAACAATGATTCAACAGTTCTTCCATCAGTTTATTTTTTTTAAATGATTTTTTCGTTTCTGCTATTTTGATTGTCTACACCAGTCATGGGCAACCTTTGAATTTATGGGGGCGCATTTGTAACTGAGAACCAGTTCGTTGGGCGCATCCCTTCCCACCCCATCAATGGAAAATAGAAAGTTGAGTCGTTACAAACAATAACTGTTGCTTTATAATACCCTTGCGCTTATATTTAGCGACGTGGAACACCGAATCGAAAAAAGCTTTGCAGTATTTTTCATATAATTTTGTGAAAATTTTTCACATTAGGAGTAGGTAATCAACAATTTGTTATCATGCACACGGAGGTTAAACTAACAAAACTTTAAACGAAAAAAATCGTTAAACAGGAAAACATTTTAATAAAAATAACTTAAAAAACTTACCACAATAACACTATTTATTTAGATAAAGTGCACAGAAATGTAAAACTTGAGAAAATCAAGTTTCTCCTTTGGGGAGAAAGGTATTTACAGGCTCTGGGCAACAGGTACAATGCGGGTGCGTTCCTTCTTTCAAAATAAAATAAAATTACAAATTGGTTCGCGGGCGCGTCAAACCTTATCGACGGGCGCAGGGTTGCCGACTGCTGATCTACACCAATATAAAAGTACGCACACAAAACAGCAAATAAAGTACAGACACACCGATATCATCAATGTACCGAGGAGGACATTCTGTATATATGCCATTGAATGTTAGTAACTTCTCGCAACACAATATTTTGATTTGTGTTTTGTGTGAGATCAAAGCCGGTCCGGTGTTATTTCTGTAGCGATACTGTTTTGGCAGAATCTAGAATTGCGTGGGCGAAAATAAAGTTAAGGCGAAACGCTAATATAAGCTTTCCCACTAGTTTTTTTTGTTCAAACTCTGTTCTAAACATATTTTCAACTGTTTAACTGGCAGTTGGCTGTCAGTCGTTTATAGGCTGTGTTGTTTCGTCCTTGTACGTTCAAACGACTGGAACGTCCTTAGTTTTTATAACAAGTATACATACACCTGGGGTCATTTGGGTCACAATCCCGCCACTCGGCGAACAGAACCACCTACGTTTGGCAGTGCGTTTCGAGTCTGTGTATTATATATACTTATATACTATACTTAAAAATCTAATTTATCCACACACTGTCTGAATAATAACCCACAAATTTCCAGGCATTGAAAATATAAAATTAATTAAAAACATACAAAAAGGTCAAAAAGTGAATATTTGGTAAAATCTTAATATTTACAAACACAATAACAATAATTTATTAATTAAAGAACAAACTCAAATAAAAACAAAAACAAGATGATCTATTTAAAATACTAAAATTTGTAAAATTTGTTAAAATAAATGAAAATAAACAAAATATAAACATTAAATATTCCATTATAACCGACAAAACAGCTGCTTAAGTAAATAAAGATTAAAACAATCATTAACTAATCGACTTAAATCGATTATCCGTTATTTTACATTAAAATCGAAACAAACTCGATTATTCGTTAGTTTCTATATTAACATAGAATTATTTCGATTGTTATTGGCTTAAAAGCCTCTGATGATGCTGATTTTTTTCAGTGAAACGTGCGTAAGGTATTGAAACAACACAAACACAATACTCTACTTGTAGAAGAAACCATATTGAACAATATGACAATATTATAAAATATACTTTAAATATTTGTGTGTGCTCGCGCGCGTGCGTGCGTGGTGCGCATGTTGCACGCAACTTGTATTTGGGCGTAGTTGTACTCAAACGAAAGATACCACTAGAACCATAACTCATACGAATGTTGATTACGCGCAGGCGCGCGAGCGTGTGTCTGTCTATGTCAGTTTATTTTCCCAGTTCTGTAAATGATACCAACTGCTCCAGTTTGTATTCTACTTCATTTCCGTTACAAGTATTATGCTTCCAGTCGGTTTCGGTTTCCAGGCTTGAAAAGGTTTCTATTATTGAAACTTTCCCCAATTTCCCGAGTGACTGAGACAGGGTTATGGTCTTATGGTTATCCATCATAACGATCATTTGTAGTAGCCTCGTAGAAAGGATATTTGTCGTCGTCGTTTTCATCATCATCATCACCACCACCAAATTAAGGAGATTTTTAACTAACACGTGAATGTAGCGTTAAGTTTTTAAAAAATTTCAAAATTTTGGGACCCCAAAGCCGATAAAAGAGATCAAAATGTCAGGCTAAATGGAATTATTACCCAACTTCGAATGTTTTGAATTTTATGAGCATTGTATGCTAAAACATGTTACTTTTTAACATTGTATTATTGTGTGCACTACAATTGTTATATTATTAAAGAAATATTAGAGCGGTCGGGATTTTTGTTACTTTTCCCATAATTTTAAAATGATCTAATATTGAAATTGTACAGTTTATAATAATGAATGCAGTTCGTTCAAAACAGTGAGCGAGTTCTGCAGCTCATGGGGCATTAACATTTATGTGCGTGTATTGTGGCGAGACATGTGGCATGTGCGTAATGTGGAGAGAATGCGGCAGTTAGCACTTGTTGCATGCGTCGCACTTCGTGGTAATAAACTGGGTAAACTCGCGTGGCTCTCTGTAGCTAATAATAGTTACACTTTCCAACTCGTAGTAACAGATGCGTGTCATTTCACACTCGTAATAATAACAGTTTGGACGGCGCGGCGCTTTGGCGAGAATCACTGCCGGTTTAACGAGTGGTGTCGTACGTGGACAGCTGGACGGAATGTGGGCAGCAGGAATTTACAGAGTATCCTACACGAAGTATTCCGACTATCTTCATGTGATAAGAAGCAGGAGAAGGGCGAATACACCATTGAAATTGTTCTCAATTACTTTTTTTTTTTGTTTTCCTGTTAAAGAGTCAGATTTTGAACAATATAAACGTCGTTTCTTACTTCTCAAATACTTTATTTCAAACAGAAGGGTAGTTCATTATTTTGAACGTATTTTGTAAACATATTCGAGTTATAAAGGTAAAATAAAAATTATGTGGAAAGGTTGCTGAATTTGTCTTGAGGAAAATGGGGAGTCCAACTTTCAAGCTCCCCCCCCCCCCCCCAGAAAATAGACTTATCCTCTTTCAGGAGCAACTAATTCATAGTAGTTGCGCGACTATAGACAAGCGAAATTGTTTATTTATACATTTGTGAACAGGTTTGTAGATTTATATTTAAATTTAAATAGCGTATGCGAAAACAAACGGGCTATGTAAATGGCAAAAGAATATAGGAGAGTGTATTTGTTCAGCAAGGCTTAAACCAAAAGTGGTTTGTTCCGGTCCCAAGCTGGTCACTCTAACGCTTCTTCGGAACGCCCCACACCTTCCGACTTTTCGGCTTATAATTCCATAATTGTTTGAGGGTGCGGCAGTCATCCATTCGGTTAAGATGTTCCAACCAGATTAGTCGAGATATTGGGCAGTTCTATCAAGTGTACTCATGACATTCAGCTCCTGCCGTACATCGACATTTCTTTCGCGATCTTGAAGAGCGTATCTTGCCACGTCCGTGAGAAATCTCATTTCGGCCGCTTGAATACTACTGGTCTGGGACTTCGATAAAGTCAAATTCTCATGCCTATAGAGAAGGGTGGGGGTGGGGGGCATCACCTTGTAGAACTTCAGACGTGTCTCTTTACTCGTTGACTTTAGAGTTCTCCTGATGGTCCCACACATATGGTTGAACTTGTCCAGCTTCTTCACCACATCATGGTTTGTAATGTAAGATACATTACAGCCCAGATATTCAAAATTACTGACCTGCTCCAGAACAGTACCATCTACAACAATTTTTACTCGTTATTGTGTAAGGAAATTAAATCCATAATTTTTTAATTCAAAAATTAAAGGTTCTACTTTTTCTATACGTTATACGCGGCCCACCAACTCAATTGTCCTTTTACGAAATTCATAATAGGTAATATATATAATTCTCTTCTTGTGTCAGTATTTCCCATTCTCTCCTTCGTTGTGTCTCCGTAAGATTCTTATATACTTCAATTCCACAGTCTGTATAGTGGGAATATTAAAGGGAAATAAAAAAATTCGAGGTAACACGGAATTCCACTTATCGAGGATTGAAGTATCGAAATTCGACTGTCTAACTTTTATATGGTCATTCTAACCTCGAAAAACGATGGCAGATCGACAGGTGATGCCCTTGCCTAGTGCTACTTCTCTACTTAGCCGTTCTGAACTAGCGATTAGACCTACACGTGCGGGAGAGTCTGTAAACAGAAACAGAATGTACATGCCGCATTCAAATAAGAAGACTCCATACGCTTTGGCTGTACATGCAACGTAAAGATCATAATCAACGTCTACAAAAAACGTTCGTGCTCAGAGTGCACGTGGGATCGCACTGAACAAACAGAGTACTACAGAACAGCTGATTGTGTGCAATGGCAACACGGTACGCAACACACGTCCAATGTATGTGTACACACTGTGAATGTATTACATGTGTATACGAGTGATTGGCAAACAGAGGAGAATGCTGTGTGTCTTGGAACATCTGGAAGCACTCAACGTGGAATAAATTACAGACTGACCATGTGTAAACTAAGAGTCTCTGTTTCTCTCCCCCCTTCCTCTCACCCGTTTTCTTCCAGTTTTTGTGATTTCAGAGAAACCGCAACATTTCTGATGCCAGTGCCACAAAAAAAGAGACAAAATTCAAGCAGAAGTAACGTTAAATGTTCTTGTTTAGCATCACATCATGTCTGTATATTTCATCATCATGACGTCAGCAGTCTGTCCAGTGCTAAGTGCCTGTTTTCTCTGTCATTCTTCACTGATTTGTGTTCGGAACAAATCTTTTCCAGTTGTCCTGTAGTGTTCTAGTCCGCGTCTAGGCGATTTTCCAATACGTAGACCCGGAAATAGTGGACGAAGGATTCATACCGTTTACTACCGGTGGCCGACGCACGGCCGCCTGAAACCCCCAATGTGGTGCATGCTACCTCAAGGTGGTAGTACACGCCACACTCAGGTGTACCTGAACTGACGTCGGGTGCCTTAAAGCGAACGTGTCAAAAATGTGCGTCGGGTCCCTGGTGACGCGAATTGTTGGTATATGAATCTGCTGGCTGCTGACTTGGTCGATCCGACGCTGCAAGCATATGTCGCTATCCTCTAGAGCGGTGAAGGCTTGTGATCGATCCTGGTCTGTAACGTAACCCTAACACCTCGTTGGGCGACAGTGTGTTCTGTTAGAATTCTAAGATTACAGACTGTAATAGGTCGTTGTTTTATCTTTCTGATCCTACTGACATTTTAGCAGATTACAATCAAACCATTTCCTTATCCAAAACAAATTTATGGCTTTTTCTGGGGCAAATCATAGTAGAACAAAGATTGTCATACAGGACTCGCCAATGGAACAGGTGCAGATTTCAAGTATCTAGGGCGCAGCATTACGTATCAAGATGATAAGGAGGTTGAAAACAAAGTTAGTCTCTTCCAGTCGCGTTGTGGCTGTATCATTAAACATTTAAAGAAGAAAACAAGGAAAGAGACACAATTGAAATATTATAATGTAATGGCCATACCTCAACTACTGTATGGTAGTGAGATTTGGATTAGAAACGCCAAAGGTATATCTACAATACAAGGAGCGAAATGAGGTTCTTGAGGGCTGTAAAGGTTTGTACCAGGAGAGATCTTGATCAGAAATGATCATATTAGAATGGAGCTAGGCATAGCTGAAAGCTGAAATGAGAAAATCTCACGGTTCAAAACGGAGTGGCGGTTACACGTAGAGAGAATGGATCCAACTAGATTTTTAAGAAGAGCCCTGACTATCATCCAAGCGTGAAGAGAAGTGTGGGAAGACCCCGTAAACGATGGTTGGATGAATTCGATTTAGACTGGAACAGGCTACTAGCCTAAGCCGGACAAGCTAGACTGTAATCTATCGACCTCTAATTGTACGTATATTAGACGTTTTCATTTACTTACATGGGACAACGTCTAAGTGTAGTACTCTCCTCAATGTCGCTCGTGTCTTATCAATTTTACGTTATCATCTTTCATGGTTTTTGTTAATAACAAAAACGTGTGTTTTCCAGTTTAACACAAGTCGTTTTATTTCTCTTAAAACCAAACATTTCGCCGCCCATACTACGATGAGGCATCCTCGTTGTCTCCGCCGAGACGTTCGTAAGTGAGGGGAAGTCACAAAACCAAGAAAACACATCTACGAAAGATTAATGAAACGCTACTTCATGTACGGTTGTGAGGTATGGTAAACACATAAAAAAATTAAGAGGAAAGTGTACTTCACAGACGATCAGCTGGGAAATCCGGACTGGAGAGAGCTGGAAATGAAGACTTCGGACGACAGTACATTAAAAACCGTTAATTGGAACATGCAGCGGTAACAGTTTAATGATACGAACGTGTTCGATATGGGGGTTGACAGCCTTCCAAAACTTTTTATGTACCAGATAGCAACAGATAAAACAAAAGACGCCCTTAAGTGACGTGGAAAAAGGAATCATGAAAGCTGTGTGACGGAGAGATTATTGAGGGAGAATAGAAAGACCAGTGAACACGAAGGATGAGAGCCAGAAGGCGACTTCATTCGGTGTGAAACCGCGTTGATGAAAAATTCTGTTGAATATATTAACTAATTAGATTACGAATCCATTTAAACCTGAAGGCTTATACTTGAAAGATCTTATGTTGACGGGGGTGATGCTATTAATGAGGATGATGATAAATAGAATAAGCGACTCTTCTCTGTTGTTCCTTACCTTTTTCACGGCTGTGGTAGCATGAGCGAGTGAGCACGTGTGTGTGTGTGTGTGTGTGTGTGTGTGTGTGTGTGTGTGTGTGCGCGCGCGCGCGCGCTGAAGGGAGAGAAGGACGCTGTTAACACAGTTTTGTTGCAAAATGGAATTAAACGTCGCATATTATTTTCTCTTGCTGACAATGACTGAAATTATATAGAATGTCGCAATACTACTTACTTTTAATAGGACAAGTCTGAGCAGACAACATCGCAGTAATGGGTCACACAACGAGACTCGACAAACACTTTGGCCGAGGCGAAGAAATCGAGTGGGCGGCGGTGGCATCTTACGCGCAACCATGACATCATCATTGCATCACTGCTCACTTTAGTAAAACTTGCAATTACAATAAATAACAACCACTCGCTGTTAGGAACCGAACGTCGTCGTTCATTGGCTGTGAGTGTGTGCACTGCACCGAACGTAATGTTTTCCAACGAATGATACAGCAAGCACTTGCTCTGCACAGTCCGCAATGTAGAAATTAAATACTACAATTAATGTAGAACACTATCACCCTGACCTTTTCCATGATAGCCAGTACTTTTTAAATAAAAGCTGACGGGACCGCACGCTAGTCTACGATAAAATCACAAAAGGGAGTAGCAGTTATGAAATGTAATTGTTGACGATGTAAGAAACGCCGTTTATTATTGAAATTTAATATTATGGCGCATACGATCTTAGAGAAAGTTGCAGGATAATTGAATCTTGACAGTGAAAATATAAAATACATGTAGTTTTATATATGCCGATGTGACATTTTAAGTATTGTAGGACTGACTTGAATATTTTCTTCTTTTAAATTTCCAGGATTAGGCACTACTGCCTGTTCCGGCTGCACCATCGTCTCTTCGGTTCTCCCAATACTTCGCCTTCCCAAAAGCCTGTACTTCATAACCTTCGTCTGTATTCTGTTCTGGAATGTACACATAACACGGTCCTTCCATTTTTCTTTGTTCCATGCTGCAATTCCCGTTATCGGTTGTAGTTATAATCCTGGTCTTAAATCGTCATTTCTTATACACTCAAGAGTTGTACAACCTTTCACTTACAGGCGAAAAAATTCATTTCTTTGAATTCGATTAGCCCGAAATCCCGTTTCCTAGAGGTCCGTGATTTAGATCCATACGACAAAGTGGGGGTCCACCGTGACTATAAAACTTCGCCTGACTTTCCATTATCGTCTTACCTTTCAGATTTCAGAGCTTCACATACCCTTTACTATCTGATCGTCTGATTTAAAATAAATACCTTTATCCTCTTCTTATGCTATCTGATTCGATATTTCAAATAAAATTCTCAGAAAAGGTGTTTTACGACAGTTGAATATTATATTGTGAAATTATAAATTCATAAGTAAATGGAAAATCTTCACATACAGATTTATTCTTGAAAGAATTTCTGTACCGGTGACTTGAAACTTGGGAGTTCCAGTTCAGTTTGTTTGGAGCACCAGTCAGTTACGTGCCCCACAATAGTCGCACTGTTCGGGCGAAACCAAACCCGATGACTGCCTGTCGTTTCTTGTTATCATGGGAAGCAGACGTGTGCTTTTCACGGCTGGGGCTTTTTTTTTATTTGTCGCGGAGGGATGGGATGCAGTGTTTGTTTTGTTCGAATTGCGCAGCGATTCGCAACGGCTGAAGCGGGCAGAGGGAGCATCAGGGAACCTTTCGCTTGGGAAGGCAAGATTTGCTCGCCCTCAGGGATCGATGCGCGTCCGTCGGCCAGGATAAGTCGCGAGAGGCTGCCGTAAGGTAATACCGGGTCGTAGGTGGGGGAAGGAACGCTCACAAAAGGCGGCGCTAGGCGCACGTAAGGAAAGCGCAGCTTCTGGTACATCTGTCGCTATGCACCGTCGCGGACTCGGTGTAGGTAGGAGGGATGGGAGGCGAAACTTCTCAAGAGTGGAGGGATGGGCAGAAGAGAGCTTAGAGCGGTTATGGTAGGTTGTCGAGCAAGGCTCGGGGACTTTTGTGTGTAATGGGTGGTGGGGGAATATGGTGGTTAAATGAAAGAAACAAAAGCCAGATAAAGGCAATGGTGATGGACTACTGGGGAAAGTTGGCGTGATATTTGGAAACCAGAACTTTGAATGAACCAAATAGGTATCATGCAGGTCGAGACGGGATATCGTGGACTCCGTTCCTACCATGTCGTAAATCACATCCACGTGTGATAACTCTAATTTATAACATCGTACAACATGAACTCCTCCAGCGAACTGATAATGAAAGGTGGCTAAAAAGAGGTGTGGAAATGAAAACCTTCGAAGGTAGAAGCAAGGTAAGACATAACTGAAGGTCCTGGAATATTGACGTCCATGAAGATGGAAATGCAAAACAGGCGGTTTCAACGAAATTACTTTTAATTTTAAATTTGGTACTATTAATTATTGAAATTAATGTACATTTTGAAGGGTGGATGTCATCTGATCCACAGAGTGAAGGTGGCAGATGCGCGGTTTGGAGCATCTCCGTCATAGTAATTTTTTTCTTAACGCTTTGACCCTAACAACCTGTCGGGGGTCAGAGAGATTTTGGAGTCGAAACTTTTTCTTATTGAATTTAAGTTGTATTACGATCTACCCAGCAAGGATAATCAGTAAATATTAATGATTGATTAAAAAATTGACATGGAGGATGTACTTCCAGTGAAGCACATTACAAACAAATGCTACAGCAAATACACTTTATAAATTACATATTGTTTTGATATAGTCACCACAACCTGATAAAGTATGTCCACAAGTTACTGGGTTTGAAACGTTGCACCACCACTAGACTGAAGATCCTTGGCGAAGACGTTAGAATGTTTTTCTGTAATTGGCGCTTCGTCGCTTTAGCTCTTCTATGATTGAAGCCCAGATACATTTGTTAAATGGAGTCTGCAAAGACTCTGGATTGCAGGTATCCACAATTAAAACCAAGGTGATGGGTTTTTGTGGAACTGATCCCGTACGGGCAAAAATTGTTATAGATGGTACTGTCCTGGAACAAGTTAGCAGTTTTGAATACCTTGGCTACAGTGTGTCTTATAATGCAAGCAGCGACTTGGTGCATAAGTTCAGCCTTATGTGCGGGACCATCAGGCGAACCGTTAAATCAGCAAGTGAAGGAACCGCCTACAATTCTACAAGGTGATGGCCCTTCCCACACTTCTTTATGGGTCTGAGAATTGGACTTTAACGAAAGGCCAGACCAGTCGCATCCAAGCGGCTGAAATGAGATTTCTCAGGCACGTGGCAGGGTATACTCTCCATGATCATAGAAAAAAAACACAGGTATACGGCAGGAACTGAATATTATGAGTATACTCGACAGGATCGCCCAGTATCGGCTGAATTGGTGGGAACATGTTTGCCGGATGGATGACTGCCGCCATCCCCAAACAACTATGGAACTATAAGCCGAGGGGACGGAGAGGTGTGGGACGTCCGAGGAAGCGCTGGAGTGGCAAGCTGTAATATTTGCGTATTTGAGACCGGAACAAACCATTCTTGGTTTAAACCTTGAGGTTGATGATGATGATGATGATTGAAGCCATTTGTAGATCTCTCTGGATTACACGGTTGAGCACACACCGTGGGGCGTTCCTGATGGCACTGATTACTTTGTTGTGGAAGCGCTGGAGTATTCCAAGGTTGGAGATAGTTCCTCACAACTGTATATCGTAATCCCAGGGAGGTTTTAGGATAGCTTTATAAATTAACAATTTGTTTTCTAAAGTCACCTGGTACTTCCTGCCAATCATGTAGTAGCCTACAGTTTTTGAAATCGTATACCAAGTTGTTCCGCTTCGTAAAAATGTGTTGTGCAAAGCGAGTCGTCGGTCGATGTGCAGGCACGGGTACTTCACCTCGTTTGTTGACTGCGGCCAGTGTGTGGTAGTCAAAAGAAGCAGCTGGACAGTCATCTCTTGTCATAGTAAATATTACTGGGCTAATTTGGCTGCGGTGGCTTTACATTTTTCTTTTATTGGGGTCAAAACATTAAGGAAACAATTATTACATTACATTATTATTAATTGACTTAGCCCACAAGGAGCTTCTATCAAAACTAATTTAATTAAACCTCTGACTATTGATGGGGATACGTTTATAACACTTTAGAAAGTTTTAATGTTTCCTTAAACGCTTGCCACTCAGTTAATCATAATGTTATTGATGGAGTTATTTTGTCTCCACATGTGTGCCCTAATTGTCCTCATAACGACGTAAACGCCGACTACTGGTCGCGATGTCGTCACAACGATAGTTATAAACCGTAGTATTCAGGCTAATTGACGGTTGGTCTCGCAATTACCAACTATTACAGACCGCTTTTAAAGAGTTGTTAATTTTTCAACGCCCTTTTTATCACACACGCTCAACAACAACACTTACTTTCTTCTCGTCGATTAGAAATTTTTTTTTAAATATAATACCCTTGACTGGGTTACCTTTGGCGTCGTTCGTCAAGGTGAAGTGAAAAACCAGCAGGCAAATCTATTACCTTACATGGCAGAGGCACAAACAAATGTGACGTAATTGGTCCCGTGGCCCACTTTTCTGTAACACAGATTAGCACCCTTCGCCGCCACCACTGCCAGCTGTATAATATGCATGCATTATGTTATGCATAGAGATAGGGAGAGTGAATGAGTGAGTGAAGGAGACCCCGTTTGTCATATTGGTTGTGATGTCAACGTTACGATAATTGACGTCGTTGTCGTGTGTACCGCTTTCAGAACCGGTTTAACAATGGTTAGTTTGTATCGGTACTGCGCGACAATAAGTTGTACACTGTATACAGAGTGTAATCCGATCGGTTTATGTAATATCGATAGGGTATTATGACGCAGGATTCTCGCAATGCCAATGTCGTATTTTTTTTGCACGTTTTCCAGTCGCCGAGAAATTGCACGGATTTAGAACTAAATTGATCCCTGATGCAAATTTTTTTTAAGATAATTTGAAATGAAATACGATTGGAGGACGCCGAAGGACGTTTATATATAACACACACACGTACGCGCGCGCATACGTCTTTACTTTGAAAGTAACTCTTGATGTGAGTTTCTTGCAGAATTGAATGTTATATAGTAAATATTAAATTCTGTTTGCAAGTAATTTTATATCACAATTTATAATTTATGCAACTTTCGTACGTTTCACAGCCACAGTTTGCATCTTCAGAGGTTTTAATATAAATATGTTTGTATTAATACCTCAAAGATGAAAACTATCTATGAACAACATTGTTGTTGATGAATACTTACATTTTAATTCATATGTTCTTTAAAGTTACAAAAAAAAAAAGAACAAGTAACACTTAGAGGGTTTGAAAGATTGTACGACGTGTTTTGTGGACCGGTTGAGAAAGACGATGAATGGAGAATAAGAAATAACCAGGTGTTAGAAAGACTATTGAAGCGTGAAGATTCGTAAAGGATCAACGAAAACAATGGCTAGGTCACCTAGAGTGGTTGGATGGTCAGCGTATGCCAAAGAAAATCCTGACGGACAGGTGTGTATAAGGAGAAAGAGGAGTCGGCTCGTTACAAATTGCATTAACATAAAACCTACTGAATCAATTTAAAAGTTTGTTTTTCTTGAAGAACCAAGAAAAACCAACTCGTTTCCTTAAACTTTTGTAGGGCACCCTACGGCTCCTTCGTTGTTGCGTACTGACCAATCAAGTACCGGTACTCCATTATTCGTTAACACTTCGTCCTTGGTATGTAAAGGACAAAAATACGAGCGATAAACACGATGTTTTCTGACACAGAAACATGATAATGACACGGAATCGTGACTTGTCTCGCCTTGATTTCATATTCCGTAGTTATGACTATTATCTGACATTGCCTACAAAAACATTTAACAATAGCACCGCCCCACAAACCGTTTTGTCTCTCTCTCTATCTCTGTCTGTCTGTCTGTCTGTCTGTCTGTCTCTCTCTCTCTCTCTCTCTCTCTCTCTCTCTCTCTCTCTCTCTCTCTCTCTCTCTCTCTCTCTCTCTCTCTCTCTCTCTCTCTCTCTCTCTCTCTCTCTCTCTCTCTCTTCGTGGGACTTCTGTCCGTCTGTCCGTAGTTATATGGGTACGAGGGGTTTTCTTTTTGTTTTTGTAATTATATTTACCGAGAGCATATCCAACTCTTTCCGATTATTAATAAGTAGTATTCGAAATTTAAAAATTGTTGGAACATACAAAAGGTTTAGCACTACGTGCCTCGTCTGAGAACCCTTGCCTCCCATGGAGGTCCCTTTGGAAAGTTTTACTTTAGAGACGAGCAGAGAATACGTTGTAACCAACGCCTATAAGAGAAGTCGCCGTCACACGCCGGATAGGCTTGTGACGATCAGAGCAGACAGGAACGTCTCGTCGCCGGGGACTCTGCGAGAATGTGTCTCGCGGTCAGTCGTTTTTTAACGCACAGTTTCCTATGATAATAGGTAATTAGGATATTAGGTATTCTACCTTAATAATGATAAGCTAACTTTCTATGATAACGAGTGCATTATCTCTGCTATAGGAAAAACGGGGTTTCCTGGAGAAAAGTTTCCTTTAGCTAAACATACGTTAACCACAAAAACATGAGTCAGAGCACTAACGAGAAGGCAGAGCACTATCTTCTCGTTGTTAGTGGTCAGAGACACTGCGCCCTTTCTTATAAACTCGTTCTGGTTTGCCTGTGGTACCAGCCAGGTTGAGACTCCGTCGCAAACGATACAGCTCTTCTATAAACGATAGAAGAGAGTTATTTTATTTAGGCTACCTCTTCCTATGCACCTCAGATTCCTCTTTCCCACATCTCCGAGTTCTTGCTAGAAAATTGAGCCCCTTTCCATCATATTATAGAAACCTCCGTGTGTTGACCGACCCACCATAACACTCATATATAAAATGCAATTCCCTGTATAATACCCCTTTCCGGTAGGGAATCACCAACACTTACTCTCCGAACGGAATTCAAATATTATATCTGTGTCTCTTCTCCCTGAATGGAGGTTACAGTTGCTTGTGTCCTGGATATCTCCTGTCGCGTGAATGTCATCATTGACATTTTTTTTTGAGGGCAGCATGGTCGGATCGTATTAAAATGGTTGCCTCGCCACCCCAATCCCGGCAGTTAATTAGTGATCCCCCCCACCCACTATTACTTCGTCCGCCTGCGGAATTGGTTCCATCAATCCGATAGGCAATAGCTGCATCAACCGAGGTTGCGCTGACTACCTTAATCTCTCCGTCAAAAGAGCCGCAAAAGTTTACAGAGTTGAACTCGTAGAGTGAAACACCGCTCTTCAGAATCTGATATTTTAGATCACTCACGTCAGATCCAACTCGGCGACCCAGAAACAATGAGGATTCTGGGTGTCCATACATGTGTACGAGGGCGCGTGTGTGCGTGTAACTTTGTACTATTTTACTTATATATTAATTAACTTGAGGTGTCTTTTATTATTACACAAATAATTGAGAACCATCGTGAGCTCAATAAAGAAACGCATGTAGTTTTCATTGACTTTGAGAAGGCGTTTGATAGAGTAAATATAAATTCTCCCTAAGTATAGAAGAATAGGGATACCCACAACAACGTGTCAGAACTATACAAAGCTTATATAACAGAACAAGAATATCTATTAAAATAATTGGAGGGTATCTCAACAAATATCTGTCAGTAAAAGTGTTAGACAGGGGTGCAATATATCACCTATTGTTTTAACCTTTACGTATATCGACGATCTAGTAAGAGAATGAAAACATCTAGTGAACCCTGGTATTAAGATATGACGAGACATATTTGAATGTCCTGTTGTTTGCTGACGAATAGCTTGTAATTCAAAATACAGAATCTGCTTTACAAAAATCAGTTACAGACTTCGTCAGATTTGCAAACAATACAGTATGAAAATATCTACTACAAAAACAAGGAACCGGTAAGAACAAAAATAATAATTAATGATCAGATTGTAGAACAGATGAGCCATTTTATCTAGTTGGAAAATAGTATTAGTTATGATAATAATTATGACTTTGATGTTAAGTTAGATTAATTTCCAGACGATCTGTGGGACAATCAATCGTATTTTTAGAAGGACAGCAACCAAGAAACAAGAAAGTAAAATACAGGTCTCGAAAATGGCGTTCTTAAGAGGAGTTAAAAGGTGTTCTAACTTGATCGTATAAAGAATGAGAGCAAAAGAGAAGAATTACAAGTTTTTAATTTGAATTAAAGACTAAGAGATCATGAACAACGGTGGAAAGAACACTTAGAATGTCAGATTCCAGACTGAAAAAAACAAGTTTGGAAATATAAACCTATAGGACACAGGTGTGTGGGTAGACCCAGGAAGAGATTGCTGAGGGATCTTTGAAGGCGGAACAGGCAACACCTTTCTTATGCCGTGATGTGAACATGATGATGTCTTTTAGTTATTTGAATAATAGTCTAATTCAAAGAAAAAATAAAAACAAGTATGGGTGGAAGAAGTAGAAAAAATATATTAGCATTAGTTTAGCGTGCTAAGGTAAGCCTTACATAAGTTGCTTTTATTTACAGGGATATACTATATCTAAGTTACTGAGATAGGGGAAAATATAAAAGTTCTATGGGTATTATTACTGGAATTTTTACTTAATTTTTATACATGAAGTGTCAAAATTCTAATTATTCTTTTATATAGGTTTGATCGCCTGTTTTTTCTTCACGTATCAAGGGGATTCGCTAGAGGTCAATTTCAAGATCCCCGTCGTGGACCTTCTGTGGTCGGCTAGGATTCCATTTTCCCAACGGTCTAGAATGTCCCACTTTCTCGTCGCTTGCCCTGTTAACATGGTCATTTCATTCTCTTTCTCGCCTTCTAACAAATTTGACTACATCCTCTATTTGACACTGCCGTCTTATGTCACCATTTTGTATTCCATCACGTCTCGTTTCTCCAACACTTATCCTGAGTGTACTAATTTCTATCGTCCTTAATAGTCGTTCGGTTCTACTAATGTCAACGCGCGTGTCAGCTCCGTAAGTCAGCAGTACCATCGAACCATCATGTTGTATATATCTTCACTGTACCTTCACGTCTGAGGTTTTTGTTTTCCCAGGTTACGTCTTTTAAATATCCAGAAATACGAACTCTCTTCGTTGCCTGTCTTCTGGAGTCCTTGAAGATATTTCAATCACTATAGACGTCTGTCCTTGAATATTGAAAGTCTGTGACTTGCTCTATAACTTTCCTTACAATTTCCAGTTTACATCGAACTTTTGAAATTACCATTGATTTGGTCTTGTCTGTTGAGATTGTTGTAATTGTCAATTGTACTTACTGTACTTGTAGCATAATTGTTACTTAGAAGTGAGAAAATAAGAAATTCTTAGTTGTGTGGGAAACAGGGACAGGTGTCAGGTGTGTATACGAGACTGTAGCATATGTTTTGAACATAAAATTAGTTTTAAGGAATTTTCCCAGGGTTGTGAATCGTACCTCACCCTTTCTCAATAAGCGTGACTGTCCAGGAAGTGATAATCGTAGGAAATCTGGCGAGACATATCAAATAAGAATTAATGGTGACAAGGTCTAGACAGGAAATATAAAATGTCACACAAATTTGATATCCTTTTGGGGGAGTCGAGTAATGGGTCACAAGTGTGAGGCCAGGTGTACTCCGTGTGAACATTGGTGAAGACAGGTGTTGTATTTGCGTGAGAACTTTAATCTTAGAGGGAAAATACCCCCAAATCATGACGTAGGGTCACATGATACAGTCTTTGACGAATAATAGAAAGTCTTATAAAAACTGTATGAAACTACCCTTACTCCAACTAGATTTAGCCTATCATAGTTAAGGATTTAGAATTAAGAGGAGGGAACAGTCCCACCACAAAATCTAAAGGGTTACACCCACGATGATGTACTATAAAAACTCTAGCATTCGCTGGAGAAGACAGATCTGATTGTAAGAGATCCAAGAGAACTTACTCATCTTTTCTCATTTTTATTTTGACTTTGATCTGTGTTGGAAGGTGTTCTTAGAGAGCCGGAAAACCAGATGTTGTCAATAGTTTGTTTTTGTAATTTTTGAAGTAACTAAAAGTAGTTACATTAATTTATGAACTAAGTACTAGTAACTGAAGGTACTTAGAGTTTTAAAAGAGTAATTGAATTAACTGACTTATAGTTTGTCAAGAGGAGTTTGTATAAAGTAACTTGTAAAAGTTCGTTTGTATTTTGCTAATCACAATAAATTGTCTTCAAGAAGAACGGTTCATTCTAATGATTCAACTTCACCTCCGGAAACACGTCAAACAAACAGTTGTAACTTAGCAGCCACTCGATAGGTTACAACATTAAAAGCTGGTGTCAGTTGTGCTGGGTTCAAGAGGTGAACAACGGACTTCAAAGAAGACGAAGGTGATCAGCGATCAGCAGTTGTGGACATTGGAGTGCAGCATCGTGAAGCAGCTTCAGGGCATTTACTGGACTAGCAGCAGTCTTAGGACGAGCCAAGCAGTCGTGTTGCGGAACCAAGGAGCAGTTGTTGCAGTATAGCAGTGTAGCAGTTGAGATCGTCGCTGGACACAGAGTGCAGTTGAGATCGTCGTTGGAAGCGATCATCGTTGGAAAAGGAGACTTCAAGTAGAAGTAAGTGAATAGCGTCAGATAATTTACTCTAGAGAAATGGCTACTGCAGAGTTAAATCATTTTGAAAGCTCTAATAGTAATTCTGATTCTGAATTTGAATTGAAAGATTATGCCACAAGTAGTAAGATAGATATTGGTGATAGAAAAAGCAGTAAAATAAAAAGTAAAGTAAAAGTAGCTTTGATGTGTATAAAGAAAATCATAAGAAATTAAAGCTTGACCAAGCAGCTAAATTTGTTCCTGAGTTTAATGGTAAAAGAGATGATGTAAGTAAATTTATTAGCTGTGGTGATTTTGCGATTGAGAATGTAAGTAATTCATATAAGTATTTGCTGTTTGAAATTATAAAGATTAAGTTAGTTGGTGATGCTTACAATATTGTTAGATTTAAAGATGAGTCATGGGAGCAGCTTAAAGTAGCATTACACGATAAGTACGGTGAAAAGAAAAATATCGCTCATTTGCAGTTAGAAATGTCTAGTGCAAGACAAAATAAATATGAAGATGTTCGGGCCTTTTCTGAAAAGTTAAATAGTATTTTGAGTTCATTAGCTATTCAGATGAGGGAAAATAAAGATAAAAGTGTTAAAAGCGCGATTTATGATGTGCTAGAGCAACAGAGACATAACGCGTTTATTGAAGGGTTGCGTCAACCAATTAAATTTTTGATGAAAGCGAAAAATATTCGTACGTATGAAGATGCTGTTGAAGCAGCTGTTTTAGAAGAAATAAACATATTAAATGATAGGGAAACTCAAGAGTATTTCGGTTTAAAAGTAAAAGATTATAGGGAGTATAAGAAAGATACTCGCCCTAAATGTTTTAATTGTAATAAGAGAGGACGTGAAGCTAGTAATTGCTATTTTAAGAAAACCTCGTTTCAAAGCAAAAGCGGGTTTAATAAAAATAATTTTGCTAAAAGAGATATGGACGTACATGTTAAAATAATTACGTGTCATTACTGTGGTAAACAAGGGCATGTTATTGCTAAGTGCTTTAAGAAGCAGAAAGACGAAGAAAATAAAAATAATAAGAAACCGAGTTTTAAGCCGAAGAGTACGGATGCTCATCCGAAGGCAAGTGATTTTAAAACTATTCAAGTAGGTCGTATTACAGATGACCGTAAGCATGAATGCATAGAAATGCAATTATCCGAAACAATAAACAAAAACGTTTGTTTACTTTTAGACACGGGAGCGGATATTTCGATAATTAAAGTAGGACAATTAAAAGATGATGCTGAAATAATGCCAGATACCGAAAGAGTAATTACGGGTATTTCTGAGGAGCCTGTAACAACAATCGGTTTAATAAATTTAAATATTAAAATGAATGGTAGAGAAATTGTTCATCCATTTCAGGTGGTATATGATAAGTTTCCATTAAGAAGTAACGGTATTTTGGGTAGAGATTTTATGTCGAAATACAAAGCGAATATAGACTTTGAGAAAGGCGTTGTCCAGGTAGGAAAGACTAAATGGAAATTAGTTCCGTATATAAATAAAATTGTATTACAAAATAGGCGTCGTATATTCATGTAAGTTACAGCCAGGCGTACAGTTAGGTAGTAGTCTGACTAAAGCATTTAAGGGTAAATGTTTAGTTCCAGTTACGAATATAAATGATGATAAAGTTGAAATAGAGATCCCAGAAGTGGAGATACATAAAATTGACGAGTATGAATGTAAACAGTTATCGCGAAATCGCGAAGATGAAGTTATTAAACAATTAAGGGTAGATCATTTAAATAAAGAGGAAAAAAAGGTTTTGATAAATATATGCGTAGAGTACAATGATTTATTTTATTTGCCGGGAGACAAATTAACGGCGACTGATACGCTGGAACATACGATTCCATTGAAACAAGATACGGCCCCAATAAATATAAAACCGTATCGTATTCCGGAGCAACATAAAGAGGAAGTGCAAAAGCAAATAGACTCTATGTTGGAACAACAAATAGTAGAACAGAGCCAAAGTCCTTGGAACGCGCCACTTTTGGTTGTACCAAAGAAAATGGACGCGTCGGGTAAAATTAAATGGCGTATTTGCATTGATTTTAGAAAATTAAATGAAGCGACTATAGGTAATTCATTTCCGTTATCTAACATTACAGATATTTTAGACCAATTGGGTAGAAGTAAATACTTTAGTACTTTAGATTTTTCGAGGGGGTTTCATCAAATTAAAATGCATAAAGAACATAAAGAAAGAACCGCATTTAGTACGGAATATGGCCATTACGAGTTTACTAGGATGCCGTTCGGGTGAAAAGGGGGTCCGCCAACTTTTCAAAGATTAATGAACACAGTACTTACAGGTTTACAAGGTATTAAGTGTTTTGTGTATTTAGATGACATTGTGGTTTACGCTCAGAATTTAGAGGAGCATCAAATAAAGTTACGCGAAATATTTGATAGATTAAGAGAACACAGGTTGCTATTAAACGCGGATAAATGCGAATTTTTACGCAAAGAAGTAAATTATTTAGGTCATGTAATTACAGACGAAGGGTTAGTTCCAGATCCGAAGAAGACGGAAGCTGTAGATAAGTATCCAAAACCTAAGAACGCGAAAGACATAATGAGTTTTCTAGGGCTAGTAGGTTACTATAGGCGATTTATAAAAGACTTTAGTAAAATCGCTCAGCCACTAAATGAATTATTAAAGAAAAATGTACCATTTGATTGGGCGCAAAAACAGGATAATAGTTTCGAAATGCTAAAAAGCAAATTAACTAGTGCACCGTTATTACAATATCCAAATTTTAAAGAGGAATTTGTAATCACTACGGATGCCAGTAACGAGGCCTGCGGAGCAATATTATCGCAAGGTAAGATAGGCGAAGATAAACCAATCGCGTACGCTAGTAGAACACTAAGTAAAGCTGAAAAGAATTATAGCACAACAGAAAAAGAACTTGTTGCATTAGTATGGGCAGTGAAACATTTCCGACCTTACGTTTACGGTACAAGGTTCACATTAGTCACTGACCACAAACCTTTACAGTGGTTGTTTAATATTAAAGATCCTGGATCGAGATTGATGCGTTGGATTATTAAATTAGCTGATTATGATTTTAATATCATACATAAGGCAGGAAAGCGTAATACGAACGCAGACGCGCTTAGTAGAATAAAAATTAATATGGCAGAAGTAATTAAAGAGGATGTAGGAACTGAAGAAGAAAAGAGACGAGTAATTGAAGAATATTCACGATTCAACGTTAGGAGGACATACACCTTTTTCGTTAATTCATGGAAGAGAGGCCGAATTGCCTACAAGTATAATAAGAGATTTGCCTCAACCTCAGTATAATTACGACGAATATAAAGACGAAGTAAAGAAAAGATTACAAAGTGCTCACCATTTAGCAAAAGAAATTTTAAAGAAAAAGAAAGAATCTAGTAAAAGTCAGTACGACAAAAATACAGCGAATAAACAATTTAGAGTAGGCGAGAAAGTATTGTTACATGACGAAACCGTACGTAGAGGTAGGTCAAAGAAACTAGGTCCCCAATGGATCGGACCGTACGTTATAACAAAACGAAATTCTGAAGTAAATTACAGTTTACGGAAAGAGAGAAAATTAATTAAAGTACATGTAAACCGAATAAAGAGGTATGAAGATTAATTAGAAACTGCATGTTGCAGATGGAGTTGTTGGCCTTGTGTACAGTGATAATTTTTGGACTTCTATTAAGGAAAACGGACGCAGATGACAATCCATTCAGTGTAACAAAAGTAAGAAATAATCCTGGTGTATATTTCGAAAAAAATGGAACAGTTCAATTGACTAATGAAAATTGGAAATTAATTACGTATATAGATATTAATAATTATTTACAACGATTAGAAAATGTTAGAAACAGATATAATAAGCTTAAGAGATTTTGTACTAGAGAATACTCTGATTATTGTAGTAAAGTAAGTATTGCTATGCAAAAGATTATGAATGACATTAAAGAAAATGTTAACCAATTAAAAATGCAATTAGGACATAGCGAACCAAAGAATCGTAGATTTAAAAGAGGTATGTTTGACACTATAGGTGAAGCAGCAAAAATTTTATTTGGGATTATGGATCATGACGATGCCATGTATTATGATGACAAAATTAAAGAGGTTAGCTACAATCAGTATGAGCTATCAAAATTAGAAAAAGAACAAGCCGCTGCATGATTTCAACCATTAAGACTATTAATAAAACAATGAATGATGCGAATATTAATCAAGGTAAAATCATAGAAAGCTTTGATAAAATTATTGATTTTCAAAATTTGACTCGAAAAGTATTAAATGAAAAAGGTAATAATATAACTTTTCAGGCAGCAATGACTGAATATGTGGAATATATCCACATTGAAGCTATACAATTAGAAATTGATGTTAAAGAATTGTTACAAGCTATTACTGATGCTAGACAAGGAGAAGTTCCTCTGTTATTAATTTAAAAACTCTAAAATATGAATTAGAATCTATTAGAGGAAAATTACCTGCAGGACTGTCATTTCCTCTTGCGGTGAATGATGACAATATTCACTCATTCTTAGACTTATTTTCTATTTGTGTGTATGTTAAGGACAATAAATTAGTGTATGTATTCGTTATTCCTTTGATTAACGATTGATTATTTGAATTGTATAAGGTATCACCATTACCAAAATATTAAAAAAATAATGAATACCTATTCATTCAACCCAAAACTGAATATTTGGGTATAGACGATGTTAAACAGTATTTTATTTATTTAAAGTCAGATGAATTGAATAATTGTAAAAAATTAGAAAATGATGTATTTGTTTGTCAACAAATGAATCCTATTTATCAAGTACATTTACATGAATCTTGTGAAGTAAAATTGTTTAAAGGTGATTATGATGCAAAGACTTGCGATCAGAGAATAACTAGAATTAATAATCCTTTATGGCAGAGAATGATGAAATCAAACTCATGGCTTTATGTTTTACCAGAGGATGAGACATTGACAATTAGTTGTAAATTGGCTGGTATGCCATCCATTATACATTCAGTACAATTAAGTAATGTGGGAATTTTTAATTTAGCAACAACGTGCAGAGCGTATGGGTCAGGCATAATGTTATTATCAAATACTAAATATGAGAGTAATGGTACAATACCAATTATCCCACCTGTGGATATAGAAATTGACTGTTGTGATGAATTGGATAGTGTAGTTAAAGATGATATAAAACTACCTACGTTAAAATTACCAAAGTATTTGAAAACGGTGGCAATGCATGCTGACGATTTAGATGCAGCAGTTACAGATTAAATGAAATTAGAAAAGCTACTGAGGAAGAGAATATGCATGAAATTTACAAGTCAAAGGTAACGCATCATTCAGTAATGATGTATATAATCTGTGGGTTAATAACAGCAGGAATGTTATACTATGTATATAAAAGATTTTGTCCAAAATGGTTGTTACCATTGTTTGGTAGATGTTGTAGTAAAAGGTTAGAAGAGAAGTTTGAGGAATCTTTTAAACAGGTACAGACATTAAGTACCAAACCAATTGTAGTAAAGCAGTACCAGTATGGAGCGTCAGTCTATGACCTGACTGCAATAAGAGGAGAGAGTCCAACAAACGGTTGTACTCAATTAGAGGATGAAATTGTAGAACTAAAAGAGTTTGAAAAGAAACTACGACCAAGGTCGAAAAGAACATAATAATGGAAAAATTGATGTAGTATCAAGTAAAGTCATACGGTGAAAGTACAGTAAAATGTAAATAGAATTATTTGTGTTTTTATTAGTGTGATCAATTCAGTAGTGATAGTAATGTATCATTGTAGAAATTTAAAATTTATAAAAATTATGGAATCACTTATAAAGTTAAGCAAGATATTTGAATTGTAAAAGTTGTTTAGCATTAAGCATTGTGTAGCTTAAAGCTTAAAATAAGGGGGAAGATGTTGTAATTGTCAATTGTACTTACTGTACTTGTAGCATAATTGTTACTTAGAAGTGAGAAAATAAGAAATTCTTAGTTGTGTGGGAAACAGGGACAGGTGTCAGGTGTGTATACGAGATTGTAGCATATGTTTTGAACATAAAATTAGTTTTAAGGAATTTTCCCAGGGTTGTGAATCGTACCTCACCCTTTCTCAATAAGCGTGACTGTCCAGTAAGTGATAATCGTAGGAAATCTGGCGAGACATATCAAATAAGAATTAATGGTGACAAGGTCTAGACAGGAAATATAAAATGTCACACAAATTTGATATCCTTTTGGGGGAGTCGAGTAATGGGTCACAAGTGTGAGGCCAGGTGTACTCCGTGTGAACATTGGTGAAGACAGGTGTTGTATTTGCGTGAGAACTTTAATCTTAGAGGGAAAACACCCCCAAATCATGACGTAGGGTCACATGATACAGTCTTTGACGAATAATAGAAAGTCTTATAAAAATTGTATGAAACTACCCTTACTCCAACTAGTTTTAGCCTATCATAGTTAAGGATTTAGAATTAAGAGGAGGGAACAGTCCCACCACAAAATCTAAAGGGTTACACCCACGATGATGTACTATAAAAACTCTAGCATTCGCTGGAGAAGACAGATCTGGTTGTAAGAGATCCAAGAGAACTTACTCATCTTTTCTCATTTTTATTTTGACTTTGATCTGTGTTGGAAGGTGTTCTTAGAGAGCCGGAAAACCAGATGTTGTCAATAGTTTGTTTTTGTAATTTTTGAAGTAACTAAAAGTAGTTACATTAATTTATGAACTAAGTACTAGTAACTGAAGGTACTTAGAGTTTTAAAAGAGTAATTGAATTAACTGACTTATAGTTTGTCAAGAGGAGTTTGTATAAAGTAACTTGTAAAAGTTCGTTTGTATTTTGCTAATCACAATAAATTGTCTTCAAGAAGAACGGTTCATTCTAATGATTCAACTTCACCTCCGGAAACACGTCAAACAAACAGTTGTAACTTAGCAGCCACTCGATAGGTTACAAGATTATCATGTTATATTTTTTTGCTGTTATTAGGAATTTATGAAGACGTCTTTAAATATTATATTCTGACTTCGCTATGAGCACTGCGTCATCTTCATAGCATACGAATTTGCCTATTTTTCATACTGTACCCACTTGTTATCTTGTGTAGTCGCTAAGCCTATCCATTATTTGATTAAACATAGCTGGACTGAGTGATTCCCCTTGTAGTATTCCACCTACGCACTTGATGTTTAGCTGTCAACGTATTGACTACTTCCACGTCTGTTGTTGTATCTTTGTATAAGTGTTCTTTGGTGTTTAATAATTTTGTAGGCACTTTGTTCTCCGCCATAATATTTATAACGTCAGATAATTTTGCCAGATCAATTGGATTTTTAAGTTCCACGAAACACAAAGGCTAGTCGGCTTGTTATACGTATTCGACTCTCTGATGAACGATGAATGTGTAGCATCCGTGGTCGATCGATTTGGGCACAATTCGTATTGCTCATCGTTTACATTTAAGTTAAGAGTGTAGTTTCTGCAATATTATTTGTTTCAGTAACTTAATGGTAACATGGTCCAATTTTTGTAAAATTGTGAAATTGATACATAGACACGCGGGCGAACACATGTATGTGTACAAAAACCATCTGATTTTTTCCGTGAGTCAATAATTTTATATTACTTTACATTACTTTTATAGTTGTTTAATAGAAAAGTTGTACCTTTCTGTGCTTTTTGTAGATTTTTGTTTTTTTCTTTTTGTAATTTTTTTCAATATCAGGTAATTTTTAAATAGAAACAACTTTCAGTTTATAAAATTATTTATACGTGAACCGACTCTGTTAAAATATAAACTATAAAAAAGAAAGAATTTTATGAACCGAAACACGGTCGGCGAGTTTGTTATGACTATTTACGTAGAGAGAGCAGACTCCACTTGAAGTCATCAGAGCCAATTTTAGTGTTATAGTGTTCGGGAATGTTGATGGCAGTTTATTTTAAAATATAGGGGGGGTGTAGTGAACCAGCTAGTCGTAGACGCCTATATTTTATACTAATTTTATTACACATTGTTTACCCTTAACATATGACGAACGTGGGAGTTGGTTAATTTGCAAATCGGCAAGAGGGCGTATGCGAATGTACAGAGGCAATGACTAACGTTATATAGTATTGGATAGGTGGGGTGGACGTGTTTGGCATACGACTGAGCATCGGGAATTCACCGGTTGTTTGTGTAGAGCACGATAATACGAACAGGAAACGCTTATTGCTTCCGTTACATTTTGAGCGGAAATAATGACGGACGAATGTAATTAACTCAAGAAGATCGCTGGTGGTTTCACAACAATCGGTATTGTTGTCTCTTCTCGGTTTATTATTACTTCGTCTGGATTTGTCGTCTATTTTTAAAAGAAAACGTCGTCAGTCTTCTTTTGTCGTTCCTGGTTTTGTTCGAGTTGTACTACGTGCGTCTATTTCAGGCCGCAGGTTCGTTGTACAGGTGGAAAGGATATGCCGTGCGTCCGATGCCTTGAATAGACTAACGTTTGCTTAGAACAGGTGGGATGCTGGAAAAACGTTATTTACTTGTAGATGTGACCCAAAATGTTAGTGCCTTCATGTGTTTAACAAAATTTTGGTCAGTATTCGTTCGTGGATAAGGTGTTTAGGTGAGTATTATATTCTTAGATATCTGTATCCATGTCTAGATTTCTTTTTGTTTTGTCCGCAGCGGGAATGGAATAAAAAAACCGCATGATATAGCAAGCCAACACTTCAAGGCCATTCTGTATAGTATACCTATTACTGTACGGTAAATTGATCGCTCTTATTAAGAGCTTATTAAATTATTAAGAGTTGTTCGCTCTTAATAATTCTGACAAAGTTGGTGAACCATGGTTAGCAGTTGCGAGTTCGGTAAAAGGTTTACCTTAGCGAAAATATGTTCATACATGTTCTTTTCCGTCCTTTTAACTCTAAAGATCAAAGTTTATTAGTCAAGGTCGAATAGAAGTGACATTTATTGTTCCAGCTTTCTGTACACTACAGTTTAAGCATAGCACTCTCTCTCTCTCTCTCTCTCTCTCTCTCTCTCTCTCTCTCTCTCTCTCTCTCTCTCTCTCTCTCTCTCTCTCTCTCTCTCTCTCTCCCTCTCTCCCTCCCCCTTCTGATGTGCGTGTGAGTGTATAGAGTGTCAGAGGAACCTAAGAGAAAGCAAGAGGAACTGTAGTAGGAGGAGAAAAAAATAAAGATCATTAAATGCGCAGACGATCAAGGATTTTGTTGGCGGCATCAGAAAAAGAGTCACACATTATGTTCGAGAGTATTGTAAGAGTGACGAACAGGGGTGGATCAGAAGCGCGTGGTGCCCTATGCTTCCATCAGACTGGTGCCCCCCCCCCCCGAATTCAAAATATAAACTTTTATCCATTATTTACACTGATAAATGGCATAGACAATTTTGAAAGTTAACAATTACTTGGATAATTTCTTCTAAATCGAGCAATTCAAGTATCTGGCTTTCAATATTCAACCTTGCTAACGAAGACAATAACTCACCTCCCGTAGTTGAACTCAACATATCTTTAATGCGTTTTAATACAGAAAATGATCTTTCAGATTCGCAGATAGTTATTGGAATCGTCAAAAGCAGACGATAAGACGATTGAATTGAGGACAGTTTTTTTTTCACATTTATTATGTTAAAAAAGTTTTTGTGATTTAGGGCTGGATGGTACCCCCCTCACAGCTGGATGGTGCTCGGTGCTGCAGCATACCCTAGCGTTATGGATAATCCGCCACTGGTGAGGAAAGAGGTCGGAATGAAGATAAACTAAAGTGTCAGAAAAACTAAAGTGATGAGAGTTAGCAAGAATGAAGGCTTCATTAAAACGTCCTTGGCAGGAAAAATTGTAGACTAAGTGAACTCGTTTAAGTATTTATGGAGTACGGTGACATGGAATGGAAGCTGTATGGAGGAAATCAGAAGTCGGATTTCTAGAAATTAGAAAGCTTTATGGAAGATAAAAGCATAGCTGACAGCAAGTAGGGTTTTGTTTGGAGCATGATTTTAGATGGCAACGAAACATGGGACAATCAAAAAGAAAGAAGGAAGGTAGCCCAGGAAAAATAGGAATTTTAAGGAAAAAATTAGATAAAAGCTAATTTGTTGTACATACAGACCTTGAACCATAAATTATACAAAACCAATGAGTCTAAACACTTAAAAGTGTTTAGGGGTCGTTTACAGGAGTTAAAAGACGATTTTTCGCCTATAACTTAAACACGAAATATTTTAACAAAAAATGATTCAAATAAAAGTTGTAGCTCACAAAATTCCCTATAATTTGGTGGGTGTCACATTCCTGTATATCAAAGATTGTTGGAATAGGCCACATTTAAAACTTAGAGTATACTGTATTTTTTGTGTTTTGTGTGTATTGCATGTGAATGTCGTTTTTTTTTTTTTAAAGGATGAATATTTACAAAAAAGTGAAAAAAAACACATTTTTGATAAGTTCATATAATTTATTATTCCAGGTGAACGATTTTGAAAAAGTATCTTTCGATATTTACAAAATTGTTGTAATGATAATAACAACAGTAAGAATAATATAGTAAAAAGATCGCAACATGAAACAAAAATTTTATAAATAAAACATTGTTTGAATAAAAAAAGCAAATGTAATAATATTATTGAATTTAAAATCTGAACCTTTTTACTGAATTTAATGACTAAAATTAAAATGATGTAAAAATACAAAAAAATTAATCTTGAACTGTACACAGTAGTCATCACAAAAATTAATTACATAATTAAACACATATCACAAAATGTCAAAATCAGAAAGCAATCAATTTATGAAATCAAATATGTGAATTACACAAAAGGAAGGTAGAATCAACACAAAACATTTACGAAAACAAACAGTTAAGATAAAGTACAATTTTTACAACTGAATAAATAATTTGTTCAGAAATATCAGATGATAAATATAATTAAATTAAATAGAAATTATTTTAAAATAATACAATAAAAAATGTTACAAGAAATTATACACTAATTTTTAAAAATATTGTAAGATTTTCATTTTGTAAGAGTCTTTTTATAATAAAAATTTAAGTCACAAATAGTCTTCAATATCACTGTTTTCATTGACATTTGTTTCTTCAAGTTCATCAATAAGAAATTCACTTTCATTTTCATCATCAATATTAATCTCTTCACTATCAGTAATATTAATATTATAACCTGGCGTTTCACAATTCTGACACGTTGATGCTTGGCAGTTTTTACACATAACTGCATTGCAATCCGGATTTTAGGCAGCGACAACGGAAAGTAGAACAGTCAGTCGTACAGCCACAAGAAATCAAATTCAAAATTTATTCAGAAGCTGGTTGTAATGAAGTCTTAATGGGCTGCAAAAAATTATTTTTCCTTTCCCATCCCCATTCCTCTGTACTTTTATGGTTGCCTAGCCATTTCTGAACTTGGTAGTAAACTCTAAAGAAATGCTGAGCTGCAGCTGCTGAAGTTGGAGGTAACAGCTTTAATTTGGCAGATGCCGTTTTGAAAGATTTCTGAAACATTTGAAATCTGTACCCGTCTAGTGTTTGCCTTTCATCTTTCGAACCATACAGAATTAGAAATAATTTTTCACCAGCTTTTTCCACTTCACTTTTATTTGAATTCACTCTATTAAACACTGCTACAGCATTGTCCAAATTTCTGTTATTCTCCAATAGCTTCAGTAATAGTTTTTTACCTTTCCCATGAACTGAACTGGTCGTGTCACAGCCACTAAAAGCATGTGCTAGAAGGATGAAACTTTTGACATTTGTGAATTGCATTTGCAAATTTTGCGAGGAAAATAATTTTGTTTTAATTTTGCCGATATTTGGTTTCAAGAAAAATATATCTTTTTCTGCTGGACTTAAAGCTATCACAAGTACAAGCAAATCAGTATCTTGGCCAACTATTGTCACTTGTAAGTTCTGAGATTTCTGAATGGCAGTTTGCACAATCAGTGTATTTGCGTCGTCAGATGACTGTCGTACTTCAAAACTTTGGTTCTTCGATTTTTTTTCAACATTTCAACGAGTTGTTTTTTACTTTCACTATTAGCTAAAAACTTTTCTTGGCCGACAGGCAGGGGGGTTACTTCCGTTATGCTGAACTGTGGACTGATGTTCGCGTGTCGACATTCCTGTTCAGATTTTTTTGTACTGTCAGGATTATCATATCCATCGAAGACGATTACTGCAGACTTAAAAGTACGCGAAACACATTGCACGTACATATTGCATACTTCTTTACAATTACTGCATTTTTTAAAATTCCATTTCACTTTGTGCAACAAATACCCTCCATCTATTATGTAGATGTCTGTCTTGTTCAGTAAATTGTCATCGATATTTTTAAACTCATCATATAAAGCTGACTTGGTGGTTCATTTCATTCCAGTATTCGTGAAAAGAGACATTGGGTACGGTGCAATTTCAAATTTAAAATACTCTGATATATGATCGCTCGGTTCTCTGCACAACAACATGCTTTGATAGAGAATTAAAGGATCTATAGTCACGTACCCTTGTCACGTACCGTTATAGAGGAATTAACGGCACTCAGAGGACGTACTCTGTTTTCACGTTTTATGACAATGTCCTTCCCAGACAATTTTTTCATATCGTTTTCATCAGTTTCCTTTGATTTATGACAATTAATAGTATCATTTCCAATAATTCCAGTACCGAGTGACGTAATGATTTGCGTTTTTGAAAACGGATCGTGATTAATAAGACAATCATACATATTATTGACATCTGAATCATTTCTTGCAAGTCGAGTTTCTCTTAACCAATATGTTTTCAGATGTGAAAAATGTAGTGCTGCAAAAATTTTCAAGTTCTTGACAAACATCCGAAAATGCTGATTTGGTAGTGATATATCATGTTCCTACTAAAACAAAAGTAAAAATGTTTTTACTTTACTTTTACAATACTTAGGTCATTTGGTCTGCATTATATAGTTCCTTTCTGTACTTCATTGTATAGAAGTTACTAAAAATGTGAAACACTATGCAACGATACAGCCATATGCTGTATTGAGCATTGATTTAAATAAGTGTAAAATTTGTGAAATTATTATAAGTTAGGGGTAAATGGACATGTCTGGGATTGTAAAAATGTTTCATTGTTATACTAGGGGAGAAATTAACCTGTTCCAACAGGCAATGAACACCTGCTCGATTGTATGTGTGTTACGCGTGTATCTTGTGTGTGTTAGTGATGCATGTACAGACAGGAATCCCAGCAACCCTCCCCAGTTAATTACTAAAATAATTATTTTAATTCACTGTGTGAAAACTAATTAGTGTATAAACAAACAAAAGGCACCAAAGTGTGTGTAAATTTTATAGTTATCCACAGTAAGAAAATGACGTTAGTAGGACACACTTATTTCGCACTGACTTCCCGTAGTGTGTTCTATTAGTATGTCTGTACATGCATCACTAACACACACAAGATACACGCGTAACACACATACAATCGAGCAGGTGTTCCTTGCCTGTTGGAACAGGTTAATTTCTCCCCTAGTATAACAATGAAACATTTTTACAATCCCAGACATGTCCATTTACCCTATAGTTAGCATAAATGGGGTTTATTTATTATGCTAACCGTGATATAAATGATTTACATTTAGTAAATGGGACTAGTGGTATTTTATGTGAGTTTATCACTTTCTCATATGTATCTCGCCCTAAAGCTGGATGCCATTTACATTTAATGCCAAGCGTTGTGCAGCCATTTACATTTAGTGGTGTAAATATAATTTACATCTGTGGTAATTAATTGTGTAAACCATTTACATCTAGTGAATATTAATCTGTGCTAATTATCTGCGCGGATTAATTACTCAACAATTATGAATCATATTAATTAAAGATTTATGTAATACGTTAAAATTGATATATCTAAAATTATTTCTATTCGTCAGATTTGACTCAACACAGTGTCTGATTAAATACGATTTTATGAGTCTATTAATCAGACGTTTCAATGGTCGAGTTTATTGTATCCATTGATGTTTAGCATAAGTTATGAGATTTTTAGTGTAATACTTAGAATGAAAATACATCAATAACAAAGGTGAAATTTCAATAATGAACGCATGAATACTGTAAATTAACTACTTATTTATTACACATCTTACTGAAGTAAGTAACTATATCCTGCAAATTACATACATATTAAAGCACATGATATAAATACAATTATTCAATTTATACGATGTTTCCTGAAACATAAACACATGGTACATTCAAATGCAGTAAATAATGCACATATATAAAACATACACGAATAATAAACAATCAACAATTATACTTATTCCTACCTAAAATGCGTTCATTATTTCTCAGATAACGAATTACGTTAGTGTTATTTTATAGATTTTATGATTCATATGACTCATATGTAATTATTCTCTTGGGGTTAGTTCTTTGAAAAGAGGCAACAGAACAGTAGTGTAGTATATACTACTAAGATTAAGTAGACATAAAGCTTATCTTTGAGAGTGTTTATCCAATTCCGTCGTCGTGAGAAGACACTTTCTAGATGATTCGTCGAAGATCATAATCACTGTTACGCAGAGCACTGATAATTTCACTTCACTCCACTAAATCTCCACTCCCGTCATGTGTATGGTATTGTGGTAACCCGCTGATGTCGAGTGTCCGGAGTTCAAATAGTGAGGTGTTAATGTTGTCATTAACTTGAATTGTTCTGAAAGTTTGCCATATTTGTGTACATGGTTAACTGTGCCGTCTATTTTGGGTGTATCGCGTACTGCGTGCTTAATTGTTTGGTATAGTTTATTCAACTAATTGTTCAACATGGTGATACGTTATGATGTGAGAATGTTTGAGGTGACACTCACTGTTCTACTTTAAATGTTAATTAGTATATTATTATGTGCGCGTCAGTTGAGATTTCAAGTCCCGTACGCACTCATAGTTTATATTTCCGCACAGAATTGTGTATAAGTGTGACTATACCGATGTCTTTGTTCACTTATGAATTTACAAATTAGTGAATCCGGTCGGTCGACATAATCAATCGTCTGTCTATCGTACGCACTAACTTCTGACTATTAATTGCGACTACCAACTGCTACTATTAACTACATACTCTTGACTACCGACTGACTGTTAACTGCGACTAACTGTTCGATTGAACGACTTGACTACTCGATTGAATACTTGACTATCCGATTGAAAATTACTGACTCTCGATTAACTACTTGACTGCCTGCTCCGCGTCTTCGCCAAACAGTTTTATTGGAACATCTTACCCATAAGTCTAAGTTTCGATCTCTACGCCTTCTAGGGCTCTTGATTGGTCGTACAAATTCCTACCCTTCTGTAGATCTCATCCACTGTTTCACGATTCGTCGGCCGAACCCTTCCTACTCTCTCCACGAGCTCTCTTAGAAGATGCTTGATGCTGGTTGGTCGTCGTCATCCCCGGAGTGTTTCATGTGACGAGCGTAGCACAGATTCTAAGAAATTAGGACAATTTCATGGCCTTCTGTTATCCTTTGTTTAGACTTTCCCTAAGGTTCTGACTGAGCTTTTGTTAACAGACTCCAGGTC
This sequence comes from Magicicada septendecula, assembly GCA_034769895.1. NCBI lineage: Eukaryota > Metazoa > Arthropoda > Insecta > Hemiptera > Cicadidae > Magicicada > Magicicada septendecula. Next base: position 67,829,939 of record CM068367.1, read on the forward strand.
TTGGTTAATTGTCTAAGTTCCACGACGTTCGTTCCGCCGATTATCAACCCTTCGTTGTCTTCATTTCGGTGAAATTCTACTTTTCAGTCGTAAATTTCAGTAAACTGTCAAGAATGTGTTTTCACGCTGTGCAGGGTACACTGGCAGTATTCACTGAGTTACGTCTATTGTCTATCTCTCCGTTAAAATTGCTCTGTACTTCCTTTGTAACATAGTAAAGCCTTTCATAATTGAGCAGTTACACTTTGCTTCCACAGCAGGCGTTCCATCTCGATTCCGTGTAACTCGGCAGCTGGACGAAGTCTTTGTTTCAGATTGTTGGGTGCTGTAAATTTTGACAAACGGCTAGCTGTCAGTGACGCCTTGAAATACTCATTGTGTGCAGTGCTCAGACATTTTTTCTTTGTCTTCGCTCTGTCGTCGGGTTTGACGTGCCCTCGATTCGTCATTATTTACGACCTGGGCTTGTGTCCGTCGACTTGAGTGTGGGAACGTGTCACTTGATCGAGGAATTAAAATTTTTTTAAAATTTCGATCATTACATTGTCCCCAAATTGGATTGGATGTTGGACTTCGGGAGACATCTGATCCAATTTCTGCGCTCTGTCCCAGTCGTGGATGTCTGCTTCGGAATGGACATGGTTGACTGACATCTATCTCTCATAGGAAGCAATTAATTGTTATTCCCCATCTTAATGTTTTATATGGTCATATGAATTTATTGCCGCACATCTGAGTGAATGAACGCATTTTTACACTTTGTCTGTCCATATGCGGACTGTACAATACGATTTCGAGTAAATAATTGAATTTAAGACATGGACGTTTGTCCATTTGACAGTTTGTCTCGTTATTCTTTATACACAATGTATTAGATAAGCTGTAGATTAGCTACCCATTATATTAATCGATCTTATGTCGATGACCTATATAGCAATAAAATACTTTTAAACTTGTCATTACTGTCTCTAGAATACAGTTGATACTAACAAATATATACATATGGTCAATTCGTAACATGTTATAAATGATTACATTGGTAAAAGAAACATACATATTAATTAAATAGTTAAGGAATCAGCATACTTCGTGATGCATACTCTTAAAGTTATAAAACAATCGTCCATTTTGAATTATTATTTACATAAACAAATTATTCGAGTCTCTACATTTTAACAAGTTATTATTCATAATTATTAACGTCTTTGGTGTCCTGTGTCATAGTATTACACTGTCCTTCTGACACATGGTACATTTCACAAATCACTTTCTGTATATGTTGATATTTATACGTCTAATTAACATAACGAATGACAATTATGTGCTGATCACAAACACAGTTAGCATTGAAATACAGACTAAACACAACAAGTAAAATGCATATCATTATTTGGTTAGCTGGACTGGCCGCGCGAGCAAATTACCTAAACTATGTCTTCTGCTGGTCGCCGGGAGTCGTCGCTACCACTCGTGTTATCTATACTTCCGTTCGCTGGCTCATGATACGCCTTAATTTGCCGTATATTAAATTTTCCTCTCGTCTTCCCGCTATCGCACTCCACGAGCTCATATGTGGCCTCGCCGATGATGCGGTTGATTTTATATGGTCCTGCGAAAAGTTCGAAGAACTTGTCAATTCTCTTTGACGCAGCGTCGGATTGGTGGAATGCTCTTACCAGAACCTTGTCGCCAATCGCAAATTTTGTGATTTTCTTCTTCTCATTACAGCGTTTCGCGTGTTTCTCTCGCTTCTCCTTTATCTTTACAGATATATTGTTTTCGCGTTTTCCTTCGCTGCTAATGACTCCTTTGTCCAAGCATTGCTCCCATGCTCGTGTAGGTCTCGTGCCGAGGTGTGCTTCGTGAGGGGTTATTTCGATCGTCTCGTGGTACACCTCGTTTAGACACGCTTCAATCGTTTTCACGTATTGGGACCATTTAGTGTGTTGGTCACTTATGAAAATGCGAAATAAGTTTCCCAGTTGCCGGTTAATCCGTTCGGCAAGGTTGGTACATGGATTACGTATTGCAGTAAACTTTGGTTGTATGTCCAACTCCTTTAGACCGTTGACCCATCTCTTGGATGTGAACTGTGTTCCGTTGTCCGTCAAAATGGTCCGCGGACGTCCAAATAGTTCGCAATACGTTTTTATCCTCCGCAACGTCGTAGTGGTTGTTGCTCTCCGGAGGGTGAATAACTTGACATATTTCGTGAAATTATCCACTATGACCAATAAATATTTGACTCCACCCGTTCCTGTCGGTAGGGGTCCATAATAATCTGCGCTTACCAGGTCTCCTTTGGCCGTAGGTATCACAGCGCGTGTGCCACCAAATAGCTCTCTGTTGTTGGTGTCTTTGCACTTCTGGCATAGGTCACAGGTTTTTATATATGTTTTTATTTTCTTTGACATCCGGTCGAATGTGAAATGTTCCTGGATCATTTTAATACACCTTTTTGTTCCTAAATGACCGAACATATGATGGATTTCAGCAATTATGTCCCCAGATATGTTGCTAGGAACATACAGCTTCCATTCATTCCGCTGTCGTCTATACAACTTATCGTTAACATATTTATAAAATTTAGTTAATTTAGGGTCTATATTTCCCTCCTTAAATCTAGTGATGATCGCTTTTAGCTTATCGTCTTCCATCTGGTGCTTTCCGATATTTTGGATTAACTTACGCACCTCAAGTCTCATTTTTACGGTTATGTGGTTAACTAAATATTCATGGGTGTTGTCATGAATCTCTTCTAATTTTGTATTGTGTGGATATCTACTTAAAATGTCGGCTACGATGTTTTCCTTACCCTTGGAATGAATTATATCGAATTTATACTCCTGCACTGCAAGAATCCATCGTGTAATCCGAGAATTATTTAGATGGCATTTGTTTAAGAATGTCAACGCCTTGTTGTCGGTGATGATCGTTAATGGTTGTCCGAGAACGTATATTCGGAATTTTTCTAAGCATCGGACAATACTTAAAAGCTCTTTTTCCGTAGTATAATAGTTCCGCTCAGCACCCTTGAATGTCTTACTAGTGAAGGCGATTACGCCGATCTCCCCGTCTTCATCGAGCTGGTAAAGTTGTCCTCCGTATGCGTAATCACTCGCATCACACTGTATATAATACCTCTGGTCTGGGCGCGGAAATCTTAAAACTACAGCGTCAATAAATAGATTTTTGACTCTGTCAAAGCAGTCGTTTAATTCATTCGTCCATACAAATTTGTGATTCTTCTTCAATAATTTATGGAGGGGTTGTGTTGTCTCCGCATATTTGCTAGTAAAACGGTTATAAAAGTTAGTGAGGCCTAGGAAACCCTTTAACTGTTTCTGGTTCTTGGGTTTAGGGAAGTCCATAATGGCTTTCACTTTCTCTTCCGTAGCTTGGATGCCGCGTGTTGTTAGTTGGTATCCAAGATACGATATTTCTTTCCTGAAAAACTGTGACTTATTTAAGTTGACGGTTAAGTTATTTTCGTTAAGATTATTTAATAATGCCTCTAAATGTTCTAAGTGTGTTTTAACATCGTCAGAATAGCATAGACAATCGTCCACGTATATTAATGTGTTTTTCTTAACATCTTCATTTAAGACCGTATCCAATCCGCGTGTTAGTGCCGCTGAACTGGTACTAAGGCCGAATGGTGTAACGGTGAATTGGTAGCACCTTCCCTCATACATGAACGCGGTATACTTCCTGCACTCTTTCTTCAAAGGTACTTGCCAAAAGCTGCTCGACAAATCGACAGTAGACAGATATCGCATCTCGCTGCATCTTGCCAAGATTTCATTTATTGGAGAAACGCCTTCATAGTCGGGAATAGTAACGCCGTTTATCTTTCTTGCATCCAGGCATAGACGGACCCTTCCATCTCTTTTTATGACTGTTACGAGTGGATTTATGAACGGGCTTGTACAACGTTCAATCACACCGTATCGCAGCATCCTATCTATCTCGTCCTTTACTTTCTTCTGATAAGCAAGTGGTACAGGCCAACCCCGCTGAAAGTAGGGCGTACTGTCCGTAACTTGAAACTCATGCTCATATCCGTCTATTCTTCCCGGGCATTCCCTAAACACTCTTCTATTCTTAACAAGTATTCCCTTCAAATTTCCCAATATCTCCTCGTCTTGACAGTCCATGTTTGATATCTTCTCGTCGATGCACCTCAAGATTTCTTCTTCTTCTTCTCCATTATCAATTAGTTCCATGTTCATGATGGGTACGGCGTGCACCTCTTCATCAGCCGCATTCACTATTTCTATTTTCTTGCTGCCAATGTCGATACGACATCCTACCTCCTGTAAAAAACTTATCCCTAATATACAGTGTTTAATAAGGTCAGGTATTATTAGAAAGACACACTCATTTTTGATCCCGTCAATTTCTATGTCGCACAGTATTTGTTTTCTAATTAACTTGGACTTGTTCCCAACAGCACTAATGATTAGAGAGTTTGTCATGGGTAAAATTTCATATGGTTCAATGTCCCTTTTGTTTGCGTTGAACCATTCTTCTGACAACCCATTAATAACTGAGCCGGTGTCGACAAGTGCTAAAACTTTAATGTTATTATTAAATTGTATGATTATTTCAGGACATTTTAATATTTGTTTCGTGACGTCCTCGTCATATTCATTCAGTAGGTCGTCTCTTAAGTCAGGTACCAGGATATTGACATTATTGGTGGGGTTGTTTTTGTTGTCGTCAAAAACTATGTCGTTCGCTGTGTAGGGGTGTTTTTTTTTTTTGTTGCTTTGGTCATTGTTCGACCTAGAATTACTGTCGTCGCTTGCCTGGCTTGTACCCGGTTTGGAGTTCAGGTACTCAACGGTGTTTACTACTCCGTGTGATTTACCCTCGTAACGGTTACCGCCGTGCGCCCGTCCTTGCCAAACTGGTTTCCTTTCACTCTCGTTCTTGTTGACAAAGTTACCACTGGGACGATCGACAGTTCCGGCTTCCCTTTCGTTCGTTATCTTATATTGCGCACGTCTACTTCCTGCGTGGCTTGATTGAATGCTAGTGTATTCAGTGATCAAGGCCTCGAAATTGGGTATGGTGACGATCCCGCGTGTTATAACGGCGATCTGCAAGTCCCTTCCAAAGTGCCTCGAAATTTTCCTTATCAGTTGGCGGTCGGTCAACGCTGGGGTTAACTGACGACTTTCCAAAAGAATCCTCTCGACGTACTGTATAGCTGTGACGGGTCCCTGCCATTCAAACCTGCCGTACTCAAGGTTGTCGCGGATAATGTCCTGTCGTTCCAACCCCCAGTACTTCAGTGTGAACGCCTCCTTGAATTCTTCGAAGGTACTTATCTGGTCCCGGATCACACGCCACCATATGCTTGCGTCCTTCTCTAGGTGTTTGCCGATCCACCTGATGTCGCTGCTCGGGTAATAGGATTCTTGAAACTCCGACAACTCCTTTAGGAACTCCATCGGGAATCTGTCGGTTCCGTCATATTTCAATTCAATCTGTATTTGTCCGTTTACTATTCTGTGATGCCCAGACTCCCCATCGGTGATCTGTCGCCGCAGTCTCTCTACTTGACACCTGAGTTCCTGGATGTGGGTTGTTTTCTCTTTGACGTTCTCGTCGAGCTTCTGTTCGGTCGTCCTTTGTCGGCCGTCTACTTCCTCGATTTTCTGTTGCAATGTGTGGTTGGCTTCACCTATCTCTTGCTGCTGCTGTCGAAGCGTGTGGTATAATTCGGTCTTCAGTTCTTCCTGCTTCTTCTGATTACCATTGATGTGTAGATCTAGCTTGTTATGGACTTTCTTGATACTAGATTGTGTGGTCTGTGCCAGGCTTTTGAGTTCTTGGTGGTCCGACTCTCGGGCTTCCCACACTTCTTCAAACTTCTTATTGGTGTCATCTTTTATTCCTTTTGTAGCATCCTCTTGTTTCTTTAGGACTTCACTTATCTTATCGTCGCAACTGGTCTTATGGTCACGCATTTCTGATCGTATAAGCGCGAGCTGTTCGTCCATTTGTCGCTTGACGTCCTCCTTATGACTATTAAAATTTTCATTAATTTGATTGAATTTCTGGTTGATTTCTTCTTTAATTTCTTCTTTATGTTGATCGAATTTCTGATCGAATTTCTGATTCATCATCTTGAAGCTTTCATTATTCGTGCGCATGAAGTCCATCAACAATGAACGTAGCGATGCCTCTTCATGTGATTGCTGGGACTCTTGTGGTTGCTGTGACTCCTGTCCCCGCGCTCTGACCTCTGACGTCTCCTCCGTCATATTTGGTTCGACGACTGATGAGTTTTCTTCGTTGGTGTCGGGTGCGCCTAACTGGTTGTTAACGTCAAAGTCCATGCTATCAGAACTACCGCTAGCCATTTTCGCCTTGCTTCGCGTTATCATTTACCAGTCAAGCTAACCTTACACTTATTTAATAATGTCTTACGTACTATATTATTGTAATTAGTCTAAATACTACTGTCTGCTCTCTTTTGCCCCGCGTTGGGCGCCATTTATAGTTAGCATAAATGGGGTTTATTTATTATGCTAACCGTGATATAAATGATTTACATTTAGTAAATGGGACTAGTGGTATTTTATGTGAGTTTATCACTTTCTCATATGTATCTCGCCCTAAAGCTGGATGCCATTTACATTTAATGCCAAGCGTTGTGCAGCCATTTACATTTAGTGGTGTAAATATAATTTACATCTGTGGTAATTAATTGTGTAAACCATTTACATCTAGTGAATATTAATCTGTGCTAATTATCTGCGCGGATTAATTACTCAACAATTATGAATCATATTAATTAAAGATTTATGTAATACGTTAAAATTGATATATCTAAAATTATTTCTATTCGTCAGATTTGACTCAACACAGTGTCTGATTAAATACGATTTTATGAGTCTATTAATCAGACGTTTCAATGGTCGAGTTTATTGTATCCATTGATGTTTAGCATAAGTTATGAGATTTTTAGTGTAATACTTAGAATGAAAATACATCAATAACAAAGGTGAAATTTCAATAATGAACGCATGAATACTGTAAATTAACTACTTATTTATTACACATCTTACTGAAGTAAGTAACTATATCCTGCAAATTACATACATATTAAAGCACATGATATAAATACAATTATTCAATTTATACGATGTTTCCTGAAACATAAACACATGGTACATTCAAATGCAGTAAATAATGCACATATATAAAACATACACGAATAATAAACAATCAACAATTATACTTATTCCTACCTAAAATGCGTTCATTATTTCTCAGATAACGAATTACGTTAGTGTTATTTTATAGATTTTATGATTCATATGACTCATATGTAATTATTCTCTTGGGGTTAGTTCTTTGAAAAGAGGCAACAGAACAGTAGTGTAGTATATACTACTAAGATTAAGTAGACATAAAGCTTATCTTTGAGAGTGTTTATCCAATTCCGTCGTCGTGAGAAGACACTTTCTAGATGATTCGTCGAAGATCATAATCACTGTTACGCAGAGCACTGATAATTTCACTTCACTCCACTAAATCTCCACTCCCGTCATGTGTATGGTATTGTGGTAACCCGCTGATGTCGAGTGTCCGGAGTTCAAATAGTGAGGTGTTAATGTTGTCATTAACTTGAATTGTTCTGAAAGTTTGCCATATTTGTGTACATGGTTAACTGTGCCGTCTATTTTGGGTGTATCGCGTACTGCGTGCTTAATTGTTTGGTATAGTTTATTCAACTAATTGTTCAACATGGTGATACGTTATGATGTGAGAATGTTTGAGGTGACACTCACTGTTCTACTTTAAATGTTAATTAGTATATTATTATGTGCGCGTCAGTTGAGATTTCAAGTCCCGTACGCACTCATAGTTTATATTTCCGCACAGAATTGTGTATAAGTGTGACTATACCGATGTCTTTGTTCACTTATGAATTTACAAATTAGTGAATCCGGTCGGTCGACATAATCAATCGTCTGTCTATCGTACGCACTAACTTCTGACTATTAATTGCGACTACCAACTGCTACTATTAACTACATACTCTTGACTACCGACTGACTGTTAACTGCGACTAACTGTTCGATTGAACGACTTGACTACTCGATTGAATACTTGACTATCCGATTGAAAATTACTGACTCTCGATTAACTACTTGACTGCCTGCTCCGCGTCTTCGCCAAACAGTTTTATTGGAACATCTTACCCATAAGTCTAAGTTTCGATCTCTACGCCTTCTAGGGCTCTTGATTGGTCGTACAAATTCCTACCCTTCTGTAGATCTCATCCACTGTTTCACGATTCGTCGGCCGAACCCTTCCTACTCTCTCCACGAGCTCTCTTAGAAGATGCTTGATGCTGGTTGGTCGTCGTCATCCCCGGAGTGTTTCATGTGACGAGCGTAGCACAGATTCTAAGAAATTAGGACAATTTCATGGCCTTCTGTTATCCTTTGTTTAGACTTTCCCTAAGGTTCTGACTGAGCTTTTGTTAACAGACTCCAGGTCTTGGTTAATTGTCTAAGTTCCACGACGTTCGTTCCGCCGATTATCAACCCTTCGTTGTCTTCATTTCGGTGAAATTCTACTTTTCAGTCGTAAATTTCAGTAAACTGTCAAGAATGTGTTTTCACGCTGTGCAGGGTACACTGGCAGTATTCACTGAGTTACGTCTATTGTCTATCTCTCCGTTAAAATTGCTCTGTACTTCCTTTGTAACATAGTAAAGCCTTTCATAATTGAGCAGTTACACTTTGCTTCCACAGCAGGCGTTCCATCTCGATTCCGTGTAACTCGGCAGCTGGACGAAGTCTTTGTTTCAGATTGTTGGGTGCTGTAAATTTTGACAAACGGCTAGCTGTCAGTGACGCCTTGAAATACTCATTGTGTGCAGTGCTCAGACATTTTTTCTTTGTCTTCGCTCTGTCGTCGGGTTTGACGTGCCCTCGATTCGTCATTATTTACGACCTGGGCTTGTGTCCGTCGACTTGAGTGTGGGAACGTGTCACTTGATCGAGGAATTAAAATTTTTTTAAAATTTCGATCATTACATTGTCCCCAAATTGGATTGGATGTTGGACTTCGGGAGACATCTGATCCAATTTCTGCGCTCTGTCCCAGTCGTGGATGTCTGCTTCGGAATGGACATGGTTGACTGACATCTATCTCTCATAGGAAGCAATTAATTGTTATTCCCCATCTTAATGTTTTATATGGTCATATGAATTTATTGCCGCACATCTGAGTGAATGAACGCATTTTTACACTTTGTCTGTCCATATGCGGACTGTACAATACGATTTCGAGTAAATAATTGAATTTAAGACATGGACGTTTGTCCATTTGACAGTTTGTCTCGTTATTCTTTATACACAATGTATTAGATAAGCTGTAGATTAGCTACCCATTATATTAATCGATCTTATGTCGATGACCTATATAGCAATAAAATACTTTTAAACTTGTCATTACTGTCTCTAGAATACAGTTGATACTAACAAATATATACATATGGTCAATTCGTAACATGTTATAAATGATTACATTGGTAAAAGAAACATACATATTAATTAAATAGTTAAGGAATCAGCATACTTCGTGATGCATACTCTTAAAGTTATAAAACAATCGTCCATTTTGAATTATTATTTACATAAACAAATTATTCGAGTCTCTACATTTTAACAAGTTATTATTCATAATTATTAACGTCTTTGGTGTCCTGTGTCATAGTATTACACTGTCCTTCTGACACATGGTACATTTCACAAATCACTTTCTGTATATGTTGATATTTATACGTCTAATTAACATAACGAATGACAATTATGTGCTGATCACAAACACAGTTAGCATTGAAATACAGACTAAACACAACAAGTAAAATGCATATCATTATTTGGTTAGCTGGACTGGCCGCGCGAGCAAATTACCTAAACTATGTCTTCTGCTGGTCGCCGGGAGTCGTCGCTACCACTCGTGTTATCTATACTTCCGTTCGCTGGCTCATGATACGCCTTAATTTGCCGTATATTAAATTTTCCTCTCGTCTTCCCGCTATCGCACTCCACGAGCTCATATGTGGCCTCGCCGATGATGCGGTTGATTTTATATGGTCCTGCGAAAAGTTCGAAGAACTTGTCAATTCTCTTTGACGCAGCGTCGGATTGGTGGAATGCTCTTACCAGAACCTTGTCGCCAATCGCAAATTTTGTGATTTTCTTCTTCTCATTACAGCGTTTCGCGTGTTTCTCTCGCTTCTCCTTTATCTTTACAAATATATTGTTTTCGCGTTTTCCTTCGCTGCTAATGACTCCTTTGTCCAAGCATTGCTCCCATGCTCGTGTAGGTCTCGTGCCGAGGTGTGCTTCGTGAGGGGTTATTTCGATCGTCTCGTGGTACACCTCGTTTAGACACGCTTCAATCGTTTTCACGTATTGGGACCATTTAGTGTGTTGGTCACTTATGAAAATGCGAAATAAGTTTCCCAGTTGCCGGTTAATCCGTTCGGCAAGGTTGGTACATGGATTACGTATTGCAGTAAACTTTGGTTGTATGTCCAACTCCTTTAGACCGTTGACCCATCTCTTGGATGTGAACTGTGTTCCGTTGTCCGTCAAAATGGTCCGCGGACGTCCAAATAGTTCGCAATACGTTTTTATCCTCCGCAACGTCGTAGTGGTTGTTGCTCTCCGGAGGGTGAATAACTTGACATATTTCGTGAAATTATCCACTATGACCAATAAATATTTGACTCCACCCGTTCCTGTCGGTAGGGGTCCATAATAATCTGCGCTTACCAGGTCTCCTTTGGCCGTAGGTATCACAGCGCGTGTGCCACCAAATAGCTCTCTGTTGTTGGTGTCTTTGCACTTCTGGCATAGGTCACAGGTTTTTATATATGTTTTTATTTTCTTTGACATCCGGTCGAATGTGAAATGTTCCTGGATCATTTTAATACACCTTTTTGTTCCTAAATGACCGAACATATGATGGATTTCAGCAATTATGTCCCCAGATATGTTGCTAGGAACATACAGCTTCCATTCATTCCGCTGTCGTCTATACAACTTATCGTTAACATATTTATAAAATTTAGTTAATTTAGGGTCTATATTTCCCTCCTTAAATCTAGTGATGATCGCTTTTAGCTTATCGTCTTCCATCTGGTGCTTTCCGATATTTTGGATTAACTTACGCACCTCAAGTCTCATTTTTACGGTTATGTGGTTAACTAAATATTCATGGGTGTTGTCATGAATCTCTTCTAATTTTGTATTGTGTGGATATCTACTTAAAATGTCGGCTACGATGTTTTCCTTACCCTTGGAATGAATTATATCGAATTTATACTCCTGCACTGCAAGAATCCATCGTGTAATCCGAGAATTATTTAGATGGCATTTGTTTAAGAATGTCAACGCCTTGTTGTCGGTGATGATCGTTAATGGTTGTCCGAGAACGTATATTCGGAATTTTTCTAAGCATCGGACAATACTTAAAAGCTCTTTTTCCGTAGTATAATAGTTCCGCTCAGCACCCTTGAATGTCTTACTAGTGAAGGCGATTACGCCGATCTCCCCGTCTTCATCGAGCTGGTAAAGTTGTCCTCCGTATGCGTAATCACTCGCATCACACTGTATATAATACCTCTGGTCTGGGCGCGGAAATCTTAAAACTACAGCGTCAATAAATAGATTTTTGACTCTGTCAAAGCAGTCGTTTAATTCATTCGTCCATACAAATTTGTGATTCTTCTTCAATAATTTATGGAGGGGTTGTGTTGTCTCCGCATATTTGCTAGTAAAACGGTTATAAAAGTTAGTGAGGCCTAGGAAACCCTTTAACTGTTTCTGGTTCTTGGGTTTAGGGAAGTCCATAATGGCTTTCACTTTCTCTTCCGTAGCTTGGATGCCGCGTGTTGTTAGTTGGTATCCAAGATACGATATTTCTTTCCTGAAAAACTGTGACTTATTTAAGTTGACGGTTAAGTTATTTTCGTTAAGATTATTTAATAATGCCTCTAAATGTTCTAAGTGTGTTTTAACATCGTCAGAATAGCATAGACAATCGTCCACGTATATTAATGTGTTTTTCTTAACATCTTCATTTAAGACCGTATCCAATCCGCGTGTTAGTGCCGCTGAACTGGTACTAAGGCCGAATGGTGTAACGGTGAATTGGTAGCACCTTCCCTCATACATGAACGCGGTATACTTCCTGCACTCTTTCTTCAAAGGTACTTGCCAAAAGCTGCTCGACAAATCGACAGTAGACAGATATCGCATCTCGCTGCATCTTGCCAAGATTTCATTTATTGGAGAAACGCCTTCATAGTCGGGAATAGTAACGCCGTTTATCTTTCTTGCATCCAGGCATAGACGGACCCTTCCATCTCTTTTTATGACTGTTACGAGTGGATTTATGAACGGGCTTGTACAACGTTCAATCACACCGTATCGCAGCATCCTATCTATCTCGTCCTTTACTTTCTTCTGATAAGCAAGTGGTACAGGCCAACCCCGCTGAAAGTAGGGCGTACTGTCCGTAACTTGAAACTCATGCTCATATCCGTCTATTCTTCCCGGGCATTCCCTAAACACTCTTCTATTCTTAACAAGTATTCCCTTCAAATTTCCCAATATCTCCTCGTCTTGACAGTCCATGTTTGATATCTTCTCGTCGATGCACCTCAAGATTTCTTCTTCTTCTTCTCCATTATCAATTAGTTCCATGTTCATGATGGGTACGGCGTGCACCTCTTCATCAGCCGCATTCACTATTTCTATTTTCTTGCTGCCAATGTCGATACGACATCCTACCTCCTGTAAAAAACTTATCCCTAATATACAGTGTTTAATAAGGTCAGGTATTATTAGAAAGACACACTCATTTTTGATCCCGTCAATTTCTATGTCGCACAGTATTTGTTTTCTAATTAACTTGGACTTGTTCCCAACAGCACTAATGATTAGAGAGTTTGTCATGGGTAAAATTTCATATGGTTCAATGTCCCTTTTGTTTGCGTTGAACCATTCTTCTGACAACCCATTAATAACTGAGCCGGTGTCGACAAGTGCTAAAACTTTAATGTTATTATTAAATTGTATGATTATTTCAGGACATTTTAATATTTGTTTCGTGACGTCCTCGTCATATTCATTCAGTAGGTCGTCTCTTAAGTCAGGTACCAGGATATTGACATTATTGGTGGGGTTGTTTTTGTTGTCGTCAAAAACTATGTCGTTCGCTGTGTAGGGGTGTTTTTTTTTTTGTTGCTTTGGTCATTGTTCGACCTAGAATTACTGTCGTCGCTTGCCTGGCTTGTACCCGGTTTGGAGTTCAGGTACTCAACGGTGTTTACTACTCCGTGTGATTTACCCTCGTAACGGTTACCGCCGTGCGCCCGTCCTTGCCAAACTGGTTTCCTTTCACTCTCGTTCTTGTTGACAAAGTTACCACTGGGACGATCGACAGTTCCGGCTTCCCTTTCGTTCGTTATCTTATATTGCGCACGTCTACTTCCTGCGTGGCTTGATTGAATGCTAGTGTATTCAGTGATCAAGGCCTCGAAATTGGGTATGGTGACGATCCCGCGTGTTATAACGGCGATCTGCAAGTCCCTTCCAAAGTGCCTCGAAATTTTCCTTATCAGTTGGCGGTCGGTCAACGCTGGGGTTAACTGACGACTTTCCAAAAGAATCCTCTCGACGTACTGTATAGCTGTGACGGGTCCCTGCCATTCAAACCTGCCGTACTCAAGGTTGTCGCGGATAATGTCCTGTCGTTCCAACCCCCAGTACTTCAGTGTGAACGCCTCCTTGAATTCTTCGAAGGTACTTATCTGGTCCCGGATCACACGCCACCATATGCTTGCGTCCTTCTCTAGGTGTTTGCCGATCCACCTGATGTCGCTGCTCGGGTAATAGGATTCTTGAAACTCCGACAACTCCTTTAGGAACTCCATCGGGAATCTGTCGGTTCCGTCATATTTCAATTCAATCTGTATTTGTCCGTTTACTATTCTGTGATGCCCAGACTCCCCATCGGTGATCTGTCGCCGCAGTCTCTCTACTTGACACCTGAGTTCCTGGATGTGGGTTGTTTTCTCTTTGACGTTCTCGTCGAGCTTCTGTTCGGTCGTCCTTTGTCGGCCGTCTACTTCCTCGATTTTCTGTTGCAATGTGTGGTTGGCTTCACCTATCTCTTGCTGCTGCTGTCGAAGCGTGTGGTATAATTCGGTCTTCAGTTCTTCCTGCTTCTTCTGATTACCATTGATGTGTAGATCTAGCTTGTTATGGACTTTCTTGATACTAGATTGTGTGGTCTGTGCCAGGCTTTTGAGTTCTTGGTGGTCCGACTCTCGGGCTTCCCACACTTCTTCAAACTTCTTATTGGTGTCATCTTTTATTCCTTTTGTAGCATCCTCTTGTTTCTTTAGGACTTCACTTATCTTATCGTCGCAACTGGTCTTATGGTCACGCATTTCTGATCGTATAAGCGCGAGCTGTTCGTCCATTTGTCGCTTGACGTCCTCCTTATGACTATTAAAATTTTCATTAATTTGATTGAATTTCTGGTTGATTTCTTCTTTAATTTCTTCTTTATGTTGATCGAATTTCTGATCGAATTTCTGATTCATCATCTTGAAGCTTTCATTATTCGTGCGCATGAAGTCCATCAACAATGAACGTAGCGATGCCTCTTCATGTGATTGCTGGGACTCTTGTGGTTGCTGTGACTCCTGTCCCCGCGCTCTGACCTCTGACGTCTCCTCCGTCATATTTGGTTCGACGACTGATGAGTTTTCTTCGTTGGTGTCGGGTGCGCCTAACTGGTTGTTAACGTCAAAGTCCATGCTATCAGAACTACCGCTAGCCATTTTCGCCTTGCTTCGCGTTATCATTTACCAGTCAAGCTAACCTTACACTTATTTAATAATGTCTTACGTACTATATTATTGTAATTAGTCTAAATACTACTGTCTGCTCTCTTTTGCCCCGCGTTGGGCGCCATTTATAGTTAGCATAAATGGGGTTTATTTATTATGCTAACCGTGATATAAATGATTTACATTTAGTAAATGGGACTAGTGGTATTTTATGTGAGTTTATCACTTTCTCATATGTATCTCGCCCTAAAGCTGGATGCCATTTACATTTAATGCCAAGCGTTGTGCAGCCATTTACATTTAGTGGTGTAAATATAATTTACATCTGTGGTAATTAATTGTGTAAACCATTTACATCTAGTGAATATTAATCTGTGCTAATTATCTGCGCGGATTAATTACTCAACAATTATGAATCATATTAATTAAAGATTTATGTAATACGTTAAAATTGATATATCTAAAATTATTTCTATTCGTCAGATTTGACTCAACACAGTGTCTGATTAAATACGATTTTATGAGTCTATTAATCAGACGTTTCAATGGTCGAGTTTATTGTATCCATTGATGTTTAGCATAAGTTATGAGATTTTTAGTGTAATACTTAGAATGAAAATACATCAATAACAAAGGTGAAATTTCAATAATGAACGCATGAATACTGTAAATTAACTACTTATTTATTACACATCTTACTGAAGTAAGTAACTATATCCTGCAAATTACATACATATTAAAGCACATGATATAAATACAATTATTCAATTTATACGATGTTTCCTGAAACATAAACACATGGTACATTCAAATGCAGTAAATAATGCACATATATAAAACATACACGAATAATAAACAATCAACAATTATACTTATTCCTACCTAAAATGCGTTCATTATTTCTCAGATAACGAATTACGTTAGTGTTATTTTATAGATTTTATGATTCATATGACTCATATGTAATTATTCTCTTGGGGTTAGTTCTTTGAAAAGAGGCAACAGAACAGTAGTGTAGTATATACTACTAAGATTAAGTAGACATAAAGCTTATCTTTGAGAGTGTTTATCCAATTCCGTCGTCGTGAGAAGACACTTTCTAGATGATTCGTCGAAGATCATAATCACTGTTACGCAGAGCACTGATAATTTCACTTCACTCCACTAAATCTCCACTCCCGTCATGTGTATGGTATTGTGGTAACCCGCTGATGTCGAGTGTCCGGAGTTCAAATAGTGAGGTGTTAATGTTGTCATTAACTTGAATTGTTCTGAAAGTTTGCCATATTTGTGTACATGGTTAACTGTGCCGTCTATTTTGGGTGTATCGCGTACTGCGTGCTTAATTGTTTGGTATAGTTTATTCAACTAATTGTTCAACATGGTGATACGTTATGATGTGAGAATGTTTGAGGTGACACTCACTGTTCTACTTTAAATGTTAATTAGTATATTATTATGTGCGCGTCAGTTGAGATTTCAAGTCCCGTACGCACTCATAGTTTATATTTCCGCACAGAATTGTGTATAAGTGTGACTATACCGATGTCTTTGTTCACTTATGAATTTACAAATTAGTGAATCCGGTCGGTCGACATAATCAATCGTCTGTCTATCGTACGCACTAACTTCTGACTATTAATTGCGACTACCAACTGCTACTATTAACTACATACTCTTGACTACCGACTGACTGTTAACTGCGACTAACTGTTCGATTGAACGACTTGACTACTCGATTGAATACTTGACTATCCGATTGAAAATTACTGACTCTCTATTAACTACTTGACTGCCTGCTCCGCGTCTTCGCCAAACAGTTTTATTGGAACATCTTACCCATAAGTCTAAGTTTCGATCTCTACGCCTTCTAGGGCTCTTGATTGGTCGTACAAATTCCTACCCTTCTGTAGATCTCATCCACTGTTTCACGATTCGTCGGCCGAACCCTTCCTACTCTCTCCACGAGCTCTCTTAGAAGATGCTTGATGCTGGTTGGTCGTCGTCATCCCCGGAGTGTTTCATGTGACGAGCGTAGCACAGATTCTAAGAAATTAGGACAATTTCATGGCCTTCTGTTATCCTTTGTTTAGACTTTCCCTAAGGTTCTGACTGAGCTTTTGTTAACAGACTCCAGGTCTTGGTTAATTGTCTAAGTTCCACGACGTTCGTTCCGCCGATTATCAACCCTTCGTTGTCTTCATTTCGGTGAAATTCTACTTTTCAGTCGTAAATTTCAGTAAACTGTCAAGAATGTGTTTTCACGCTGTGCAGGGTACACTGGCAGTATTCACTGAGTTACGTCTATTGTCTATCTCTCCGTTAAAATTGCTCTGTACTTCCTTTGTAACATAGTAAAGCCTTTCATAATTGAGCAGTTACACTTTGCTTCCACAGCAGGCGTTCCATCTCGATTCCGTGTAACTCGGCAGCTGGACGAAGTCTTTGTTTCAGATTGTTGGGTGCTGTAAATTTTGACAAACGGCTAGCTGTCAGTGACGCCTTGAAATACTCATTGTGTGCAGTGCTCAGACATTTTTTCTTTGTCTTCGCTCTGTCGTCGGGTTTGACGTGCCCTCGATTCGTCATTATTTACGACCTGGGCTTGTGTCCGTCGACTTGAGTGTGGGAACGTGTCACTTGATCGAGGAATTAAAATTTTTTTAAAATTTCGATCATTACAACCCCTAACTTATAATAATTTCACAAATTTTAGATTTATTTAAATCAGTGCTCAATACAGCATATGGCTGTATCGTTGGAACTATTTTATTTGATACTTTTTTTTGACGAAATTCTTCATTTGAATCAGCAAAAAAGAAATTTGCATATTTCAATATGGGTAATATTAAGTTAAATATTGACCGACCGTTTTGGTCTAGTGATTAGGGCGCTGGCTTCTAGACCAAGAGGTTGAAGTTTTAATTCCCGGTAAGGACTAGCACTTGTTCATCATTCAAGTCATTCCCCATCTCATTATCTACGCACAAGCTTCGGCTTATGTAGGCACCATTCTCTTCAAAAAAAAAAGATCATTCACGTGCAATGTGTATTTTCACAAAAAACAAAAAATGCAGTAAACTCTAAGTTTTAAATGTGGCCTATTTCAACAATCTTCGACATACAGGAATGTGACACCTACCAAATTATAGGGAATTTTGTGAGCTACACCTTTTATTTGAAACATTTTTTGATAAAATACTTCGTTTTTAAGTTATATGCGAAAAATCGTTTTTTCACCCCTTTCAACCCCTGTAAAATCACCCCCGGACAAATTTAAGTGGTAGACTCATTGGTTTCGTATATGGTTCAACAACCACATGTACAAAAAACTAGCTTTTATCTAATTTTTTCCTTTAAAGTCAAATTTTTTGACAATTTTTCCTGGGCTAAGGTAGAAGGTACGTTAAGAGATCTTAGAATCAAGGTCGCCTTAAGCGGGCGTGCGAGGTGTGTACTGCACACGGGCGGCAAATCACATCATCATCGACGTGTATAAACGTTGTTTTACCAGAAAAATTACCAAAAGTACACTACTAATTTTTGTTAGTAAAAACAATTCTAGGGCAGACCGTCATACAATAAACGTTAAAAAGATTCCGAAGATTCCGATTTGTATTAAACTTCCACTTAGTCTGACTCACGGATAGGTTTTTATAATTTTTTCAAATTTTTATGTTTTCTTTGGGATCCAAAAATTTTGAAATTTCGAAACCAGTACACTACATTCAGATTCTGTGTGATTTGGTACTCTACTTGAATTTTTCCGATTTTATCAAACTTTTCATCCGCTTTTTAGGGATCTCAAAATTTTTGAAATTTTCAAAAATGAACACTAAATTCAGATTGTCGTTAAAATTCCTTTTAATTTGATACCTTAAATGGTCTTTTGCGATTTTCTCACCATTGACCCTCAAATTTATGCCTCTTGCCCCCTCTCCATTTTGGGGGGATCAGTCTCAAAAACAGGGTTGGGGTTCTGTAGGGTAAAAATGTGGACACGCGTGCCAAGTATTTACGAAAATCTGTTGATGGGTTCAAAAGTTGCGGTGAGATATATCCCAAACAGACAGAAGATAGAAATGTGCTAAACGGTCGCGTTAAAACTGAGAACTCGCTTCGGTCGTTCAATACTACAATAATTCAATAAAAATGAAAATGTGTTATTATTAAAATATTAGCAGAATCCACTGATAATATAAAACGGGTGATCAACATAAACGACCACAGTACAGGTAAAAATTAGAATATTAGTCTTTAAGCTATGTTAGCAAATTAACAAATCACCACGAAACATGTAAAAGTATAATAATTAAACGCTTATAAGGAAAAAGCAGGATGGCACAAGACTATGAATTTAAAAAAAAATGTGTGTGTGTGGCCATCCTTTCGTGTCCCTGTTTGTTATAAAAACGTTCGTATCGATATATGTCGCGTAATTGAGCTTCCAGCTACAACAGTGTTATATAAGAGACTAGTTATAAAGTTGCGTTCACAAATAAACTTGACACGTATACAAAAAACAAGAAGTGCTGTTCTTGTTAATGGTTGAAATGTGTTAATTATTTCAGTTATATAATGAGTTAAAAATAAACCTCATATTAATTTGGTCTATGATGCAATCGAGATTCATTTGTGGAATATACTATGAACTTGTCTGTAACAAAATATAATATTTACCCTGCAGCCTGAATTTTAAATTAGTTTTTGATTCTTTAATAATCTTCGTGTATTGTGTCAGTCAGACTCACTCACTCGCACATTTGTTTCAATAAATAGTGTAATATTATTCACTATACACACATATTCACTATACATTATATTCCCTATTCACAGTATACAGAAAGGATATTTTTCTTCATATGAGACACGGTGGACTACGTTTAGTTCAACTGGTTCCTCCCTTCTCCTCTCCCATATCTCCTTCATTCTTCATCGAGGTTTTTCCCTCCTTTCGTCAGTCCGGATGGCACCTTTCCTCTCCTTGGGGTTTTCCTGAAAACCTTGGGGATTTTAAAATTTATTTTTGATTGTTAAGCGTTCCTCAATGTCTTCTTGAGTAATCTGGAGTTCTTCTATGTCTTTTTCTGTTTCTTTGAACCATGTATTGGGCATTTTAAGCTTTTTGAAATAGTTAAAACGTTTCCCTGTTAGTCTGTCAGGATTTATTCTTAGAATATGTCCGTAGAGAGTAATTCGACTTTTTCTAATTACGTCTGTGATTTTCTCAACACGTGTGTACAGCTCATTACTGTGGCGTCTTCTCTACTGTTCTCCATCTTTTATGGGTCCCAAGATTTTTCTTAATATTTTCCTTTCCGTGACTTCCAGTTCTTCCATCGTCATTTTCTTGTTCAGAGTCAGACACTTAGCTGCATAAAGTGATTCCGGGCGAATTATTGTTGAGTAATGTATAAGTTATAACAGAAAGGATATTATTACTATATGTTTTGATTTTTGTTTACTTGTTTTGTTATTTATTATTTGTTTTGTTTTTAAATTATGCATTCTTTAATAATCTAAAGCGTCGTCATGAACAAAACAGAATGACAAAAAAAATTTTTTTTTATATAATCTATAACAAAAATAGCCTGCACCAATTGAATGTATACCTACATTTTCTATGTTGTTTTATTTGAATTTTTGTATTGATATGTTTTTCGAAGAGAATTGTTATTATTATTCTATTATTATTATTATTATTATTACTAGTATGGGTCCTGAGCTGCAGAACTCGCTCACTGTTTTGTACGATGTACATTTATTATTACATAAATTTTAATATTAGATAATTTTTAAATTATGGAAAAAATTACAAAAAATTCGATTCTCTACTATTTCTTTAGTAATATAACAATCGTAGAGCACACAGTCGTACAGTAAACACTAAACAATCGAAACATTCGGATTTGGCTTACAGTTCCTTGTAGTCTGAAGCCCTGCTGAATTTTCACAATTTTTTTCAAATTTTCGGTCTCTCTTTGGGCTCTGGGGTTCCAAAATTTCCAAATTTCGAAAACTTAAACTACATTGGTGTCAGTTAAAATTATGTTTAATTTGATACCAGCACACGATTTTTGCGATTTTAAATCAGTATTTTTACCCACATTTTGGGCTTTGACGTCCAAAAATGTTGACATTTTCAAAAATAAACATTATTTTTAGATGGTAGTTAAAATTTGTTATCCAACATCAGGTTTTGGGATTTTTTCACAATTTTAACGCTCTCACATTTTTGCCTCTCACCCCCTAGTTTTGGGATCAATTTCGAAACAATATGATTCTGAAAGGGAACAGTGTGAACATACATACCAAGTTTAACGAAAATCGGTTGATGTGTTCAAAAGTTATCGTGAGATATACAGCAAAGAGACAAATACCAAACGGTCTAGTTAAGACTGAGAATAACCTGTGTGAGATGTCCCACAGGAGGCCGTTGGAAGAGAATATTAGTCACCAGATCTCCCCGGATAACGTCGTAGAAGTGATGCTTCGATGGGAGGACACGTGGAACCGTATGGTGCGTTTCGCAGAAAGGATTCTTCCGGCGAAGAAAATAGACTTGGACAACATAATACAGAAGAAGAATAACACGTCAGACGTGATACGTAGGGGTGAAGAACGTTAGACCTAGCCTGAAGTAACGTATCAAACAGTTCCAGGTTAGTGTCCTAAAAGAGGAAGGGAGGTGGTTTTTTTATAATACCAAACCCACGGACCCCGTGTTATTATTATCGAGCGTTTTACTACAATTATTGTTAAATGTTTACTACAATTTTAGACATTAACACGTTTGATTTCGTGCAAAAATGGTTCCGTGACCCCGTTAATAATCCCTACTTGTGTGTTGATGTCTTTAAAACTGTTATGTTAAGAGATAATTGGATAGGGATTTTTCAATAGACATTTTTTTGCGCAGAGCCAGACAGTTACGTTAGTACGTACGCCTAATTAAGTCAAACTAATAATATTTTTTACAGCTATCGATTGACACTATCATGACTTGCTGTCATGACTGTCAGACAGAGTTAACGTTCAATAAAAAATCGATCTTAAAAATCGTATCTTAAAGTATTATATGGCCTATCAGCCACTATGTTGTAGGTTATAATGAATATTTAAGGGAATTAATTAATTTATTTGTGTTTGCCGTGCCCCACGATCTTGGAGCGCCATTAATATAATGAATGATTATTATGCATAAATTAATAATTGCATAATTTAATTAACTTTTAATTAATATAAATTTCTTTTGGTTATGATTATCTAGTTGAACCTATTTCCTCGTGCCACGCGTTGGGCAACCATTTAATACAATGATTAAAATGCAAATTACTTGCATAAATTAATTACTTTTATGATTAATTATATTTTTCTGATTAATTATGTTTATTATTCTAATTATTTATAGCTCAACAAAAGATATCAGTTTACAATTAATATTGTAAATTCAATTTACATTACTGAGCAAAAGAAACTCTTAGAAAATTACTTTGTGAGTTTTAAAGATTAAGTTAACATCTGGGTTATCTGTAATAATAAACGCATGTGTAGAATCAACTTAAATAACTAATTTTTTATTCATTCATAGTAAATTATAATCATACATATAAAAACGTCGTTACACCTGTAAATACACATATTTTTCAATAAACAAGTTCTAGTTTAAATATTCGCTGAAATAAAGAAGACATACATACATAAATCATATGATATAACAATTCAAATTTTAATTATTGATGCGTTCATTAATCCCAGATAGTTTTGTTAACATATTCGTTAATTATACTTTTAATTCTAATTATATTCATTACGTTTATTTATAACTTCCCAGGGTAGGAATTCTTTGAAAGAATCAGGTCAGTAGCAGCAACTTAAAGTAATAATTAAATAATGGTTACTTGAGTTTTATGGAATATCCGTTTAGTGTCCAGTGATGTCCGGTCCTAGCGGTGATGATGACAGAAAGACACATCTCGTTGACTGCCGTCGATATCACAAACTTGTATACACCCCCGATCACTCGCGTCGAAGTAGAGTTGTGTAGATAAGTAATGGATTTAGTGTTTGTTTGAATAATTCATTTTAAAATGAGTGTTGTGTGTTCATTTTTAACATTAATGTTTATGTCTGTTCGCCACTTATTTCACCTTCTATCAATGTATGTGTGATTAGATTAGTTCGTTCAAACGTTCATGTTCTATAATGTTTAATGTGGTTTAGTAGCACTGACTAATTTTAAGTTCGTCTATTTTGTACGATACACAAGTAATGATATTTGTACGTGTCGAGATTGTATTGTTCGCTTTAAATGATTACTACCTGAGTCCGTTAAATCGCACTTTGAAATTCACTATTAGAAGATCACTAAGTCTGACTATTATGACATGACGATTTCACTAAGTCTGTTAATTTACGATTTTGATGTACTAACTTCTGAAACTTGAGATATACTCTCCGAAAATTAGAATATACTAGTTTGAAAAATTAAAGTAAACTGCCTTCAAAATTACAGTAAACTGGCTTGAAAATTAGAGTAAAAACTGGCCTCGTCCCTGTGTTGGACATATAGTTTCATCAATTCGTCCCTACTCAAATTTTGTCTTCCGCGCTGTCCACGCCTTTTCTTACTCGTGATAGGTCAGTTTTTAGTTTTCTCGGAATAGTTTGTCCCACTACGTTAGGACTCTTCGTTATCTTTCTTCTGATACGTCTTTTGCTTTTGGTTACTATGGAAACTGTCCTCTTCACCAGTGTTCTTCGCAGGTCTTGTCTTCTGATAGGTTGCCAGAGATCCCCCAGATTTTGTTCTGTCGAACGTTGACCTATTTCGTAGAATCTCTAGCTATTATACGCTTGTCGATCACTCTTTTGTATGAGGTATACGCAGTGTTTTTCTGAGTTGCCTTCATCTGTTCTCGGGTCCTTCCGAAGTATTGTTCTCTCTTATACCCCTTTTTTGTAACTATTAATAATTTTGGAGATCTGCTAGCTGGTGAAGTCACCCTAACTTTCTACTCGTAAATTGCGTCTGACACTTAGATGTTATCTCCAGCTGTGTAGCATGATTGGAGTCCTGTCCATTCTCTGCTTCACTTATTGTTTCTTAAAGTGCTGTACGCCCGCTCCTTTCTAAACACCTTGTTTCCCCTTTTTGCAGTACCTCGTATTCTGACGTAACCTGACTGAACATATGCCTTAATTCCCAGTACACGTGTGAGTGTCCTCGCCTGCTTTGTCTCGGCTGTTGTGGGTAATAATTCTTAGCTAAACTTTCCGTCATCTCGTACATCCAATTTCTATAGTTGAGTAGAACTTAACGTCTTCCTGTTGTCTTGTTAGCGACGCTGCTCTGACATCTTCACATTAGTTTTATTTATTGCGTCAACTAGAAGTCGTTGACACAACTTCGTGTGCACACACTCCGTCGAGGAGAAAATTTAAAAATTTTTAAATTTTTGCTCGTTACAAGGTTATAACACAATATAATTCGCTTTTTCAGAATTTACCAAGTTGGTGACAAGTATAATATATAATTTGTTATTATAATGTGTATTAGGCTATATATCTCCATAACACACGAGAATAAATATAACATCAGTATGAATTTTTTTAATTTATTAAAAACAACTTCGTCTCTTTTAGTCTCTTCGTCTATATTAAAAACAGAATATAGAAATATTCTGAACCTCGCTGTTTTGTTTCGTTTCATACTTGTAAGGCAATCTGCACATGCTCAGAATGAAGTATTCCGCACCAAAAAGTGGCTTTGTACTCATGTACTCGTTTAATACTCGTACTACTCGTTTACTTGTTTATTCGTTAGTTTCGTGGGGGGGGGGGGTCCCGCAACTCGGAACCACGAGGCCACGAGTAATCGGAACGGGTATTTCGACTTTTCAGTTTTCACTTATCGTTGAATCGGAACAGGTATTTCAACTTTTCAGTCAGTGTTATAACCGTTCTATAAAAATAATCGTTCCAAAATACCTGTTATAGGTATATCGGCCCACCTCATTGTATACTACTTTGTAGCTAACATGAGTTTGTTACAGTGAAGACCCTACGGGTTTTGAACTTATGCCCGCATTTCAAAGATTTGCGCCTTACAATTACACCCACCTGCCATTGTGTTCTTTCCTGCGGTGCTACAGTCCTCCATGGGACTAGGCCTACTGGACTTTCTCTTTCTAATTCGTCCGTGATGCTTGCAGCTGCATTCATCCCTTTCACACCCACTGTTGTCCTTGCACCATCCTATCACTCTATCTTCCCTCTTCGGGGTCTCCCTACTAATTTTGAATTACACTGAGAACGGGATGACGACTCTAGAATCGTCCATTCTTTTTATGTCGCTTATGCATTGCCATGTTGTCAGTCTTATTTATCTCGACATAACCGGTTCTCTCTACTGTCCCTCGTTCCTTCTTGTCCTCCAGTTTGCTTTCCTTCTTGATTCCAAATTTCTCCTTGGGGTTGCAGGGGTGCCTCTGTCCGTTGCAGCTACTTTTCACTATATATTTCAATCCGTCTAGTTCCCGGTGCACAGTATTCATACAGTTTTAATCTTCCTCTCAAACAATCTAGGCGTTCCGCTGATTTACGGATCACTCGTGAACCACGTTTCGCTTCTGTAGCTAACAGTTGAGTGCAGAAATTGTAGTGTACACATCGTTTTCTTATTACGATGTATATGTACATCTTAAAATCAGACGTACGTTGGAAACAGTGCAGAACATGCTTTATTTAACAAAATTATTCTTATTAATAAAAGAGTTTACGATCTCCGGGCTGTCGGGCCGTCGTCGATTGCTTTGCTATGCCACTTTCTAAACGTTTTTGCTACCCGCCGGAGGCCTTCTTCAGTAGAGAAAGTTTTTAAAATGTCCGACAAAAGGATAGAGGGCCGAACGTACCCCTGACCGAGGCGAAAGACCAATAACATATCAAAGGAATCGACCACGGCCCAATAGCCCGGAGATCATAAACTCTTTTATTAATAATGATTCCACCCGTCACATTCTACGAAATAAAATGATTCTTCTCCGCACCCGTATTATGCAATAGTATTAAGCGAAATGGATTTAATTTCGATTTGTAAAATATCTGATTAATTTGTTCTTCACATGTCGTTAGTTGCTATTCCTCTGTAAATATTTAAATCTTGACGGGTTTGGTTAATTTAAGCTGTGTCAAATCACTGCTGAACTTAATGGTATTGATTTGAATGTGGTTTAATTACCGATTTGCATTGTCAACGTCTGTAAGGAATATCCATTAACGTCTTTGTACATAAGACCCTTACGGCTAAGAACAAATATCAATTTGGAGTCAGATTTAATTGTTTGTAATGATCGAAATTTTAAAAAAATTTTAATTCCTCGATCAAGTGACACGTTCCCACACTCAAGTCGACGGACACAAGCCCAGGTCGTAAATAATGACGAATCGAGGGCACGTCAAACCCGACGACAGAGCGAAGACAAAGAAAAAATGTCTGAGCACTGCACACAATGAGTATTTCAAGGCGTCACTGACAGCTAGCCGTTTGTCAAAATTTACAGCACCCAACAATCTGAAACAAAGACTTCGTCCAGCTGCCGAGTTACACGGAATCGAGATGGAACGCCTGCTGTGGAAGCAAAGTGTAACTGCTCAATTATGAAAGGCTTTACTATGTTACAAAGGAAGTACAGAGCAATTTTAACGGAGAGATAGACAATAGACGTAACTCAGTGAATACTGCCAGTGTACCCTGCACAGCGTGAAAACACATTCTTGACAGTTTACTGAAATTTACGACTGAAAAGTAGAATTTCACCGAAATGAAGACAACGAAGGGTTGATAATCGGCGGAACGAACGTCGTGGAACTTAGACAATTAACCAAGACCTGGAGTCTGTTAACAAAAGCTCAGTCAGAACCTTAGGGAAAGTCTAAACAAAGGATAACAGAAGGCCATGAAATTGTCCTAATTTCTTAGAATCTGTGCTACGCTCGTCACATGAAACACTCCGGGGATGACGACGACCAACCAGCATCAAGCATCTTCTAAGAGAGCTCGTGGAGAGAGTAGGAAGGGTTCGGCCGACGAATCGTGAAACAGAGGATGAGATCTACAGAAGGGTAGGAATTTGTACGACCAATCAAGAGCCCTAGAAGGCGTAGAGATCGAAACTTAGACTTATGGGTAAGATGTTCCAATAAAACTGTTTGGCGAAGACGCGGAGCGGGCAGTCAAGTAGTTAATCGAGAGTCAGTAATTTTCAATCGGGCAGTCAAGTAGTTAATCGAGAGTCAGTAATTTTCAATCGGGCAGTCAAGTAGTTAATCGAGAGTCAGTAATTTTCAATCGGATAGTCAAGTATTCAATCGAGTAGTCAAGTCGTTCAATCGAACAGTTAGTCGCAGTTAACAGTCAGTCGGTAGTCAAGAGTATGTAGTTAATAGTAGCAGTTGGTAGTCGCAATTAATAGTCAGAAGTTAGTGCGTACGATAGACAGACGATTGATTATGTCGACCGACCGGATTCACTAATTTGTAAATTCATAAGTGAACAAAGACATCGGTATAGTCACACTTATACACAATTCTGTGCGGAAATATAAACTATGAGTGCTTACGGGACTTGAAATCTCAACTGACGCGCACATAATAATATACTAATTAACATTTAAAGTAGAACAGTGAGTGTCACCTCAAACATTCTCACATCATAACGTATCACCATGTTGAACAATTAGTTGAATAAACTATACCAAACAATTAAGCACGCAGTACGCGATACACCCAAAATAGACGGCACAGTTAACCATGTACACAAATATGGCAAACTTTCAGAACAATTCAAGTTAATGACAACATTAACACCTCACTATTTGAACTCCGGACACTCGACATCAGCGGGTTACCACAATACCATACACATGACGGGAGTGGAGATTTAGTGGAGTGAAGTGAAATTATCAGTGCTCTGCGTAACAGTGATTATGATCTTCGACGAATCATCTAGAAAGTGTCTTCTCACGACGACGGAATTGGATAAACACTCTCAAAGATAAGCTTTATGTCTACTTAATCTTAGTAGTATATACTACACTACTGTTCTGTTGCCTCTTTTCAAAGAACTAACCCCAAGAGAATAATTACATATGAGTCATATGAATCATAAAATCTATAAAATAACACTAACGTAATTCGTTATCTGAGAAATAATGAACGCATTTTAGGTAGGAATAAGTATAATTGTTGATTGTTTATTATTCGTGTATGTTTTATATATGTGCATTATTTACTGCATTTGAATGTACCATGTGTTTATGTTTCAGGAAACATCGTATAAATTGAATAATTGTATTTATATCATGTGCTTTAATATGTATGTAATTTGCAGGATATAGTTACTTACTTCAGTAAGATGTGTAATAAATAAGTAGTTAATTTACAGTATTCATGTGTTCATTATTGAAATTTCACCTTTGTTATTGATGTATTTTCATTCTAAGTATTACACTAAAAATCTCATAACTTATGCTAAACATCAATGGATACAATAAACTCGACCATTGAAACGTCTGATTAATAGACTCATAAAATCGTATTTAATCAGACACTGTGTTGAGTCAAATCTGACGAATAGAAATAATTTTATATATATCAATTTTAACGTATTACATAAATCTTTAATTAATATGATTCATAATTGTTGAGTAATTAATCCGCGCAGATAATTAGCACAGATTAATATTCACTAGATGTAAATGGTTTACACAATTAATTACCACAGATGTAAATTATATTTACACCACTAAATGTAAATGGCTGCACAACGCTTGGCATTAAATGTAAATGGCATCCAGCTTTAGGGCGAGATACATATGAGAAAGTGATAAACTCACATAAAATACCACTAGTCCCATTTACTAAATGTAAATCATTTATATCACGATTAGCATAATAAATAAACCCCATTTATGCTAACTATAAATGGCGCCCATCGCATGGCAAAAGAGAGCAGACAGTAGTATTTAGACTAATTACAATAATATAGTACGTAAGACATTATTAAATAAGTGTAAGGTTAGCTTGACTGGTAAATGATAACGCGAAGCAAGGCGAAAATGGCTAGCGGTAGTTCTGATAGCATGGACTTTGACGTTAACAACCAGTTAGGCGCACCCGACACCAACGAAGAAAACTCATCAGTCGTCGAACCAAATATGACGGAGGAGACGTCAGAGGTCAGAGCGCGGGGACAGGAGTCACAGCAACCACAAGAGTCCCAGCAATCACATGAAGAGGCATCGCTACGTTCATTGTTGATGGACTTCATGCGCACGAATAATGAAAGCTTCAAGATGATGAATCAGAAATTCGATCAGAAATTCGATCAACATAAAGAAGAAATTAAAGAAGAAATCAACCAGAAATTCAATCAAATTAATGAAAATTTTAATAGTCATAAGGAGGACGTCAAGCGACAAATGGACGAACAGCTCGCGCTTATACGATCAGAAATGCGTGACCATAAGACCAGTTGCGACGATAAGATAAGTGAAGTCCTAAAGAAACAAGAGGATGCTACAAAAGGAATAAAAGATGACACCAATAAGAAGTTTGAAGAAGTGTGGGAAGCCCGAGAGTCGGACCACCAAGAACTCAAAAGCCTGGCACAGACCACACAATCTAGTATCAAGAAAGTCCATAACAAGCTAGATCTACACATCAATGGTAATCAGAAGAAGCAGGAAGAACTGAAGACCGAATTATACCACACGCTTCGACAGCAGCAGCAAGAGATAGGTGAAGCCAACCACACATTGCAACAGAAAATCGAGGAAGTAGACGGCCGACAAAGGACGACCGAACAGAAGCTCGACGAGAACGTCAAAGAGAAAACAACCCACATCCAGGAACTCAGGTGTCAAGTAGAGAGACTGCGGCGACAGATCACCGATGGGGAGTCTGGGCATCACAGAATAGTAAACGGACAAATACAGATTGAATTGAAATATGACGGAACCGACAGATTCCCGATGGAGTTCCTAAAGGAGTTGTCGGAGTTTCAAGAATCCTATTACCCGAACAGCGACATCAGGTGGATCGGCAAACACCTAGAGAAGGACGCAAGCATATGGTGGCGTGTGATCCGGGACCAGATAAGTACCTTCGAAGAATTCAAGGAGGCGTTCACACTGAAGTACTGGGGGTTGGAACGACAGGACATTATCCGCGACAACCTTGAGTACGGCAGGTTTGAATGGCAGGGACCCGTCACAGCTATACAGTACGTCGAGAGGATTCTTTTGGAAAGTCGTCAGTTAACCCCAGCGTTGACCGACCGCCAACTGATAAGGAAAATTTCGAGGCACTTTGGAAGGGACTTGCAGATCGCCGTTATAACACGCGGGATCGTCACCATACCCAATTTCGAGGCCTTGATCACTGAATACACTAGCATTCAATCAAGCCACGCAGGAAGTAGACGTGCGCAATATAAGATAACGAACGAAAGGGAAGCCGGAACTGTCGATCGTCCCAGTGGTAACTTTGTCAACAAGAACGAGAGTGAAAGGAAACCAGTTTGGCAAGGACGGGCGCACGGCGGTAACCGTTACGAGGGTAAATCACACGGAGTAGTAAACACCGTTGAGTACCTGAACTCCAAACCGGGTACAAGCCAGGCAAGCGACGACAGTAATTCTAGGTCGAACAATGACCAAAGCAACAAAAAAAAAACACCCCTACACAGCGAACGACATAGTTTTTGACGACAACAAAAACAACCCCACCAATAATGTCAATATCCTGGTACCTGACTTAAGAGACGACCTACTGAATGAATATGACGAGGACGTCACGAAACAAATATTAAAATGTCCTGAAATAATCATACAATTTAATAATAACATTAAAGTTTTAGCACTTGTCGACACCGGCTCAGTTATTAATGGGTTATCAGAAGAATGGTTCAACGCAAACAAAAGGGACATTGAACCATATGAAATTTTACCCATGACAAACTCTCTAATCATTAGTGCTGTTGGGAACAAGTCCAAGTTAATTAGAAAACAAATACTGTGCGACATAGAAATTGACGGGATCAAAAATGAGTGTGTCTTTCTAATAATACCTGACCTTATTAAACACTGTATATTAGGGATAAGTTTTTTACAGGAGGTAGGAT
Source organism: Magicicada septendecula (assembly GCA_034769895.1). NCBI lineage: Eukaryota > Metazoa > Arthropoda > Insecta > Hemiptera > Cicadidae > Magicicada > Magicicada septendecula. The sequence goes on from CM068367.1 coordinate 67,861,030, forward strand.
GTCGTATCGACATTGGCAGCAAGAAAATAGAAATAGTGAATGCGGCTGATGAAGAGGTGCACGCCGTACCCATCATGAACATGGAACTAATTGATAATGGAGAAGAAGAAGAAGAAATCTTGAGGTGCATCGACGAGAAGATATCAAACATGGACTGTCAAGACGAGGAGATATTGGGAAATTTGAAGGGAATACTTGTTAAGAATAGAAGAGTGTTTAGGGAATGCCCGGGAAGAATAGACGGATATGAGCATGAGTTTCAAGTTACGGACAGTACGCCCTACTTTCAACGGGGTTGGCCTGTACCACTTGCTTATCAGAAGAAAGTAAAGGACGAGATAGATAGGATGCTGCGATACGGTGTGATTGAACGTTGTACAAGCCCGTTCATAAATCCACTCGTAACAGTCATAAAAAGAGATGGAAGGGTCCGTCTATGCCTGGATGCAAGAAAGATAAACGGCGTTACTATTCCCGACTATGAAGGCGTTTCTCCAATAAATGAAATCTTGGCAAGATGCAGCGAGATGCGATATCTGTCTACTGTCGATTTGTCGAGCAGCTTTTGGCAAGTACCTTTGAAGAAAGAGTGCAGGAAGTATACCGCGTTCATGTATGAGGGAAGGTGCTACCAATTCACCGTTACACCATTCGGCCTTAGTACCAGTTCAGCGGCACTAACACGCGGATTGGATACGGTCTTAAATGAAGATGTTAAGAAAAACACATTAATATACGTGGACGATTGTCTATGCTATTCTGACGATGTTAAAACACACTTAGAACATTTAGAGGCATTATTAAATAATCTTAACGAAAATAACTTAACCGTCAACTTAAATAAGTCACAGTTTTTCAGGAAAGAAATATCGTATCTTGGATACCAACTAACAACACGCGGCATCCAAGCTACGGAAGAGAAAGTGAAAGCCATTATGGACTTCCCTAAACCCAAGAACCAGAAACAGTTAAAGGGTTTCCTAGGCCTCACTAACTTTTATAACCGTTTTACTAGCAAATATGCGGAGACAACACAACCCCTCCATAAATTATTGAAGAAGAATCACAAATTTGTATGGACGAATGAATTAAACGACTGCTTTGACAGAGTCAAAAATCTATTTATTGACGCTGTAGTTTTAAGATTTCCGCGCCCAGACCAGAGGTATTATATACAGTGTGATGCGAGTGATTACGCATACGGAGGACAACTTTACCAGCTCGATGAAGACGGGGAGATCGGCGTAATCGCCTTCACTAGTAAGACATTCAAGGGTGCTGAGCGGAACTATTATACTACGGAAAAAGAGCTTTTAAGTATTGTCCGATGCTTAGAAAAATTCCGAATATACGTTCTCGGACAACCATTAACGATCATCACCGACAACAAGGCGTTGACATTCTTAAACAAATGCCATCTAAATAATTCTCGGATTACACGATGGATTCTTGCAGTGCAGGAGTATAAATTCGATATAATTCATTGCAAGGGTAAGGAGAACATAGTAGCCGACATTTTAAGTAGATATCCACACAATACAAAATTAGAAGAGATTCATGACAACACCCATGAATATTTAGTTAACCACATAACCGTAAAAATGAGACTTGAGGTGCGTAAGTTAATCCAAAATATCGGAAAGCACCAGATGGAAGACGATAAGCTAAAAGCGATCATCACTAGATTTAAGGAGGGAAATATAGACCCTAAATTAACTAAATTTTATAAATATGTTAACGATAAGTTGTATAGACGACAGCGGAATGAATGGAAGCTGTATGTTCCTAGCAACATATCTGGGGACATAATTGCTGAAATCCATCATATGTTCGGTCATTTAGGAACAAAAAGGTGTATTAAAATGATCCAGGAACATTTCACATTCGACCGGATGTCAAAGAAAATAAAAACATATATAAAAACCTGTGACCTATGCCAGAAGTGCAAAGACACCAACAACAGAGAGCTATTTGGTGGCACACGCGCTGTGATACCTACGGCCAAAGGAGACCTGGTAAGCGCAGATTATTATGGACCCCTACCGACAGGAACGGGTGGAGTCAAATAATTATTGGTCATAGTGGATAATTTCACGAAATATGTCAAGTTATTCACCCTCCGGAGAGCAACAACCACTACGACGTTGCGGAGGATAAAAACGTATTGCGAACTATTTGGACGTCCGCGGACCATTTTGACGGACAACGGAACACAGTTCACATCCAAGAGATGGGTCAACGGTCTAAAGGAGTTGGACATACAACCAAAGTTTACTGCAATACGTAATCCATGTACCAACCTTGCCGAACGGATTAACCGGCAACTGGGAAACTTATTTCGCATTTTCATAAGTGACCAACACACTAAATGGTCCCAATACGTGAAAACGATTGAAGCGTGTCTAAACGAGGTGTACCACGAGACGATCGAAATAACCCCTCACGAAGCACACCTCGGCACGAGACCTACACGAGCATGGGAGCAATGCTTGGACAAAGGAGTCATTAGCAGCGAAGGAAAACGCGAAAACAATATATTTGTAAAGATAAAGGAGAAGCGAGAGAAACACGCGAAACGCTGTAATGAGAAGAAGAAAATCACAAAATTTGCGATTGGCGACAAGGTTCTGGTAAGAGCATTCCACCAATCCGACGCTGCGTCAAAGAGAATTGACAAGTTCTTCGAACTTTTCGCAGGACCATATAAAATCAACCGCATCATCGGCGAGGCCACATATGAGCTCGTGGAGTGCGATAGCGGGAAGACGAGAGGAAAATTTAATATACGGCAAATTAAGGCGTATCATGAGCCAGCGAACGGAAGTATAGATAACACGAGTGGTAGCGACGACTCCCGGCGACCAGCAGAAGACATAGTTTAGGTAATTTGCTCGCGCGGCCAGTCCAGCTAACCAAATAATGATATGCATTTTACTTGTTGTGTTTAGTCTGTATTTCAATGCTAACTGTGTTTGTGATCAGCACATAATTGTCATTCGTTATGTTAATTAGACGTATAAATACCAACATATACAGAAAGTGATTTGTGAAATGTACCATGTGTCAGAAGGACAGTGTAATACTATGACACAGGACACCAAAGACGTTAATAATTATGAATAATAACTTGTTAAAATGTAGAGACTCGAATAATTTGTTTATGTAAATAATAATTCAAAATGGACGATTGTTTTATAACTTTAAGAGTATGCATCACGAAGTATGCTGATTCCTTAACTATTTAATTAATAAGTATGTTTCTTTTACCAATGTAATCATTTATAACATGTTACGAATTGACCATATGTATATATTTGTTAGTATCAACTGTATTCTAGAGACAGTAATGACAAGTTTAAAAGTATTTTATTGCTATATAGGTCATCGACATAAGATCGATTAATATAATGGGTAGCTAATCTACAGCTTATCTAATACATTGTGTATAAAGAATAACGAGACAAACTGTCAAATGGACAAACGTCCATGTCTTAAATTCAATTATTTACTCGAAATCGTATTGTACAGTCCGCATATGGACAGACAAAGTGTAAAAATGCGTTCATTCACTCAGATGTGCGGCAATAAATTCATATGACCATATAAAACATTAAGATGGGGAATAACAATTAATTGCTTCCTATGAGAGATAGATGTCAGTCAACCATGTCCATTCCGAAGCAGACATCCACGACTGGGACAGAGCGCAGAAATTGGATCAGATGTCTCCCGAAGTCCAACATCCAATCCAATTTGGGGACAATGTAATGATCGAAATTTTAAAAAAATTTTAATTCCTCGATCAAGTGACACGTTCCCACACTCAAGTCGACGGACACAAGCCCAGGTCGTAAATAATGACGAATCGAGGGCACGTCAAACCCGACGACAGAGCGAAGACAAAGAAAAAATGTCTGAGCACTGCACACAATGAGTATTTCAAGGCGTCACTGACAGCTAGCCGTTTGTCAAAATTTACAGCACCCAACAATCTGAAACAAAGACTTCGTCCAGCTGCCGAGTTACACGGAATCGAGATGGAACGCCTGCTGTGGAAGCAAAGTGTAACTGCTCAATTATGAAAGGCTTTACTATGTTACAAAGGAAGTACAGAGCAATTTTAACGGAGAGATAGACAATAGACGTAACTCAGTGAATACTGCCAGTGTACCCTGCACAGCGTGAAAACACATTCTTGACAGTTTACTGAAATTTACGACTGAAAAGTAGAATTTCACCGAAATGAAGACAACGAAGGGTTGATAATCGGCGGAACGAACGTCGTGGAACTTAGACAATTAACCAAGACCTGGAGTCTGTTAACAAAAGCTCAGTCAGAACCTTAGGGAAAGTCTAAACAAAGGATAACAGAAGGCCATGAAATTGTCCTAATTTCTTAGAATCTGTGCTACGCTCGTCACATGAAACACTCCGGGGATGACGACGACCAACCAGCATCAAGCATCTTCTAAGAGAGCTCGTGGAGAGAGTAGGAAGGGTTCGGCCGACGAATCGTGAAACAGAGGATGAGATCTACAGAAGGGTAGGAATTTGTACGACCAATCAAGAGCCCTAGAAGGCGTAGAGATCGAAACTTAGACTTATGGGTAAGATGTTCCAATAAAACTGTTTGGCGAAGACGCGGAGCGGGCAGTCAAGTAGTTAATCGAGAGTCAGTAATTTTCAATCGGGCAGTCAAGTAGTTAATCGAGAGTCAGTAATTTTCAATCGGGCAGTCAAGTAGTTAATCGAGAGTCAGTAATTTTCAATCGGATAGTCAAGTATTCAATCGAGTAGTCAAGTCGTTCAATCGAACAGTTAGTCGCAGTTAACAGTCAGTCGGTAGTCAAGAGTATGTAGTTAATAGTAGCAGTTGGTAGTCGCAATTAATAGTCAGAAGTTAGTGCGTACGATAGACAGACGATTGATTATGTCGACCGACCGGATTCACTAATTTGTAAATTCATAAGTGAACAAAGACATCGGTATAGTCACACTTATACACAATTCTGTGCGGAAATATAAACTATGAGTGCGTACGGGACTTGAAATCTCAACTGACGCGCACATAATAATATACTAATTAACATTTAAAGTAGAACAGTGAGTGTCACCTCAAACATTCTCACATCATAACGTATCACCATGTTGAACAATTAGTTGAATAAACTATACCAAACAATTAAGCACGCAGTACGCGATACACCCAAAATAGACGGCACAGTTAACCATGTACACAAATATGGCAAACTTTCAGAACAATTCAAGTTAATGACAACATTAACACCTCACTATTTGAACTCCGGACACTCGACATCAGCGGGTTACCACAATACCATACACATGACGGGAGTGGAGATTTAGTGGAGTGAAGTGAAATTATCAGTGCTCTGCGTAACAGTGATTATGATCTTCGACGAATCATCTAGAAAGTGTCTTCTCACGACGACGGAATTGGATAAACACTCTCAAAGATAAGCTTTATGTCTACTTAATCTTAGTAGTATATACTACACTACTGTTCTGTTGCCTCTTTTCAAAGAACTAACCCCAAGAGAATAATTACATATGAGTCATATGAATCATAAAATCTATAAAATAACACTAACGTAATTCGTTATCTGAGAAATAATGAACGCATTTTAGGTAGGAATAAGTATAATTGTTGATTGTTTATTATTCGTGTATGTTTTATATATGTGCATTATTTACTGCATTTGAATGTACCATGTGTTTATGTTTCAGGAAACATCGTATAAATTGAATAATTGTATTTATATCATGTGCTTTAATATGTATGTAATTTGCAGGATATAGTTACTTACTTCAGTAAGATGTGTAATAAATAAGTAGTTAATTTACAGTATTCATGCGTTCATTATTGAAATTTCACCTTTGTTATTGATGTATTTTCATTCTAAGTATTACACTAAAAATCTCATAACTTATGCTAAACATCAATGGATACAATAAACTCGACCATTGAAACGTCTGATTAATAGACTCATAAAATCGTATTTAATCAGACACTGTGTTGAGTCAAATCTGACGAATAGAAATAATTTTAGATATATCAATTTTAACGTATTACATAAATCTTTAATTAATATGATTCATAATTGTTGAGTAATTAATCCGCGCAGATAATTAGCACAGATTAATATTCACTAGATGTAAATGGTTTACACAATTAATTACCACAGATGTAAATTATATTTACACCACTAAATGTAAATGGCTGCACAACGCTTGGCATTAAATGTAAATGGCATCCAGCTTTAGGGCGAGATACATATGAGAAAGTGATAAACTCACATAAAATACCACTAGTCCCATTTACTAAATGTAAATCATTTATATCACGATTAGCATAATAAATAAACCCCATTTATGCTAACTATATGTTGTATAAATTACGTTCTATTCTTTAGTGTAAAACTGTGCTTAGCGATGTGCTGCTCACACATCACATGAGCATAGGCCTTGTTTATTATGTGTCTGGAAATAGCATGTTTGTCCCGTGCCTTGACATTAGTAGCCCAATTTGTCACGGCTGAGAGCGCTTCGTTACGTGCCACGTGTTGTGTGTAACCTCAAGTGACTATCACTTGAGTGATGTGTTTGTTGCGGTGTTAATTTGGTGAAGGTAATTAAAGTTTAGTAGACCAGCGGATAGATGGCGCTTGCCTTCCTTCAACAATGTGTGTAGGGGTCATGCGTTCGATCCCGGAAAGCGGCAGCGGAACTCAGCCGTGAAAAGAAGTACAGCTGTGGCAATAATTTGCTGAACACACTGCCTTCTTTATATAAATCGCATGGTTCACGTTATCCAGCCTACCTTCTCCCTCCTACACCACTTCGTTGATACGAAAACAGGGTAGTACAGCCGTCCTTTAACGGCACTCTGTTAGCTGGAACCGGGATATATCAGGAAACATTAAGAAAAGAAAGAAAATATTGAGTGGATTGAAGGCAACGGAATCGAGTATTAAAAAGAAACTCTGGTCTGGGCAAAATAAGTTTCGAACAAATGGGCAGGACCGAAGGTTGGTATAGATATAACCGAAATGGTAGAGCAAAGCGTGGACTTGGTACGGACACGTGGAAAAAATGCCGAAAGAAAATTGGATCCATAATTACAGATTTGATACAGCGCCAGCGTGGAAAAGAAAAAGACGAGGACCGATAGCATCCTTGAGAAAGAGATAGAGAACTACCAGTTGAGCGAAGAAAACTGAAAGGGAAGTGTCAAATAGAGAGGAAGCTGCAATACGAGAAATGCCGCTTGTTGTCGTTCTATTGGCATGTGAAAGGGAGTTTAATGTTGTTAATTTCTTGATGTGGCTAACGTTGTTTTTATCATTTATCATAAATGATTTTATCATCCAAAACTGATCATTCCATCGCGGACCACAAGGAGTCCATTACTTATCTCTACTTTTTGCTCGGTTAAATTTCTTTCAAGGATTTTCCCAGCGTCTTTACCTCGTCTGGGACTGTACATGAGACCCTCCGTCGCCGTGTACCGCGATAACCTTGTGGATTCAGTTCGGTGGCTTATGGCAAAATATCGTCTCCGGGTTTTCTAAGGGTATGGCTCGGCCACGCAACCGGTTTCTGGGTTGTTCTCCAGAGTTCCTTGTCGGTGATCTGGTTTGGCCGGAAAAGGTGCACCCCAGTAGTACATCTGTTTATACTTGAAATTTCTTCGCAATACCTTCTGTGACTTCCTAGTAATAGACTAAGTGGACGGCTTAGACGCTGGAGTTGCAAATATTAATTTTAGTTTTACTGGAGTAGAGACTAGATTTTCAGCCTTTTTTAGAATTCTAAACGACTTCCTCTTCTCAGCACTGTGAGCGGCTTTATCTATCAGCATTCAGCTTAATCTATGACAGAGCTAAATGAAAAAAAACCTGACAATATCAATGGGTTGATTATACAGATTGCTTCAGAATTTTCAGTGTTTCAGCGAAGCTGATTTGTTTTGTTCGAATTCATTTTTAGGTTCACTTTCTGGGTTATGTATTGCAAACGTTCTGTCTGTACCTTCGTTTACAGTGGTGGAAATGTCGTCTTCTAATCGATAAAATGTTTATTGGGAGTAAGTAGGATAAAGGTGAACAGAAAGGAAACAGAAGTTATGGTAATTGGAGCTTCCTCCTCCTCCTCCTTCTTATTCTTCTTGTTTTTGTTCTTCTTCTCCCTCTTGTTCACTTCAAGAGTTAGGCAAAAATTACCCGTTACGGACCCATCTCTTTCTTGGTCTTCCAAGACTTCTTCGTGATAGTATGTACGTATATAATTCCATATTTGAACCGGTAGTCTGGTGGGATGCATTCTGTTCATGCGATCCACCCACTTTTTTCTATTTTACATACGTTTATCCTGCAAACTGTATATTTGCAATTCGGTTCTTAGTCGGCGTTTCTTATCTTGTCTTCTCTTCTACAATTCTACACAGCTCTACTGGGTTTATGTCGTTTTATTGTCTCTTAGTAAGAACCAGTGACTAACTTCCATAAGGTGTGTTGGCACTGCAACGATTTGTACATATTAATTCTTGTATCTTTTCGTGTTTTGTATGTAAAGTGTTGGTTTCTTACACTACATATATGACAAAACTTACCGATTTTGTTTTCAAGATCTTTGTCGAATCTATGTAAAATTTCGTACCCAAGTCTCCTGTTGGGGTTACGTCATCTCCATAGCGCAGTATATTCAAGTTGGTATCTCGCGGTAATTGGAGATTGTAGTTCTAAAAAATGTATTGATAGAATAAAGTATTTACCTTATTTTGTTTGTCCGTCTGGTGGCTTTATTTCTTCTTCGTTATTACGACGCGTTTCGGGACATATGCCCCATCCTCAGGGATTGTCACTCAGCAGAGGTCGTCATTTAAGTAAAAATATCAACATAAAACATATAACATAACTTACACATAATAAACAATAAAAACGTTTAAACTTTGGAGCACGTACAAGTCGAGATGCGCATCCCGGACTACAACGGTCGACTGCCGAGTCTATGTTATTGCTCGCCGCGCACTGTGGACTTTGTCTGTATTTGTATAGCCGTATCGTATAGCGAATTTGACTGAAACTGTAACTGTTCATTTAGGAGGATTTCTTTTGTGTTTGTGTCCTTGAATGCCTTATATATTTCAAATTCCTCGACAGCACTCATGTATCTCCCTTTCCTGCATATGTGTAGGGGTTGAAAATTACTTGCAAAGTTTGTATAACTATGATTATTGTCAACTAGATGACGTGCATAATTTGACGTTATTCTGCTAGGATCTTTTTTGGGCAGGTGTTGTCTAAAGCGTTTTTAAACGCTCTACCCGTTTGTCCAATGTAGAAACAACTACAGTCGCTGCACACAACCTTATAAACACCTGTCCTGTCTTCAACTGCTTTTGGGGGGTTTTGTCGAAGTATCTTACCAACGTTGTTACTGGTCCGGAACCCCATCCTAATGTTTACGTCTCTAAACGCGTTGTATAAAATTTTTGGTAGGGTGTTACCATAGTACGATGTTATGTACCTAGTCCCATTTTCACTACCTTCGCGTATTTCTTTGTTACCTTCCTTCTTTCGATGTTTTTTAATTAGACTGTGTACAATTGAGCTACTGTAACCGTTGGCCCTAGCTATATATTTAATTGTGTTAAGTTCTTCGTGAAAGACTTCCTTTTCCATTGGTATGGACAGTAGTCTATGCACGAAACTGTTATATGCCGCCATCTTTTGGGAGAAAGGGTGATGTGATTCAGCGTTTATTGTGATATCTGTGGTAGTTGGCTTCCGGTATATCTGGTATCGGAAGTTGCTATTTAGTCTTGTGACTGTCAAGTCGAGAAAGTTAAGCTTGCCGTTTACCTCCGTTTCAAGGGTGAACTGTATGTTCTTATTAAAGTTATTCATGTATTTTTTCATATTTTCTATCTGCCGCAATGTACCGTTAAAAATTATAAAAGTGTCATCAACGTATCGTGTATACGATACTAATCTGTTGGAGAATTTATTTTTGTTACTGAGCACATATGTGTTCTCATAATAATTTAGGTATATATCCGCCAGCAGGCTAGATAAGGGGGACCCCATGGCTAGACCTGTTTTCTGGATATAATAACTATTATTGAAAGTACAGTAATTCTGGTTTAATATAATTTCTAACAGCCCGATTATTTCGTTAATTTCTTCCTGGTTACATATTCTGGTATTAATAAGATTTGTTTTAAGGATAGCGATTTAACGGACTCAGGTAGTAATCATTTAAAGCGAACAATACAATCTCGACACGTACAAATATCATTACTTGTGTATCGTACAAAATAGACGAACTTAAAATTAGTCAGTGCTACTAAACCACATTAAACATTATAGAACATGAACGTTTGAACGAACTAATCTAATCACACATACATTGATAGAAGGTGAAATAAGTGGCGAACAGACATAAACATTAATGTTAAAAATGAACACACAACACTCATTTTAAAATGAATTATTCAAACAAACACTAAATCCATTACTTATCTACACAACTCTACTTCGACGCGAGTGATCGGGGGTGTATACAAGTTTGTGATATCGACGGCAGTCAACGAGATGTGTCTTTCTGTCATCATCACCGCTAGGACCGGACATCACTGGACACTAAACGGATATTCCATAAAACTCAAGTAACCATTATTTAATTATTACTTTAAGTTGCTGCTACTGACCTGATTCTTTCAAAGAATTCCTACCCTGGGAAGTTATAAATAAACGTAATGAATATAATTAGAATTAAAAGTATAATTAACGAATATGTTAACAAAACTATCTGGGATTAATGAACGCATCAATAATTAAAATTTGAATTGTTATATCATATGATTTATGTATGTATGTCTTCTTTATTTCAGCGAATATTTAAACTAGAACTTGTTTATTGAAAAATATGTGTATTTACAGGTGTAACGACGTTTTTATATGTATGATTATAATTTACTATGAATGAATAAAAAATTAGTTATTTAAGTTGATTCTACACATGCGTTTATTATTACAGATAACCCAGATGTTAACTTAATCTTTAAAACTCACAAAGTAATTTTCTAAGAGTTTCTTTTGCTCAGTAATGTAAATTGAATTTACAATATTAATTGTAAACTGATATCTTTTGTTGAGCTATAAATAATTAGAATAATAAACATATGATTAATTATATTAATCATAAAAGTAATTAATTTATGCAAGTAATTTGCATTTTAATCATTGTATTAAATGGTTGCCCAACGCGTGGCACGAGGAAATAGGTTCAACTAGATAATCATAACCAAAAGAAATTTATATTAATTAAAAGTTAATTAAATTATGCAATTATTAATTTATGCATAATAATCATTCATTATATTAATGGCGCTCCAAGATCGTGGGGCACGGCAAACACAAATAAATTAATTAATTCCCTTAAATATTCATTATAACCTACAACATAGTGGCTGATAGGCCATATAATACTTTAAGATACGATTTTTAAGATCGATTTTTTATTGAACGTTAACTCTGTCTGACAGTCATGACAGCAAGTCATGATAGTGTCAATCGATAGCTGTAAAAAATATTATTAGTTTGACTTAATTAGGCGTACGTACTAACGTAACTGTCTGGCTCTGCGCAAAAAAATGTCTATTGAAAAATCCCTATCCAATTATCTCTTAACATAACAGTTTTAAAGACATCAACACACAAGTAGGGATTATTAACGGGGTCACGGAACCATTTTTGCACGAAATCAAACGTGTTAATGTCTAAAATTGTAGTAAACATTTAACAATAATTGTAGTAAAACGCTCGATAATAATAACACGGGGTCCGTGGGTTTGGTATTATAAAAAAACCACCTCCCTTCCTCTTTTAGGACACTAACCTGGAACTGTTTGATACGTTACTTCAGGCTAGGTCTAACGTTCTTCACCCCTACGTATCACGTCTGACGTGTTATTCTTCTTCTGTATTATGTTGTCCAAGTCTATTTTCTTCGCCGGAAGAATCCTTTCTGCGAAACGCACCATACGGTTCCACGTGTCCTCCCATCGAAGCATCACTTCTACGACGTTATCCGGGGAGATCTGGTGACTAATATTCTCTTCCAACGGCCTCCTGTGGGACATCTCACACAGGTTATTCTCAGTCTTAACTAGACCGTTTGGTATTTGTCTCTTTGCTGTATATCTCACGATAACTTTTGAACACATCAACCGATTTTCGTTAAACTTGGTATGTATGTTCACACTGTTCCCTTTCAGAATCATATTGTTTCGAAATTGATCCCAAAACTAGGGGGTGAGAGGCAAAAATGTGAGAGCGTTAAAATTGTGAAAAAATCCCAAAACCTGATGTTGGATAACAAATTTTAACTACCATCTAAAAATAATGTTTATTTTTGAAAATGTCAACATTTTTGGACGTCAAAGCCCAAAATGTGGGTAAAAATACTGATTTAAAATCGCAAAAATCGTGTGCTGGTATCAAATTAAACATAATTTTAACTGACACCAATGTAGTTTAAGTTTTCGAAATTTGGAAATTTTGGAACCCCAGAGCCCAAAGAGAGACCGAAAATTTGAAAAAAATTGTGAAAATTCAGCAGGGCTTCAGACTACAAGGAACTGTAAGCCAAATCCGAATGTTTCGATTGTTTAGTGTTTACTGTACGACTGTGTGCTCTACGATTGTTATATTACTAAAGAAATAGTAGAGAATCGAATTTTTTGTAATTTTTTCCATAATTTAAAAATTATCTAATATTAAAATTTATGTAATAATAAATGTACATCGTACAAAACAGTGAGCGAGTTCTGCAGCTCAGGACCCATACTAGTAATAATAATAATAATAATAATAATAGAATAATAATAACAATTCTCTTCGAAAAACATATCAATACAAAAATTCAAATAAAACAACATAGAAAATGTAGGTATACATTCAATTGGTGCAGGCTATTTTTGTTATAGATTATATAAAAAAAAATTTTTTTTGTCATTCTGTTTTGTTCATGACGACGCTTTAGATTATTAAAGAATGCATAATTTAAAAACAAAACAAATAATAAATAACAAAACAAGTAAACAAAAATCAAAACATATAGTAATAATATCCTTTCTGTTATAACTTATACATTACTCAACAATAATTCGCCCGGAATCACTTTATGCAGCTAAGTGTCTGACTCTGAACAAGAAAATGACGATGGAAGAACTGGAAGTCACGGAAAGGAAAATATTAAGAAAAATCTTGGGACCCATAAAAGATAGAGAACAGTAGAGAAGACGCCACAGTAATGAGCTGTACACACGTGTTGAGAAAATCACAGACGTAATTAGAAAAAGTCGAATTACTCTCTACGGACATATTCTAAGAATAAATCCTGACAGACTAACAGGGAAACGTTTTAACTATTTCAAAAAGCTTAAAATGCCCAATACATGGTTCAAAGAAACAGAAAAAGACATAGAAGAACTCCAGATTACTCAAGAAGACATTGAGGAACGCTTAACAATCAAAAATAAATTTTAAAATCCCCAAGGTTTTCAGGAAAACCCCAAGGAGAGGAAAGGTGCCATCCGGACTGACGAAAGGAGGGAAAAACCTCGATGAAGAATGAAGGAGATATGGGAGAGGAGAAGGGAGGAACCAGTTGAACTAAACGTAGTCCACCGTGTCTCATATGAAGAAAAATATCCTTTCTGTATACTGTGAATAGGGAATATAATGTATAGTGAATATGTGTGTATAGTGAATAATATTACACTATTTATTGAAACAAATGTGCGAGTGAGTGAGTCTGACTGACACAATACACGAAGATTATTAAAGAATCAAAAACTAATTTAAAATTCAGGCTGCAGGGTAAATATTATATTTTGTTACAGACAAGTTCATAGTATATTCCACAAATGAATCTCGATTGCATCATAGACCAAATTAATATGAGGTTTATTTTTAACTCATTATATAACTGAAATAATTAACACATTTCAACCATTAACAAGAACAGCACTTCTTGTTTTTTGTATACGTGTCAAGTTTATTTGTGAACGCAACTTTATAACTAGTCTCTTATATAACACTGTTGTAGCTGGAAGCTCAATTACGCGACATATATCGATACGAACGTTTTTATAACAAACAGGGACACGAAAGGATGGCCACACACACACATTTTTTTTTAAATTCATAGTCTTGTGCCATCCTGCTTTTTCCTTATAAGCGTTTAATTATTATACTTTTACATGTTTCGTGGTGATTTGTTAATTTGCTAACATAGCTTAAAGACTAATATTCTAATTTTTACCTGTACTGTGGTCGTTTATGTTGATCACCCGTTTTATATTATCAGTGGATTCTGCTAATATTTTAATAATAACACATTTTCATTTTTATTGAATTATTGTAGTATTGAACGACCGAAGCGAGTTCTCAGTTTTAACGCGACCGTTTAGCACATTTCTATCTTCTGTCTGTTTGGGATATATCTCACCGCAACTTTTGAACCCATCAACAGATTTTCGTAAATACTTGGCACGCGTGTCCACATTTTTACCCTACAGAACCCCAACCCTGTTTTTGAGACTGATCCCCCCAAAATGGAGAGGGGGCAAGAGGCATAAATTTGAGGGTCAATGGTGAGAAAATCGCAAAAGACCATTTAAGGTATCAAATTAAAAGGAATTTTAACGACAATCTGAATTTAGTGTTCATTTTTGAAAATTTCAAAAATTTTGAGATCCCTAAAAAGCGGATGAAAAGTTTGATAAAATCGGAAAAATTCAAGTAGAGTACCAAATCACACAGAATCTGAATGTAGTGTACTGGTTTCGAAATTTCAAAATTTTTGGATCCCAAAGAAAACATAAAAATTTGAAAAAATTATAAAAACCTATCCGTGAGTCAGACTAAGTGGAAGTTTAATACAAATCGGAATCTTCGGAATCTTTTTAACGTTTATTGTATGACGGTCTGCCCTAGAATTGTTTTTACTAACAAAAATTAGTAGTGTACTTTTGGTAATTTTTCTGGTAAAACAACGTTTATACACGTCGATGATGATGTGATTTGCCGCCCGTGTGCAGTACACACCTCGCACGCCCGCTTAAGGCGACCTTGATTCTAAGATCTCTTAACGTACCTTCTACCTTAGCCCAGGAAAAATTGTCAAAAAATTTGACTTTAAAGGAAAAAATTAGATAAAAGCTAGTTTTTTGTACATGTGGTTGTTGAACCATATACGAAACCAATGAGTCTACCACTTAAATTTGTCCGGGGGTGATTTTACAGGGGTTGAAAGGGGTGAAAAAACGATTTTTCGCATATAACTTAAAAACGAAGTATTTTATCAAAAAATGTTTCAAATAAAAGGTGTAGCTCACAAAATTCCCTATAATTTGGTAGGTGTCACATTCCTGTATGTCGAAGATTGTTGAAATAGGCCACATTTAAAACTTAGAGTTTACTGCATTTTTTGTTTTTTGTGAAAATACACATTGCACGTGAATGATCTTTTTTTTTTGAAGAGAATGGTGCCTACATAAGCCGAAGCTTGTGCGTAGATAATGAGATGGGGAATGACTTGAATGATGAACAAGTGCTAGTCCTTACCGGGAATTAAAACTTCAACCTCTTGGTCTAGAAGCCAGCGCCCTAATCACTAGACCAAAACGGTCGGTCAATATTTAACTTAATATTACCCATATTGAAATATGCAAATTTCTTTTTTGCTGATTCAAATGAAGAATTTCGTCAAAAAAAAGTATCAAATAAAATAGTTCCAACGATACAGCCATATGCTGTATTGAGCACTGATTTAAATAAATCTAAAATTTGTGAAATTATTATAAGTTAGGGGTTGTAATGATCGAAATTTTAAAAAAATTTTAATTCCTCGATCAAGTGACACGTTCCCACACTCAAGTCGACGGACACAAGCCCAGGTCGTAAATAATGACGAATCGAGGGCACGTCAAACCCGACGACAGAGCGAAGACAAAGAAAAAATGTCTGAGCACTGCACACAATGAGTATTTCAAGGCGTCACTGACAGCTAGCCGTTTGTCAAAATTTACAGCACCCAACAATCTGAAACAAAGACTTCGTCCAGCTGCCGAGTTACACGGAATCGAGATGGAACGCCTGCTGTGGAAGCAAAGTGTAACTGCTCAATTATGAAAGGCTTTACTATGTTACAAAGGAAGTACAGAGCAATTTTAACGGAGAGATAGACAATAGACGTAACTCAGTGAATACTGCCAGTGTACCCTGCACAGCGTGAAAACACATTCTTGACAGTTTACTGAAATTTACGACTGAAAAGTAGAATTTCACCGAAATGAAGACAACGAAGGGTTGATAATCGGCGGAACGAACGTCGTGGAACTTAGACAATTAACCAAGACCTGGAGTCTGTTAACAAAAGCTCAGTCAGAACCTTAGGGAAAGTCTAAACAAAGGATAACAGAAGGCCATGAAATTGTCCTAATTTCTTAGAATCTGTGCTACGCTCGTCACATGAAACACTCCGGGGATGACGACGACCAACCAGCATCAAGCATCTTCTAAGAGAGCTCGTGGAGAGAGTAGGAAGGGTTCGGCCGACGAATCGTGAAACAGTGGATGAGATCTACAGAAGGGTAGGAATTTGTACGACCAATCAAGAGCCCTAGAAGGCGTAGAGATCGAAACTTAGACTTATGGGTAAGATGTTCCAATAAAACTGTTTGGCGAAGACGCGGAGCAGGCAGTCAAGTAGTTAATAGAGAGTCAGTAATTTTCAATCGGATAGTCAAGTATTCAATCGAGTAGTCAAGTCGTTCAATCGAACAGTTAGTCGCAGTTAACAGTCAGTCGGTAGTCAAGAGTATGTAGTTAATAGTAGCAGTTGGTAGTCGCAATTAATAGTCAGAAGTTAGTGCGTACGATAGACAGACGATTGATTATGTCGACCGACCGGATTCACTAATTTGTAAATTCATAAGTGAACAAAGACATCGGTATAGTCACACTTATACACAATTCTGTGCGGAAATATAAACTATGAGTGCGTACGGGACTTGAAATCTCAACTGACGCGCACATAATAATATACTAATTAACATTTAAAGTAGAACAGTGAGTGTCACCTCAAACATTCTCACATCATAACGTATCACCATGTTGAACAATTAGTTGAATAAACTATACCAAACAATTAAGCACGCAGTACGCGATACACCCAAAATAGACGGCACAGTTAACCATGTACACAAATATGGCAAACTTTCAGAACAATTCAAGTTAATGACAACATTAACACCTCACTATTTGAACTCCGGACACTCGACATCAGCGGGTTACCACAATACCATACACATGACGGGAGTGGAGATTTAGTGGAGTGAAGTGAAATTATCAGTGCTCTGCGTAACAGTGATTATGATCTTCGACGAATCATCTAGAAAGTGTCTTCTCACGACGACGGAATTGGATAAACACTCTCAAAGATAAGCTTTATGTCTACTTAATCTTAGTAGTATATACTACACTACTGTTCTGTTGCCTCTTTTCAAAGAACTAACCCCAAGAGAATAATTACATATGAGTCATATGAATCATAAAATCTATAAAATAACACTAACGTAATTCGTTATCTGAGAAATAATGAACGCATTTTAGGTAGGAATAAGTATAATTGTTGATTGTTTATTATTCGTGTATGTTTTATATATGTGCATTATTTACTGCATTTGAATGTACCATGTGTTTATGTTTCAGGAAACATCGTATAAATTGAATAATTGTATTTATATCATGTGCTTTAATATGTATGTAATTTGCAGGATATAGTTACTTACTTCAGTAAGATGTGTAATAAATAAGTAGTTAATTTACAGTATTCATGTGTTCATTATTGAAATTTCACCTTTGTTATTGATGTATTTTCATTCTAAGTATTACACTAAAAATCTCATAACTTATGCTAAACATCAATGGATACAATAAACTCGACCATTGAAACGTCTGATTAATAGACTCATAAAATCGTATTTAATCAGACACTGTGTTGAGTCAAATCTGACGAATAGAAATAATTTTAGATATATCAATTTTAACGTATTACATAAATCTTTAATTAATATGATTCATAATTGTTGAGTAATTAATCCGCGCAGATAATTAGCACAGATTAATATTCACTAGATGTAAATGGTTTACACAATTAATTACCACAGATGTAAATTATATTTACACCACTAAATGTAAATGGCTGCACAACGCTTGGCATTAAATGTAAATGGCATCCAGCTTTAGGGCGAGATACATATGAGAAAGTGATAAACTCACATAAAATACCACTAGTCCCATTTACTAAATGTAAATCATTTATATCACGATTAGCATAATAAATAAACCCCATTTATGCTAACTATAAATGGCGCCCATCGCATGGCAAAAGAGAGCAGACAGTAGTATTTAGACTAATTACAATAATATAGTACGTAAGACATTATTAAATAAGTGTAAGGTTAGCTTGACTGGTAAATGATAACGCGAAGCAAGGCGAAAATGGCTAGCGGTAGTTCTGATAGCATGGACTTTGACGTTAACAACCAGTTAGGCGCACCCGACACCAACGAAGAAAACTCATCAGTCGTCGAACCAAATATGACGGAGGAGACGTCAGAGGTCAGAGCGCGGGGACAGGAGTCACAGCAACCACAAGAGTCCCAGCAATCACATGAAGAGGCATCGCTACGTTCATTGTTGATGGACTTCATGCGCACGAATAATGAAAGCTTCAAGATGATGAATCAGAAATTCGATCAGAAATTCGATCAACATAAAGAAGAAATTAAAGAAGAAATCAACCAGAAATTCAATCAAATTAATGAAAATTTTAATAGTCATAAGGAGGACGTCAAGCGACAAATGGACGAACAGCTCGCGCTTATACGATCAGAAATGCGTGACCATAAGACCAGTTGCGACGATAAGATAAGTGAAGTCCTAAAGAAACAAGAGGATGCTACAAAAGGAATAAAAGATGACACCAATAAGAAGTTTGAAGAAGTGTGGGAAGCCCGAGAGTCGGACCACCAAGAACTCAAAAGCCTGGCACAGACCACACAATCTAGTATCAAGAAAGTCCATAACAAGCTAGATCTACACATCAATGGTAATCAGAAGAAGCAGGAAGAACTGAAGACCGAATTATACCACACGCTTCGACAGCAGCAGCAAGAGATAGGTGAAGCCAACCACACATTGCAACAGAAAATCGAGGAAGTAGACGGCCGACAAAGGACGACCGAACAGAAGCTCGACGAGAACGTCAAAGAGAAAACAACCCACATCCAGGAACTCAGGTGTCAAGTAGAGAGACTGCGGCGACAGATCACCGATGGGGAGTCTGGGCATCACAGAATAGTAAACGGACAAATACAGATTGAATTGAAATATGACGGAACCGACAGATTCCCGATGGAGTTCCTAAAGGAGTTGTCGGAGTTTCAAGAATCCTATTACCCGAACAGCGACATCAGGTGGATCGGCAAACACCTAGAGAAGGACGCAAGCATATGGTGGCGTGTGATCCGGGACCAGATAAGTACCTTCGAAGAATTCAAGGAGGCGTTCACACTGAAGTACTGGGGGTTGGAACGACAGGACATTATCCGCGACAACCTTGAGTACGGCAGGTTTGAATGGCAGGGACCCGTCACAGCTATACAGTACGTCGAGAGGATTCTTTTGGAAAGTCGTCAGTTAACCCCAGCGTTGACCGACCGCCAACTGATAAGGAAAATTTCGAGGCACTTTGGAAGGGACTTGCAGATCGCCGTTATAACACGCGGGATCGTCACCATACCCAATTTCGAGGCCTTGATCACTGAATACACTAGCATTCAATCAAGCCACGCAGGAAGTAGACGTGCGCAATATAAGATAACGAACGAAAGGGAAGCCGGAACTGTCGATCGTCCCAGTGGTAACTTTGTCAACAAGAACGAGAGTGAAAGGAAACCAGTTTGGCAAGGACGGGCGCACGGCGGTAACCGTTACGAGGGTAAATCACACGGAGTAGTAAACACCGTTGAGTACCTGAACTCCAAACCGGGTACAAGCCAGGCAAGCGACGACAGTAATTCTAGGTCGAACAATGACCAAAGCAACAAAAAAAAAAACACCCCTACACAGCGAACGACATAGTTTTTGACGACAACAAAAACAACCCCACCAATAATGTCAATATCCTGGTACCTGACTTAAGAGACGACCTACTGAATGAATATGACGAGGACGTCACGAAACAAATATTAAAATGTCCTGAAATAATCATACAATTTAATAATAACATTAAAGTTTTAGCACTTGTCGACACCGGCTCAGTTATTAATGGGTTGTCAGAAGAATGGTTCAACGCAAACAAAAGGGACATTGAACCATATGAAATTTTACCCATGACAAACTCTCTAATCATTAGTGCTGTTGGGAACAAGTCCAAGTTAATTAGAAAACAAATACTGTGCGACATAGAAATTGACGGGATCAAAAATGAGTGTGTCTTTCTAATAATACCTGACCTTATTAAACACTGTATATTAGGGATAAGTTTTTTACAGGAGGTAGGATGTCGTATCGACATTGGCAGCAAGAAAATAGAAATAGTGAATGCGGCTGATGAAGAGGTGCACGCCGTACCCATCATGAACATGGAACTAATTGATAATGGAGAAGAAGAAGAAGAAATCTTGAGGTGCATCGACGAGAAGATATCAAACATGGACTGTCAAGACGAGGAGATATTGGGAAATTTGAAGGGAATACTTGTTAAGAATAGAAGAGTGTTTAGGGAATGCCCGGGAAGAATAGACGGATATGAGCATGAGTTTCAAGTTACGGACAGTACGCCCTACTTTCAACGGGGTTGGCCTGTACCACTTGCTTATCAGAAGAAAGTAAAGGACGAGATAGATAGGATGCTGCGATACGGTGTGATTGAACGTTGTACAAGCCCGTTCATAAATCCACTCGTAACAGTCATAAAAAGAGATGGAAGGGTCCGTCTATGCCTGGATGCAAGAAAGATAAACGGCGTTACTATTCCCGACTATGAAGGCGTTTCTCCAATAAATGAAATCTTGGCAAGATGCAGCGAGATGCGATATCTGTCTACTGTCGATTTGTCGAGCAGCTTTTGGCAAGTACCTTTGAAGAAAGAGTGCAGGAAGTATACCGCGTTCATGTATGAGGGAAGGTGCTACCAATTCACCGTTACACCATTCGGCCTTAGTACCAGTTCAGCGGCACTAACACGCGGATTGGATACGGTCTTAAATGAAGATGTTAAGAAAAACACATTAATATACGTGGACGATTGTCTATGCTATTCTGACGATGTTAAAACACACTTAGAACATTTAGAGGCATTATTAAATAATCTTAACGAAAATAACTTAACCGTCAACTTAAATAAGTCACAGTTTTTCAGGAAAGAAATATCGTATCTTGGATACCAACTAACAACACGCGGCATCCAAGCTACGGAAGAGAAAGTGAAAGCCATTATGGACTTCCCTAAACCCAAGAACCAGAAACAGTTAAAGGGTTTCCTAGGCCTCACTAACTTTTATAACCGTTTTACTAGCAAATATGCGGAGACAACACAACCCCTCCATAAATTATTGAAGAAGAATCACAAATTTGTATGGACGAATGAATTAAACGACTGCTTTGACAGAGTCAAAAATCTATTTATTGACGCTGTAGTTTTAAGATTTCCGCGCCCAGACCAGAGGTATTATATACAGTGTGATGCGAGTGATTACGCATACGGAGGACAACTTTACCAGCTCGATGAAGACGGGGAGATCGGCGTAATCGCCTTCACTAGTAAGACATTCAAGGGTGCTGAGCGGAACTATTATACTACGGAAAAAGAGCTTTTAAGTATTGTCCGATGCTTAGAAAAATTCCGAATATACGTTCTCGGACAACCATTAACGATCATCACCGACAACAAGGCGTTGACATTCTTAAACAAATGCCATCTAAATAATTCTCGGATTACACGATGGATTCTTGCAGTGCAGGAGTATAAATTCGATATAATTCATTGCAAGGGTAAGGAGAACATAGTAGCCGACATTTTAAGTAGATATCCACACAATACAAAATTAGAAGAGATTCATGACAACACCCATGAATATTTAGTTAACCACATAACCGTAAAAATGAGACTTGAGGTGCGTAAGTTAATCCAAAATATCGGAAAGCACCAGATGGAAGACGATAAGCTAAAAGCGATCATCACTAGATTTAAGGAGGGAAATATAGACCCTAAATTAACTAAATTTTATAAATATGTTAACGATAAGTTGTATAGACGACAGCGGAATGAATGGAAGCTGTATGTTCCTAGCAACATATCTGGGGACATAATTGCTGAAATCCATCATATGTTCGGTCATTTAGGAACAAAAAGGTGTATTAAAATGATCCAGGAACATTTCACATTCGACCGGATGTCAAAGAAAATAAAAACATATATAAAAACCTGTGACCTATGCCAGAAGTGCAAAGACACCAACAACAGAGAGCTATTTGGTGGCACACGCGCTGTGATACCTACGGCCAAAGGAGACCTGGTAAGCGCAGATTATTATGGACCCCTACCGACAGGAACGGGTGGAGTCAAATAATTATTGGTCATAGTGGATAATTTCACGAAATATGTCAAGTTATTCACCCTCCGGAGAGCAACAACCACTACGACGTTGCGGAGGATAAAAACGTATTGCGAACTATTTGGACGTCCGCGGACCATTTTGACGGACAACGGAACACAGTTCACATCCAAGAGATGGGTCAACGGTCTAAAGGAGTTGGACATACAACCAAAGTTTACTGCAATACGTAATCCATGTACCAACCTTGCCGAACGGATTAACCGGCAACTGGGAAACTTATTTCGCATTTTCATAAGTGACCAACACACTAAATGGTCCCAATACGTGAAAACGATTGAAGCGTGTCTAAACGAGGTGTACCACGAGACGATCGAAATAACCCCTCACGAAGCACACCTCGGCACGAGACCTACACGAGCATGGGAGCAATGCTTGGACAAAGGAGTCATTAGCAGCGAAGGAAAACGCGAAAACAATATATTTGTAAAGATAAAGGAGAAGCGAGAGAAACACGCGAAACGCTGTAATGAGAAGAAGAAAATCACAAAATTTGCGATTGGCGACAAGGTTCTGGTAAGAGCATTCCACCAATCCGACGCTGCGTCAAAGAGAATTGACAAGTTCTTCGAACTTTTCGCAGGACCATATAAAATCAACCGCATCATCGGCGAGGCCACATATGAGCTCGTGGAGTGCGATAGCGGGAAGACGAGAGGAAAATTTAATATACGGCAAATTAAGGCGTATCATGAGCCAGCGAACGGAAGTATAGATAACACGAGTGGTAGCGACGACTCCCGGCGACCAGCAGAAGACATAGTTTAGGTAATTTGCTCGCGCGGCCAGTCCAGCTAACCAAATAATGATATGCATTTTACTTGTTGTGTTTAGTCTGTATTTCAATGCTAACTGTGTTTGTGATCAGCACATAATTGTCATTCGTTATGTTAATTAGACGTATAAATACCAACATATACAGAAAGTGATTTGTGAAATGTACCATGTGTCAGAAGGACAGTGTAATACTATGACACAGGACACCAAAGACGTTAATAATTATGAATAATAACTTGTTAAAATGTAGAGACTCGAATAATTTGTTTATGTAAATAATAATTCAAAATGGACGATTGTTTTATAACTTTAAGAGTATGCATCACGAAGTATGCTGATTCCTTAACTATTTAATTAATAAGTATGTTTCTTTTACCAATGTAATCATTTATAACATGTTACGAATTGACCATATGTATATATTTGTTAGTATCAACTGTATTCTAGAGACAGTAATGACAAGTTTAAAAGTATTTTATTGCTATATAGGTCATCGACATAAGATCGATTAATATAATGGGTAGCTAATCTACAGCTTATCTAATACATTGTGTATAAAGAATAACGAGACAAACTGTCAAATGGACAAACGTCCATGTCTTAAATTCAATTATTTACTCGAAATCGTATTGTACAGTCCGCATATGGACAGACAAAGTGTAAAAATGCGTTCATTCACTCAGATGTGCGGCAATAAATTCATATGACCATATAAAACATTAAGATGGGGAATAACAATTAATTGCTTCCTATGAGAGATAGATGTCAGTCAACCATGTCCATTCCGAAGCAGACATCCACGACTGGGACAGAGCGCAGAAATTGGATCAGATGTCTCCCGAAGTCCAACATCCAATCCAATTTGGGGACAATGTAATGATCGAAATTTTAAAAAAATTTTAATTCCTCGATCAAGTGACACGTTCCCACACTCAAGTCGACGGACACAAGCCCAGGTCGTAAATAATGACGAATCGAGGGCACGTCAAACCCGACGACAGAGCGAAGACAAAGAAAAAATGTCTGAGCACTGCACACAATGAGTATTTCAAGGCGTCACTGACAGCTAGCCGTTTGTCAAAATTTACAGCACCCAACAATCTGAAACAAAGACTTCGTCCAGCTGCCGAGTTACACGGAATCGAGATGGAACGCCTGCTGTGGAAGCAAAGTGTAACTGCTCAATTATGAAAGGCTTTACTATGTTACAAAGGAAGTACAGAGCAATTTTAACGGAGAGATAGACAATAGACGTAACTCAGTGAATACTGCCAGTGTACCCTGCACAGCGTGAAAACACATTCTTGACAGTTTACTGAAATTTACGACTGAAAAGTAGAATTTCACCGAAATGAAGACAACGAAGGGTTGATAATCGGCGGAACGAACGTCGTGGAACTTAGACAATTAACCAAGACCTGGAGTCTGTTAACAAAAGCTCAGTCAGAACCTTAGGGAAAGTCTAAACAAAGGATAACAGAAGGCCATGAAATTGTCCTAATTTCTTAGAATCTGTGCTACGCTCGTCACATGAAACACTCCGGGGATGACGACGACCAACCAGCATCAAGCATCTTCTAAGAGAGCTCGTGGAGAGAGTAGGAAGGGTTCGGCCGACGAATCGTGAAACAGAGGATGAGATCTACAGAAGGGTAGGAATTTGTACGACCAATCAAGAGCCCTAGAAGGCGTAGAGATCGAAACTTAGACTTATGGGTAAGATGTTCCAATAAAACTGTTTGGC
This sequence comes from Magicicada septendecula, assembly GCA_034769895.1. Taxonomy (NCBI): domain Eukaryota; kingdom Metazoa; phylum Arthropoda; class Insecta; order Hemiptera; family Cicadidae; genus Magicicada; species Magicicada septendecula. Next base: position 67,886,325 of record CM068367.1, read on the forward strand.
GAAGACGCGGAGCGGGCAGTCAAGTAGTTAATCGAGAGTCAGTAATTTTCAATCGGGCAGTCAAGTAGTTAATCGAGAGTCAGTAATTTTCAATCGGGCAGTCAAGTAGTTAATCGAGAGTCAGTAATTTTCAATCGGATAGTCAAGTATTCAATCGAGTAGTCAAGTCGTTCAATCGAACAGTTAGTCGCAGTTAACAGTCAGTCGGTAGTCAAGAGTATGTAGTTAATAGTAGCAGTTGGTAGTCGCAATTAATAGTCAGAAGTTAGTGCGTACGATAGACAGACGATTGATTATGTCGACCGACCGGATTCACTAATTTGTAAATTCATAAGTGAACAAAGACATCGGTATAGTCACACTTATACACAATTCTGTGCGGAAATATAAACTATGAGTGCGTACGGGACTTGAAATCTCAACTGACGCGCACATAATAATATACTAATTAACATTTAAAGTAGAACAGTGAGTGTCACCTCAAACATTCTCACATCATAACGTATCACCATGTTGAACAATTAGTTGAATAAACTATACCAAACAATTAAGCACGCAGTACGCGATACACCCAAAATAGACGGCACAGTTAACCATGTACACAAATATGGCAAACTTTCAGAACAATTCAAGTTAATGACAACATTAACACCTCACTATTTGAACTCCGGACACTCGACATCAGCGGGTTACCACAATACCATACACATGACGGGAGTGGAGATTTAGTGGAGTGAAGTGAAATTATCAGTGCTCTGCGTAACAGTGATTATGATCTTCGACGAATCATCTAGAAAGTGTCTTCTCACGACGACGGAATTGGATAAACACTCTCAAAGATAAGCTTTATGTCTACTTAATCTTAGTAGTATATACTACACTACTGTTCTGTTGCCTCTTTTCAAAGAACTAACCCCAAGAGAATAATTACATATGAGTCATATGAATCATAAAATCTATAAAATAACACTAACGTAATTCGTTATCTGAGAAATAATGAACGCATTTTAGGTAGGAATAAGTATAATTGTTGATTGTTTATTATTCGTGTATGTTTTATATATGTGCATTATTTACTGCATTTGAATGTACCATGTGTTTATGTTTCAGGAAACATCGTATAAATTGAATAATTGTATTTATATCATGTGCTTTAATATGTATGTAATTTGCAGGATATAGTTACTTACTTCAGTAAGATGTGTAATAAATAAGTAGTTAATTTACAGTATTCATGTGTTCATTATTGAAATTTCACCTTTGTTATTGATGTATTTTCATTCTAAGTATTACACTAAAAATCTCATAACTTATGCTAAACATCAATGGATACAATAAACTCGACCATTGAAACGTCTGATTAATAGACTCATAAAATCGTATTTAATCAGACACTGTGTTGAGTCAAATCTGACGAATAGAAATAATTTTAGATATATCAATTTTAACGTATTACATAAATCTTTAATTAATATGATTCATAATTGTTGAGTAATTAATCCGCGCAGATAATTAGCACAGATTAATATTCACTAGATGTAAATGGTTTACACAATTAATTACCACAGATGTAAATTATATTTACACCACTAAATGTAAATGGCTGCACAACGCTTGGCATTAAATGTAAATGGCATCCAGCTTTAGGGCGAGATACATATGAGAAAGTGATAAACTCACATAAAATACCACTAGTCCCATTTACTAAATGTAAATCATTTATATCACGATTAGCATAATAAATAAACCCCATTTATGCTAACTATATGTTGTATAAATTACGTTCTATTCTTTAGTGTAAAACTGTGCTTAGCGATGTGCTGCTCACACATCACATGAGCATAGGCCTTGTTTATTATGTGTCTGGAAATAGCATGTTTGTCCCGTGCCTTGACATTAGTAGCCCAATTTGTCACGGCTGAGAGCGCTTCGTTACGTGCCACGTGTTGTGTGTAACCTCAAGTGACTATCACTTGAGTGATGTGTTTGTTGCGGTGTTAATTTGGTGAAGGTAATTAAAGTTTAGTAGACCAGCGGATAGATGGCGCTTGCCTTCCTTCAACAATGTGTGTAGGGGTCATGCGTTCGATCCCGGAAAGCGGCAGCGGAACTCAGCCGTGAAAAGAAGTACAGCTGTGGCAATAATTTGCTGAACACACTGCCTTCTTTATATAAATCGCATGGTTCACGTTATCCAGCCTACCTTCTCCCTCCTACACCACTTCGTTGATACGAAAACAGGGTAGTACAGCCGTCCTTTAACGGCACTCTGTTAGCTGGAACCGGGATATATCAGGAAACATTAAGAAAAGAAAGAAAATATTGAGTGGATTGAAGGCAACGGAATCGAGTATTAAAAAGAAACTCTGGTCTGGGCAAAATAAGTTTCGAACAAATGGGCAGGACCGAAGGTTGGTATAGATATAACCGAAATGGTAGAGCAAAGCGTGGACTTGGTACGGACACGTGGAAAAAATGCCGAAAGAAAATTGGATCCATAATTACAGATTTGATACAGCGCCAGCGTGGAAAAGAAAAAGACGAGGACCGATAGCATCCTTGAGAAAGAGATAGAGAACTACCAGTTGAGCGAAGAAAACTGAAAGGGAAGTGTCAAATAGAGAGGAAGCTGCAATACGAGAAATGCCGCTTGTTGTCGTTCTATTGGCATGTGAAAGGGAGTTTAATGTTGTTAATTTCTTGATGTGGCTAACGTTGTTTTTATCATTTATCATAAATGATTTTATCATCCAAAACTGATCATTCCATCGCGGACCACAAGGAGTCCATTACTTATCTCTACTTTTTGCTCGGTTAAATTTCTTTCAAGGATTTTCCCAGCGTCTTTACCTCGTCTGGGACTGTACATGAGACCCTCCGTCGCCGTGTACCGCGATAACCTTGTGGATTCAGTTCGGTGGCTTATGGCAAAATATCGTCTCCGGGTTTTCTAAGGGTATGGCTCGGCCACGCAACCGGTTTCTGGGTTGTTCTCCAGAGTTCCTTGTCGGTGATCTGGTTTGGCCGGAAAAGGTGCACCCCAGTAGTACATCTGTTTATACTTGAAATTTCTTCGCAATACCTTCTGTGACTTCCTAGTAATAGACTAAGTGGACGGCTTAGACGCTGGAGTTGCAAATATTAATTTTAGTTTTACTGGAGTAGAGACTAGATTTTCAGCCTTTTTTAGAATTCTAAACGACTTCCTCTTCTCAGCACTGTGAGCGGCTTTATCTATCAGCATTCAGCTTAATCTATGACAGAGCTAAATGAAAAAAAACCTGACAATATCAATGGGTTGATTATACAGATTGCTTCAGAATTTTCAGTGTTTCAGCGAAGCTGATTTGTTTTGTTCGAATTCATTTTTAGGTTCACTTTCTGGGTTATGTATTGCAAACGTTCTGTCTGTACCTTCGTTTACAGTGGTGGAAATGTCGTCTTCTAATCGATAAAATGTTTATTGGGAGTAAGTAGGATAAAGGTGAACAGAAAGGAAACAGAAGTTATGGTAATTGGAGCTTCCTCCTCCTCCTCCTTCTTATTCTTCTTGTTTTTGTTCTTCTTCTCCCTCTTGTTCACTTCAAGAGTTAGGCAAAAATTACCCGTTACGGACCCATCTCTTTCTTGGTCTTCCAAGACTTCTTCGTGATAGTATGTACGTATATAATTCCATATTTGAACCGGTAGTCTGGTGGGATGCATTCTGTTCATGCGATCCACCCACTTTTTTCTATTTTACATACGTTTATCCTGCAAACTGTATATTTGCAATTCGGTTCTTAGTCGGCGTTTCTTATCTTGTCTTCTCTTCTACAATTCTACACAGCTCTACTGGGTTTATGTCGTTTTATTGTCTCTTAGTAAGAACCAGTGACTAACTTCCATAAGGTGTGTTGGCACTGCAACGATTTGTACATATTAATTCTTGTATCTTTTCGTGTTTTGTATGTAAAGTGTTGGTTTCTTACACTACATATATGACAAAACTTACCGATTTTGTTTTCAAGATCTTTGTCGAATCTATGTAAAATTTCGTACCCAAGTCTCCTGTTGGGGTTACGTCATCTCCATAGCGCAGTATATTCAAGTTGGTATCTCGCGGTAATTGGAGATTGTAGTTCTAAAAAATGTATTGATAGAATAAAGTATTTACCTTATTTTGTTTGTCCGTCTGGTGGCTTTATTTCTTCTTCGTTATTACGACGCGTTTCGGGACATATGCCCCATCCTCAGGGATTGTCACTCAGCAGAGGTCGTCATTTAAGTAAAAATATCAACATAAAACATATAACATAACTTACACATAATAAACAATAAAAACGTTTAAACTTTGGAGCACGTACAAGTCGAGATGCGCATCCCGGACTACAACGGTCGACTGCCGAGTCTATGTTATTGCTCGCCGCGCACTGTGGACTTTGTCTGTATTTGTATAGCCGTATCGTATAGCGAATTTGACTGAAACTGTAACTGTTCATTTAGGAGGATTTCTTTTGTGTTTGTGTCCTTGAATGCCTTATATATTTCAAATTCCTCGACAGCACTCATGTATCTCCCTTTCCTGCATATGTGTAGGGGTTGAAAATTACTTGCAAAGTTTGTATAACTATGATTATTGTCAACTAGATGACGTGCATAATTTGACGTTATTCTGCTAGGATCTTTTTTGGGCAGGTGTTGTCTAAAGCGTTTTTAAACGCTCTACCCGTTTGTCCAATGTAGAAACAACTACAGTCGCTGCACACAACCTTATAAACACCTGTCCTGTCTTCAACTGCTTTTGGGGGGTTTTGTCGAAGTATCTTACCAACGTTGTTACTGGTCCGGAACCCCATCCTAATGTTTACGTCTCTAAACGCGTTGTATAAAATTTTTGGTAGGGTGTTACCATAGTACGATGTTATGTACCTAGTCCCATTTTCACTACCTTCGCGTATTTCTTTGTTACCTTCCTTCTTTCGATGTTTTTTAATTAGACTGTGTACAATTGGGCTACTGTAACCGTTGGCCCTAGCTATATATTTAATTGTGTTAAGTTCTTCGTGAAAGACTTCCTTTTCCATTGGTATGGACAGTAGTCTATGCACGAAACTGTTATATGCCGCCATCTTTTGGGAGAAAGGGTGATGTGATTCAGCGTTTATTGTGATATCTGTGGTAGTTGGCTTCCGGTATATCTGGTATCGGAAGTTGCTATTTAGTCTTGTGACTGTCAAGTCGAGAAAGTTAAGCTTGCCGTTTACCTCCGTTTCAAGGGTGAACTGTATGTTCTTATTAACGTTATTCATGTATTTTTTCATATTTTCTATCTGCCGCAATGTACCGTTAAAAATTATAAAAGTGTCATCAACGTAGCGCGTATACGATACTAATCTGTTGGAGAATTTATTTTTGTTACCGAGCAGATATGTGTTCTCATAATAATTTAGGTATATATCCGCCAGCAGGCTAGATAAGGGGGACCCCATGGCTAGACCTGTTTTCTGGATATAATAACTATTATTGAAAGTAAAGTAATTCTGGTTTAATATAATTTCTAACAGCCCGATTATTTCGTTAATTTCTTCCTGGTTACATATTCTGGTATTAATAAGATTTGTTTTAAGGATAGCAAGTGTTTCCTTTACAGGGACATTTGTGTATAAGTCAACAATGTCAAAAGAGGCTATTTTGTGGTTGGGTTGTATTGTAATGTTTTTCATTTTATTAACAAATTCAACGTTATTCTTTATACTGTGATTATTCTCTATTCTCACATTGCTTTTTATTTTATCCGCAAGTTTTTTACATACACCGTAACTCGGTGTAGTGGTAAAGTTTATGAGAGGCCTGATTGGTACACTGGGTTTGTGTATTTTCGGTAGGCCAATAAATCGAGGCGCCTCCACGTTAACGGGTTTCAACGAACGGCGAGTAGAGACGTCAAACAGTACACTGGTTGATTTTGTTATTTAAAACTTTGACAAAGTCTGCGGTTGGGTCAATTTGTACCATTGTAATATTATTGTTTTTTATAAAGTCATTAACTTTTAACGTGTACTCATCTTTGTCTATTATGACAATGGTATTACCTTTATCTGCTTTCGTAACTAGGGCATTATTATTATTCAATTTAGTTTTTAATTGTTTCAGAATTTTACTATCTTTCACGTATATCTGATTTATTTTAAAGACACTATTATTATTTGTTACTTTGTTCCTCAAGAGTTTATTTAATTTATTATTAATTAAGCATGAGTTTCATTTTGTAGTGCCTGGCTTGGTATTGGTTTTATCGCAGCTTCCGCATTAATGATTTCGCGAGTTAAGTGGTCTTTATTGACATAAGGTATATTATAGTTCAACCCTTTGTTAAGAATATCTATTTCATCAGAGGTAAACTGTATAGGTTTCAAGTTAGCGACACGTGGGTAGAACTTGTGTTTACATATGATGATGTCCTCTTTTATCTGTTCGTGTTTAAGAGTTCGAAGTTTTATTACTTGTTTCTGATAAACATGTTTCAGTATGTCGTGCGCGTATTTGTTGATGGTTTGTAATACGTTATCTAGTAAAGCTACATGTACGCTATCGAGCAGCTGTAAATGAGTCTTATATAGCTCTGTATTTAAGACTGTTTTCTTTTTATACAAATACTTTAGTTCTTCTCTCATCCACATTATTCCGGCATATCTTTTTATTTTCGTACTAAACTCCGATTTTTTGTTTATCTTTATGGAAGCATATTTTGGTATTATATTAATACGTTGTTAATAAAATGAAAAACAATACAATACAACCCAACCACAAAATAGCCTCTTTTGACATTGTTGACTTATACACAAATGTCCCTGTAAAGGAAACACTTGCTATCCTTAAAACAAATCTTATTAATACCAGAATATGTAACCAGGAAGAAATTAACGAAATAATCGGGCTGTTAGAAATTATATTAAACCAGAATTACTGTACTTTCAATAATAGTTATTATATCCAGAAAACAGGTCTAGCCATGGGGTCCCCCTTATCTAGCCTGCTGGCGGATATATACCTAAATTATTATGAGAACACATATGTGCTCAGTAACAAAAATAAATTCTCCAACAGATTAGTATCGTATACACGATACGTTGATGACACTTTTATAATTTTTAACGGTACATTGCGGCAGATAGAAAATATGAAAAAATACATGAATAACGTTAATAAGAACATACAGTTCACCCTTGAAACGGAGGTAAACGGCAAGCTTAACTTTCTCGACTTGACAGTCACAAGACTAAATAGCAACTTCCGATACCAGATATACCGGAAGCCAACTACCACAGATATCACAATAAACGCTGAATCACATCACCCTTTCTCCCAAAAGATGGCGGCATATAACAGTTTCGTGCATAGACTACTGTCCATACCAATGGAAAAGGAAGTCTTTCACGAAGAACTTAACACAATTAAATATATAGCTAGGGCCAACGGTTACAGTAGCTCAATTGTACACAGTCTAATTAAAAAACATCGAAAGAAGGAAGGTAACAAAGAAATACGCGAAGGTAGTGAAAATGGGACTAGGTACATAACATCGTACTATGGTAACACCCTACCAAAAATTTTATACAACGCGTTTAGAGACGTAAACATTAGGATGGGGTTCCGGACCAGTAACAACGTTGGTAAGATACTTTGACAAAACCCCCCAAAAGCAGTTGAAGACAGGACAGGTGTTTATAAGGTTGTGTGCAGCGACTGTAGTTGTTTCTACATTGGACAAACGGGTAGAGCGTTTAAAAACGCTTTAGACAACACCTGCCCAAAAAAGATCCTAGCAGAATAACATCAAATTATGCACGTCATCTAGTTGACAATAATCATAGTTATACAAACTTTGCAAGTAATTTTCAACCCCTACACATATGCAGGAAAGGGAGATACATGAGTGCTGTCGAGGAATTTGAAATATATAAGGCATTTAAAGACACAAACACAAAAGAAATCCTCCTAAATGAACAGTTACAGTTTCAGTCAAATTCGCTATACGATACGGCTATACAAATACAGACAAAGTCCACAGTGCGCGGCGAGCAATAACATAGACTCGGCAGTCGACCGTTGTAGTCCGGGATGCGCATCTCGACTTGTACGTGCTCCAAAGTTTAAACGTTTTTATTGTTTATTATGTGTAAGTTATGTTATATGTTTTATGTGTTGATATTTTTACTTAAATGACGACCTCTGCTGAGTGACAATACCTGAGGATGGGGCATATGTCCCGAAACGCGTCGTAATAACGAAGAAGAAATAAAGCCACCAGACGGTCAAACAAAATAAGGTAAATACTTTATTCTATCAATATATAAATAAGTGGCTTGGACACCGATAAACATGAATCTAAAAAATGTGTTTCAAAGGGATGTTACTTACATATAGACTATGTAAAGGTATTCAGAATGTGGCCTATTAATCTCCAGATTGAGGCTACAAGGAGTTAAAATAGATTTGCACGTCAGCTGTCAGTGACATCTGTTGTGATGGTTGTGGGCGACTCACGAACGTGACATGATGTCAGACGGTCTGGCGTGAGCTTGCGACCGAAGTACCGGATGTCCTTTATGGATTCCAGCTGCAGTCTGAGTTGTAGACAACGATTATTGCTAACACTTCCTGGTGGATGGATGACTTGGGTCCGTCAGCCACCACCACGTTCACTCTTAAACAGCTGATTCTCTTCACGTATTTCTGTGCAACAGCATGGACAGATTATTGAACATGTTTCTTGCTAATCTTTTCGCTCAGTCGCTTCGTTTCCTGTTATTAAACACGTAAAGATTCGCATGACAGGAACTGGGATTTCAATTATTTTACTTCGTTCGAATTCAGAACAGGTTACGTTTTAAATAACTGGCAATAATAATTGTGCTATTAATACAGTTTTTTTAGATCTGTAATCTGTTCGACTAAGCGAACATTTAACAAATTGGCTGACAACACACAGGATTATGAAGAGCTGACCATTGACAGCTCTTCTTGTTTTTGATAATAGATTAAAGAGGTACACAAAATACAAAACTAAATAATAAAACATGTAAGCAAATGAACAAAAATCACTTCCACTTCCTGATGGCATGATACAATAAGTTCAAATATTAAACACTGAGCCCATAAGGCACATATACAGGTTGACATTAACACGTATGAATGACACGAATACAAAAACATACAGAACAGATATTTCAGACAGTACAATACAGATAATACATTATTAGTTAAACCTGAATGGTAAGTCTAATAGTTTGTGTCTTTTTAGTCTATAAATACCGGTATCTTCACTGTTGTCTAACAAGTTAATTGCCAGGTGGTTAGGATGGTGTTCTAGTTTGGAGATGTGAGTCCTGCAGAGGCGCATGATTTCTTCTCTCACGGTTGGAACTTTGAGGTCGCGGTGTATAGAGTTGTTGGAGACAAACCATTGAGCGTCGACTATTGATCTTAAAGTTTTGGACTGAAAGCGCTGGATAGTCTCAATATTACTTGTACTTGCAGTACCCAAAAGTTGAATACCATAAGTCCATACCGGTTTAAGAACTGCTTTATAGATCAAGAGTTTGTTGACGAGACTTAACCGTGATTTTCCGCCTATAACCCAATAGATGTTCCTGACCTTGTGATTAAGTTCAATCTTCTTAGATATTATATGTTTTTTCTATGTTAGTCTCCTGTCCAGATGCATCCCTAGGTACTTAGCACTTTCAGCTTGCGGTACTGGTTGACCGTTAATTGTTACTGGAGGGCAGTTTGCCTTACGTGTGGTGAAGGTAACGTGGACTGACTTGGATTAATTGATTTTTATGCGCCATTTATCAAGCCATAACTGCACGCGTTTAATGATTCTTGTAGTATAAGAGATGCTATTGAGGGGTCGGAGTGTGTCGCTACGATTGCTGTGTCATCGGCGTAGGTAGCTACAGTGGTTTCACTTGCTGACGGTAAGTCCGAGGTGAACAGGAGGTAGAGCAGAGGACCCAGAACACTACCCTGCGGAACACCTGATCCCACTGGTAATAGAGGAGAAGTAGCATCCGAGTACTTGACTTGAAACACTGCCCACTAAGTAGGAATGTAGAATACGGTAACAATTATGTGGCAGATTTTTCTTTATTTTGTATAAGAGTCCAAGATGCCAGACTTTGTCAAATGCCTGGGAAACGTCGAGAAACACACTTGAGCAGAACATCTTCGATTCCAGCGATTTATTGATAACATTTGTTAGTCTGTGTATTTGATCTACCGTAGAGTGCTTTTCTCGAAAGCCAAATTGGTGATCCGGAATTAGGTTGTTTTCTACAATTGTTGGCATAAGTCGTTTTACAAACAGCTTCTCAAAGATCTTACCAAGTATCGGTAGAAGGCTTATGGGTCGATAAGAAGAGGGTTTTTGAGGGTTTTTACCAGGTTTTAAGACCATGATTATTTGAGCCGATTTCCAGAGAAGAGGAAAGTATTCAATTCTGAGTATGGCGCTGAAAATGTATGTTATTAGTACAACGCCATTGTGAGGCAGCTCCTTTAGAACTTTCCCCGACAGCAAATCAATGCCGGGAGCCTTTTTACTTTTCAAATTATACAGGATTATTTCCTTCATTTACTTAACCTTAAAAGGCTTAATAGGTAGAGTCAGTTGGAGCGGGGAGTGTAAATATCTTTGTACCTCTTCATCGAAAGAGACGTTCTTGCTGGCTTCAGGTTGAAAAACGTTGACCAAATATTCGGCAAAAGTCTGGGATTGCTCTGTATTGCTGCGCGCCCAGCTACCATCTGGTTTATGTATTGGTGGTATTTGTAATAGTGGCCTTTTTAATCGTTTAGCAGCCTTCCACAGAGAATAATCAGTACTTTCATTAGGTGACAGATTTTCTAGATAATCCTGAATCCCTTCATTCTTTAAATTGTCTAACAATCGTTTTAGTTATCTGGCCGCGGAATTCCACTTTCTTTTATCATCCGGATGATGAGTATGCTGCCAAATTCGTCGCAATCTACGCTTCTCAGCTAATTTCTTTCGGACAAACAGAGGAAGGTTTAAGTGCTTATTCTTCGCTGTATTGCAAGGTGTAGCTTCCCAGGCTGATTTTTTAAAAGTACTAGTGAGATAATGTACAGCCGCATCCAATTCAGCAGGCGTGTGGAGTGGAAGTTCTAGCGAGATATTATCATTTACAAGCTCTGTAAAGTAATCCCAGTCAGTATGACGATTTGTGAGTGTTGGTAGACTTTCAGACTCAATTATAGTATTGCTAATAGTGGCAATAATTGGAGTGTGGTCAGAGGACAAATCAAGGCAAGATTCAACTTTGTAGTATTTATGAGACAAGCCTCGTATTAAAAAGAAATCAATGAGGTCAGGTATTTTATTTGTATCAGAAGGCCAATAAGTTGGTTGACCAGTGGACATAAAGGACAGGGATTCTTGTCTAATGACGTTATATAAAATTCTACCTCTTGGATTAGCTAATCTCGAACCCCATTGCGGGTGTTTTGCATTAAGTCACCTCCCACCAAAAAAGTGCACCAAGAGTTCTAAGAAAAGAGCTGAAGTCAGTTTCATTGATTCTGTGTTTTGGGGGACAGTAGACTGCAGAAACAATTAGAGGGCCTCATTGATCTTCAGTTAAAACGTTTGTCGCCTGTAGGTGAGCAGTTTTGGCTTTAGAGAAGAGATAATGTTTTATATTGTTTCGGATTAACAGAGCGGTTCCGCCACGAGCTGTACCGTTAGGATGTTGGGTATCATAAACAGTAAATCCTGGAATCCTAATATGGCTTCTGTCTGTGAAGTGTGTCTCAGATATAAGCATTACGTCTAACCTGTTTTCAATAAGAAAATCTTTGAGTTCTAGGGTGCGTTGAGAGAGTCTATTGGCGTTCCATAATCCAATCCTGTAATTGTTATTCATTATTAATTAGAAAGTTTATTGACAAGTGTTGTAAGGAGATTAAGCATGACGCTATTTTGCTGCATGAGTTGACTGAACATAGTCTCAAATTTTGTCAGGAAGTGTGAAAGAGTGATGTCCTCATTTTTTGTCTGTTTGAGATTGCTGTCATAAGGGAGCGATGATTCTGAGTGTTGCTGTAGTCCTGCAATTTGAGCGTAAGTAGGAAAAGAGACGTTACGGGTATTCATGTTCTGTTCCGTGTTCATAGTCCTAAACATTGAAGGGGTTCTCCTAGGTGTGGTATTAGGTACACGGGGCTTTTTCTGGCCTGTAGGTTTTGATAAATTTCACAGCCTTTATAATTAGTTGTATGAGGACCATCGCATAATGCACATGTGGCTTGTGTATCCTTAGATTTGAAACAAGTTGCGGAGTTGTGTTCACCTCCGCACTTGATACACTGGAAAGGTTTTCTACAGTACGTCTTACTGTGACCGTATGACTGACAACGTGCACTGTATTATGAAGTTTTTTCTCCGAGGTGGTTCTACAGTAATCTGCATGTTACCTAAAGACCTTAGGTTATATATTTGTTTATTGTTTGCTGCAGGTTCAAGATCAACAAAGAAGAGAGGGAGGGGTGTTTTCTCGACTCTGTGTCGAACGTTGATTATGTTTCTGACTGAGTGTCCTTTTTCTTTTAGTGCTTCTTTAATAAAGTGTACACCGATGCTAGGATGAATGTTTCTTATGACAACCCGGTATGCTCGCTGGTATTTAATTTGATAAGTATGGTAAATAATTTTTTCGTCCTCGAGGTGACGGATTAATTTTCTGTAAGAATCAGGTGCAAAAGTGTTGATTTTCACCGTATTGTCATCGAACGATTTAGTACTGTACTGTTCTGATTCCAAAATTGTTGTAAGGTTATTGATCATTTCATTGTAATTGACGACACCATGAAGGTATACAGGAGGAGGTCTAGGTACTTTCGGCTGAGCCAAGACTTGAGTAGGTTGGACGTCATCAGGGTCATCTATAGGTAACACCGTAAATCTATTGTGGTCATTAAGCTTAGTGTGTGTTTCAGACGTGTTTTCTGAAGATTGACGACTTCTTTTTCGTTTTTTCACCATCTGCCAGCTGTGGGATCCGTGTTGTGTGAAATCACATTAACATTTCTGCCTGGCTGTTGACTGTTATAGGATTGAGGGGCATTTTGCGACATTGGAGGTAATGTAATTCCTGAGTGGACTGTAGGAACAGGTTCAATGTTAGTTGACAGGCCTGGTTGCTGATAATTCATTATTGTCGATAATTACAGTAGACAGATAAATTAAAAGACGCGTGTACTTCCAGATGAGTAATTTCTGGCCTTGTGTTTATGTTTTGTAGATAAACAGGTACAACCAACCACAAACCGCAGACAGACACACAGTCCTACACGGACGAGCAGACGCACGCGCGGCCCCCTGGCCGGCTGCTTGGATTTGTTCGAGTAATCAGATAAACCTTTTGTTGATATTTCTTGTTGCAGTATTACTTACACATACAAGTCTATTTAGTAAGAAAGATAGCGATAATATTAAGTTACCCCACACGACAGCACAACCGCACCGAACAGCTGCTCATACACGACTGACCATTTTAATACAGGTGTAAACAATATTTGTTTACTTAAGTAAAGTGAATAGGAATGTTAATCCGTGAAGAAGAATCGATCCTTTGCATGTATCGTTGTCAGGACAAGGCTGAAGGGACGCTGCTAAAGTAGGAATCGCAGGAGTGTCTCTCTCCGTTGCGGCTAATTTCCACGTATGCATTTCAACCCTGCTAGTTCCCGGCTCACAGTATCCCGCCACGCTGACTTCAGGATTTCAACTTTTCAGTTGCCACCTCGTTATGCAGGAACGAACGCTTGACAAGCTGAGAAGGGTACGTTTTGTATAACCTGACTGGGCCCGTCTAAGCCATCTGTGGTTTGTTTTTCTTTTTATCTGTGGATTTGTCCAGTAGTAAAGTATAAAGTTATTCATAAAAAAAATGAAGTCATGAGGTAATGTCTTGGTGTATATACATTTGCGTCTTGGAACAACATTTAAAGTCGTTTTTCGCATCCTAGCTCCCAAACGTTACGGTCTTTCCAGTCCTCATCCTTCATCCTTCAGGTTTCTCTGTGCCATTGCATTCCGTATGCCTTTTATCCAAGTCTTTCGCGGCCTCCGTCTTTTTCTTCTTCCAGGATGGGTCCATTGTAATAACATCTTTGGCCATCTATCTTTGCCCATACGGGCCGTACCGTACCGTACCGTTAATCTTTTTGCATCAATTGTCATTTATATTGGTACATATATTCTTTCTTTCTTCATTTTTTACCCTATCCAGCAATGTAAGTCTGCAGCACCTTCTCCAGTATCTCATTTCTATGGCTCGTAATCTTTTCCTCATAATATGTTCTGTAGTCCGCCACACCTCAGCCTCATATGTTATCCTTTCCACAGTTGTCTTATATATTTTGATTTTTGTTTCGGGGCTTAGTTGATTGCTCCGTAAAACGCACTGCAAGCAAAAGTACGGTAATGCGTTACCTTACATTAATTTAATGCTTGACAGGATTTAAGTGTGTAAAATAAGTTGTGCTTTCAACTTTTGTTTTCAGCTTCCTGCAGAACCTCTACTTGTTTCATAGCCTACTGAACGAGGCTTTTTGATGTCTATCATTATCAGGTCCTAAACATCGACCTTGTCTGCTAGTGGCAGCTGGATCTTGTCGTTGTTTAGGATGTGTTAATGGGTGGGGACACCGAAAGGCCTTGTCCAGTACGATTCAGATAACATTTCTGCAACAACAAATAACGAGAAAACTATGAATTACGAATGTTGTTAACAAGATTAACTTGAGCTCTGAGTAAAGAAATATTGGTATGTAAGAATATCACAGCCTACAGAATTGCCGTACTTAACAGCTATGTGGGAGTAAGAAGAAAGCAGAAGATTTTTTTTAATGTATGTGTGTCACATAATTTACATTACTTGTGAGTAAAGTTAATCAGCATGTACTACTTTTTATAACGGTACCAGACAAGTATGAAATTCTACAATTTGCTGGTCATACCTGTAGCAACGTAGGCCAGCGAGACACGGGGAGTACCAAAGCATAATGAGACGAAGATACAAGTAAGATTCAGAGGTAAGATTCTTAATTAGTACTCTTGGATGTAGACTCTGAGGAACGAAAAAGAATACCGATATAGGAAAATAATTAGATATACAATCTGTGAAGAAAATAATAAAAGAAGTTGATTTGATCATCTTGGAATAGTGCCTCTGGATAGACTGACAGTGTCAGCTAGATTATAGAACTGATAGTAAAAGATACAGATAGGCAGAGGAACGGTGGGTGTCGGAACTGAGAATAGGCTTAGTGAAACCTAATCCTTGTAAGTAGAGAAGAGTAAAAAGACTTCGGTATTTTGTAGTGTTAGTTCTTCATGGTTGATTAAACTAATAGAAGTCGAATTGGCAGTCGTAAGATAGAGGGAAAACTACTGTGAAAGGAACCAATGGCATGCTTGTCATCAGCGATTGTGTCATCCACACATTTATCCGCGCGATCCAAGAACGTTTATTAACTAAATTTTATATTCGGTGTAGAAAGCCATGTGCGAGACAAAAATGTCATCGGCAATGTGAAACTTCAATTTATTCAGTCAAACGACGCTTTCTAATGGATTTTTTTATTTATTTTAAAATAAGTTCGCCGAACTTTACATTAATTGCGGATGTTTCTTTTTGAAAAGTCGTAAATTTCGTAACAGATTTTATGAATCGGTCGTAGGCTCGTGATTTGTGCGCATGTTTGCGTTGTTCTCTGTTATAAACGCCCGGCTGTTAACCCATTTCTGTGTTATACGGAGTGCGTTGTTTACACGTTAAAAATAAATTTTGAAGTGTTTTTTCTTGAAAGCTAAAATGGTATAACATGTATTTTTTTTTAGTGGAGTATACACGTATTATTTTCCGCACAAATTCTTAGCGGTACTTTCCCAATAACTGTACGTACACTACATTTTCGATATTTTGAGTTTGCTATAGTATCGATATACCACGATGTGAAGAAGAGTGTACCAGTTTTAAATGATTCTATTGCTGAATATAACGCGAAAATACGTAATGTGTTATGCGTAAGATTAGGTAGATGCGTGAGGAGAATGTTTCGATTTTTAGTTTATTGTTTAGAGTAAACAAAACTCGTGGTTGGCGGAATATAACGTCTTCTTCTTCTTCAGGCTGTGGACCTTACGATCCGTTGTGCACTCCTTGGTCCGACCATCTTTTTCTTTGGTCTTCCAGTAATCCTTTCGGATTATAAACCAGAATTTGTTTTGGTATTTGTTCTTATGCATTCGTTCAACATGGTCTGTCCAATCCTGTCTGTATTGTTTTATCCTTTCGTTTATGTTGTATATTCCAAGGATGTTCCTTATATCATCATTTCTTAGTCGGTCCCTCGGTGATACTCCTAGTACTGATCGTAAAAGTATACCGTTTGATAAGTAAACGCAATGATTGTATCGGATTGACACTGGGTGACAATCTCAGCACATATGAAAAAAAACAAAGAAAAAAACCGAACTAAGCATTATTGTGACATTCTAGCGTTTTCTTCTTCTTTATACATAAACATGCTGAAGCTACACTTAAAGTGTTGTTCATTATAGGTGTATTTTATTTTAGGGAATCATATTTGAACCTAATGAACCTAACCTTCCGAACGAAAACATTAAATATTTTTGCAAACGTGTTGAATTGAAACAGTGTATTATATCTGAACGGACTGTATTGAAACCATGTACACGGCATCCATAAACATTAAACAAAAATATTGAAATGTAGTCCGAAACCAGAGAAACGGAACAACCACAAATTGAATTTGTGCGACCAAAGAAAATACATGTGTAAAATTTACTGTTCAAAGCGAAAAGCAAGTTCTGTCACAAAATAGGAGGTATGTATAGAAACCTGCAAGTTGTTATAGTTCGCCATTCTTCGAGTTATTTTTTAACGTGGTTTTTACAAAAAAAGAGTGTTATTTCAAAGGCGTATTCGTTTTTATGTTTACTTTTAGTTTGGCTGTTAACCTAATAACGTCAACTTTTTTTGTAACAGGCGCACATCGAAATTATATTATTTAGAAATATTTTTCGTAAAAAATATGAAAGTGTAATTGCAACAAGCTATTTTATAACATACACACACATTTATTTTTACGATTTCGATTATCTAACTAAAATTTTATTCGATATTCGCTACATGTTGAGGCCAACTATCGCATAATCCAAATATGGCACATTACTGTAGGTTCTGTTATTGAGAAAGTATCTTCTTAGCATAGTTTCTTCTTTTCTTGTTTCTCAGTTAGGGATTCGATGAATCAGGTGTTCCGGTCGCGGGCCTGACTATGTTTTGCGTCGGCTTCTAACACTGACCTATTCTTGGGTACATAAGCGTAACTTGGGAGGGGAAAGGGGGACTCGCCCCCCCCCCATGTTCCGAGCATTATAAAATTTTGTTTCCAGTTGTTATAAATAAAAACTAACAAGTACTCAAACAGGAGACAGTTTCTATGCTTGCAAGCACAGTAAGCACTATTTATCAACGTCTGTATTGTTATCAGACGCACAGTAAGCACTATTTATCAACGTCTGTATTGTTATCAGACGACTAGTTGCCATAAATTTATTATTCTTATTTCTTTCGAAGAAACTTGTAAGGGGAATGTTTGAATGATATACGTCAAAATAATATTTCTGTTCGAAAAAAAAACAAATGCTAGAGACCTAATTGACTGGAATACAATGCGTGCCTTTTACACAAACAAAGACTTGTTTTGGAACACCGTAATGAAATAGTAAGGGCAGCTGTACTTTTAATAATTTGCTCTCTTTACTTTCCTCTCTTTGTCACACATATTCTTCTGAATCATTATCTCTGTGCTCGGATTATTTACAGTTTGATTCGAGATTATCACTGTTTTCAGTTCAGCAGAATTCGCAAACACTACAGGCCAGTGTAAAAGAGAGCGGTATGGTAGGGGTAACAGACTAGGCAGTATGAACAAAGCTGGATTACTGTACAAGACGTCGATGGCTTTGTCCACGAATCTTAAAAGACGGTCGTTTGGAACTGTTATATGTTAATGATTACTGGTACAAGTGCGGTTGGTTACTCGGTCGTGTACGGAATCCGTTAAAGTACACATCGCTTGTCTCTTTCTTAATTCGTTATTGTTGTGATTGTTTTGTGTTCCTAAGTTCTGAGAAATGGGAGATAAGAAACGCAAAGGAGTAACACTGTTTAATTTCTTTGAAAATTGCCTGACTGGCAATTTGAAAATTTCTTTGTGTTGGGACGGATTCGGCTTACTGCTACTACTGCCGAGCATTTTGTGATAGTGTGCCTAAGGGAGAGGATGCGTTTACGAAAACTGGGTATAAGAATTGGAAGAACTGAAATTGTTTATGTTTATAGGCCTACAGTATATTTGTTCTAGGTAAACATAACTGGGAGTACAACTTATGAAGAAAGGTTTGTTAATCATTACAAAATTAAATTGTCCCTCGTTTACTAACTAAGAATTATTACTAAATTTTCTAATTTTGTATATAATATATATTTTATTATATAGATGGTCTCACTACACACTTGAATTTATGAAGCTTTACCCCCCCCCCACAGGTTAGGCCCCAAGTTACGCCCATGCTTGGGTAGATGCAAACACCTCTGTGGGTAGCTAGTTTTCGTCCATTCCGTACACATTCAGTATTGTATCCATTTGGTACTGTTCTTGGCGATACGATCATTGACTGCATAATAATATGTACGGCGGCATCTGTAGATATAGTGTCAATCTCTCATCACCAATAGGTTTTTTATCTGAAATATGTGTTTTTTTTTTCTTCTAAAACTAAGGCTAATTTCGAACTGTAGAAATTAACTACCTATATAAGAAGTTCCGTGATGACCTAAATAGCGGATAGCGGTGACCTAAAAGTGTTTTTAAAATTACCTGTTGAACGACAAGAAACTCCTGAAAAAATTCAAAAATATTTATTCAGTGATGAAGTAAATATTTACCTTGTCTACATAATCAACTACATATCCTGATTACTTATCCTTGTCTACATTGCCTTGAAGTGAAACAGTGTACATATAGAATGAGAGCTGGCGACGAAAATGCTTACCGTATTTCACTACGTTTGATACTTCTTACGGAAATTGAATTTGTCTTGTGGGGAAGTGAAGAAACACGGAGTGGGGAGTCTGATGACTTGCTACCGGTTCCCTTGCTGCACTAAAGGCCTCAAAGGATCAAAAACTGATTAAATAAAACGTATAGCAGTATGTCGTTTTTTATTTTAAATTTGATAACGTAATAAATTTAAAAATACAGTTGCCGGCCCAAAAAAAAAAAAAAAAAAAACAGGTATTGCACAAATGCAATGCACAGAGAAGGGCATTGAAAATGCTTCAATAAATCTAAAAAATATATATTTATGCTCATTCACCAATCAATGAATTCATTCTTCATTTACCAATGTACAGATTATAAGTTAAATGTAGTCGCATTCATAAGCGAAGTTTTATATGTGTACTACGTTATTGACAACAAAGAAGTAGTTTCTACGGAAACTCACCGGTTCCCATTTTCGATCACGCACCAGCGATCGGCCGCAAATGTGCGACACGTCCTTATGAACATTTTCAATGTTAAAAAAGTGTCTTGCAAAACAATATAGACTATATCAGCGATTCTCAAATAGGGATTCGCAGTAAGTAAACACTACTGTTGTAGTTTGTAAGTAGATAGTTACAGTTTGTCTTTACTATTTTGGATTATAATTTTGGTATCGGCACCAGCAAACTATGATTCAGGAACTGATGTAGACACATTTGTATTTCTGAAGGTGTGCCTTTCTTCTGTTCCTTTAATGATTTAGGGCAGTGGTCGCCAAACGTTTTCGTAAAAGGCCAGGTGCTAGATACGTGGAGGTTTTACTGCCAGACGCTAAATAGAAAACAATCTATAGGATGGCATTTGAAAGAAAAAACTAAAACAGTATCATTCTGTACTAACAGAAGGTATCCATCTATACTAATAGAAGGTTATATTAAAAACGTCGACAAGTTGAAGTATTTGTACTTCAATAAATTATGTTGGGGGGGGGGGGGAGTTGAATGCGTTATATTTGAAAGTGTCATGATTGTTTTCGACATTTCTGTAAAAATTAATAACTTGCGGTCACCTTTATGAACGGGGTAAATCAGATACATGCCTGTACCAAATTCTTGAGTTGTTCTAATTTCTCGAGTCAGTAGCCTATTTACCTACGCCCGTATCAATTATATTTCTGGCGTCTCTCTATACGGTATACATTATTTTTATTAAATAAATTTGCTATCTTGTTTATTATGGAACAAAGTGTATCAATATGAATGCAGTCAAACGCTGTTTCATAGTTTATGAAACCTAGGCGTGTCTCTAAATTAAATTCTTGAGTGGCATGACGATGTAAAACGATTGTAACAAGCTATTTTATAACGTACACAAATATATTTTCACTATTTCTATTATCTGTTTTGAAGTGCAAATATCGTCAGAGCTTGCTCGCCCTCTTCAAACCTCAGCTTCCAATTTATTTACACATAAAACAACCAATAAAGTGTTGCAGGCGCTCACATACTATTTTCGTGGCAGCGGCGTAGTGGCGGTTGCCTACTCCAGTTTTTGCAGATTATTGTAAGCTTCACCAATTGGTGCTGTGTTGTTTTCAAACAACTGAGTATGTACATTCAGAGTGCTTCGTAAATTTTCTAGTGAACGCTGAAATTTTGGATAATATTGTGTGTGTGTGTGTGTGTGTGTGTGTGTGTGTGTGTGTGTGTGTGTGTGTGTGTGTGTGTTCTACAGTGTAAACCACCTCATTCAATAATACTCCATTGTTGTTGCCGTTTTTTCGGAAGATTCTTTTATTCTTTCTACTGTCTAAAACCCAAGGGAAATTAAATTCTAACAAATTGCCATTCTCCAAGTGTTTTTGCTCTTGACAATTGTTACCGTTTTCATCCAGTGAAAGCAGTCCTGGTACTTTAATGTCTTCACTCTGCGGATCTCTTCCTCTCTCTCTACCATGCTATGGGCACTATTTATTTAATATTTTACTCATCTGTTGTCTGTTCTCCTTTCGTTATGTGCCACCCGTTTCCTTTTAAATCTTGTTGTGCGCGTTGGTTTATCCCACTACTTTCCTACCCTTTTTTCTGTTAGCGTTGCAGCGATATGTCGAGTATTGTCGTTTCTGTGCGGTTTTGACCTTCTCAGATTTATCATTATTTAACTTGGTAAAGATCCTTCGTTACCACTCCGTATGTCAAATTACCCATCGATCATTGTAGTCCTAAAATGTATACAAAGGTTTTTTTACTGCAAGATACGGCGTACCAAATGATGTCCGTTCCAATCTTATCGTTCACTTTGTTTTATCAGGGAAATATTCGCTATTTAAAGTTTTCATTTACAGTGTGTTTTCTGTCTTATTTTGAAACTTGAGTACCGTGTTTACTTTAACATTGTACCTACGCTGTTTTATTTATGGAACTGTTTTTACCTCTGGATTGAACTTTTATACTTAAGATATACTTTTCCGATATGAGTGAATGGATACTGGGATCAAACTTTGGCAACTGATGTAACTTGTAGAATCAGAAAATAAAATAGAAATTCCTTGGTTATGTTGTCCGTGACGTGTCCGTTGTTATTAATTAACTGTATCGAATGTTACCGAATCGGAGCACAAATTATTATTGATAAAAATGATAAATTTTTATTTTATGGCCTAAACTAGCTTTCGCTTCATTAGAGCTTCGTCAAAGGCTACCGCTAGGAGCGCTGTCTGTGCTACTTTTGGTGATGCCGCCGTCGTTCAAAAGATCGTTGTTACATGTGTGTTGTGTAAACTGTTCAAATAGTATGTGTAATTTAAATTGTGTCTGTTCGTTTAGGATGTTGTTTCTATGCGTTTTGTGTGTTTGTATATTTATATTTCTTCAAGAGTGTCTAGTTTTCGGCCTTTTGTGCTTACGTGTAGGATTTCTATGTTGCTATGTAGGCAAACCATCTTATTGAGGCAGACCGCACGTACACAAACATAATACACGCTCCTACTAACACATTTTCGTGTTTTATATCCTTTAATTGTTATATTCTTTAATTGATTTTTTCTTCTTTCCCTTTTCCTGTTTATATCGTACGGTGTTGGGTCCTTTATCCATTTTCTCTTTATGCTTCTTTTTATGCCATTTGTCTCACTTTCGTGACGTTATTCCGTCTTCTGTTTTGCCAGGTCTCTTGTATTAACTTCCCATTGCATTCTGGATCTTCTTCTATCTAACGTCAAATCAAATACGAGGGCTATTTTTTTCCAACCTCCGGTGAGTTGGCTATCCTGTTTCTGTTGTCATAGTAACAACCTGATTGTTGATTAATGTTTTAAAGGCTTTGTTCCAACCTGTAACCACTGGTTTTATAGTTATTTTGTCTATAACTGTGGTGGCGACAGTTTAATTATGGCAACTACAATTGAAATTGCCTCCAAGTGTGAGATTCGGTGTTATTTCTTCAAGCTGAAGGTCATAGTGCTGCAGAAATTCATCGCAGGTTGTGTAATGTGTATGGATAAAACGTGATGAGTGGTGGTTCAGTTCGGGAATGGTGTCGAACATTTAAAGAAGGGCGAATTGATGTCCATGATGAAGGAGGGCAAGGAAGAAAGTCCGTGGCTACTGATGATGTTGTTGAAAGGGTACACAGGATGGGTCGAGAGCGCCGTCGTTTCACAACTACTGAACTTTCTGCTGATTTTCCTGAAATTTTTAGGTCTGCTCTTTATGATATTCTTACTCAGAAGCTTGGGTATAGGAAACTCTGTGCTCGGTGGGTTCTGAAACAACTCACAGATGTCCACAAGACTCAAAGAATGGCCAGATTAGGCACCAAGCACCAATAGCCCAGACTTGACACCAAGTGATCACCATTTGTTCACTGACTTGAAAAAGTGGTTAGGTGGGCAGCGTTTTGACTCCATTGATGAGTTAAAGTCCAGTGTGGCAGATTGGCTGACTACTCAGGAGCGAACATTCTACAACGTGGGCATAGAAAAGTTGGTGCCTCGCTATGATTAGTGTCTCAACAATGGTGGTGACTATGTAGAAAAGTAGTTTACATATATATGAAACTTTTGTATATAATAAAATTATTGATGTCATTCATGTGTCTGCTTATTGGTCTATCGGAGGTTGAAAAACAAATAGCCCTCGTATTTTTTTGTGTGTTGCATCAGGGGTCTACACCTGGTGGATAGGGGTTTAGCACACACGTTGTACCCTACCTGGATTCTCACCTTACTTCAACCTGTGTAGGGCGGAATCGCTTTCTTTAATCTTTCCGGTCTGGTCTCTCTTGGTCTATCCGGTTCCGACCCTATTAGATTTTCTAAGGGGTAGGAAGTCTTTCGTCGCTTTTATACTTCAGCTTTACTATGTAATTCTTGTGTTTTTGTTTTCCTTCCGTACTACACGGCCAGGGTTAAAGGTGCTAAATGGTCAACGGTCCTAGAGGCGAGGGCAAGGTTTCCCAACGTCACTATAGGCGGAAGAACTTGAAGAGGTGTTCCAACTTTGTCGTATTTACTTGCTGAACTGCTATTTGTTATGTTCCGGGCGAGGTCTTTCCTCGTCCATTTTCGGGTCGTGGTTTAGGACTTCAAAATGGTGGAAACACTGGAAGGCCTCGTCCGGAACATGAAAAGTAGCAGTTCAGCAGGTAAATACGACAAAGTTAGAATTACTGAGACTGCTAATTCAAATAACAAGATGAACCTAAGAGGCGTGTTTCTCCGAATGAAACACAGAGTAGGACCAGAGGCTCAGAGGTAGCACTCCTACCACTGGTCTTACTCTACAGGGCACTGCTAACGTTCTTAGAGGACATTTATCCTACTCGAAAGTCACAAAGCAACAATCGGATAGAGACCTATGAAGCGTTGGTGAAGTGGATATATCCCATTGGGACCGAAACAGGTGGTGATGCGCCTAGTCCCTGGTAGAAGAAGAAGAAGACATTTTTTGTAAATCTTTCTGGTGATTTTAATTTTATAATTCCATTAATTATGGAAAGACATAATACATGAAAGCTGTAAGTGAGCAAATGAGAAAATCTTATACTGGATAATAGAAATATCAGGTCGGTGATTAACGTGTGAATATTTACAAAATCAAACGTAAGAACGGAGAGTAATCGAAATTACGCTCTCGTCAGTTTTTGATAATATGCTGCGAGGTGAAGTCATATTGATTGTTTCGTACCCTTGTCAAATGTCTTCCAAGTGTCTGACTTATTTTAAAATAATACGGCAGAATAGGGCTTTCGATATGTCGTAACCAGTATATACAATACAGAGATGTATCATAACTTTTTTAGTGTCATATGAGAACATCAGTGTCACTGTCTTGTTATTTTTAGCGTTTACCGTGAGTGACATCGCTTAATTTGATTGGCAGTGAGAGAGCCTATGTCGTAAAAGCGTTCGCTGACAGTCAAGTCATGAATAATCTTTATCATAGTGAATATAATTTACGATGAAACTATTTAATGTATCATACTCATCTTTGACAACGGCTCTGTTATTTCTGATACGGGTTTTTTTACTTTTCTTGAAACGTTTTAAAAGAACAAAAATGTAATCAGACAACAGAACACTGTAACGAGTGGCCTATTTTGATCGTCACGAACAAGAATCATGGAAGTATTGAAAACTTCTTATAACCTGTTTCCACCACTGCTTGACATAGGCCTGCTGAAAGACTTTACAGTTTGGGCTGGTCAGATTTACGCCGTGTCATGCGATCATTAACGTCTGTGTTTTATCGTCTCAAGGATGAGGAAAGAGGAGCGGGTGGAGTATCAACCTCGTTAAAAAACCTGAGTCCATCTGGTTCCGGATGGTAGCACTCAGTTATAGGACCCCGGCCTAGCGTAACACGTGACAAATGGTCAACGGTCTCGAAGGCGGAAGAGGAAAATTCTCAGCGGCGGGGGGGCGGAAGTGCCTAAGAGATGGGTCCCCGAATGAAACCCAGGGCAGGTCTGGATGCTTGAAAGTGGCAGCCCCACCACTGGACTTTCCTGGAACCGGGTTGGTAGCCCTATCAGGGAGACTTAAGCAACTTCAAATGTCTAAAAAGAAAAAGCCGGACTGAAGTCAAGGAAGTCGGGGATGAAAAGATGGAAGATCAGTTGTAACGACGGACGACGTAAGAGGCTTTGAGCTTTATACTTTCGAATAATAAGACGTTTTATCCTCTTTCGAATAAAACTACATTATCACCGCTCACCATCCATGTATTATCCCTCTGTTGTGCAACGACTTCACTTCCACGTCAGGTCTGCAATATGCTTTACAATCTCTTTATGTAGATTTGGAATTTTGTTTCCCTCATTAACATCGGGTGTGATTCCTTCCATCATATATTGAGTCACTTTCAATTTTTCTACAGCTTTCCTTGGTTATATGCAGGAATTCAGCACAATGGATATTGACCGTAAGTTAAATCGAATTATATCTGTCGCATACGATTTCAACTTGACTGAAAGATTGGAAGATTATAAACGATGGTGGAAAGAATGTCAGAGTCAAGACTGGCCAAACAAGTCTGCTGGAAATACAGTACAAACGTATAGGGCACAGGCATGTGGGTAGGCCCAGGAAGAGAAGGCTGGAGTATCTTTGAAGACGAAACGGGCAGGATCTTGCCTACGCCGTGATGATCTGTTACACGAAGAAGTGAATTGTTCGATGTGTCCAAAGAACGTATAAAAAGAACACAAGAGGACACGAAGTTCTATAGTATATAGATGAACCGCTTTGCCTTCCAAGAAAGGGCTGGAAATAAATGCACCTACCATCTGGTGGTTCGTGAAGTCAAGGGACGAGCTATGGGCCTTCCTAAACAGCAGGGTCAGGGGCTGTGCGGGACGAAGGGCTTGCCCGTCGCCCGCTCGTGCACTACGTTCCGAGCTTCAGAAGAGCTCCTGCCGTAGGGACTACTGATATTGTGGATTGAGGGTGTGGCCTGCTACCGGCCGTGGGTTTTCAATTAATATTTAATTGAGGGTGAGTGTTCGCCGAGGCCGGGTCCAAGATTCTCCTGGCACAGATTGGTAGCGACCGAGGGCGCTAATGAGATGGTTGCCCTGGAATCGGGCGGAGCGACGATAGAATTTTCGGGACAGTGTCCGTATAGTGGCGTCCAGGGAACGGACACGCAGGGAGTCACGGATGGTTTTATTAGAGGTCAGATAATGGGCTTTGCATGCCCAGCGTAATCCTCGGTCGAGGAGAGACTGAAGCTTTCGCTTATGGGTCTTGGCCAAGTAGCCCCAAACGGGCATCGCGTAGGTAACCATCGGCGCCACATAAGTGGAGACGATAAGCTTCCCTAGGCGGCGCGTCATGGCGTTGCTACATAGGATGGAACGGAGTTGATAGAGTCGATGGGCGGTCTTTCGGGCTACTTGCGCAGAGTGTGTCCGCCAGGTGAGACGTCGGTCGAGGTGAACCCCGAGGTACCTGACCTCTCGAGACCAGGGCAGAAGTGTGTCGCCTACGTAGAGTCTGTCGGGGAGCCTTAAGCGTCTGGAGAAGACTACTGCTGTGCTCTTGGATGCGTTGATGGCAACTCTCCATTTCTCTGCCCACTCAACGTATTCGTCCAATTGTTCCTGGAGCCAGATAACGGCCGTCTCAGCACGACGATCGACAGCATACACTGCCGTGTCGTCGGCGAACATGGCCAACCTGGTGCCAGGCAACTTGGGCACGTCGTTGACGTACACAGAGAAAAGCAGGGGGCCCAAGACGCTTCCCTGAGGGACACCAGCAGTAATGGCCCTTTCCGAAGAAAGGGTGTTATCAACTCTCACGCGAAAGGTTCTGTTCTGAAGAAAGCTAGCAATCAGATGAAGGTAGCAATCCGGAAGCAGAATCTCCGTGAGTTTGTAAAGTAGGCCTGGATGCCAAACACGATCGAAAGCCTTCTCGACATAAAGGAAAACGGCGACGGTCTGCTCCCGCGAGCAACCGGCCTCGGCCACGGTCTCCACGAAACGTATCAATTGATGCGTCGAGGAGTGCCCAGCACGAAAACCGAATTGCTCGGGGACCAGAATATCGAACCGTTGAAGGTGATCCGTTAGCCGCCGCTGGACTAGTCGTTCGAAGACTTTCGAAGTGGACGACAGCAGGCTGATAGGCCGGAGGTTCTCGGCGAACTTGTGGTCTTTTCCCGGCTTCGGGATCATCGTGACCGTAGCCGAACGCCATTTCTTAGGAAAGTAGGCGAATCGGAAGCAGGCATTGAACAAGTCGACCAGGAAGCGAACTCCCCGGTCCGGAAGTGTCTGTAGGGCGGTGTTAGTAACACCGTCCGGTCCAGGGCTCTTCCGGGGTCGAAGCGCTAAAAGCCTGTCCGTTACCTCTTCCACCGAAGTGGGTTCAGGTTCGGAGGTGATCGGGCTGCCGAGAGAAGCCTCAACTTCGGCTTCTATCTCCTCGTCGGAGTCTGGGTCCCCGGATGGGTTAGGAGCAAATTGAAGCTCCAGGTACCCGGCCAGGAACTCTGATTTCTCGTCCGTCTTGGCAAGGGGATGTCCACCAGGCCCGTTGATGGCCGGGAGTGGAGGACGGCGCCTCTTCCCGGTCATCGCGGTAGGTATTCTGTAAACGGAGGAGTCCCCCTCCGGTGCATCATCTGCCATTTTGGCGACCGTAAATTCCCAGCAGCTTCGTCGGAAGGCCTGCAAGTCACGACGTAACTTGCCGGCCGCCCGATTGAAGCTGGCCTTGTCGTCCGGATCTCGCGTCCTCTGCCACCGTCTCCGAAGTCTGTTCTTCTCTAAAGCGAGAAGACGGACTTCTTCTGGGATCCGGTGATAATCGGGCGTGAGATTAGGCTTCATCCGTGAGCACACGCCGACGGAAGAGACCACGGCATCATCGAACAAGGCGACCGCCTCGTCGATGTGCTGAGTGGTATCAAGCGGGACCTCCTCGGGAAGCCTGCGACAAAAGGCAGGCCCGAAGCGGTCCCACTCGACCACTCGTCGCGCTGCTCTCCCAATCGTGTGACGGGTAGGTACGTGCACCTCGATGGGACAATGGTCAGAGGACAGTTCCGTTAACACGGACACCTCAATCTGGTTGACAACTCCCTTGACAACTGCAATGTCTAGTATGTCAGGTCGGGCTCCAAGTCGGAGGGGATAGTGCGTCGGTTGTCCGGGTCCGTAGGCTCGTAGGTGGTGGTCGTGGAGGTACCTGCTAAGCGCCCTCCCGGATGGCGTAGTCAATCGACTACCCCAGTCGGGGTGTTTGCAGTTCAGGTCACCTGCAAGAATTACCTTCCTATGCGCACTGAAAATTGCGGACAGGTCGGCGTCTAGAACTGGTTTGGTCGGCGGTTTGTAAGCCGAAACCAGGAGGACACCTCCGAGAACTCCGGAGAGTTCAACGGCTGTGGCCTCGATATTTTGGCGAGGAGGCAAGACCACGCGGTGATGTGCAATGCAACGTTTCACCGCTATGGCCGTACCACCCCCCGCGTTCCGCCCAGGTCTATCGTCCCTGTAAAACGCATAGTTGGGCAATCTCACGTTGTCATGTGCCCTAAGCCAGGTCTCAGAGAGGAGAAGCACGTCGGGCTTGCGACGGGCTAGGAACTCTCTAAGTTCCTCGAGTTTGGGCAGAAGGCTGTTGGCGTTCCACGCTATAATGGAAAGGTCGCGCTTAATGGAGGTAATTCTGTTAGCGTGGAGCATTACAGAAGTCCTATGGCGGCTGCAGCTTCCGCGAGGAGGAGGAACTTTTCAGTCGGGGTCGCCGTGCGAAGGCGATCCCGAATGGAGCGATACAGACGGGCCACTTCTTCGAGGTCATATTCCTCGAAGAAAGATTTTACCTCGGCTAGAGCTGAGGGGGATGTGGACGACGATGAAGCAGATGGGGCAGGGTCGCTGCGGGCGGCGGCAGCATAACTGCGGGCTGGATTCACCCGAGATGTGTTCCTGGGTGGGCGCTCGGTCCTTTCAGCTGCAGGACGGGGCTCTACTCTGGACTGCCGAGCAACCCCAGCGCCGGAGCGCTGCGTTGGTCTGGTTTGTGGTTTCTGGGCAGGGGGAGCAGGAGCAGCGTTTTTCTGTTTCTTCTGCTTCTTCTTCTTCCTAGATTTTCCTAAACAGGATTATGGTAGAAGCGTTATAGACTTTTGTGTTAGGATGCGACATGGTGTACTGAACGAGCCTATTGCGACTCGACCAGGTCGAGGCCCTGTGATTGGTTGAGACCTGGTGGCCGAGGTTATATGGGTATCCTTGTGTTACCGGCCGTGTATTGCTCTTAACCGAAAAAAATTGTCGGGTATCGTTCGGCCAAGGTCAGGTGTAACTGTTTCCTTGTCTTGTGGTGTGAAGAAGATCCCCGAGGGTGGGGGGTACGAAACGTTGCCAACGATGTCGAGATCATACAGCAACCGACCTCGGCCTGACAGCCCGGTATTTAATAATTTTGAGTATATTGCGCTACGTTTCCTTGTAGTGCAGTCATAGGCATCCTTTGAATTTATGGGACCGAGGGCCAGTTCGATGGGTGCACCCCTTCCCACCCCATCAGTGCAAAATATAAAGGTGCGGTGTTCAATATCCGGACGTTACAAATATTAACTGTCGCTGTATAATATCCTTGCACTTATATTTAGCGACGTGAAACACCGAATCAAAAAAAGCTTTGCACTATTTTTCATATAAATTTGTGAAAATCTTTCACATTAGGAGTAGCAATCTGTCATCATAGGTCATCGTGCACACGCACGTTAAAACTAACAAAACTTTAAACGAAAAAAAATGGTTAAACAGGAAAACTTTTAATAAAAATAATTAAAGAACTTACCACAGTAACACTATTTATTTTCGTAAAGTGCATAGAAATGTAAAACTTGGAAAAAATCAAGTTTCTCCTTTGGGGAGCTAAGTGTTTACAGGCTCTGGCCGACAAGCTCGACAATCGTGTAGGGAGAAGACGTAGCCCGGTTCGGTAAATGGTCGGTACTATTTTGTAATACAATACTTCGAAGCAGGTACAATTCGGGTGCGTTCCTTCGTTTAGAAGAAAATAAAATTACAAATTGGTTCGCGGGCGCAGGGGCATCAGACCTTATCGACGGGCGCAGGGTTGCCGACTGCTGCTCTAGTGTAATTTATGGACATTGGTTTATGTGCATTGCATGCTTTTAAGTAACACACACACACACACCCAATGGCCCAGAACATATTGTTTGCGGTATGTCGAATCGTTAAGCATCGTAATGCCATTTCTGAAATCAAGCTTCACGTGCATAATACCACTACGTACTTACAAAACCTCATTGTATGACCAGACACGGGGACCTCTACACTCATAGAAACAGACAGAGAGTAAAAGTTCGAGTTACACAGCTGGAATGTAATGTAGTAATTAGTACGTAGCACACGTACGTGTGTATATTAGCGAATGTAGTGAAAACACATGTGGTCGTAGTGGTGAAGTGAGGTGAGTGGCGCTAACGATTAGCGCACCACCAGCGCACTTTCACATCATACATAGTCATAGCGCAGTTGCGTAACGATAGTAGTAAAATGAAACAGGTTTAACGCTGGCATTTGTGTCGCATTATGTGAATCATAGAGCAAATGTGTGTGTGCTCTACGGACTAGTAGATGTCAGAAAGTAAACGAAGATAATCTTGCTCGCAATCTTTCGCGGTTTTCTTTGTGAATAACAACTATTTTATTTTCGGTTTCAGACACGTGGTGTTACTTCTCAATACCAAACGTTTCGCCCGTATCACGATGAGGCTTCCTGAGTAGAGGCCTCAAAGATTTCGAACCACTGCGGCTAGTAGAATCGTCATCCTAATATCCCAGTTGAACCACACTGCCCGGCGTTTCTCGTATTTCTGCAGTTTTTTGTTTCCAACTGATAGCTCAACATCGCCTTCTTCATCTCCATTCTTCTCGAAATGCCATCTTCTATAAAAACATAGAAGAAGATGGCAGTAAACATAGCCATGCGAATTCTAGACATACCACGCCAAAATTAGTTGATGGAGCTGCAGTTGAACCAGTCTCAAGTTCTTTAACCAGAAAGTGCGACTTCCATCTTTGTACTGAAGTTTAAATTGTATTCTTTCCATTTTTCATAATTTTTAATTTTGTTGTGGTCCATCTCACTTTCGACATGCTCATACCTGTTCAATTTTTTACTTCCATGTTCCATAAGGAAATGGAAGTATGGTGTTGGCGAAAAAAAGTCGTGTTAGAGATAAGGGCTGATTCTGATTGTACTACCCTCAAAACATGAAGAAAAGTCATTTTCCGAAAATTGTCTGTGTGTAGAATTTTTTCTATGGCGAACGATAACTGCCGCAAATTCAAACAGACTCAAATAATTTTTTGCATATGTGCCTGAGTTGTAGAGGACTCAAAGCTTATTGATTTTGATGAAATTGGTTAAGGGGAAGGGGAAGTTTTCCTGGAACGTTTTGTTTTAACAAGAGTAAAGTACTTAATTTTGATAAATAAAGTATCCTGAAAAGAAGGTCATAATAATACACTGTAGAAAGGTAGATAAAATATATATAAATGAAAAGGGCATTTGAAGGGGAGGGGGTATTTTTTTATATGTGTAGAGGAGAGTGGGGTAGCACCGATCAGGTCGGTAACGAGAGTATAGTACGCTGTAGCGATATCTGTCGAATGCTGAACTCTAGCCAGTTACACAGTGAACTAATTAAAAACGACCGCTAACCATTTCCGCCATTGTACGCGTACTTACAGTGAATTACAGAAGTGTGTTTTAGACATATTTCTTCTTATTTCTTCACATCTTTAAAGCAACGTAATGATATTTGCACTTAAATTTTGAATTATTTAATTGTACAGATGTATTGTTAACGTTTTCAGCATTATTTGAATTCGTTATTTACGGTTTTAAACTAACTTACTATAGTCTCAGGTTATAAAACTCAGTAGTATACGCTGTGGGGTAGCGCCGATCAGGTGAATGACGATCAACTGTACTGAGTTACAACTGTACAACACCATACTGAGTTAAGTACTATTAAATACTAATGCGTTGCCCTTATATGTTCGTGATACTTGCCGTGGTATAGCTAGGTTTTTTTTTAGTTTTGTATTGATTAATAAAAACTTTTTTTTATTATGGCGTATCTTAATTTAAAAGTTACCCTCGTAGTCAAAGATTGTCAATATTAGTGTCTTTTGAATGAGAAACCACAGTATAATGTGTATTATAGGAAAGATTTTTAGTAGGCCTATATGGAGAAAATATACACAAAAATTAAATTGCATTATTTCCCATATAAAATACACAGGATATTGGCTTATGAACTAAAAAAAAACTAATTTTTAAAATTTATTTTTAGACTTAGAATGTAGTAAGGACCATTTGTAGATATAAGTAACATTCTAATGTATCTTTTATCAGTATATCATTTGCTTTTTACATTGACAATTTTTTTTAGGTTTTTATTTTTTCCCATTTAATTTGCATAGGAAATCAACTGATCGTCATTACCCCGCGGGTGGGGGAATACCGATCAAAGCCCATTTTTTACTTTTTATGCAATAAGAAAAGCCCCTTCAACTTTAACCCCTTCAAGTGTATAACTAATAATCTGCTCTGTTATATCAACAATTCTTTACATTTGTTTTTAACTTTTAGCCAATTCTTCAATTTTTTATCGAATTTCTCCCTTAGGTGATCGGGGCTACCCCACTCTCCCCTACTACGTTATCGGCAACAAAGAAGTAGTTTGTTGTTAAAATTCCTTCCCGGGCTGTTTGGCCGTGGTCCAAATGTTTTCTGCAAAACCAGACGTTTCGGCAGTGCCATCGACTAGCGTCATCAGTGAAAATCGAGTGCGCTAACGTGAGGTGGTATACGTTAGGGACCACAGTACTGTGGTTAAGGCTGAAGAAAGAAGTAGAAAAAAGTAGTTTATATGGAAATATTTTATTTTGAAAACGATTTTAAATATAAATCTTAGAACTTGGAAGTCATTTATGGTTCTCCATACCGATATTTCATTTTACCTTTACGGCTATACCCAAACGAAACTCCTGTCTTATATACCTTTGTCCGTTGTTATTTTGTCACATTGTTTAAGGATTCTGAAGAAATCCAAGTACTGGATTACCCTCGTAAGACTTTCAGACTCTCTGAATACTCTTTATAATTCTGCAAGTTTGTGAACCGTGTAATACGTCATCACTGCCCTGTTCGGACGATTCACACAAGTACCCAAGTAAGTATAACTCTGGTGTACTTTTACGCTACACTTCCCACTACGGTCTTGTAGAAGAAGACATATTTTAATTAACCTCCTTTGTTAAGTTCCGGCTGCTGTAACAGGTAATAGGAATAGACATTTGTCGTACGCCTTGCGATTCTGTTTTCATTGCATCACTATTCCCTTGGCCGACATACAAGTTTCCAAGTTACGACAGTTTTGTGGTAGCTCTGACATTCGTTTCATTGTCGTTCATTGTGCATAAACTGCGATCTGTTCTTTTTTTTTAATTAAGCATTGTTCCCCTATCTAAATTACTCTGCGCGGAGTTTGAGGTACATATAGCTACATCGTTTTCTTTCATCTTCAGCAAATGTAACTAGATAGTATTCAAATTTTAAAGTGAAAATAGTATCGTTTCAGATTTTTGCGGCCATCTGACCGTATTTCTGTTTCAAATGTTCCGAGAGATTTCATTTTGAAAACTTGGGAACAAAAGCTGTTAGGTGGAAATATTGAGACTACTTAGTTTTTTTTTTTTTAATCGAGCTATTTGAGACTTGTTTGATTGGACGAATCTCTGGCTGTTTGGGGACAAGCCCCTTCAACCTTTGGGGGATGAAAGTTTGGGGAGAGAACGATCGCCAGTGCGGATCGGTCACTGAGAACGTGGAGGCACCAAGAAGAAAATTGTGAACGTGTTTATGTATGTGTGTGTGTGTGTGTTACGTAGTTGGACTGCCTGTGGGGTAAGGGGTGTTTATGGGCTGATGCGTGTCCAACGGTAGTTTAGAAGCGGCATAGCCGAGCAGCGTAAGATGCACAAGATGAAAAAGTTTGTCAAACGTAGCGTCAAGGCGGAGGACCAGTCAGTGCAGGCCGAGAGAGAGAGAGAGAGAGAGAGAGAGAGAGAGAGAGAGAGAGAGAGAGAGAGAGAGAGAGAGAGAGAGAGAGAGAGAGAGATAGGAATAGGCTTGACCAGAAGTTTGTGATTAACAGTATAAGATCGTTGTGGTGCTACGTGTTGTGTTCGGAGGCTGTATTCGCAAGTGCCAGTAGGCGATTCATGAGAAAGGTGGGATGTCCTTCCGGTGTTTCTTGTTGGTCTTGTTGGCAAAATATGAGTAGGTCAGTATTATGAAAAAGTCGCAATAGCCCGTGTGGGGTATCAAATTAAATAGACTTTTAACCACAGTCTGAATGTAGTTTCCAGTTTTAAAAATTTTCGGATGTAGAGCCCTGAAGGTGGGTAGACATTTTCATAAAATCATAAAAATTCATGTGGCGTATCAAATTGAAGTGAATTTTAAACTAAAATCTGACGTTAGTGTTAAGTTATGGAAATTTCGACATTTTTGTAACCCCAGGTTCAAAAAAGAGATCGACAATTTTTTTTTTAAATGCGAAAATCCACCCGGGTGTTTGACGAAAAAGAATTGTAACCCAAATCCGATGTTTTAAATTTTAGTGTTTATTGTATGATCTCATGCTCTACAATTGTTAGATTATTGAAGAAATAGTTGAGTAGTCGGGTTTTTTGTAGTTTTTATCATAATAAAAAAATTATCTAATATCGAAATTTGTGTAATAGTTAATGTACTTCGTTCAGAATAGTGAGCGAGTTCTGCAGCTCAGGGGCATACTAGTGAATAGTAATAAGCCAACGTATCTGGACAGTAAATAATTATACTCAAATGCAATCTTCTTGTTCAGCACTACATCCCAACGTGAGCTTCCAACACCAGTCTTCTCCAAAGTCTCCTGTCCGTAGCCGTGTCAGTGTAACCCCTCACGTCCATTCTTCGAGATCTTCTAGCACATCATAGGTCTGCCTCTCTTTCTGTTCTTATAGATCTGCGTCCTCAGAATTTTCTTTGGCATACGCTGATCATCTATCCGCTCTAGGTGATCTAACCATAATATTCATTGAGCCTTTATGAATCTGACAATGTCTTCCTGATTCAGTAGCTCATCAGTCTCCTGGTTATTTCTGATTCTCCATTCATCTTCTTTAACCGAGCCATAAGCACGTCTTAGGATCTTTCTTCCATACCTTCTTAGTGTTTCTTGTTTCTTTTTTATCAGCGTCCATAAGTATCAACCTGTGTGATAAGTGTTTTACTTTTTTTTTTTAATTTTTGTATTACGACTAATGAGTTTGCTTCTCAATAGTCTGCAGTTGGCATAAGACGCCCTATTTCCTATTTGTATCCTGTCATGTAGTGTCGTGTTTATGGACCTTTCGTTATCTGTCATGTTAACCAGCTATCTGAACTTATTAACTGTATCAAATGAATTATCCTTTATGCATAAATTATGTAGATTTTTTCTACTTTCTAAAGGCAACGTATCTGCACAGTAAATAATTATACTCAAACCGTAATCCATTAAACGTTCTATAGGCAATAAATATTTGAATGATAGACTATAAATTCGATAGTGTGTTTTGACACAGTGACATGATGATGCAAGGCCAAAATACACGTTGTATACTGCACATGATAGTCGTGTATGGCGTCTAACTAAACCGCGAACGCGATGAAGCCAAACCGTATGATTGCGGTAGCTGTAATTCATTGTGTCCATGTTGTGTTTCCGTTTTTGATAAACCGACCCGTAACCAGTAGTGACCTCTTGCTGACGACCTTTCTTTTATTAAATATGTTGTAATTTATACGAACTATCGGATAATAACAATTATAAAATTACAGTATTAGGACTCTGGAGCACGGAGGAAGGCGATGAGGGTCGGCTGCGCCCCAGCAACAAAGTATCACGTGATCGTGTTACCCAATAGGCGTCAGTCATTCGTTTCTGCTGTGTGAGTCCACTTCGTGTCGCATTAGCGATATTTGTTGACGATTTTTTTTTTAGTGTTTTTGCTTTAGTGTTTTAGTGTTGTAAGTTTCATTCGTTAGTTTATTGCTAGACGTGGCTGACAAAGAGAAAACAAGCCAAGTGTTGTACAAACAAGCTCTGGAAATTGTATTTAGTTTGTATCAGTTCTTCAAGCGAGGGGCGGAATCAGAAACGGGAGCTTGTTCCGGCGTTGCTAAATGCCAAGCGAGAAGCGCCTAGCGGTAGAAGAAAGTGACAGTTGACGAAAACAGTCTGGCAACATCGCAGTAAATCGCTCTGTCTCTCTTTGCGCAATAAGATCTCTGTCTGTCGCCTTCCTTCGTGCTCCCGAGTCTAGTCAAACATAACATCAGAAATAAATAATTGATTTGGTGTTGTATACACACATGTTCAACGAAGGGACGAAAACAGAATGCTAAAACAAATATTGCTTTGAAACAAACTAAACTCCTGGTTATTGGGCCGTGGTCCACTCCTGTTGTTACTAACAGAAGTTTCGGCTTTATAAAGGTAGAAAACACAGTTATTTTTATGTTATAAATGTGTCCATGTTTCAAGAATGTTTACCAAACTAAATGCGTGTTTAGTCAGTTATGTTGAAAAATTTATTTTATAAAATATAACATATAAAGATTTATATTTTTTTCTGTTCGGACGATTAAAATCACTTCCACGAATACGGTGTCCAACCTTGTCAAGTTTGTGCCTTTAACAGTTTTTTAAATATAGTTACGTAAAGTTGATTAATTTAACGGGGGCCAGATAGGCGAGTATGGTCTTTTAAAAGGATTACGAGAGGACTGTTTGAAAACCTTATTAAAAGGAAGTACGTTTTGAAACACTATGAATTAAGTACAATGCCTAGATGATTATGGTATTAGAAGGTAAAGTTGAAATGACAAATGATAGGTGAGAGGTTCATAATCAAAAAATTATCTTAATATGGAAATTTATGTACAGTAATAATAAATGTACTTCGTTCAGAATAGCATTTGATATGTTTGGTCATCGTTATTTGTGGTCGATACGACGACTTCATCATGTTGTCACTCTCCAACCACGGATTGAAGGTGGGAAAAGACGTTTTATAATCTCTTCACTAAAAGCAAACATTTTGTACTATTGAATGTCAAAATTTTGTGCAAGTAAAAATGTACACTCCATTTTTTCTTGGGGGAATGTTACTTTACAATAATTAAGTAACATAAATAAAATATTAATAATGTATATTCAGACATAACTGTGATAACATACGCAGTGATCACTGTTTAATAAATAATACAGAAATAATGGCTTAGCAGTCTTGGAATCGTGACATACTAAATCTAAATTTCTCTTGGAATATCACAATTACTTATTATATCGGACAGAATGTCACTCATCTTGTCATTTTCTCCGTTCTGAGGATTAGAAAACGACTAACTGCGTTTGTCGGCAGTCATCTGAAGTAACGAACAACAAAAATATAACAATATTTTATTGTCCTATGTTGTTGAAATTTGTTTTGATAAGAAAAGCTGTTTTGCGTCGCTTTCTACGTATATTATTAAGGTCTCTCGATTTGGAATCCCGTTTTTTGGCCGCTAAAGACTGCTTAGTATGGGTTGTTTCCAATTATTTAGAACACGACTATACCCGGATATAGTTATGTGTATTTCGTAGGCCGATGGTGTTGCCCTGATTGTCGTGACGTCATAAGGTACGTAGGATGTTAACACCTGTTTTAGTCCGCGGCCTCGTCTCCCACGTGCGCTGTTACGAAACTCCATTCATACTACTGTGCCATTACGCCTAATGATAATAATGATTCAATAGAAGACATCAGTGAAGCGGTGGGACAACTCACTGCATGGAATTCTAGATGGGAATTCAGCATAATATGTAACTTTGATTATACGATCATCACTGTTTTATTTTGTAACCTCGTATCCGCTCTGTTACAGTGTCAATATTTATTATGTTACTTGTTTGCGTGCGTATGCATAATATATTGTTTTTAAATAGTATTATTATTTCTAATATAGTATATTATTTTTTTTCAGGTGAGTAAGCTGTTTCGATTTTGTGTATCTTGAGTTTTCGTAAGTAGAGAAAATAATTTATGTAATTTAACGTCTTTATTAAGCACATAGTTCGAAAACTTGATGTTTTTGGACACGTCGGCATGAAAACCACATAAGTGTGCTCTTATGCTGATGACATGTCTATTATCAGCAGAAATAAGAGAGGGCTAGAGGAAAATCTACTAACTAGATTGAAGCGCCTAAAAGAGGTTTAAGAACAAATGAAGCCAAGACCAAATACATGGAACTTCAACGGAATGTCACAAACAACCAGGCA
The DNA here is from genome assembly GCA_034769895.1 of Magicicada septendecula. Lineage (NCBI taxonomy): Eukaryota > Metazoa > Arthropoda > Insecta > Hemiptera > Cicadidae > Magicicada > Magicicada septendecula. The sequence goes on from CM068367.1 coordinate 67,924,898, forward strand.
TATCTATCAGTTGGCAATTATACGTTTGAACGTGTCCAATAATTTTCTTACTTAGCTTCACAAATTACTCAGAACAACTCTTGCAGCAATGAAATAAAGTCCCGCATCGCACGTGGAAACAGGTGTTATTACTGCTATGAAAAGCTTTTTAAATTCAGGATGTTAAGCAAACAACTTAAGTTTTTTAAGTAAAAGTCTTATACGACCGGTAGTAACATACGGATGCGAAGCCTGGACATTAACCAGCACACACGAGCAACGTCTAAGAATATTTGAACTAAAAGTCTTGCGAAAAACCTTTGGACATCTACAAGCTGAAGATGGCTATTGGAGGATTCGAATGTACCATGAACTGGACCAACTGATTCAGGGTGCCGACATAGTCTAGTATGTAAATTATAATACCATTCTAACCACCTAGCAATTAATTTGCTGAGTAATAGTGAAGATTTAATAAATTACCTTATATCCGTCGTGTGACTTTGTTTTATTATTTAAAATTACGCGTTTCGGAACATATGTTCCATCATCAGATTCCTTTACTCAGTGGAGGTCGTCAGATGTTAAAGTCACATACTCAGTTGTTAAAAACACACGTCAGTATGGGTGCGCACCCTTCGGAGGCTGACCGGATACTCTCCGGCTGACACACTATGTATGTCAATAGTGAAGACGTTTACAGACTAAAACGTCATAAGTTGTTAGAACTACCCTTCAGGTTCAACGAATAACGTGTAATCTGTATTATCAGTATTGTCATGTCTGTGTTATCTGTATTGTAATATCTGTATCATTTGTGTTCGTGTCAACATTAAGTGTTAATGTCAACCGGTATTTCTGCCTTATAGGCTCAGTGTTTAATATATTCAAGTAATGTTGTTCATGTAGTATTTGAAGTATTTGTTCAATTAGTGTTCATGCCAGCAGCAAGTGCTAGTGACGTTTTGTTTAGTTGTTCATATGTGTGGCTATTTAGTCTTTTAATTTGTGTGTGTTTAATCTGTAGACGATAACAAGAAGAGCTGTCAATGGACAGCTCTTCAAATCATGTATGTGTTTGTTATTCAATTTGTTTAATGTTCGCAAGTCTAACAGATTACAGATTTTCAGTAATTTAAAAACTAGATAAATCATGACGTCACCGTAAGGAATCAAAGCATTTTGTTGCCTTACGGTAGGGTTTTTATACAGTAAATCGGTTGTAAATTCTTTACCGTATTTAAGTCTTTTCTAACCCATATTTGTCAATCACCGCTCGTAAATGTTAAAAATTGCTTGCCTTCTGCGTTAACCCTCTCTTCTGTATTCAGTCTATCGGATGTCTTAGCTGTCTTGCCTGCTGTATTTCTCGGCTTAATAGCTTCTTGTATCTCCCCATGCGCCGCGGTTGAGGTCGACATTTTTTCCAAGACCTAACTGGCAATCTCTCGTTCAGATCCTGTTTTAGCATTTAACCCAAATACGCTGTTTCCTCTGGGAACCATGAAAAATGTCTCTTGATCTGCTCAACTCGATGTTTTATGTTAAAGACCTAAGAATTGTTAATTCAAGAGTAAACAATAGCTTAAGACTTTTCCATGCACTGAAGACCAAGTTCATTGGTAAGGCAGAAATTTTGAAGAAAGTTAAGATGACCATTTTCAAAAACATGTATGTGCCAGTTCTTACTTATCGGGCTGAAAACTGCGCTCTAACTGAGAAGCATCTAAACTCTGTCCAAACTATGGAGATGAGATACCTCAGGAAGGTTGAAGGAAAGACAAGAAGAGATCGAGTCAGAAACACTACTGTAAGAGTGAGTCTTAAGACAGTACAATTGAAAGATCAAATTAAGAAAGCTCATTAGCGCTGGTTTGGACACACTCAGAGGACGGAAGGGGATAGACTTCCGAAACAACTGTATGAGGGAAGAATTGGTGGGACAAGACCCGGGGGCCGTAGAAGACTGACTTGGGAGGAAAATGTGAGGTGTTCTCGACAGGGGGTGGGAATGCAGTGGAATGAAGCCAAGGCCCTGGCTATGCAGAGACCACGGTAGCGAGACGTTTGCTCAACCACTACACCTTGCGGTCGAACAGGATTGGAATAAGAAGAAGACCTAAGAGTTGTATGAACGTATGTATACCTTAAAACGCAAAGAATCAGATTAACACCCAGGGCAAACGAACCTTGAAAACATTTTAATCAGATACGTCTGTTTCTTCTCTTTGTCAGGTGTTTCAACAAAACTGCGAATGTCAGCTGCATGCGGTACTGGTCTTGTTTCTTGACTTGCAGCGACTAAAGTTCGGTCTTACTTCTAAGCTGCATCTGTTGTATCACTTGAAAGTTTGTAGTTAAAGTGGACGAAAACCTTGTCTTATGTACATTAATATATAGCGTACATATGTTCGAAGTCGTACGTCGTCAGAAGGCCGCATTTATTCACGGATTAAATCAAAGCGGGTTATGACCTCAACGTTAATTGGCTGGATGCCATTTCGTTTCACAGCTTTACAGTTTAATGTCACTATTTTGCAGCAGCAAGTAAACTGTGCTGTGTTTTCGCGTCAGCGATAATCGCACATTTCTAGTCGTATACAAATTGATCGGCTAAACTCCGAATTTAAGACTTCTGTTACCTTGTTAGAATCTTCTGCATTCAGTTAGTTTAAATATTTTCTCTTACGCCAGCATCATATCTCTCGATGAGCCTTGTTTTGTCTTATGTTACTATTGCGTTACTTCATTTAGGTCTCCAATCATTCCTTCTCACTGTTCCTATGGTATAGATATGCACTGGGGGGGGGGGGTGTTTCCACCATTGCTCCTCTGCGTTAGATCGCTGTTACAGTTCCCCGAAGGGACCCTTTTTCCTTTTTTCCAGTTACCTACCCAGTCGCAAACCACATGCGTTCCCCAGAGAAGAGCATTGGGAAAGTCCCCGCTCTCCATCCGCTGGATATCATCAGCGAGCGAGGCTGGAGCCCTCTCCTCAAAAGAAGATTAACGAACTTGGCCATTGTATTATGAAAAGACAGGAATGTCCGTACAAAACACAACGTTGCCCAGCGGGGGGCCTCGTAAAGGCCCCGTTTGGGTACCCGGACAAGCGAACGATGGAGGACCAGCCACCGCACTCGAGTCAGGTACAGGCTCCGGCAGCGCAGGTTGCACAGGCCCGAAATCACGGGTCGCGCTTCCCAACGCTGGGCGCATGATTTATTCCGATCGTCAATCTTGATACCGCCGAAAATCGGGTAACCCCGCGCCCCGTAAGGCAGCGTGCGCCAAGATGGGGATCCCTGAAGTAGATGAAGCCACCGGTAATCAGCAGTACAGGCCCATCGCACAACCTCCCTGGGCTAAGAACCCAGGGGCCCACAAGCTGGGGTTCAGCCAGCCACACGACGTTACGTACTGCACGGCCCTCTCCCACCAGTACAGGAACGTTCCGCGTGGACGCTTCGGCTTGCAACTAGGGTTGACCGCACATGATATAAGCTGGGACAGGAGTGGTTTTCTAGTGCGGCTACTTACCAGGGACATCAACCCTGGTTCCCGTTCGCCAGACAGCCACCTTAGCCCGGTTTTAATCGGTTCCAATCCAACCGAAATACCTGTTCACCCCTGGGCCGACGATGAGGCGACGGGCAGAGATCGGGGCTACCGGGAATGGCGGTATAGGCTCGTCCTGCACGCCTCAGGGGGCCACACCCTCGGGGTTCTATGGTATAGATAGTAAAAACTTCTCCCATAATTTGCTTTCTCTATATTATATACGAAAGGCGTTCTTATCTTCCCTTGTGTCACCACTACTCACTCGCCACAGGAAAAGTTGGTTACAGGCAGAGCTTTGCGTAACCTTTGCTAGCAATAACCAGCCACTTTTGCCTAGATGATGCCTACTCAAGTCATGTAACCCGAAATCTTTATCAGATTAACAGCGACACATTGAATATTTTTATCATACTAACGACTGTAACAGGCTTGTATATACTAAATACGCATAATTTATTGCGTAATTAAAACACTTTGTAGCTGTTACAATTATTTGTGTAAAACAGGACGTCGAAAAGAAAAACTTCTTTCCAGTGAAAGGAATTCCATCTTTCAGCCTCTGAGTCAGCTCTGGCTTTCAGTCGGAGAGGGGGTTTCTGCCGCCCCTAGGGCCGTTGATCATTTTCCACGTTTAACTCTGGCCTAGCGCTTATTATCGAGTAGCGTGAAAAACGGAAAGGACAAAATAAAAATTACAAAGTACAGACGAAATATGATAAACGGAAGACTCCGTAGACCTCGAAGCCTAATCGCGTTGGGATTGAAAAGTTCAAGAGTCAGTCAAGAGAAATCAGAGCCAGCCAGAGGGGTTGCGTGGGACGAAGGGCTGCCCGTCGCCCGCTCATATGCCGCTTCCCGTGCTTCTTATAGAGCTCCTGCTGCAGGGACCGTAAATCTCTGGATTTTAAGGGTGTAACCTGCTACCGGCCGTGGAGAGAAATCAGACAAGGTAGACTAAAGAAAGGTAGCTCACTCAAGACAAATGGAAGCAAGATGGGAATCTATCTAGGCCTTACCGGACGTACAAAACCCGTGTCCACCAGATATAGACTTCCCGTTGTGAAAAAACAATTGGCATACAATGCCCCATATGTTAGCAGTTTAAAAGTTACAATTTACAAGCAGCTTATTAATAATGGAATGGCTTAGTAACGTGTGTATGAATTGGCTCTCTGTTGTATAACGAATGCATAAAATATAATTTAAACCAATTTATCGATCTGGTTGTATGAAAGCATTCCTTATGAACTAATCAATTACCATTTATAGTTAGTATTTTACTGCGTTAATAGCGGTATGGTGAACGTAAAATTGCGTTAGTGTTGATGTTTTCAGACTATGAGTGACCTGCTCGATGATGAACTGTACAGCGCTTTTATAAACATTGATTTTTTGTATGTTACTAAGTGCAATTGGCTGTCCACGAACTGTATTATGGAGTTTATCTAGAAATTTAGGAATGTCGACATTAAAAATAATGAACGAATGCTTCCAGGGCCGGAATCATTAATATAAAACCTTACGGCTGTTAGGCTGTGGTCAAGTGTTTAACAGATCGTCTGACGAACCTTTCCAGTACACCCATGACAACCATCTTCAGCGGTATAACGGACAAGGGCGAGGTTCTGGAGTCCGTTAGAGCTCAGAACAGCGAGTAAGCGACGATTGTTATGTGTCTCAAAAATTTGTTTAAATGTGACATTTCAATTACTTTATTGTTGTTTCTCCAGACATCTGAAAATACAAGTGTAGTTAAAAACGAAGGCACGTGAGTTATCCTCTGTCCTGGAATAGAATACAGTAAGCTAATAGGAAAATAGACTCGAAATTGAAAATGATGGTTGTGGGTAGGCCTACTTGTTATGGAGTGACCTTGCTGTTAGCCTGTTGTAGATCTCAGCGGACTCTACGACTCTGTCCGGTACACCCCGAAGATGGCTGATGTGCATGCGCCTCAGTACAAAATATGTATTGGGAAAGATCCACTGCATACAAGGATTCTTATTACCAATATTCACCGTATTCAGTATTCCGAAAATACTGAATATTGAATATTCAAAATATTTAACACTTAACTAAAAATGAACTTTTTCATGTGAAAACTTACTGATTTTATTGGACGCGTTTCGGCTTACGTATCCGCCTTCTTCAGCTTTGGTAACAGATTGCCAGCATTTTGTAACGGTTATGTGGAAGGTGAAGTGGGGGTGGTGGTGGTGGTGTGTGGAGGAAGGGGATTGGCGCGGGGATTCAACTTACTGTTTGTTTTCTGTATAATTGTGTCAAAAAGTGTATGTGATTTATATTGTAATTGATCGTTGAGTATGTTGTTTGGTTGTGTTGTGTGGTGTTTATATATTTCGTATTGTTCAGTTCACCACACAACACAACCAAACAACATACTCAACGATCAATTACAATATAAATCGCATACACTTTTTGACACAATTATACAGAAAACAAACAGTAAGTTGAATCCCCGCGCCAATCCCCTTCCTCCACACACCACCACCACCACCCCCACTTCACCTTCCACACAACCGTTACAAAATGCTGGCAGTCTGTTACCAAAGCTGAAGAAGGCGGATACGTAAGCCGAAACGCGTCCAATAAAATCAGTAAGTTTTCACATGAAAAAGTTCATTTTTAGTTAAGTGTTACTGCTGTGAAAGAAGAGATGAATAATCAAGACAACTATTCAAAATATGTTCAACAAAATTAATAGTTATCAGAAAATATTGCTACGACTATTAAGGAACGCTCTCGAAGAGGCAAGAGAGTCCTTCCTATCGGCTAGCCGAGCAGGTGCAGCGTCTCCGTCAAGGCCACACTCAAGTATTTCTAGACTGTTCGAGCGCTTATCAACTATGCAAATTATGCTGACACGCCGCCAAAAAGGATGGGAAGTTATTCTGCAACCTCTGCGGGACTTATATAAGCGAGAGGCCAGCTGAGAAGTTAGAGCTGGCGATTTATTCAAGTACGGATCGAAGTGATTATTGTGTTCTAATTAGTGTGGAACTCTAATAGTTGACTTTATTATTGCGTGCGGACAGATGTAACTAGAATTACTGTATGAGAGTATCTTGTTGATTTAAAATTTTTATTTGCGACTCATTAAAGCTGGTAATTAGTGACGTCATTGGCGTCTCTATTTTGTTTCCACTGTACAATACGAAGATCCGTGAGACCGTCGTAACATATTTTGCATGTGAAACGAACTCTGAAAGGGGACCATAATAACATTCAACAAACTGATGGCAGTTCTCACTGAACGGGCAGCAATGAAAGGAGTTATTCGTTAATAGGAACAAATAATTTCACTATCCAGTTGTAGAATCCGCCTGTAACTAGTGGTTTGAAAGAACAGAGTGACTGTCAAGCATCCGAAATTCAAGTCCAGCCACTAGGACATTTGTTTTGCTAAACTCGACTTGAGTGGTAGGACTGAGAACACCCTCTTTGAAGTCCTGACCTCGGGCCGGACTCTATGTATGTTTACCATCTTATGAAAGAGGCCCTTGCAAAGTGCCAACATTACGCTGACGAAGTCCAAAATACAGTGCAGCAGGAATCGTTATCAGACGTTGGACGGGAATTTTTCAGCAGTGGCGTCGAAAACCGCTATGATAGATTTTCGAAAAACGCTGTCGAAAATATTTTTCACCAGTATCACGCTATGATAAATATTTAACTAACCTTGGCGATTTTGTAGAAAATTAGATCTTCATTTATACTTTCAGATATATAGCCGAAAAGAATTTTCATAAATACTCTAAATATTTGTTTTATACCAGTCCAACGTTTTGACTGCCTTCGTAATAATGAGGCTGTTGTGTTTATTTTTTGGGCGTAAGTGTTGGGGTGTGATGGATGGTTATGTGTTCTGTTTTCAGTGCTTAGTGTTTAAAACACATATTATTTAGTTGTTATTGTGTTTTAAGGTATCCGTTTATTCAACAGTTCGGCAATATTTACTTTCTTTTTTCCATTCGTTCTGTATTTTAGAGTATTTTATACTTTCTGTAGACCAGTGAGTGATAAGATGTTATTTTTATATTGTTATCATGAGGGGCGTATTTACAGGGGGGCCGAACGGGACCTGAACCTCCCCCCCCAGAGTGTCGAAAAAGTTAACGAATTTTGTTAATCTCTTAAATTTTAGACTGGTTTTTTCCCTGTGTGCGCTAATATATTGGTACCGGTAGCTCTTTTTTAAGTAGACAGGTTTATTACACAGGATTAGGGTACGTTTGAAATATAGGAAAATCAATTCAGTCAGTAAGTATCTTTAAACAGTGTTTTTATTGTGTCAGTAAGTAACGCGTATTTTTATTGTGTTATTACCGTTTACTTTAATGGGACTAATTTCATGATGTTATTACGCGTTTTTCAGCCACTTTAAAGATAGTAATGTTGATTAGTCTTACATTTTCTTTTCTTTTGTATGAAGGCGACCCGACCCCGCACACCCCAAAGCTAAATTCTAGATACGCCACTGGTTAACATGGCTAATGAGACAATTTCCTTTAATTAGTGTACTCAACTTTCCCGTTTTACATGTACGAAGATGCAACGATTTCGGACGAATCGTTCTCACAGGAAAATAAAATCGTGTTCCAGTAAGTTTGCCAGTGAAAATTATATTTTCGCTGTGCGTTTGTTTTTGCCAAACAAAAGCATTTCTTATTCCGCGCACGATCTATTTCACAGTTACTGGCTCCAGAAATACATACGTTGTCGATCTTGAGAAATTCCTAAGTATGAATTGTTGGATTACATCCAAGTGCGGTTTAATTATTTGCCGATGAAATGGCACTGCGTTTATGTCGTTAACAAGGGGAGGGGCAGATGTTTATGCGAAAACGTGATCTCGGTGGCCACTGACTCAGGTGGTTATGTAAGGACTCGGAGCCGCGGTACGTATGATGTCACGCATACAGCAGCATACACGACACACTCAGTCCAGTCCAGCGAGCGTCGTCGGTGCTGTGGTCGGTCCAGTAGTGTTCTGACGTTCGTGCTGTGTGTTTGTGTTGTGTTGTGTATGTGTGGATCTGTTCTCTTTGGATCTTATGAATGGTGAGTTTTCCTGTTGATGTGTTGCCAATTTACCCCTAACTGCGAATTGAGTGTTTGCGTAAAAACTGTTTTTAGCGATTCGCGTCGACAAGAATTTTGTTTTTACAGTGAGTCACAAACATCTGTTGGTACACTGCTATTAATAATAATTCAAAAGGGTAATATCGTTTTCGTAATTCATCCAGTCTTTCCGTTTACACCACCACGTGCGATCTACACTCTGTTCTCCGTTTTTACTCTTCTCCTGACATTTATCGTTGGCGTTAATGTTATGTTTAGCTTTTTAGTGTTTCTGTAAATCTCGACAAATGATTTTTCAACCAGATTTTCTTCTCGTACCGCTTCGTTTCCGGTTATGTTAAACAGTGACACATTTTCGTAAAATAAATGGAACAAGTGTGCGTGTGTGTGTGTTTAAGGGGGTTATTGGGATAGGCTGGGAAGTTAACTGGCTACTTTAAAATGTTACTATTTTAAAATGTTGAACGTTGACAAATTTATATTTATACGTACTTTTTCGTTGGAATTCTCATATTTTTTGTTCACGTAACTTCAATACGAAGATTGGTAAGTGGCCGTATTCTGAAATCGTCGCATGATTCTTTTAGTCGCCTTATTTTTAAAATCTTTGTGTCCTTCAAAACCGTTTCCATAGTCACTTGGTCTGAAAACCTCCAGGTCCTGATTGCTCTTGTGCTTGATTATGTTCCCTAGCCAGTGTTGAGAGTATGTTCCTTCTGTTGAGAATTTCTGCAATCCTTTACCTTGTGTATCCCCTTAAAAAAAACCACTTCGTTGCTGTTCACGATGAATATTGTGAAACAGTTATTATAATAACGTACAGTAAATAATAAATGTGTGATAAAGTGGAGGACAGTGATTAAGCCGAGTATTCAGTGAGAGGTAGATAAATTCGTTGAAAAGAGTGTGGGACGGAGAGCAAATGTGTGTGTGTGTGTGTGTGTGGGGGGGAGAAGATAGATAGATAGACAGACGGACAGACAGATTCTCGTGAGAAAGAGGTAAAGTAATTAGAAATAGCTTCAAAATTTTGCGAGTGTGCAAAATTTTCTTTGAATAGAAAGTTGAGGTTCTCGAAACGTTTTACTCTGAAAGTCTGCACCCCTTTGATCGTAGTGCGATGTGACAAATTTTTGTTTACCGCACGTCTTATATTGCATACAGTTATGCAATGTAATATACATATAACTGGAAAGCCTATGCAATGATGTGGATAGTTTAGGCAGTGATCTTTGGTACATGTTGCAAAGTTTGAAAGAAACTGTGACGTAAACTTTGATGTTTTGGGATCAACAATTTGTAATATTTTAATACGAATAGTTGCAAAATTAACAAATAAATCTTAACAAAAATGTTTTTCTTAAAACCTCAATGACCGCGAAGTGCGATTACTTTCGCTGTTGTAGTGAAGTTTTCGTATATTGTTGGTCACAAATATAATTTAGGTTAAAATCCGATTTTTGTAATGCAGTTTATATTGAAATTAAGAGCAAGTTGTCAGCAGACAGATGTACGTTCAAGTATATGTACCGTGATATTTTGAAACTATGGTTCACTAATTGCTTCCATTTTCTTACGAGTTCATTTTATAAAGAGCAGGTGATACGATGCGTCTTTGTCGAGTACATTGAAGTCGTGTAATTTTTATGTAACAGCGCACATAACAGTCATTGTTATTCCATTCTGATGAAGATTTCTGGCAAACTTCTTTTTTCGTATGTTTATCGTCCTAGGTACTTCAATCTTACCGCTGCTCACCTAAGTATCCGTTAGTGGAATACTATGAAATCTCCATATCACGAAACCCTTTAATTATTCCTTCTCTGTCTTCACAGTGATCGCAGAGCCAAATTAAGAGTAAACCGAGCCACGTTACACACACAAAAAAAAAAAACATTTCGAAATCTTTCCATGATGGTTTGAAATCAGTGCTTCTTTTGAGGTTACCAACATTTTCTTCTTTATAATATCTATTTTTGTCTATACTGTTTCTTACGTTTAATGTCTAAGAAGTGGAGAGAGGCCTTAATAGATGACTGGTACATATAAAGAACTCACTGCCGTTTCGATATCGACTAACATGTTCCAGCTGGCGAGTCTCGTGTGCTACTTCAGGTTGCATATATCCTGTTCACAGATTGTTCTTTGAATTGTTAAGTGTAGTCCGTAGATAAGTTTTTGTTTGAAACATTCGTTACTTTTGGAGATTTATTTTGTTCACTAATACTGTTGGTAGAAGTTATTTATACTAACAGTCGAGAAAATCTTCTGCTACGAATGCTCAGCTATGTTTCGAATTTGATACCACTATCAAATCACTGCTGAATCTTGATATAAAAAATCTTTTAAGATATTCGCACAAATCTGTTAGCTTTGATGTGGGAGCCGATCCCATGATTATATTTTTATGATTCAGTTCCGAGTTAGGCCATATACGAATTGCGTAAATAAATATACAATTAGCGAATACTGTTACAAAAACACGAAGAAAAGGGGAAAAGAATGAAGTATATGGAGAGAAGGATTGGTACAGGTTTTACAAGGAATGTGGGTTAGCATTAAGTGGCTTTGGGTACGACGTGGGAGTAGGTGGATACCTTGACCATATATGTAATTTGGCCATCGCGAATCGCGCGCGTTGTTTAGTATTCTGCAAAGTGCTCTCTCTCGCCCGCCTGCTTAGCTGGCTCGTGCCACTTTTAGCGTTATCTTCGCTACGTGCTGAATTATACGTAGTGTTGTTTCTAATTTAGTCATGCTAACCATTGCCATACGAATCGTTATGTTGTTGTTGTTGCTGTCGTACTCGAGGTCATCGGATCTCAAACCTCTGACGGTATCCGGACCTCTAAAAACTAGGATAAACTCAATACCACTGGTTAAGAGATTAAGTCAAGAGAAAAAAGTAAAGACAGTAAGAACGGAAATATTAGAAGAGCCTTGCTTTGTAGTTGATCGGGCTACTAACCTGATGGTCAGTAATGATTTACTTTAGAAACTGTAGAACGCGGCAGTATTGACAGTTTTCAAAACGCACTTTCATGCCATATAATTTGAACACTTTAGTAAAACAACTGTATAGGCCGACTGTTGAGCAGAGTGGTGGCAAACCGCGGTGACTATGTATACGGAAACCAAACTGCAGTCTACTTGTGGAACACAGCTGTTATTAATTGTGTATAAACATCCTGGTGCGGCCAACCACTGCTTGACCGATAACGTGCTACTGTGTTGTTTTTATACGGAACGGGGGTAACAAACTTGCGGCTGCAATGGCAAACGTCCGTGGATGCGATTTTTATTTAGACTTTTTTTAATGATTTGAAATTTTATTAACAGAATTATTACTGTTGCACACCACTTAGAAACATTATTCCGATTAGCGCTTTCAAGCTTCTCAGCTCATCGTCAATGCCGATCTGACGATGCGCTGAGAAGCTTGAAAGCGCTAATCGGAATAATTTATAACCACTAACACAACTTTCTTCATTAAACTTATGAAATTTTATTATTTACACGTTCACAGTTTTACTAGAAATTGGGCAGAACGACGTTGATCATTGTAAGAAACCATAGTTTGGCAGCATTGTTATTCACTTAATTGATTCATTATTATTTTATGTTATTATATTTTATTAAAAATATGTCAAAGCTAGTTTATGTGTAATGTAAAAATGTCTCGTTTTTCCTGGTTGAGACCCGCATTTTAATTTGCTGTGTTCCGCAATGTTTCCGCATCCATCTCTACCATCGTCTGGCCGATTCCTTCTTGATGACTTAGAACGGAATGATTTTTCATCTAGGTCGGCATTTGTACTAAACTGTGAGTTGGAAGTGTGTTCCCATTGGTTCGCTGTTGAACTCGTGTCTTGTTGAACGCGGTAGACTTGTTTTCTGGTGATGTCCAGCTATCGTCAAGTAACGGCTAAGGAGAAGACAGGTTATGTTTTGAAAGATATGACTGATGATGAAAGACGTTTTGATTGACCTTGTTCGACCAGTGAGAACAAATCACGTAGGCGTGAGACATTTAACAGTGTGAAATGGAATACCTACTATTTTGTTAAGCAATGCAAGGTACAGACAGAACCGTAATGCTGGAAGAATACTTTATGAACATAATCTAACAATAATAATAGTAACATAATAATAATAACAGTAATAATCATAATAATAGGTACTTTGCGTTATACAGCCACTCACTGGTATCAACGTCGCGTATTATCGATAGCGATATGTAGAAAGTTGTCTTCAAAATAATGGTAGTTAGAACCAGAGGGAGTGTGTTCGGTAGGTGGAATGAGAAACGAAAAAACAAACAATCTAGGTCATTAAACCATACAGTGCCATATAGATTTTGTGTTACGTAATGGATACGCTACTTAGTAGTAGTAGTAGTAGTATTGATGGTGGTAATACTACTAATAATAATAATAATAATATCAACAAACTATTCTCAGTGTACAGTACAGATTATGATGTTATGCAGCGTATCGACTGTCTATCTACAATCAAGGTAACAGTGGAATAGACGTGCTTCAGTATGCGTTTGTCCGTTTTCCATGAATGGAATGAACGCGCGACCGGTTTTTAATCGTTCACTCGCTATTCTACACTACGGCGTTGTCATCTCGCGTTTTCTTTACTATTTAATTACACACGCGAACTATGCATATCGTGTTTATAAATCTCATTCTTCTTCTCCTTTCGCCAACTAGTCTCTTGGCTGGATTGAAGCCACGACTCATCGTCATTATTTCCAGCTTAAATCGTCCGCTGCTGGTCGGTACTCTCGTACTCCGTTTACGATGGGCTTGTGTAAATAGCAATATTCATCTTTGTAGTTTAGATGTAGACTCCGTTTTGGGTTCATTTTCGCTTAGTTTGGCTTTCCTAAAATCTGTGAGGCTGATCTTTGTTTTGACCGACGAGGATTAAGTTGTAGAGGAGTTCCGAGGTTCACGTTGTATTTACAATTCGATCTCGAATTGACATAGTACTTATCTCAAGAAGCCAACAAGACCTTACAGAGGGTTTCTTGAGTCTAGAAGAGGCCGCAACGAATTTAGGTCTAAAAGTAAACACTGAAAAGACCAAATATACGTTAACAGGCAGCAAAATGCAAGAGAGAATAGCACCCCTGATAACTGGAGGACACAAATTTCAAAAGGTTAAAAAAAATTTAAGTACCTATGCTCACTAGTTACTGAGGCCAACAATATGGTCGGAAAAATAAAAGCAAGGATGTCTGCTGGAAACGGATGTTACTTCTCCCTACAAGGAATGTTTAAGTGTAAAAACATGAGCAGAGCAATCAAGATTCGTCTCTGTAAAAAAATTCTTAAGCCAGTGGTTATGTATGGGTCTGAAAGTTGGATTATGACAGTGACAGACGAAGAGTGGTTGGGCGGGTGGGAAAGAAAAGTCCTCAGGAGGATATTTGGAGCAGTGAACGTCCAAGACCGGTCGGTTATGTTGTCGCATGCGGTGATGTATGTCGTCGTTGCAGCCGATTTTCTTTGCTTATTTTCGGCCGGCATTTACTTTTCCTCTCACACGCATAGTTTACACGTTACACTAAATTGATGTGTTTTTTTTCATACTCAACGCCTTGGTAATCCCACGGACCGCTTTTGTGTTTCTCGCGGATCACCGGTTGCATAGGCCGGCTACGAACTAACCATCCCCGATGGTCGTCATGATGCACAGCAAGTCAAAAACGACAGTGCGTAGCTTTGACATCCATCCGCACGTCGTGTATTTTTTGAAGGATGTGCACGACGAAAAATGAGTCCAGCAAGACTATCAGCTCAAGCTGCACGACGTGCGGATGGATCGTGTGTAGTGTTGACGGATGTTAAGGAATCGTGCATTGTGCATGTTTGATCATGCGTACGCCTGTCTATCAAATCGTTATTTTCGAGCGTGTACAGTACATGTTTTTGGAGCACATTCGTTTAATAAATATTTACTGTTTAATTTTACGTTACATTCATTCTTTAGTTTATATTTAATAAGTAACGATTCAGATAAAATTTCAGTTTAATATTTAGTTTAGTTTATTCTTCGTTTACATAATACATTCAAATATCATTAGCAGTCATTATTTTAAATATTGTTATTATTAATTTGTTTTAATTACAGTTCATAATGGACCGTGAAATAACATCAAAATTTATCGAAAAATATAAATTAAATAGATGTCTGTTGGATGTATCCTCGGCAGATTACATTTACAAAACACAACGAGAAGTAAGAACGTCTGGCACGTTGGACGAGTTGCACGACAGTCCCTGGTGCGCACATCCATCGCCGACGTCGGGCATGCTGGACCGCGGTGATGGATAGTGCATAGCCGGTTATACGCGTATATTTGATCAAAACCTTAAAATAAGTAGTGCTGTTTCTTGCGAGATTCTCGGTGTAATAAAAACTGTCTTCCCTTCCATCTATCTAGGTTAGTTATTTGTAATTCGTTTCCTTGGGTTTTGTCTTGTTCTGATGAGCCACACACACACACACACACACACACACACACACACACACACACACACACACACACACACACACACACACACACACACACACACACACACACACACACACACACACACACACACACACACACACACACACACACACACACACACACACACACACACACACACACACACACACACACACACACACACACACACACACACACACACACACACACACACACACACACACACACACACACACACACACACACACACGACAATCCGCTCCCGGATGACCAGCAACACTGTACTGCATCTTGTACGTGCTATAACGAAAAGCCAGTTTTCCCCGATACATATACGTACCCACGTTGGGCACATTGTTGTACATTGTAGCCCTACATGTTCAGTTTCTTGTGAATGTGTCAGTCACGTAATGAGTGATGTCTATTTAGTAGCAGCTGTCGTGACTGCAGCAAACCTTGACATTCTTCAAACAAATGGAAGTGTGGAAATTCAAGCAGGCCACATATGTAAATAAAGAGTAAGTAATGTCCTATAATCTCCTCCATCGTGTTTATCCAAATTCTCCCAAACTATCGTCTTCCTACTCTTCACAGAATAAAGTCTGCGTAGATATTGACTGTACCACCTCTCAGTTTTTGTCTTAAGCGTACACGGTCGGTGTCAGTATTCTCAAAATGATTAAATACCGGGCTGCTAGGCCGTGGTCGGTTGGGGTAAATTCTCGACATCGGCAACGTTTCGTACCCCCCCCCCTCGGGGATCTTCTTCAGGCCGCAAAAGCGACAGAGTGTTACGAAAGCAGTTACGGCAGACCTTAGGCCGAACGATACCCGACACTTTTAACCGTTTCCCTGTTGCTTTTTCCCCGTCAATTTGGTTGCTTTAACCCGAAAGAATCATAGCGTTTTACACATCAGATCGTTGAAGAAAGGAGACAACGCCATATTTTATAAAACTTTGTGCGGTCCAAACACGGTAATTGAAATTCCACTAGTCCAAAACATCTAGTGTTTCGTAACGACTTTGCGAACGAAAATTGACTGCAGTTATAAAAATTGCAGCACGTAATTTCTGTATTGTAAATTTTATTCGCCATAAGGTAATCATTCCAAGGGCTGGTTGGCAGCGTCTGTTCATTTATTCCTATCTTGCGCCAAGTCCTTCGTCTCTGTAGCTCTTTCTATGGACGTCGTGCTGTACTTGTGTGGTGTACTCTAAAACGTGGCATACATCTTTAATTTCTGCCCTCAAATAGAGTCTTCGGTGGTATTTGTTGTTAGGCTGTCATGCCTTAATATAATTATGTCCTCTCGTTTTGTCTCTTCGAAATTAGCTCTGTCTCTAAAGTTTCCTGCCTCTTGTGGCCTTCCTCATTCGATACCTTTTTCCCATGTGATTTTCATCATTATTCGATAGCGCTATACTTCAAACGCAACCAATATTAAATTCTAATATTAATTTAAATACAGTGTATCCCGGTTAATAGGGCCAGCTGCTTTATTGGGCCAATATTCAAATTACAAAAACAAAACAGGGTTTGCTAATAGAAAGTTTCTTCGCTTAATAGGTCTGGACCGCCGGCTATTCGGTCCAGTATTGTAATGGCTCAGATTTGTTCTTCATAAGTAGAAGTAATTAAGCCATTTTTTGTTAGTCGTAATTTTCACGAGTAGTCTAATGAGGGCGACAAACCACAACAATACAGTATATTGTTAACAACAACCCGACGACATGTGTTCGGCTTCGGACTCTCTATGTCTGTCCTTGGCGACATACCGTAATCCAACTACAGGCGCCACTAGGGCCTCCAGGATTCTTAAAATGGGCCTACTCATACAATTTCATTATGCTGTAATTATAGTATTATTATATATTTATTGCTGTATTTCCTTAGACGCACTTCGTTAATAACGAATCTTATAGTTGCGGTGTTTACTGTAGTTGAAAGTTATGTTTGATTTTCCACTGTTAACGAAATTTCGGTTTGTAAAGCTTATTTGCTTACTTTTCAGAAATTTCGGATAATAGGACCAGCCGCTTAAGTGGGCCAACATGATATAGTCCCGACAAAGCGGAGTCCACTGTATTATATATTATTAACTTCTAATGTTAATTTAAAAAAAGTACAAAATGGCCATTGTGAACCCTTTACGCTGTTGACGTGCGCAATGCGCCAGTAAATTTAAATCCAAGCGAATATAATCATAGCGTTTCCTCCCAAATTGGAGCAGTAGGCTAATGTTATCTGCGGTGACTCATTTCTGCATTACCTATCACAGTGTGTCCGACGTGATTACGTTTACATCCTGCAGACACAGAGCTCATTGTGTCTTCCTTCACATTTATGTCAACAGTATTGTGTCATAGTGTTTAACGCGTCAGTCTTTCATTGAATCTGGTGCGGTTATAAATGTTTTTAGTCTCGTATAGTTTTGTCTGTTGAATCTAAAGTTTATCGAATCTTCGTCGAAGTTTAATTCACGCTTGACTTTACGATTTTGGTAAATATTTTACGGTGAAGTGTGATATGGAACGTAATAAAAGTTTCGGCGATGAAAATCCTTCACTTGGTGAGTGTTTTGTTTCAATTGTATATTGGTCCGTTGTAATGTAAAATACATTTGCATACTTATTATTACAGAATAATCTATAGTAGTAATTTCCAACTGGCGGCCCGAGGGCCGCATGCTGCGTTCCGCGAAACCTTTTTTTCTGCGGCCCGCGATCTTCTCTTGGAAAACCAATTTACTAATTACATTATTGACTGCATTTATACTTTTATTTCAACTGAGAATAATCTTGCAGGAGAAACCTATAAAAAAAAATGCTTCACTGATTCAGTAATGAACGTACAATAGATTTCACTTTCTTTATTTAATGGAATGTGTATTTGCTCCAGTCTTGTATTTCCATCGGATTACAAGGCCCAGTGTACTTCCTTCCATCCCTCGGCTAGACAAAGCAGACACGCTGTCAGATGTTTCGTCTTTGATTCGTAATCAGTCGCATCTGTTATTCAAAGTTATGTTTGTTTTCAAACAACTGCTCGACACACAGAAAGACCTGTTTTTAGTGGCAGCATCAGATTGGCCACTGTTTTCACATTGAATATTTTATGTAAATATATAATATATAATATTTAATATCTTTCTTATATATGAGTAGCCCAGTTTCAAGACCAGCCACTTCCATTTCATAAATTTTTTCAGGATAGCAAAAAACTGGTTGCAGTAACACTTTCATAGCGAAAATTTTTATTTACTCATTATATGTTTGTTTAGTCACTTCAAATCAAATAGTAGAAATTTTATTCTGATAACTATTCACATGTAGCAGAAAATTCACATTTTTATTTGGACGTGGCTGATTTTGAAACAAAAAATATTGACTTCTGACATAAATTAATTACATTAATTAAAAAAAATTAATAAGAAAACTGGGTATCTCTTTGAACGACTGTGTGGATAGAAATACTTACAGAAACAAAATTCGAAATCTTGAGGTTCTCTGCGGTGAGAAGAAGACGAGAAAGGGTGGACAGTAGAAAGGAAGGCAGCGCATAGTGTGCGAATGAGGGCCTTCTGCCAAGAGAAGAAAAGGAAATTATATTCGCGTGGTCCGCGGCTGGCCTGTTCGTGTAAAAAAGAAATCAGAAAGAAAAAATAATTATTCTTTGATATGTTTAGTACTGAAATATATTAACAAAAAAATTAACAGTAAATTAATCTTATAATCCAATACTGTAGTTATTCTCGACCTAAAGTCACATAAACATAATTGGTAAAGTTTCAACTTAATGCTAAATATTTTGATATAGCCTAATAAAATGTAACACATTTTACAATAAATGAAAAAGTAAAATTAATCATTCTTTTACATGATTGTATTGACATAAAAAACTTTACATAAACTAAATCTTAGTGTGTTTAAAAAAATGAATCAATGTATTTACATTTCAGATTAATCAAAATCAAAATTAATTAGTGTGTTTTTGTTGACCTCAAATTAATCATCAGCTGATAAAATTTCAATGGAGTCTCGTTGTTTATTGTTACCCATAATATTTGTGCCCAAAAGAAATGAATTTTTAATACAATATTAAAGAATCTTAAGTCCATCTACCAGTCACCAACGTTAAGCAGAGCTCGTAGTGGACACGGCTGTCGCCGTGGATGTGCCTGATTTTGAAACACATTTAAGATATTTGCAATCAGTTTTCGTGGGATTTAGCTCGGTTAGAAACACGAATCTTGTTTTACTGTATGTATTGAGCGAACGACTTGTAAAATATAGTACTGAAGAATCGAATTCGAAAATTTTTTGATGTAGCTGGTTTTGAAACTAGGTTACTCATATCTTCATTATTATATTGACGTAAGATTGTATCAATAAAGGTATGAAGTAAGAGACGTCAAATGTGTAAATGACCTCTTTTTACTTTTACAGGTAAACGGTGATTTTTTTAAAATTTTACGTTATTTGCCAAAAATTGCTCCCTTATGATGAGGTCCGCCGGTAGGTTCTCGAGTTTAATTGTGGTCCTCACGCGCTTTTATGTTGAAATACCACTGCTGCATAGGCTAATACAATATGGTACAGTATACTGCTCCTTCATTTTATGGATTCCTCGTGCACAGTAGCATAGAGGCTATATATACGATAACGGAATTCTATTTTCTTTATAAATTATTTATTTCATAATAAATACAGTGGCATGTTAATTTCACTCAAGGCATTTCTAAAGTATAGCGTTGATATTTACGTTGCAGTAAACCAAAATATTCTGCTAACATGGAAGTATTATTCAACCCTATTTCGCATCATCGGGATTAGATTGTATTTTGGTTCCATTCTGCAATTCATTTTTAGATTCCCAGATCATCTTGTTATTTGAATTAGCAGTCTCTGTAATTCCAACTTTTATTGTTGTATTGGAGTGTTAGTGGTCTCAAATATTTCTAATAGTAATTTTATACAAACCACTATGTTGTCTTTGGTATTGACGAGCGCTTTCGGCAGTCAAGGCATCTTCAGGTCATTTACCAACCTGAAACCAGGTTTTCAGGTCATTTACAAACCAGGTTGGTAAATGACCTGAAGATAGCTTGACTGCCGAAAGCGCTCGTCAATACCAAAGACAACATAGTGGTTTGTATAAAATTACTAGTAGAAAAATTCCAACTTTGTCGTGTACTTACTTGCTAAACTGCTACTTGTCATGTTCCGGACGGGGCCTTTCAGTGTTTCCACCATTTTCAAGTCATAAACCGCGACAAAATGGACTTGAAAATGGTGGAAACACTGAAAGATCTCATCCGGAACATGACAAGTAGCATTTTAGCAAGTAAACACGACAAAGTTGAAATTAGATTCCTGGATTTTGTTGTCCATGACGTGGCTGATGATTAACTAATTATAAATATATCACTACTGACTAGGATCACTAATTTTTTATTGGTAAAAAATGTTAAACTTTTACCTTATAGCCTGAACCAGTTTTCGCATATTATACGAACTTGATCAGAGGCTGCCACCAGGAGCGCTGTCCGTCTTGATTTTGCTGACGGCGCCGTCGTTCGAAAGATCGATTTTGTGTGTGTGTGTGTGTGCGCGCGCGCACGCGCGCGTGTGTGTGACAGAGAGAGAGAGTGTCAATAGATACCGAAATCAAACTTTGGAAATTGATGTAACTTATAGAATCAGGAAGTAAACTAGAAATTCCTGGGTTTTGTTGTTCACGACGTGTCCGTTGTTATTAGTTAACTGCATAGAATGTTACCGACTCTAATCACAAATTATTATTGATAAAAATGCTAAATTTTTACTTTATGGCCTACACTAGCTTTCGCTTCATTAGAGGTTCGTCAGAGGCTGCCGCTAGGAGCGCTGTCTGTCCTGCTTTTGGTGACGGCGCCGTCGTTCGAAAGATCGATGTTGTGTGTGTGATGTTCAAATAGTATGTGTGATTTAAATTGTGTCTGTTCGTTTAGGATGTTCTTTCTATGTGTTTTTTGTGTTTGTATATTTCTAGTTGTTCAAGAGTGTCTACTTTACGGCCGTTTGTGAGTACGCGTTTTAGAATTTTTTATACGGTCTTTTCATTTTTAGAATTCTGGAATATGACACTTTTGAATATACGGTAATGAGACAGACATTTAAAGCAAACAGTAAATGAATGGTTGTTGACAGGCAGGCGTCGTTGCGCGAACATACCATTAATCATTGGCGGTGACATCTGTGACAAGATTTTAGTGTATATCTGACGTTAGTTGGTGTCGGTTTTTCGTGTTAAGTGCAGAGAGAGGTGGCCTGGCTCACGATTCACCTTTGCGGCATCGAAAGGAGATGGCGATTGTACAGTCTAAAGAAATGAATGTGTGTCAGGTTAGTTGTGTGATTCGGCTGAGGCCAGTTTTAGTATGTTAGTTAATACGCCTATCGTATTTTAAACAGATTTATAAAGCTAACAGTTGTTTCTGCTTCTTTCTCATTAGTTCTTATACGCGTATTAAGAAATAGGCTATAGTTTCCGTACTAAAATGGCGACTGTTTATTTAACAGCTGATTCAAATAGCGATAATGTTAATCAGTGCAAGGTAAAAGAAATATCGGTATGGAGAACTATACAGGACTTCCATGTTCTAAGCTTTATATTTAAAATCATTATCGAAATCAAATATTTCCATAGAAACTACTTCTTTCGTCAGCCTCAACTGTGGTCACTAACGTATACCACCTCACATTAGCGCACTCGATTTTCACTGATAATGGCAGTCGATGGCACTGCCGAAACGTCTGGTTTTGCAGAAAACATTGGACCACGGCCAAACAGCCCGGGAAGGAATTTTAACAGCAAACTACTTCTTTGTTGCCGATAACGTAGTACACATAAGAAATTATCCCCTCCCCCTGCAACTATCATTTTCATTTATAGAAAATTACCCCCTTCCCCTTCAACTACCCTTTTCATTTATAGATAATTTCATCTACCTTTCTACAGTGGATTATTAAGACCTTCTTTTCAGGATAGTCTATTTATCAAAATTAAGTACTTTACTCTTGTTAAAACATTTATTTATTATTTATTTTTATTTACTTATTTTTATTACAACTGAGTACTACCCATCTAGTAATTTACATTTCATAATTAAAGACACTAATCAAAAGATATAACCCATTGGCTATAATCTCCCCATTTAACTAATATCCATCAGATCAAGTGGTTTAGTTCGTCTCAGCCTTCTAGCTGCATTAGTTGTATCCAGCAGTCGCCATATCCCAAGGTGTACATGCTGCAAGACGCGTTGCCCGTGCTTGACTGCCTGCTTTTTTATTTCCTCAATGACAAGTTAAATTTTTAAATCCCTGTGTAAGTTGTCGTTTCTTACATACCATGGTGCATCAACAATGGACCGAAGCACCTTGTTTTGAAATATTTAAATTATATTTATGTTTGATTTCTTTGCACAGCCCCAGAGCTGTATCCCATAGGTCCAGATAGGCTTTAGCACTTGCTTATACAACAGCAATTTATTTTGGATTGACAGCTGGGATTGTCTTCCCAAGAGCCAGTACATTTTCCTGAACTTTAGATTCAACTCCTGCTTTTTGTTTTTGACGTGCTCATTCCATTTAAGTTTTGCGTCTAATGTCATTCCTAAATATTTAGCTGTATTAGCATAAGGAATTGGTAATGAATTAATTATAACTGGTATCCGATGACCAATCTTTAGATTTGTAAAATTTACATTGACTGACTTTTTATCTCATTTTATCTAATGCGCCATTTTTTGGTCTATTTGCTCACAGCATCAGAGGCTCTGAAGTTTGAAGTCTGAAGCTTTGAAGTTTTACTACAGCTTCTTCAATTTTATTTCCAGTCGCTAGAATTGCAGTATCATCTGCAAAGGTGGTAATGGTTGCATCGTGTA
Organism: Magicicada septendecula; assembly: GCA_034769895.1. Taxonomy (NCBI): domain Eukaryota; kingdom Metazoa; phylum Arthropoda; class Insecta; order Hemiptera; family Cicadidae; genus Magicicada; species Magicicada septendecula. The sequence goes on from CM068367.1 coordinate 67,947,981, forward strand.
TAGTAGGAAGGTCCCTTGTGTATAACAAATACAAGACCGGTCCCAAAACACTACCCTGCGGAACTCTAGCTGTTATTTTCTTCAGTTCAGAATATTCTCCTTCATATTTCACTCGAAAATGTCTGTCAGTTATGTATGATTTGAGTATTTTGTAATATTGTTTCGGTAGGTCTCTTTGTAATTTCCACTCCAGACCTTCATGCCATACCTTATCTAATGCTTGTGCTACATCCAAAAAGATACTTGCGCATATTTTTGTATTCTCAAGTCCATTTTCTATTATACTCGTAATCCTGTGCACTTGGTCTATCGTTGAGTGCCTTTGTTGAAACCCGAATTGATGATCAGGGATAAGATTTCTATCTTCAATAATAAGCTTAAGTCTTTTTAGTAGCAGTTTCTCAAACAATTTTGAAATTACTGAAAGCAAAGCAATTGGTCTATATGACTTCCTATCATTTGGTGGCTTATCTGGTTTTAATATCATAATAACATCAGCTACCTTCCACTGTAAAACAGGTTCAACATACTTCAACCTTGTTAAAACATAAAACGTTGCAGGTAAACTACCCCTTTCCCTTAACCGATCTTCACCAAAATCAATACGCCTTGAGTCCTCTACAAGTCAGGCACATATGGAACAAATTATTTGATTCTGTTTGAATTTGCGGCAGTTATCGTTCACCATAGAAAAAATTCTACACACAGACACTTTTCGGAAAATGACTTTTCATCTTTTGAGGATAGTACAATCAGTATCACCCCTAATCTCGAACACGATTTTTTTCGCCATCACCATACTTCCATTTCCTTATAGAACATGGAAGTAGAAAACAAGTACTTTTCCAATAACCGTACCTACACTAAATTTTCGATGTTTTTAGTAGGCGATAGTATCGATACAACACTCAGTGAAGATAAAGTGTACCAATTATAAATAATGATTTAATCACTGAACGAAATGCTAAAATAGGTAATGAAGTCCCAGGTAAGGATGTTTCGGGTTTTTAGTTTATTGGTTGAAGTAAACAAACTAATGGTTAACAAAATTTAACGTTTTTTTCAGTAAATACAATGATTGTAGGTGACTGACACTTGGTGACAATTTCAGCACGTATTAAAAAAGAAAAAGCAGCAAACTGAACTAAACATTGTCGTGACATTCAAGCGTTTTCTTCTTGTCCATTCATAAACATGTTGAACCTATACTTAAAACGTTGTTCATAATTGATCCATTTTATTCTTATCTATAATCTGCGACATAATTTCTACTACAAAAATCTGTAAAAGCATTTCGCAGTGTTAAATTATTATTGTTTGTCATTTAAAATCAGAAATATTAAAACGAACTTATGTTTCTAAATTGTACTTTTTAAAAACAAAGTTTTCAAATGGCGTACTGTCATGCCAAGCCATCATGAAATAATGTACTTGTAAGTGTGATTGTCCTGAATCCCATCTTTCTATGAACGATACTTACTGTTTAACCCTAAACGTTATAATCGTTTTCGTTATAAGTTGTTCGTCGTATGGGGGTCTGGGTCCCTCGTACCTTTCCTCCTGGCTACGTCCCTGATCAGGGTTGTGAATTTTGTTTAAAACAATTGTTGGACGACTTGTTCCACTCAGTAAAGAAGAAAAAAGTTCAGCGATTATATTCACGTCCCTATTTAGTGTTAGTTTTTATGCAAAAAAAAGTAAATTTTGAGTATGTTGAGAATAAATTGGAAACTGAAGCAAGTTGTAGCCACTACAAGACATTGTTACTGATCTTCTAATATAGTCAGATATTTTAATCAGGGAAACGCCTACGAGTGCTGTTCATGAATAAGATTTATCTGAGAAGAAAGAACTTAAAAATTAGTGACGTTTCTTGATATGCCGAACAAATCTTGTATATTATTGCCAGGAATGTGGTGTAGAAAATCCATTATGTTAATTTTTTGTCGACCGTGCTGAGAACCAGTTCGACTGGAGCGTAAAGCGAGAAAACGGAGACTCGATCGTCAAACGTATCGTGGTTCGTTATCAAAGCGTAAGAAACACGCTTCTTAAGCCTTGTCGCTGAATTAGTTCGGCCCTGTAAGAGACGACTGGTTGCGTTGTACCACACAGCAACTGTGGTAATCTGTGGTGGATCTTGCTTACAATATGGTTTACCGGCGACCAGGGGCGAAATAATGAAGTAGTATGAATAGGTCTGTTTTTAAGAATAGGCCTACTGGAGTGCCTAGTGGTGCCTGTATTTGATTTATGGTATGTCGCCAATGACAGACACCGAAAGTCCGAAACCGAACACATGTCGTCGGACTGTTGTTAACAATGTACTGTATTGTTATGGTTTGTCGCCCTCGCCATAAAAATGACTTATTTATGGCTTCTATTTAAGAAGAGAAAAATTGAGTAACATTACTGGACTGAATAACAGGCAGTCCGGAATTGTTAAGCGAAGCAATTTTCCTTGTGTAACCGTGTTTTGCTTTTTGTATTTTGAATATTGGTGCAATAAAGCGGCTGGCCCTAATAACCGCTTGCACCGAAATACACTGTATATTTAAGTTATGAACATTATTAAAAAAAAAAAAAAACTCAAGAGTTCCACCCAGCACAATGTGGGTAGCGAAGTTGCACCGTAGCGTTGTTGTCTTGAGAATGTAGGCTACAGTTGTTTATTTCAAGTACAATGATTATTGACGTTCAGTCAAGCAAACTGTCCGTCATTTGTACAAACAATTTACCCGTCTTCCCGCCCGCCTCTACGGTCTGTACAATTTTGAACTGTTTACAAATTCTGAACTGAATGGCGTCAGCTTCCGTCGCGTGGGAATGTTAATGCTGATGGTGACGTGAGAAACGCCAACGCGATTTCACATAACAGAAACATTAACATAACATTCCTATTTCGTCGCAGCATAAATTCGCAAGGCCAGAGTTTCGCAAAAAGCTTCCGAATTCCGAATTAGTATCACGTAGATTTCAATGATGGCGGGAGGGGGGAACAAACGTAAGGCCGTGGGCCACTGTTGTTACTCCAGCCAGACGTTTCTGTTATAACTGCGGAATCCTTCTTCAGAGTGGCTGCGGCGGCCTTGCCTGTAAGGTTTGTGCGGGTGCAGACACAAAGCGCGCAGAAGTCGAGTTCTGATAACCAGTGTCGAGATCCTGCCTCGTGGTCCTGTGCAAACAGGACGATCTGCTACGAGCAAACGGCTTTGTTGTACTAAATTACTTCAATCATCATCATCATCGTCATCATCATCATCATCATCATCTTCTTAACGGGTTTAGGCTTTAGCGACCTGCTCCTATTCCACAGCCCACCTTTCCTTAAATATACCAACTTTTCTTCTGCCTCTAGGGTTGTAATCTTTCCCCATCTACGGTATTCTACTTTCTTCCATTCTATCTATGTGTTGAATTCATTTTCTTCTGTATTCTTTAATCCTTTCATTAACTGCAAAAATATCTATATCACTTCTTGTCTCTTTATTTCTTATATGATATCGTCTGTTACACCTTTTAGCCGCTCTCAGAAATTTCATTTCTGCTGTTTGTTAAATTACTTCAACAGTGTGTGTGTGTGTGTGTGTGTGTGTGTGTGTGTGTGTGTGTGTGTGTGTGTGTGTGTGCCGAGATCGTTTCCATATATCACCTAGACGTATACGGTACACGAGTCCAGCTATGTGTCGAGATTGTCTTGGGCCCTTGACTGCCGTTTGAACGTAAAATTTATGTGGACGTTGCAGATTGTCGTACAAGGATCGAGCACCGATTTCACCTCTCAACAAACGAGAAAAAGTCGACGAGGAATTTTGTCGATAACCGAAGCACCCCTGTCGGGAACAGCATCCTCCTTGTATCCCCATTTGCACGACGTCTCCAGACAACGCAGCGTAGGTTAGGGTCGGTAGCAAATACCAACGCCGCAACCATAAGTTTACATGGTTTTTCGAGTCACAGCCGGACTGCCAAGAATCGGAAACAATTAGGTCAGAGACTGGGCGGGCGCAGGCTTGGTAACCGTCTAGGCGTGGGTACATCAGGTGAACCTACAATCAAGGTGGTGGAAAGCGTGATAATCAACTTCCGTAGACCGAGACACAAGAATGTACGTTCAACTTATTCACAGCCTCCCTCGTGGTTCTTCGAAAATAACACGGAAAATTCTTAGTGGCGGCAAAAAAGACTATCTGCACTTCAGGATCTTTGGGTACGTAGTAGCCATAGATGCGGAACAGGCGAGAATCTAGAACTCTTCGTTGAGGATCACCCACACCTCTGATATACCATCGAGTTTGTCACCAACGGGCTTATCGCCCTTCTCGGTGTTAAAAATAGTCCCTTCTTTAAGGATTTAACGAAGATACGGGATGAAGTCGAGGACTAATATTTTGACGGCTTGAGCGGTCGTCATCACCAGAATATGGACAGACAGAAACATGATATGGTTGACGTAAATTGAGACATGCATACCATCTTCCTACTTCACCCTTACTCTGACGGTGGCCACCGCTCGAACCGTCGAAACGTTAGTAGGTAACTAAGAGGCTGTGATTTTAACAGCGTCAAAACCCCGGCCAGAGCCACGACAGAAAATTTTAGTAAATTGCACTGTTGACTTGTTCCTTAAAAGCCTTCGTTTTCTTCATCTTTAAAAACACAGAACATTAACAGAAAAGATCAACGGAATAAAATACGTAATTAGATGTGTCTCAGCTTGTGATGATGAAGCAGAAAGGTCCACCAACTTAAAAATTAATGGAAGCTTTTTAGGATTTGTAGAAGTGACCGATCAAAACTGCTCTAGGCTTAACAAGAGATTTTACGCAGTCTTTACGTATTCTGTTTACGTTATATAATTTTAGTAGTTGACACAGCAATAATAAAGGGTTAGTACTGAAGAGGAAACAATAGCATGAATTAAGTAAGAGTAGAAAGAGGCCCTCAAAGGATTCCTGGAGGGGGGGAGAAGAGTTACGTCACTGCATTACAGAGTGAATTTCTTAATTCTTTATGAATTTTCTCTACGCTTCCTTAATATTCCGATCCATAGACCACAGCTGGCTCTTGTTTTGAAGTGATTATAAGAAAGCAAGTGAGTTAAAGAAACATAAATACAAAAGTAATAACGGACATACACAGTGAGGTGAGCGAGTTCTGTTAGTGTAGTGTACATTATCATGTAGTAAGCGGTAATACTCTTGACCTTTCTGACCTTATTAAATGTGCGTATCTATAATAGGAGCGCGTCGCCACTTACATAAAACTTGCCCTGCTTTGTGGTCAGCGATTGGCACTAACGATGCCCAAGTATTGTTACCGTGGCAAGTCGTTACCATGTACGAGGCATTTGCTTAAGTGCCGGTCAGTTTGAAACTGCAACAAATCGTGTTTTTTCCACGATTTCTAGCCATCAACACTGCGATAACAGTCACGACATCGTGGACAGAATTAGCAAGTGTAACCATATGTGCGACACAGTTAACCGCGGTACACTAAAAGGCTCAAGAAAGGAGACACTTGATAGTTTAAAAGTTACGGCCATGGATGTATTTGTTTACGGGTCCAAGACGTGAACTTTGAAAACGCGGCAGGCTAAGTAAATTGAAGCTGTTCAGATGTTTTCAGAGTATTTTAGATATTCATCATCATCGTCATCATCTTCACATCACGGCGTAGGGAAGGTGTTGCCTGACCCGTTTTCCAAAACCCTCCAGCCAAATCTCTTCGTTAGTCTATTTTTTCGTGATGTTTGAGACTTGTCCAGAAGGACAAGTAGAGTAGTGCGTGTGTCTGTATGTGTGTAGATGTAGCTTGTACCCATATAGGTAAAGAAAGTGGCTGATTGAAGTGCCATTAAGTTTAGTTTATATATGAGGGCGGCCAAGACAGGGACGAGTAACGCAGGTCGTCAAAACTGGAAGGATACGACAGAGAGGAGTAAAGGTAGGCGGGGTCACAAAATAGAGGGCTGAGAAGTAAAGGAAAATTTAAGTTGTCGTGATCAGGAAGGATGGCAGGTTGAGTAGGTTGAAGTTGGGAGGGTTCTATTTATATGACAGTGGCGGCGAGGAGTTCTGGGAGGAGGTTCATCGGCTATGGTAAGGAGGCGGTTTATGAGGAAGGGAGCTCTGCGGGTGTTGCGGGTAGTTCTGTTGATTAAGAAGTACTATGGACTGTAGGGAAGTGCGTTGTTTTGCAGTTTGGGAGTACAGGAAGGAGTCAAGGTTAGGGAAGAGTTTGTTGAGTTTACACAGAGCGGTACTAGAGGTTTTGGTGAGGGGAGGTCTGCGGTAGATAAATCGAAGAGCTCGCCGTTCGGTGATTGGGAAGGGTTTGAGTCGGGCGGGTCTGCAGTCAGAAGTATGGGATGGGCGTATTTATATTTCCAGACCTGATTGGCCAATCTTGAACCTGATTTTCTTTGTAAGTGTTCTTTGCACCGTTGTTTACAATCTTTTAATCTTTCATTGAAATTTAAATTGTAGTTCTTCTCTTATGGAAACCTTGCGATCAAATGAATGTAGCAGTATGGGAGTGGTGTTACCGGAGTTGTAAGAATCTGCGATGCCATACACTTTCTGAGACCTTTTTCCACATTCAGGAAACAACCTACGGTCCTCTCCCCCCGGAAGCTGGCTTTCGGTATATCTTTCAGATTTCTCATCAGCTGGTGAGTGGCGGCTTAGCGTAAGCAAAGCCGAGTTCTTCGGGATTTGAATTCTCATAATTTTGAATATGTCCTTTACGTTTTGATTGGCCGCATCTTTTAATCTTTCATTCAAGTTAAAAACGTGTAATTCTCGTCTCACGGTCTCATTCTTTATACTATAAGTTTATAAGACCGTTTAACTTCTATTAAGAACGCCAGTTCCGAGGCCTGTATTTTACTTTCTCGTTTTATGGTTGTCGTCCATAATTCACACCCGTAGGACAGCACAGTGACCGCCAAATAACTTTGTGAAACTTTAATTTTGTATCTCGACATAATTTGTTTCCCAAAATACGATCGATTGCAAGTCCTTAAGCTTTCACGGACGGCGTCAGCATTGTTGGGCTGTTAGGCCGTAGTCCACAGTTGACAGACGTTTCGGCCCCACCATCGGAAACCATCATCAGTGTCTAGATTGGCACGGTGTTCGCCAGTTCACCTCAGAGACGAGGTAGAGGCAGTGTGTTTTGTTTGAAAAGGCCCACTTTTATAAACTTTTGTACCAGCGCGACCTAAGCTTGGGAAGCAGCATCAACCAATCAGTATCAGGTGCTATCCGATTGGTTTGGGAGCACTGCATGCCAGATCCCTTTAATAGGAGTCTTTCTCCCCTTCGATTCATCGCGACGGAACCGTGTTTGAAGATTTGTCGAACCGTGTCCGATGGTGGGGCCGAAACGTCTGTCAATAGCAATTACTGTGAACTACGGCCTAACAGCCCGGCTCGTAATAATAATCTCAACATGCGATTGATTGTCCCACAGATCGTCTGGAACTTACCTAACTTAACATATCTTAGATATTATCGACCGATATCACAGAAATTGCGTAAATGTTCTAAACAGGCCGGGTGACAGGAGTCTCTCTGAAGGCATTTTCTTAAATACTGTCCAAAAAGAGAATGGTGTCTGGGCTGCACCGAAAAGCGACAGTTTGGCCAGTTTTAAAGCATGACAAGTTCGAAACTTTGTGCCCTCGCGCGTGTGTGAAATCATTATGAAAATGGGTTACTTTTTCCAGCATATTTCGAAATGTGTATTGCTTGTCCATTTCACAGAAACACTGTACTGCAAAATCGAAATTTGAATGTTTCAAAGACTAGGTGACCCATTGAGAGCCTGATGAGTAGAACGTTGTTCTGTATAGCGGACGTCAGGCGATGTACATTTCAAATAATGATAAAACACACACAGGTGGTGCTGTAAACGTTGTGGTGTATAGAATATTGTGCGTTTGAATGTAATTAACGTTTAGGTATCTAGTGGTGAGGGGGGTGAGGAGTGAATGAAGCCAACGACCGCGGGGATGCGAAGCGTTACCACATTCCTTTATTCCATATTTGGCTGTCCCGTGGCTGCTGCAATGGTAAATACCAGTGCCGAGTGGACTTCTTCAAATCCGAATGTGCGCCGTGGTATACACTATTTAAAAACAGTTGGTCACTACTTTATGTTGGCGAATTCGTTCGCTACGCTGGGAAGAAATTGTGAAAATCATCACACGAGAAACAAGCATATTGCAGTTAATAATGTTTGCGTTCGTCGTGCGCGCGCACGCTCACGTGTATTTGGTAAAATCCTTCTGTAAGTGTATTGTGTATTGTAGTAGTTTTGCTTCTTGTGAGAATAGGCTACTATCAAACGCACGTACTCACACGTTGAGCACGTACATTACGTTTTATTAAATTGTAACTCTTAAAGTCCACTGTCTCTCGCAATTATACGAGAGTTATAACAAAAATGATTATTTTGCAATTATGAAACTGTTAAGTAACTCACGTCTTGCAGACGTACATTTCCATCGTCAAAGACTGAATAAAATGAATTCTTCTGTGGTGTCGAGTCTTTGACGATGCATAAGAGTGTGAAACGTGCCACAGTCGTCCTTACGTTATATTTATAACGTTAGTAGTTGCCACAGCTATAAGGAATGGGGAATGGTTAGTACTGAAGAGGAAACAATAGCATGAATTAAGTAAGAGTAGGGGGTACGTCAAAGGATTCCTGTTTTGTTATCCCAAAAGAAGCATATTAACATTTCTATCCCAAAAGAAGCTATAACATATCAGTACTGGCCAGCGTGAGTACTGATCTCCAACATCAATCTTCTCTAACGTCTACTATCAGTTACCATCTCAGCGTAATCCTTCACATCCATTCTTCTGAGATCTTCCAGCGTATCGGCCAACCATCTTAGGCTTTCACAGAGAAGTCTTGCGATATGCTGGACGTCTGTAGACGACCAAGTGCTGCGAAGGATATCGAACCGATAAACGGCATCGTCTACGGTAGCGAGAGACGTACGTACAAATGCCCAGACAAGACAAGAGTCCCAGAAATGCTGCATAAAGGTCAAGCACGGCAAAACCACGGGGGAACACTGCGTAAAAAGTGACTCACAAGGACATTAGGTAGTAGAGGTTGGGAGAAAGAGACACTGAACTGACATGCCTGGAAGAGGTAAATTGAGGAGTTCAGGGCTTCGTATGGACCGTAGTGATATTGGAGTATATGAATTAATTTATAAGTACAATATACTTAGTAGATTGTACATTTTGCCGCAGGTAAACGAGATGAAGTACTTAAGCCTGCACATCGTCCGACGTCTCACGTGGCAAAAACAACATTTTTATACAGCGGAGACAGCTTCTTCTTCCGGCACTACGGTCCGTGGCCTGCTCAATGATTCTCCTCCATTCTTCTCTGTCCAAAGCCTTACTCCTCCAACCTGTCACTCGCATCTCCCTCAAATCCCCTTCCACGTCTTCATACCATCTCTTCCTCGGACGTCTTCTCTTCCTTACTCCCTCCGGCAAAGCGGAGACAGCTTAGTGTACAGAAACTGTAGTGGTTGGTTGGCAGGAATTCCCAGGCGACTTTGGAAAACAAACTGTTAATTCATAAAGATATCGTAAAATTTGTGTGAACTTATGGTATTCATCTGTGTGTAACAACAAGTAACTCCAACCTTGGAATACTGCAGCGCTTCCAGAACAAAGTACTCAGACCCATCACGAACGGCCCATGGTATGTGTAATCCATCAACCGTGTAATCCGTAAATGCCTTCAGTCGTAGAAGAGATAAAACGAAGAAGCGTCAGGCCCAACGTTCTCGCCAAACAGCTTCAGTCTAGCGGTAGTGACATGCGTAGACTGCAACGTTTCAAACCCAGCGACTTAGCTGACAGATTTTGTTAGGTTGTAGTGAGCGTTTCAAAACAATATGTAATTTACAAAGTATACTTCCTGCCAGTCGCATCCATCAGGCACGTGGCAGGGTATACTCTCCATAATCATAGAAGAAACACAGATATACGGCAGGAACTGAATATTATAAGTATACTCGACAGGATTGCCCAGTATAGGCTTAATTGGTGCGAACATCTTTGGCGAATGGATGACTACCGCAGCCCCGAAGAACTATGGAACTATAAGCCGAGGGGAGGGAGAGGTGTGGGACGTTCGAGGAAGCGCTAGAGTGACCAGCTGTAGACTTTGCCTGTTTGAGACCGGAACAAACCATCCTTGGTTTAATCCTTGCAGATGGGTGATGATCTTGATGATTATTATTATTATTTGGTGTTCTGCTCTAAGGCAGGTCTTCAAATGGTAAAAGCTCTACAAGCTGTCCTATCTCATGCCAGTCTTTTCATTTCTTCATAACACCCTCTGATTTTAATGCTATCTATTAACTTCATTCTTCTGCGCCCTCTTCTTTTTTCTCCCTCTATGACACCCTCCATGGCAGTTATAAGCAAGCAGTCTCTTCGTAAACAATGACCTAACCAATTTCTTTTCCTATTTTCTATTACCTTCAGGATTCTTCTTTCTTCCCCTGTTTAAAAGTTCATCATTCCTTACTTTATCAACCTACCTCATTTTTTCCATTGCTCGCCAAACCAACATCTCAAATGCTTCTAATCTTTTCTCATCCTCTTTCCTCAGTGTCCATGTCTCTGCACCATATAAACCAACGCTCCACACATAACATTTGGCCAACCTTTTTCTTAAAATCTTGATGATGATAAAGTGTATTTGCTATAGCACTTATTTGTAATTGAGTTGCCTCACTGGAAGGAAGTGCATCTTGCATGTCATTTTTCAATCGATCATTAGTATTACCGATTAGCCTTGTTGGCTAGGTTATAATACAAAATAAAGCAAAAAAGAGACTGTAAATTACGTAATATTACTGACATCATAAATTCTACAACGTTACAGTTTGTCGTGTGGTTGCCCTATCACGTTTTGTGTACGTGGAATTCTCCGCGAAATATTTGGTTAAACCCAGTAATCCGTGTGGGCGTATAACAGCCGGTATATATATGTAACGGTCGGTAGGAAAGAGACAGATATGGTAATTCGGACAGGTATGGGGAAGCCGTGGCAGTGGGAGCGGCACAAGAGGAGGCGAACGTGTTCACTATGCGGATTTGGCTGTTTCCAATGAATTTATGTGAAGTGGTGTGCGGAGGCAGAACTGAACTGCTGTGTTGATAGACATTTACCTCGTGACCGTATACGTTTATGATCACGTACACGTGTGTACAAAACTGCATACAGTACATACATACGTTCAACGACTGTCAGTGTCAACGGTCTGTCGTGTCAGTTTGACCTTGTATTTAAAATACAATTTTCCATATAAATTCATCTTTTTTTTATATTTTATATTCTGTACTTGTTGGTAGCGGTTATTTGTTTCCGCTAAAGAGCTATATTGTTCATTTTGTGATGCGACCTTATCATTTTTCATATTAATAATGGCCAAAAATCCTGAACTGGCACCAAAAGAAAAAACATTTTTTGTAAGTAGAAATCTGACAGACGATCTTGAGCGTTGAAATGTGCGGGAGCCAGCTAAAGAATTACCGCCACTTATAAGTATATAGCATAGAGTCGAGAGAAATGACTGAATCTGTCTGTCTGTCTGTCTGTGTGTTTCTCTCTCTCTTTCTCTGTGTCTGTCACAACGACACTAGCATGTGTGTGAAGTTCTCGTCAACTTTTTTGCAGCTTATCTTCACGCTGTGATAGAGAGTGGCGTATCTAGAATTCGGTCTTTGGGGGGAGGGGGCCCGGTCGGGTCGGCTTCATACAAAAGAAGAAACAAGTTAAGACTAAGCAACTATCTTTAAAGTGGGCGAAAAATGCATGATAACGTCCTGAAATCAGTCCCATTAAAGTAAACGGCAATATTACGCGTTATTGAAATAAAAATAAATAACGAAAGTATTGAAAGTAATACAATAAAAATACGGGTTATTTGAAGATTGTTAAAAGATACTGACTGAATTGATTTTCCTATATTTCATATTTCAACAAACGTAAACTCTAATGCTGAGTAATAAACCTGTTTGTATATTTAAAAAAGAACTACTTAAGTATTAGCGTACACTGCTGAAAAAATAGCGTAAAAACTAAGAGATTAACAAAATTCGTCAACATTTTTCGACTTTCTGCGGAGGATCCGGTCCCGTTCGTCCCCCCCCCCTTGTAAATACGCTCTTGGTGATAGACTGTACAAAACTGTTGTGGGCATGTGCGAAATGACTGAACATTTTGTTAGTCTCGCCACGAGTCGTTTGTTCACTGGTCATCCCCAACCCACTGATCAACATTACTATCTTTAAAATGGTTGAAAAACGTGTGATAACATCCTGAAATGAATACCATTAAAGAGAATGGCAGTAACACAGTAAAAAGTGCGCGTTATTGAAACATTCTTTAGAAGATACTTATTGACTGAAATACAGTATTTCATAGTCAAACATATTCGTAAATGCTGTGTAGTAAACATGTTTATATATTTAAAAATAGTATATTTAATATTCACAATAACTTTACTTCAGGATGTTTTTTCCCTTATTTGGAACATGTTTCGGGACACTTATTGTTCCCATCCTCAGCCTTCTTAATTTTGAGTCTTGTGAAGTACTTGTGTGTTGGTTGGTTGTTATTGTGGTTTCCTGTTGGCCTCTGGTACTTTAATTGGTATTATTGTGTGTGATTGTGGTGTATATATTAGTATTTTGTGTATTTTCGATGTTAAGAGCTTTGAAAATTGTCTCATGTTTTGTATTGATTTGTATTTGTTCAGGTATTAGTTTGTTTTGTGTTTGTATATTTGTAAATTTTTCCTAATGTTCATTATGGTGCCTTTGTGTGGTATGTGTTTTATTAGTGTCATGTTGGTTATGTCTGGGAATTCATGTCTAGTGTTTGTTGGATGTGTGGCTAAATTAGATTTATATATTTCTGTTTTTTTTTTTATGCGTTTAAATGTTCAAAATAACGTTTTTTTCAATTGTTTTTTGTACATCTCCTATGTAACATTAATTTCAATCTTGGCATTCAATTTTGTAGCAAAAAGTGTTTGAATTTAAAACTAAGTACTAATATATTAGCGTATACAACTGAAAAAATAATAAAATATCCTAAAAATTAAGAGAGTAGCAAAATTCGTCAACATTTTTCGACCTTCTGGGGGATGTCCGTTCCCTTTCGCCCCCCCCCCCCAGCCGTAAATACTCCCTTGCGCCCTGTACAAGACTGTTGTGCGCATGTGCGAAATGAATGAAAATTTTGTTAGCCTCGCCACGCGTCCGTTGTTCACTGCGCGTCTCGAAGCCGCTGTTCAAAATCTATCGTCAGGTCTACAGAAGTTGTAGTATATATTACTATACTCTAAACGTTACAAGATCCATTTCGTCCGTTATTCACTGATGTTTTTAGATATTCGGAGAAAACGTCTTCAACTATTCCTACTCCTCAGCGTGAGCTCTGGCTTCCAACACCAGTCTTCTCTAAAGTCTCCTGTCCATTGCCATCTCTTTGTAACCCCTCACATCCATTCTTCTGAGGTCTTCTAGCACATCATCCAACCATCTTATCCTAGGTCGGCCCCTCTTTCTACTTTTATAGACTTGCGCCCTCAAGATTTTCTTTGGCATACGCTGATCATCCGTCCGCTCGAGGTGACCTAGCCATTATATTCGTTGAGCCTTTATGAATCTTACAATGTCCTCATGATTCAATAGCTCATCTGTCTCCTAGTTATGTCTTATTCTCCATTCGTTGTCTTCTTTAACCGTGCCATAAATACGTCTTACGATCTTTCTTTCAAATCTTGTTAGTGCTACTTGTTCCTTTTTTGTCAATGTCCATGGCTCTCCTCCATTAGTAATAACTGGTTTGATAAGGGTCTTATATATTTTTATTTTTGTATTGCGACTAATGATTTTGCTTCTCAATAGTGTGCTGTGACATAAAATGCCCTATTTCCTTTTGTATCATGTCATGTATTGTCGTGTTTATGGACCTGTAACCCCTCTTTCCTTTTATGCTTTTTATATATAGAAAACAAACTTCTTTTTTTTTCTTTTTCTTTTTTTTCTTTTTATTATTATTTTTTTTTTTTGAAATAGAGGCCACAAGTTATTTAAAACTAGGCAAGAGCCTAGAGAAGCCAAAAATGCGCTGGGTCCAGTATGATGGGACTTGCAAATGAAACTCTGCTCTAAGATAACAATAACAGGATTTATTGCATTCTGCTTTGTACAATATATGCTCCCTTGAAAAAGTAAGATCATATTACAAGTGTTTCATAATCAAGGATAGCTCACTTCCAAAACCCCCATTCGTTATTATAATTCCATTATACATAGTTATCGCCAAATAGTTGAGCTTGAATAATAATGGCGCATAAATAATAATACTTGAATAATAATGGCGCATAAATAATAATAATGTAAAATGGCGCATAGTCTCGACCCTCCCAGTAAATTCCACAAATCATAACATGATATATATATACATAATCAAGTATAATAATCTAACAATCACATAAGGCATAACACACAACATATAATTAACATAGATACACATTTACATATAAATGGCACACCACATGTTCACCTGGTTAACAGCGTATATTTTGTCATCACACCCTCAATCCTCTTATTCAGATCACGTATCCGGCCCACCATAAATTTTCAATTAATAAACTCAAACCCAACTAATAAATCCCAAAAGAGTAAAGTAGACATGCCCCAAAATTCTAAGTATATGAACAGCCAAAGTCAATGTGACTAAACAGTCCGAACGGCACACAAGTACCAAGCAAAAGTTAATTATCAATTTCGGATCTCAATAATGATAATGATAATAAGTGCCATCACGAGGTCAACATGGATGCTCGGTTGCATAACTGCATTTCTCATTTCCTTTATTTTCCTGACAAAAATTTGCAAAAACAGTGGAACGTGACCACCCATGAATACTTATAACTGGTACTGATTTGTCTTGCATTCTTTAACATTCATTAATTAATTGGTATTGTGAGCAACAAAAGTTTAACAATTACTGTGCTGGCTATGGCAAAATTTAATGGTTACAAAATTAGCTGAACAGTAAATTGAATTTCGAAAAGCAGAATCTATGTAATTAATGTACTAAAACATGCTTAAGGTGTTCATTAAAAATATCCACTTTGCCTCAGGCACGGTCATGCGCCCGGACGAGATCCAGCAAAATATAACATGATATTGTCCTGTTTTGAACGGCACCTACAGGTGTCGTCCACAGGTTAAAACACCTCCCCCGACCTTTAAATTAACAATCCAATACGCAACCCAATTAAATGTAAAGTAATCAACCATAAAATTTCCCAACGGGGACAGATACATCCGTACATGCATGCTTAACACAGAAATAATTTAGTGGCCGGAAATGCCGACCATATTTACGGAAAACTCACATCAACTCGGGTGATGCATGACCCTGGCTGAGTTTACAATTCTCTGAATGAGATAGACATTAATATATTAATGAGGCGTAAGCCTTAATCAAAAAAACAATGACAAGGTAACATGTAAACTCAATTGTCCCCAAACCCATGTGAACTAAGTCCCCAAACTGGAGTATCTCCACAAGTGTCTCAAAAAGAGTTTATCGGCCACAAACATTTTGTTCAAAAAGCTTAAATGTCACCTGGTTAGCAGCATATGGGTAGAGGATCTGGTCGAGTGTGTGTCCGTCCATCCAGGCTGACAGCTGACGGAAATCGGAATCTATATCATGGAAAGCAGGTATTCGGCCATCCTCTGGAGCGAGACAGATTATCGTCTACATCGGAAACCCTGTACAATTATATCGGTGATTACTTACAGGTTTAATACGCCACACTACCTCATTTACCCAGCTGACATTTCGTGACATGCCCGGTTTACAATCTCCTAAAATTCACTTATGTATAGAACCCCATTGAATCAAATAAATCACTTCAAAATAACACTTTAAATATTATAATCTATAATATATCCAAATATAGTTATTCAACATACTAATCATTTCAAATAAATAGTTATTCGCAAGTTTTCGTGAAGCACTTAACCCCCCCCTGACAGGAATTAGCAAACTTTAACAAGTTCGTGATGTACAATCATTTCAGAAAAATAACTAACTTACGCCCCATTCTAATGTACTGAATTGAGTATTATTATTATTATATTATTAATGAGATTTTGGATTAATATCTGTTAGCCAGCGTTAACATTGAAACATACATAAAGCAATTTAACCTGTTGCCTGCCACGTGCTGATAATTACTGCAATACCTATCGCACTGCATCTGCGTTAATATTGAGTAAATACAATTTATTTTTATGAATTAGTAAGCTATATATATCTGAACACACTTACCGGAAGATCGCGTAGACTTCTACTTATACATAGTAGCAGATAGTAGACAAAACTTTTACATTGACGCTGTCAGCCGGATATAGACGCTGCTACGCTGAACGACAGAATTGGACTGAAGAGTCCTGCTGCTGAAAGAATGGTATGAAGCGCCGGCACAGAGAGCGCGCGGATCGGCCCGGTGGTAAGATAACGCAGCGAACGTAAATTATTACGACGGCAACGCCGATAATACGTACGTAAATTCTTACGTAAACCCTTACGTTAATAAATACGTAAATTAATAATTCCAATTACGGGCAGGCCGTTCCCGTTAAAAAAAAAACTCACCGCCGAGTTTTTCTAAACACGGCACAGACCCTTCATTATCTATCGTGTTACCCACTCGATATCTGAACTTATTAACTGCATCAAATGAATTATCCTCTTATGGATAAATTATATAGATTTCTTCTCATTTCTGATGGAGAAATCAGCATGTGTTTAGTTTTGCTGATATTTATATCGAGTCCCATTCCAATGGATTTTTGATTCAGCTCCTTGTATATCTCAAGTAGCCATTGTCTTGATCTGGGTACTATCACAACATCGTCAGCGTAACCTTCTACTCCTACCGCGAATGGTAATGTCGCGGGTTTGACATGTCACCCGCCGGGCTATGCAGCCATTTTGCCGCAAAACCCCTAGTCTCATCAGCTGAGAACGTTAAAGCCGTAATGCTTACCATATTGCCTCGTTTATGTGCCGGAAAGGAACGTAGCCTGAATAACGCGTAGGGTTCGTGGGATCGCCCGTACTCCTATTACAGTCTGTAAAATGAACGATGGCGGTTGGGACCGGCCAGACTGCCTGTGGTGCCCTCACCGACGCACGCACACTCACAGCCGGCCCGCGCGCCACAGGTATGATTCGTGTGACGTCCACTACATAATTACAACTTTTTACATTTGATTTTAATGCCAAACGAAATTAGCACTTTTGTAACCTTCACGAAATTTTAAGAAAAGTGAGTCTAAACACGACATAATTGCGACAAATCTCTGTTTTCAACACTAAAAAAATCTGATCAAGCGACTAATATTGATGTGGAAAAATAAAAAAAATAAAATATTGTTTCACTCAAATTCAAATTTTATTCTTTCGTATTCATACAATAATATACATGGTAATCGTCAGTAAAATATAAATAACTAAATATGTACACAAATTAGACATACATACTATTATAGGTCTACATAAGTAACAATAAATCCTACTTCCTACAGCCGAAATTATTCATGTTACCAATAGTCTTAATCTTAGTAATAACAGCTTTAACCTTTCCTTGTATGACATTTATCGTCAATGCAAACAAACCTATAATCATTTTTAAAATGATTTTGAGAATATATCAGAATGCGACTACCCTACAATTATAATTATAGGGTAATGACCTCATTATGACTGTAAAGGACAGTGATTGCCTGTTGATAGCTGTTGTTTGGTATAATTTTTCTTAGAATTTTGCGCAGAATTCAAAAACAATAACGGTTTTGCAATTTTTTGGCACAGTAAAAAAAATGCTCTTGCGCTTAGAAATGTCCAGTTTGTGAGTCACGACGGCCACCAAGGGCCAGGTATTATAATCCGCTGCGTGTGTGTTAGTGAGGGTGAAAGTCGGTCTGGCCTGTCCCAACCGCCACCGTTCATTTTACAGACTGGAATAAAAAAGGACATTTTAACTTTTTACACTAAACAAGTATATTGCCATTTGTCCTCTAAAGACCCAACCCATCTGAGTCTAATTAAATTGTTTTCACAATAGATGGTCCTTGGAACAGAGTCTAAAAAGTTCCAGTTTTTAGCTTTGCTTCCAAGACCCATTTGCATAACTGTGGCACGATGTCTGATGTTAAGAATAAAAAAAACGTATACGAACTTAAAAACAAAAATATGGGTATTATCATAACCTGATTGTTTTACAATATACTGTCGGCAGTTAACTTTGGACGTTAACCTTTTCATGACGATTGTATGTATTGGAGCCGCGGATACACGCAAACCGACGGGCATGTTAAAATCTCCAGAAACATATGTTTATTTATTTATCGGTTGCGTCATGGCCGACTGACTGACTGGAGGAGAGAGAAAGAGAGATCAAGTAGGCGTGTGGTGTTCACCTTCTCTCTGCCTATTGTGTGAGTGCGTGCGCGTACATCTGGTTTCGTTCCGTTTGTTTTGTTTTGTTTTGTGTTTTTTCACCTTGTTCAGTACGAAGAACGTTTCAGTATAGGTAAGGCCGCGTACGTATGGCGCAAAAGTGATGTTTTACTTGTTTTTTTTCTACATCTGTGCTTCGAGCTGAAATGTTTGTTACGTATGTAGTGATGATTGACTAACTTCATTCACCAGTGAGACCGAGTGTAATCTAATGTCTGGCATTCGGTTCGTTAACATATTTAATTTGAATATTTTTTAAATTGCCTGAATGTTACCGGATGCAAAGTATTTTAGGTCCGTATGTTCGTGGTCTGCGTCCAATCCAAGGTGATATATAAGGTGCGTGCAACAGCGTTGCTTAAGACAAGTTATATCGACTATAAATAGTTAAAGTTGAGTGACACACGTGAGATTTCGATCGGATGGTAAGTGTGTTTTAAGTTACCGTTTCGTGTACTTCTAGTTTTGTAAAATTCAAAATATGTTGATAAATTATAAATGCTAGATTTATTACGCTTGCATTAT
Organism: Magicicada septendecula; assembly: GCA_034769895.1. Lineage (NCBI taxonomy): Eukaryota > Metazoa > Arthropoda > Insecta > Hemiptera > Cicadidae > Magicicada > Magicicada septendecula. The sequence goes on from CM068367.1 coordinate 67,967,115, forward strand.
GCTATTCTTAACGTAGTTATTTGTTTATACAAGTTTTACAACTCTAGACCTTGATGTTACGTTTCATATTTTTTTATTCTGCATCATCAGAGACTGAATGTATTATCGAATATTCATTTATTCGGTATTATTTTGAAGATAAAGAATTTTCTTTTATTCATCGTCATTCAGACAAATCTACTATTGTCTCTAACAAATCCAGGCCCCGTTTCACTAACGTCCGTTAAGAATTTAACGGGCGTTAAGTTACCCGTTAAGGATTTAACTGGAGATAACCTGGTTTACGAAGTTTCGTTAAGTTGACAAGCGTTACGATAGTTGGTGAACGCGACGGGCGTTTCTTCGGTTGTTAGGTGACTAACGGCCATGTTAAAACAGCACGATAGCTAATCTAAAATATCGGTATGGGGAACCATACATGACTTCCATGTTCTAAGATTTATATTTAAAATCATGTACGAAATGAAATGTTTCCATAGAAACTACTTCTTTCCACTTATTGCTTCAGCCTTAACCACAGTACCATGGTCACTAACGTATACCACTACACGTTATCGCACTATTTTCACTGATGATGGCAGACGATGGCACTGCCGAAACGTCTGGTTTTGCAGAAAACATTGGACTACGGCCAAACAGCCCGGGAAGGAATTTTAACAACAAACTACTTCTTTGTTGCCGATAACGTAGTACACATATAAACAACAGTAAACCCGTGAGAAACTTTCCCACATTGAACCCCCCCCCCCAAAAAAAAAAATAGATTTAGTCTTTTGTTGGGTTGTTGAAATTAAATACTCAGCGAAGTGTATACACAAAATAGCAAAGAGAGTTTATTAATGTGAACGTATTTACAATTTACAGTACCTCTTTGTATACAATATTCGACGTCAGAATGCAATATCTTGAATTTTTTGTTTGTCATTTTCGGTAATTGATACAAAAGTTTTTCCAGAACAGTTCTGCGAAGTGTATACACAAAATAGCAAAGAGAGTTTATTAATGTGAACGTGTTTAGAATTTGCAATACCTCTTTGTATACAATATTTGATGTCTGAATGCAATCATCTTGAATTTTTTGTAATGTGAACATATTTACAATTTACAATACCTCTTTGTATACAATATTTGATGTCAGAATGCAATCATCTTGAATTTTTTGTTTGTCATTTTCGGTAATTGATACAAAAATATTGTTAGATTTAGTGACTTTTGAAAAGGCTACATAGAGTTGTCCATGAGTAAATACAGCATTTGGCAAGTATAATCCAGCTCTTTGAAGCGTTTGTCCCTGAGACTTATTGATGGTCATTGCTAAGGCAACTTTCAGTGGGAATTGTCTTCTGGTCATTTGGAAAGGCATGGTTGGGTCGGATGGGGTGAGGTTAATTCGTGGTATGACAACAGTTTTTCCAGAGTCAATTAACCGAGCAGTGACAGTGTATTCATGGAGGTGCGTGACGACCATTCTTGCCCCATTGATTAAGTCCTGTTTAGCATTTAAATTACTGATCAACATGACAGTAGTGTTTTTCTTCAAAATTAATTTATGTGTTGGCAAGCCTATTGGGTTTAAACTATTTAAGAATTCTATAGGATACAATTGGTTGTCAGTCCCCTCGTCGGATTGTACGGAATCACAACTGTAGTAAACTTTGCAATCTCCTTCTACAATGTTTTGCACAATGTGTTCGTTGATTTTTGTACAGTCTTCATTTTTCGGGCATAATATGGCTGTGTTGATAAAGTCGTTGACATTGTTGGCATTAATGCTGCCAGTTGGGAACACTTTCGCAATTATCTCGTTTTCGTCGCGGTAGAAAGTCTTGGGAATCTTGACTGTGTTTGGCGAAACGTCGTGTTTCACTTCGAGTTCTCCGTTTCCTAACTGCAGCAGCCAATTACTGAATTCTGGATCGTCTGTTCTCATATTTTGCGGCAGTTATCGTTTCTGTATTGTTCGCCACAGTGGTGATTGTTGTATGTTTTCACTCCTTCAAGAGTTCTTTTCCTCGGAACGATTTCAGATATTAAGCATCCCTGACAGCAGAAAAGGAAAAAAAATTAAAACATCATAGATTTTTCTTTTAACATAAATTTTAAACAAACAATGTGTTTCAACGTAAACTGAGTATGCTATGTCAGAAGTCGGTAAAAAATCCTATCCACTGATACCTTATTCATCATATATATTATTTCTGTTGTCAACATCCCATTTTCTCAACTAATACAAAGCCTACAGCGATGAATAGGCTGAGTTGAGAAAAAGGGATGTTTGCAACAGAAATAATATGTATGATGATTATCCCCTCCCCCTTCAATATAATTTTCATTTATAGAAAATTACCCCCACCCCGTTCAACTAGCTCTTCATTTATAGATATTTCATCTACGTTTCTACAGTGGATTATTATGATCTTCTTATCAGGATACTATATTTATCAAAATTAAGTACTTTACTCTTGTTAAAACATAAAACGTTGCAGGTAAACTACCCTTTCCCCATAACCGATCTTCACCAAAATCAGTAGGCCTTGAGTCCTCTACAACTCGGGGAGATATGTAAAAAATTATTTGATTCTGTGTGAATTTACGGCAGTTATCGTTCGTCATGAGAAAATTACTCTTGTTAAAGCATAAAATGTTGCAGGTAAACTACCCCTTTCTCTTAGCCCATTTTTACCAAAATCGAAAGGCCTTGAGTCCTCTACAATTCAGGAACGTATGCAAAAAATTATTAGATTCTGTTTGAATGTCCGGCAGTTATCGTTCGTCATAGAAAAAATTACCCTTGTTAAAACATAAAATGTTGCAGGTAAACTACCCCTTTCTCTTAACCGATCTTCACCAAAATCAATAGGCCTTGAGTACTCTGCAATTCAGGGCTGCATGCAAAAAATTATTTGATTCTGTTTGATTTTGCGGCTGTTATCGTTTGCCATAGAAAAATTCTACACAGACAGACAGACATACACACAGACACTTTTCGAAAAATGACTTTTCTTCATGTTTTGAGGGTAGTATTATCAGAATCTGCCATTATCTCGAACACGATTTTTTTCGCCATGACCATATGATTTTTTTTTATTTCCTTATGGAACATGGAAGTAAAATCCCCTTCAACGCCACTTGCATCTACGTATGTCCTTTGTCAAGTGTCATTTTTGCCTGTTAAACGAAACAAAAATGGAAAGTTCAGTTTCTCTGTTCAGAACGTTCAAGTTCAAACTTGAGCATTGTATTTGTTGTGTACAATAAATGTGAACACAGAACCCAATGAATGAACATAATAAAGGTTATGTATTTTTTTTTTCAAAATTTTTTGTAATTTTTCGCAAGTGAAGACAGACTAACTAGAACACGCATAAACTACAAAAATGGAAAAGGAAAACATCGGTATGGAGAACCATACATGACTTCCATGTTCTAAGATTTATATTTAAAATCATTTAAATATAAATTGAAAAATTTGACAAGTTTGACAGATTGAAATGAAATATTTCCATAGAAAGTACTTCTTTGTTTCTGATAACGTAGTAAACATAATAAAAAATTACACCCTCCTCCTTCAACTATCATTTTCATTTATAGAAAATTACCCCCTCCCCCTTCAATTATCCTTTTCATTTGTAGATATTTCATCTACCTTTCTACAGTGGATTATTGTGACCTTCATTTCAGGATACTTTATTTATCAAAATGAAGTACTTTACTCTTGTTAAATCGTAAAACATTGCAGGTAAACTACCCCTCCCCCGTAACCGATCTTCACCAAAATCAATAGGCCTCTACAACTCGGGCACATATGCAAATAATTATTTGATTCTGTTTGAATTTGCGGCAGTTATTGTTCGCCATAGATAAAATTCTAGTCACAGACATTTTTCTGAAAATGACTTTTCTTCACGTTTTGAGGGTAGTACAAGCAGAATCAGCCCTTATCTCGACACGATTTTTTCGCCATCACCATACTTCCATTTCCTTACAGAACATGGAAGTAATGAAAATTGCATTGTACACGACAAATATGTATCAACAAGTCTCTCTGCAAGCATGTACGACTGTCTAGTTACGTGGGTTACAAACACCAGCCAGGTGGAACATCGACAGTTAATTATCATGGTACCGTAGCCATATCTTTGTTTAACAAGCGTTAACTGAAAGATTAACTAGCAAAAGTACGATATGGATGGCACGGCCAATAAATACTTTGGCGGTAATTAACAAACGGTCCGTTAGGAACGAAGTTAACAAAGGTTAAGGAGACGGGCTATCAGTCTGTCGTGACTTTTAAAACATACGTCACACACTATTTAAGTGTGTGTGTGTGCGTGCGTGCGTGCGTGCGTGCGTGTGTGTGTGTGTGTGTGTGTGTGTGTGAGAGAGAGAGAGAGAGAGAGAGACAGACAGAGAGAATATTAAGTGGATAATGGGGAGGAGCAACACATTAATCAGCCATACATTTTAACCGTAAAGTCAAAAATCTGTTTCGAAAAAATATTTCTACAAATTTTATATCACACCTCTGTTCCGGAAAAAACGGCGATCGTGCGTTAGCAAGAAATGAACGAGTGCACCGATATTTCAACCTCTCTCTGGCTAATAAATTTGTGGTTACAAAAAAAAAGTGCAAAAGGACTCTCAACTTTGTCGTGTTTACTTGCTAAACTCCTCAAATTTCGTAAGATAGCTGTTTTTTTTAGCGCGATAATTTAAGGATAAAAATTTAACAACGGAAGTCGATTATCACACGACTTTCCTTTTAAAGCTTATCCTTTGGAGCGATTCCTTTTGTTCATCTTGTTATTTGAATTAGCAGTCTCTGTAATTCCAGCTTTGTCGTGTTTACTTGCTAAACTGCTATTTGTCATGTTCCGGACGAGGTCTTTCAGTGTTTTCACCATTGACTACTAGGTCGTGGTTTAGGACTTGAAAATTTTTAAATTTTTATTTCCGTTGTTAAATTTTTATCCTTAAATTATCGCGCTAAAAAAAAACAGCTATCTTACGAAATTTGAGGATTAAAAGTGAACTGAGTGATCTGTATCCACGCATTATATTGAATCGCTGTTATATATTCTATTTATCCGAAAAAAGCTTAACAAGCGCCGCATACAGTATTCTACATTTAATTTAGGATAAAGTAATTCGATTCTATTGGATAAACTTCTTTTTATGATAAAATACGCACTGAAAATAATAAATAAATAAATAATTTGCGACATGTGCAGACTACATGATATCCGAGATTCGATTTCTAACTTGAGTGTGACACATTTGATAAAAAGTAATTGCATTACATACTTAAAAATACTTTCACCCATACACATAAAAGAAAAATGACAACAAGAAGAAAATTATATTAGAAGTATCTATCGAGCTGTTTGGGCGTGGTCCAGGGTTTACAAACAAACCAAACGTTTCGACAGCACCACTGGCTGCCATCTTCCGTGGAATTCGAGTCTACCTGAACGCGGGGTGTCAAACGTCAGGCCCACAGCCTTCACCACAAAACTGACGTTTGACACCCCGCGTTCAGGTAGACTCGAATTCCACTGAAGATGGCAGCCAGTGGTGCTGCTGAAACGTTTGGTTTGTTTGTAAACTCTGGACCATGGCCAAACAGCCCGGTAGATACTTCTAATATAACTGACACCGGCCGTGAAAGCCTTAAAACGATATTACGACGCCTCTACGGAGAGGAAGTTTTGAAAAGAAAAAAATTAATCAAGAATATAGAAATCGAGCGTTTGTTACAAGACGATAATCTTTCCTTTAAAATTTCCAATGTTTTATGTAAAAATAAGTGAGACCAAAAGATGCAGTTAAAGAAGTACTTTTAAGATCTACTCGTCGACCTTGTATCTCGTATTTGTCAGATATGTTTTTGTGAAGGACCAAAAACTGAAGCATTCAAGTGTATAGTTTTGCCATAATTTGTAGAACACTTACTAGCCGTTACTAAACTGTGTTTTCGAGAAACAAGAAATGCGTACTTAATATGAAGAAAACGGAATTTAAAAAAATCCTTTGAACCGGTCAAACGAAAATTGTTATCGTTTCTCTAATATACTTTTAATTTCTGTGTAATCTCCAAGACATTCACTTTTGTTAGATGTCAGCGAACCCAGTGACATGTATTTTGTTTACCACTTCATAATGTGCCACCTGATTATGCTGCGACCTTGGTCTCTTGACATTATTAGATTGATTATAACTTTCTGACGGTAGCCTCTGATATACTTCTTCGGTATCTTTGTTAGTTATTCGTCTGCGGTGATGTTCAGAGTGTATCTTTGATTCAAATTTTCATAATTTTTAAGTCTGTCATCCTCCCCTCCTCCTCCCCCTCCCCACCCCTACCCCTTAACGCTACATACTTCCGTCATTCCCTCGGCTAGTTAATCCGGTAGTGTCCAAACAAATAACTGATCATATTGTTACCCCTTTTCACAATTATTGTTTTTGTCAGCGTTCTCTTTTCGCCCAATCCTGTCAGAACTCACTCATTCGATATTCTCTCTGTACGTGGTATATTCGTAATCTTCTCCGACACCACAATCTCGTAGGCATCAGGACTATCCGTGACATAAAAAGTGAGATTTGTATGCTTGTAGAAACTGGCGTTACTTTTTTTAGATTTCTGACGCGTTTAGTCTAGGGGTCAGTTAAGTTTGGAGCGAATGTAAATACAGTACACCCTCTGTAATCCGGCACTGCGGTAGGCCGGCACTTCCAGTAGTTCGGCGTTTTCAGGCGGGTGGTGGCGAGCCTGGAGGGGGAAACAAGTCGGTGACCATAGGCGTCAGTTGCATCATTAGTCCTTCTTGGTGTAATTATTTGCCGTGTTTACGTAATTTAAGATTGTGAGTGCAAAATGTCGTCACAGTGCAAAAGAAAACATAAAACATTAACACTAATTCATAAAAACGCGGTCTTAAGAAAAGAGTTGAAAAAGGTGATAAGTTAGTTAACCTCGCTAATGAATATGGTGTTGGCCGTGCTACGATACACGACATAAGAAAGAACAGCGAAGAAATTCAAATTTTTTCAAAAACAATGTTAATAAGAAATGCGTAAGAAAAACATTAAAAAACGGGCGAGTTCCCTCAAATTGAAGATAGCCTATAGCATACTTCTATTAAGTGGGCAGAAGAAAATGGCGTGTCTGCTTGTGAAATTCTCTTGTTGAAAAAACTGTAAGAAAAAGCGTTAAAAGTGTCGTTTCAAGCCAAGAAACAGAAGAAATTAACAGCTTTTTCATTCCAATGGAATAATACTGTATATCACTCTGCGAGTTTCATTTTTTCTACGTTTGACTACATTATAAACATAAAACTAATTTGAATAATTTAAAGAAAAAATATAATATAATTTACTATATTTTTAATCCAATATTTTAATCAGGTGTAAGTTCTTTCATGTTTTACCATTATGTACAATAATACTCTAATTTTTGTCATTTAAATGCGGTTTTTTAAAAATAACCATCAATTAATCCGGCATTTCCCGTGGTCCGGCACTACCCTGGTCTGATATCTGCCGGATTAGTGAGCGTGCACTGTAATCGTCAAGAAGGTTAACCTGTAGCAGTTTGTTTATTGTGAGCAAGTACTACAACAGTTCACGCTTGGCGCCTACTCTCGACCGATGTTATGAGTACACATGCCCCACTGCTGTTACTGCCGGACCACAAAATGATACGGGTACTGTTCAATTAAATCGGTTACTTTAAATTAGTTCAAACAACTGAATGATGAGTTCATCATCATTGATCGGTTTACAGCGTCAGCCGTCGCTATCCGATTACCAGACTTTTCCTCCACTGTGCTCTATCCCTACAAAGGTCTTCAGGGAAATTGCGAGCTCTCTTAGCGCTTTTGAACGTTTTCACCCCGTGTCCGAACAGGTCTTCTTTTCCTTCGGCCTGTGTGTACACGTTGAAATACCGTTTTTGGCAATATTTCATCTCCCATTCTGTGCAAAATGTCTAAATCAGATCAGTTATTTTGTTTCAGTCTCGTCCAAAGTAGTGTGTGGCACATTCATCAACGGCCTAATCGTCTCGTTTCGGACTCTTTCCAATGTAGATATTCTTAGTGATCTTAGTGTATCCATTTCCACAGCCATAGTTTTTCTTGTATCATACTCAATCATATTTCAAATTTCAGCCAAGTTTACCTTTCTTACTTTTAACGATTGATATTGTCTACCTTTTGATATTTCTTTTTCCGAGACTCATCAAGAGTTTTCTTATCATACTTTTTTCCAGGAACAGGTTGTTAGCCTGTAGCCCAACACCTGGTGGACCAGGAACTTTGATTTCGGGCCGTTTTCTTTTTTATTAGTTATTATGGGGAGTATGGATGGCAAAAGGCCGTCCAAAGAAAAGATGGGAAGATGCTGTCGCTTTGGATGTAAGAGAGATGTTGGGAGTGCGAGAACGGAAGTCCTTTGCTACTGGTAGAGAAAGGTGGAAGGTCAGGATAGAGGAAACCAAGGCTCGACTTCGGGCTGTAGCGCCAAGGAGGAGGATATTTCCTTTTAATATTACATTTAACTTCCCTCTCTTTCGTCCCAGCCCCAGATTTCTTTGTCTTCCTTATCTTTCTCATTTTCACTAACAAGCACTCCTAGGTGTTTGCAAGTCCTACACAAGCGTTGATCTCTTCATTGTCTGTCATCTAATTGTAAGTTGCTTTGCGGACTTCCTATGCACAGGTAGTGCGTTTTATCAATGATGATTTAGTGTGGCTTGTGTGAGCTATGGCATAATCAGAGCGAGTCTCAGTTCTTTGCGCTTACGTGGTTCAAAGCATTAGATATTAAGTATTTTTAGTCGAATCAGTTATTTCAATAATTATTTGTGCTGTATTTAATTTTACGGGCTTAATGCATACGTAATTGAACCCACAGGTCACAACCAATTGTTTTGTAATCGTCACTGACTATTTAGAAATGAAGCTGTTTATGAGTAATGTTTATGAGTAAAGGGCGATCGGTTTTTAGCGGCTGACGATGATGAGACCCCAATGAGGAGCCATAGAGGTATAATATATCTACCTCTATGTAGAGGTAGTTATATGTATTATATCTCTGTGTGAGGAACACTGTTGTATGTGCTGTTGATTTATTAAAATCGATGACCAGTTGTATAGTACAATATAAAATTAGAAATATAATGTTTTAAGTGTTAAATTTACATTATATTTTACTATTTTATTAACATTAATCGTATTAATAACTTTGAAAACTAAATAAATCATTTTGCGTTTGTCAATGACAATGAGGACGTGTCGACACGTCGTTTCTTTTTCGGTTGGTAAAAAAAAAAAAGACAAGAAAAACGGTTCTCAGTGAAGAGAGCCAAACACAACTTTGTTGACCGTCTCAATTTGTAAACATGAAGTTTTTTTTTAACACGCCAAGAGAAAGGCCATGTGTATATCGTAAAGCGATTACACATAGGTGATGGCTAACGGCCAACACACAGCTGACGAGTTTTTAACCTTTGGATTCGTTAAATTGTAGAAAGTTTGCGCCTTTAAATGCCGCGTTAGTAACGTTTATGAACGTAGCGTGTAACCTTTTGTGTAGAGGGTGGCTCTGTATATGTATGGGAGTAAATTAGGGCAGTAGTGAAGAGTTACAGCAACGATTGAAGACTGCTGTTGGTGAAGTAGGGACGAGCAATGACGGGCAATAAGGTATCTCAGCAATGAGTTTTATGGAGAATACGTGATGAAAGAAGATTATGGAAAATCCTTGTCAGAAGGGAATATTGATGGTTCCTCTTCTTCATCATTATCATCTTCTCCCGCCTCTTCTTCTTCTTCTTCTTCTTCTTCTTCTTCTTCTTCTTCTTCTTCTTCTTCTTCTTCTTCTTCTTCTTCTTCTTCTTCTTCTTCTTCTTCTTCTTCTTCTTCTTCTTCTTCTTCTTCCTCACGGAGTAGGAACATTGCCTGTTCCGTGTTCACAGTATGTCTCTCCGACTTCTTGCTCTTGGTCTTCGTACATCCATTGTTCCAAACACGAACATGTCGCTCCCATACAATAACACAGGCACTGCCGTTGTCGTACAAAATTTAATCCGTGCATACTAATGATTGGGCAATTAATTAGTGACGACGGTTACAGACCGTGGAGTAATGGGCAGGATTGATGTAAGACACGCATGGGAAGGACCAAGAAAGAGATTTTAATCAAATAACGCAAACGAATCTCTAAACTTTCAGCAGCTAGTCTACATCTACATTTCTCATCTATCATCGTTTCGTATTGAGATTTCATACAGATATTTTTGACATGATAATGTCTTTTGGCTGGCCATCATTTGAAAATTTCTGTAACGCTGTAAACTGTAACGCATCACGCTGCATGACGTCATTCTTGCGTGACGTCATTGGGATTGTTGTAAATAAACGTTTGTTTTGATACGTCGCAATATATATAATGTGTTAAAAATAATATCACTGCAAACAATTAAACCAGATTTATAAAGCGTCCTGAAAGTTTAAAATCAAGTGTTAGCACAATTTACCAGCCGGGAATCGTTAACTAAAACCGCGACCGCTAACATGCTAACGTCGTCGCAGATTAAAGACCTAACAAGCAAACAACACTGCATAGCTGTAGTTAGGTTATTGGGGTTATTGTCTCTAGTTAATGGTTGTCTTCGTATGTGATTCAGCTAACGATCTATTCATTAAAAAATTACATACAATGAATAAAAAAATTCAAGTACCGTCTGCCTAGTGGCAAAAGCTAAAGAGCATGATAATGTCTTTCGGCCGCCAGCTAAACGCAACATTATTATGGTTACTGACTGACTGATTGTTTCCTTTCTGCAAATGTTGCGTTTAGCTGGCGGCCGAAAGACATTATCATGCTCTTTAGCTTTTGCCACTAGGCAGACGGTATTTCGTATTTTTTTTCGATGACGTTACACATTTTTAGTTGTACTGTCCTGCGTAGATCGAACTTTGGGTATTTTCCGCGACGTACACTTTGGTTATCCAGGTGATTTTATTTATTTTCTTTTTCCTCTTCGCCACTTCAGGGATTAGGGATGTGCGGTTTTCACCGTCTTCAGTTGTACCGCTTTCTTGATATACCTACATCTCCGTTTCCTCCTTGGTTTCAGTTTTTGAATAATGTAATTTAAAGTACGCTTGTTTTCTTCATTCTTTCTTCACATTGTTTCTAGTTTATATTGCTGTAGTTCAGTTACTAGTAGACTCCATATTCTCTCTGGACATTTTCATTTCTTCTACGATCTCCTTGTATGTATCCTTATGCATGCCTGTTAAATGTCATTTCAGTTGCCTAGGTACGTTATCTGTCTGGTGTACCCAACTTTCACTACGAAGCAACGCTAATGACTTGTAGAGTTGCTGTTGGTAGGCATGTTTCGTAAGAGAGAAGTGTTTGAGAAATCATAAAAATCGTACGTAACGATCATGAACGTATGGTACATACAGACTGTTCAGACACGAAATGTTTATAAGATATAAACTAACCCGACCCGTTGGGTTAGCGTGGTAGTTATATAACATTGAAACACTTGTTGTCAATTGGTTAATGTGTCCGCGTATATGCGCGCGCGCGCGTCAGCTTATACGAATAACAACTAATTGTGGCCCCCGAGGTGTGTGTGTGTGTGTGTGTGTGTGTGTGTGTGTGTGTGTGTGTGTGTGTGTGTGTGTGTGTGTTGAGGCTGGCGTTATTTGTCTGCCAGCCAAGTTGGCTATCGCGTCTCCTAGCAAATTGTGTGTGTGTGTGTGTGTGTGTGTGACTCACGAGCGGTGTCATCATCAGTGTCAGACAAACCTGTCGAATGTGAACACGCTTTTTGCTACTTGTTGTTGTTATTAATAACATACATATTTATTGTATAAATCTCGGCGTCGCTGTGATAATTAAGAGACCTGTTGTGCGGAGCGGTCCCGTGGACACTCGCCAATTTCGTGAACGGTAATCGTCGTAGCGCTCAGCCTTCTTATATATAAATACTGTGTTTGTGGTCGCGGTGTTACGTCCTTGTTGGCTGTGTAATAATAAAAAAGATTTACACTTTCGGTGTAGTGACTGTGTCCGTCGTAAACTAGTTTTGACTTCCGGTTCGCGTAAATTTCGTGAAGTCGTAAAGTGCCACAAAGTGTCGGACCAAAAGACATAATTTTAGCGGTTGATTGATTAAAAGCAGTAGCAATCTGCTGGCTCGATTACGTCATCCAGTTTGTGAAAATAGGATTGATAGTTAATTACTGTCTTCAAAAATTAAGCTTCATTTTTGCTTCATTCACTGTTACTTCAAATATTATTTTTTACAGAGTATGAGAGCAGTATTATTAAATTCTTGTGTATAGTTTGTCAGTTACAAAAGAAAAACGCTGTGGAACCTTAGTGTTTTTGGTGCGTATCGGTTCTTCGACAACTCGCGGAAATTTTTTACTTGTTCTGTGTGGTGGTTCTTATTAATTAATTTTTTTGTACAGTTTCTATTTGAGTTTTACAAAGGGTTTAACAGTATTAATAGACGTTTGTACAAGTAGAATTTTCTGCACACAAAAAAGGCAGAAGACAAAGTACAATCAAGAGTATCTACTTCTTCTATATATAGTAAACGGAGGCAAGTGTCTGTGTGTGTGTGTAGGAAGGATGACGTCGCCAACACCAAGGGCGAGGCTTTCGTTCGATCACTGGCAAGCGCATTTGAGTAAGTTGTCTTGTTTGTTCATTTACCAGGTTCGGTTATGTCGGGAACACACGTACACACATCCCTGTTTGGTATAGTTAATGCATTAGTAAATACACAGATCACAGATATGAGTTAAACGTTTCGTAAATAAGATATGTCAAATAAAAACGACAAAGAACGCATTGTACATCGACGAGAGTGTTAGACGACGGTAAAGTCACGTGAAAACTGTATCGTGCCAATGTTTACAAATATCGCAGTTTCTAAGATCAAGGAAACAGATTATTTTAAATGTTTCTTTCATTAAACTACTATTGATATGTCAGACGTACCTAAAGCTAATTTAATTTTACTAATGGTTAATTATGTAATTGGGATTTGTCACACACACACACACACACACACACACACACACACACACACACACACACACACACACACACACACACACACACACACACACACACACACACACACACACACACACACACACACACACACACACACACACACACACACACACACACACACACACACACGCGCGCACGCACGCACGCACGCACGCACGCACGCACGCACGCACGCACGCACGCACGCACGCACGCACACGCACTTATTTATTTATAAATTAAATTGTCTCGTTAAGAAAACGTTATTCCTTCGTACCATTTGTTTACCCTACTTCGGAACTGATAAACTTAAAAAAATGAAATATGAAGATAAACTAAATCCAAGGCGTACTATTTTCCCTTAGAAAATCGTCCAAGCCCTCTGCAATCTCCACAGTGCCAAAATACACCAGTTACAACGAAGTACATAAATTTACCTTTGGAAAATTAATTCAACTGAAACGAACATCATCGTCAAACGAAAACAAATGGATCTATGATACACAGGTATTAATTTAGTTAATTAGAACTATTTAATCAAATGTACTGGCAGAAAAAACCAATCGATTGTGCCACATAAATTTATAACAATTCATGGGCTTGCGTCGTCAGGCACAAGTTATGCTAGCAAATCCAACATTGCAGTCATTTGTAAACGTCCTGTGGTGTGCAACAAATTAGATGTTACGTAAGAATATAGTTGACGAAAGGATTTTCGTGTGTGTGTGTGTGCGCGCGCGTGCTGCGTGCGTTGGGGGGGGGGGTAAAATAATGTACTCTTATTTGTAGGACATTATTTTGTGTTTTGTAAAATTTCTATGTTTGATTTGCTATCTGAGCTCCAACGGGCTATGTTGCACGTCTTTGAGTTTCACCTAGTTTAAACAACAGGACAGAGTCCTAACAAGGAAGTTAAAGAAGAAGAAGTATTTTAATAGATTTTGTTTCCTTAACCGTAAATGAGTGTCGTTTGTTGGGAACACATGTTGCTTCTTTACACAGAACGTGAGTATGCAGGCAGTGAAGCCTTGGGTCCGCCTCCTCGGATTTCCGGCCACTACCTTCCGCTAATGCGATTGTGAATAGAACACAAACCACAGCGCCGTGCAAGTAGCCGCGGAGTATTATTCTTTTCGGTGACGTTTGCAAAGTATTGTTCAACGATGCCTACAGTTATAAACCTCTTTGTAACAAACACAGTTCGAAATGTGTGTCACAGCACGTCGTTCTTTCGTTGTTTGAATTTTTGCGTTTTTTGTAATTATTTGAATTACGTGGGTTCGTGAAGGGGCTGATTGGAGCACTATCTATGTGTAAAATCGTAAACAAGGCTAATGAATTTTCCGTGCACAAGCGTAGCGTGCTATCTGGCGACGAAGTTAGTAAACCCTGTACAATTAGAGCTGCTTATTATTATTAACAATTATTATTAGTTAACTCTTAATTTATTGATATAAAATGTGCGGCGAGTGTATGTGTATGAAATATATTCGTATTTGGTATAGATTTTCATTTATTAATATATATTCATTGTTGATTTATTTTAGTAAAATGTACGGAATAATCTTACATTTGATTATACACGTTTCAAAACCACACTGTATTGCCTTGATTCTCAAAGTCATTGACTGATTTCTTGGGTGATTACTTTAGGAACTTTCTTTGTAGTATCGTATTTTCTTTCTCCTTGTTTCTTTTTTGTATCCCGTTTTCATTCTGAATTTAAACAGCTTTGTCGAAGATAAATTTAGCACAGGACTTCGAAAATTGTCATTCATACGTATTTATGGTAACTGATTGTTCGTAGCTAGTGCACGTAGTATTATGTTTGAAGAATTGTAGCTCGAATTGTAAAGTCAAACCTCACGTGTGTGAATACAGTACGAGGACGGATGACTGACTGGCGGTGACGTCTCTATTCAGTAAAAGTAGGCGCAGGGTAAAAATTCACGGCCGGTAGTACCGGTAGTACTACTGAAGCTCGGCAGGGGCGAACGGGACCGGACACCTCCCCCAGAGGGTCGAATAAGTTGACGGATTTTGTTAATCTCTAATTTTTAGTCTGTTTTATTATTTTAAAATCTAATATAGTAGTCACTGTCTTTTAAATATACAAGCAGGTTTATTACACACCATTAGCGTATACGTTTGAAATATCAAATATAGGAAAATCAATTCTGTCAATAAGTATCATGTAAACAGTGTTTCAGTAACGCGAATTTTTTTATTGTGTTATTACAGTTTACTTTAATGTGTCTGATTTCAGCAACATTAAAGAGAGTAATGCTGGTTAATAGTTGTAACTTGTTTTTTCGTTGGTATGAAGCCGACACGACGCCGGACCGCCCTCCCAGGCCAAGTTCTAGATACGCCACTGAACCCCGTGAGGCGGCGTAGTGGTAGGCGACGGGCACAGCCCGTAATCGTCGTCGTCAGGGTAATTGGATTCGAACTACGAGTCATGGTCAACAGCAGAAGTACTCGCACTAAGTATTTACACCTGTTCTGCAGAGTGTACAATGGTCCCACGTTATCATGCACATAAAAAACTGAAATAACGTTTCTGATTAAAAACATTAACCAGACTATAACAGTTTTTTCGATAAATAATATTAAAAACCACCTCCAGAACCTACTTTCAGATTTTTTGCTGCATTGATTCTTTCGTGTATCAGCACTCGTATATTCTCATGAGTTTGTAATCGCCTTCTCCGCGTGCATCTTAATTCCCCAGTGGTGACTATTTCCTGTTATCTCCACTGGCGAATTATCCTTTGCTAGCGACGGTAGATTGTTCAGAGTCTCTGTATCCCCAGAAACCATTACACTATGCTTAAAACCAACACCTGGATCTTCTTTGAGCATTTATAATTTTAATATTTTACTATGATTATTTAATGTTATCAGTTTTATCCGTCCGACTGCCTCTTTTCTGAGACGACAGTTGAAGACATAGTAACGCATGGTGCGGAAGTCTGGGAAACTACGGAACAAGCAAAACAGAGATTCAAGCTATGGAAATGCGATTCTGGCGACTGTGTTCTGGACTTTGCATTACCTATTCGTATACAAAATGGGACAGTTAGAGAACAGATGGGTGCAGGTAAATAGATAATTGAAACAAAAGAAACAAAAAGCTGACGATGCCAAGGATGAAGGAGAAAATATGGCCCGAAAATGTGGACGTGTTAAAAAGTGGACACTTTTAGAACTAAGAAGAATAGAAAGGCCAAGGAAAACTCGGAAGGATGGCATATCATCAGCCACGAGAGTAAGGAATGTCCTAGAAGCAGGTTGGAAAGATAAGCCCTTTTGAAGGCGAAAAACAACTTTAGTGTTGTCTAATCCGCAAATACGTATTGTACTTAGCATTTATACTACTAATTTACCACTCGATACATTTCGATTATATTGTTGACAATCGTTTTGTGAATTTGTTGTTGTTGGAATGCTTCATCATTGCTCAGACTATGAATTCACCTTCAGCAACATGCCTTAGAAGTTTTCTGTTTAGAATTCCTTAGGCTTTCACGGTCGGCATCAACAAACTTGGAAACATTATTTGCCGTGCTGTTAGGACGTGGTCTACAGCTTGTGTGGACCGAAACGCCACCCACACAAGCAGTCAACCACGACCTAACAGCCCGGCAAATAATGTGTCCAAGTAAGTTTTCTGTTAATTCGCTATGTTCTCTATTTCTCGTGGCCCCTGATTCAAAACGTCCAGAATCGCAGAAGACTTTGTGAGACGTTTTCAAGATTATAGTTTCAATGTTTCTTGACATTAAGAGCCTCGTCGTGTAATAAAAGCGCCATATAGAGAGGGAGAGAGGAGGGAAAAGACAAACAGACAGACAGAACGATGTCTACAGGTGTGTTTGGCTCACTTCTATCAACCACTGCATCCATCTTCCCAAAGTCTATGGTGAAGGTTCCGCTTTTCCATAAATTCGTCTGTCTTATCCAGATTTACCTTATCACTACATCTTCTTATTCAATAAAATTTATTTTTTCTTATTCTCATTTTACTTCCATATTCCTTAAGGAATGGAAGTATGGTGATGGCAAAAAAAATCGTGTTCGAGATTATTGCAGATTCTGATTCTACTACACTCAAAACATGAAAAAAAGTCGTTTTCCGAAAAGTGTCTGTGTGTGTGTCTGTGTGTCTGTAGATTTTTTTTCTATGGCAAACGATAACTGCCGCAAATTCAAACAGAATCAAATAATTGTTTGCATACAGTCCTGATTTGTAGAGTACTCACGACCTATTGTTTTTGGTGAAGATCGGTTGAGGGAAAGGGGTAGTTTACCTGCAACGGTTTCTTTTTATCAAGGGAAATTTTGTTTTTTTGGCAAACGATAACAGCCGCAAATTCAAACAGAATCAAATAATTTTTTGCATACGTTAGTGAATTGTAGAGGACTCAAGGCCTTTAGATTTTGGTGAAGATCGGTTAAGGGGAAGGGGTAGTTTACCTGCAACCTTTTACGTTTTAACAAGAGTAAAGTACTTGAAAATTTATTTAAACTTTTTGAAACAATAGTAATTGTTGAAAATAAAATAATTTTGTTGCCAGGTAACAAAAATAAAGTCATTTTGATTATAAAATATAAATATTTACAACAAGAAAAGAATTTTCAGTTTTCAAAATTTAAATATATTTTTATAAAACAATGGGTTCTTCATTGAGGTGGGGACCATGTCACTCACTCCATCTCAAGCCTCTCCCATTTTGCAGAAAAAGAGGACCCTGTCAAGGCTGATACTTTGACGACAGTGACAGGGCTTTCCACCAAATTCAGCAGAGTGACAGGTAGGCCCAACTCTGATTGGCTCCTCAGATTTCCCCAGCGTTAGTAGGTTCTATGAAAATATTTTATTTCAAAAATGATTTTAAATATAAATCTTAGATATGTTTTATAAATCTCATGTTTTATCTTTTAACATGGGTAATTTTTTATATGACGAACCATAACTGCCGTAAATTCAAACAGAATCAAATAATTTTTTACATATGTGCCTGAGCTATAGAGAACTCAATGTCTGTTGATTTTGGTGAAGATCGGTTACGGGGAAAGGGCAGTTTACCTGAAACATTTTTTGTTGTAACATGAGTAAAGTACTTAATTTTGATAAAGTATCCTGATAAGATCTTAATAATCCACTGTAGAAACGTAGATGAAATATCTATAAATGAAGAGGCTAGTTGAACGGGCTGGGGGTAATTTTCTATAAATCAAAATTATAGTTGAAGGGGGAGGGGATAATTTTTTTTTATATGTGTACTACGTTATTGGCAACAAAGAAGTATTTTTTTTGTTAAATTCCTTCCCTGGCTGTTTGGCTGAAAATGATTTTAAATATAAATCTTAGAATATGGAAGTCATGTATGGTTCTCCATACCGATATTTTTGCAGTTTTCTGTCTCTTCCATTCAGTAAAACTGCCCTCTGCTTTTTCTCCCTAATTCTCGTATTTGTGTTGTTCTATATTAGTACATGCAAATTCTCGAGAATACGCTGTAATCTTTGATTGAAAAGGTCGAAATGTATCGCGCGCGCTTACGTTTTAATTTTAGAATAAAGTATTTACGAAACTGCCATCGTAATCTTGATTCGCTCCGGGTACCTGCGGATTATAATTTCAAGATAAACAAATGTACGCGCAGCAGTGGTTTATGTTTTCTGGCTTTTAATATTGTGTGCCAATACTAAGGGAACAGAGTAAAACAAGAAGCAGAAGAAGAAATAGCAAGGCTTAGCTTGAATGTATTTTTGAGTTATTAAAACGGTCGGTTTCAGGTCAGAACCGTTTAAAAATATCCAGTCAGCTGCTGCCCACCGAAAATAACGGGGCGACAGGAAACAAAAGGAAATAAAACTAGGTGTGTGTGTGTGTGTGTGTGTGTGTGTGCGTGCGTGCGTGCGTGCGTTCATGTGCGTGTTTGCGAGTGTGTAGCTGTGTAGGCGAATATGAACGACGGTTGGATGTGGGGGAAGCGGAGCGATGGAATTATTTCTGACAGCAGCCTTGACTGCACACGTGATTAGCTGAGAAACGATTAAGGAAAACCGCAAAACAGCTGTTACCAATGATAAGTCATGTACGAACCGAACAGCTGATAGGTGCAGAAACATTATCGGTATCGGATCCGAAATAGTTTTTACACTCATTTTATAGTCTTTTCGGTTCACCAGCAGGCAGATAGAGTAGGCAGCTGACTAGAGGCCGCGGCTCTGACGCACAAGCTGTAGTTGAAATAGTTTTCAAATCGTGTTGTATCGTGTATCGAGTTACACCGCACCGTCCTAATTTCCGGCGTTCTAGCTTTCATTTGACATATCTGTTCGGCTTTTTTCTTCCAACTGGTTACTCTCCATCGGTTTTGTCTTCGGCCTGCCACGAAAGTTTCAGTCACCTTGGAAGTAAACTTTACTGGTCTTCGTTAACAATAACACTGTTTTTAGTTGAACACTGAGAATGTCTCAGTGTTTCAGTCTCAGTGGAGTCACTGAGGTTGCCTCATCATAGAGCGGGCAAAACGTTTGGTTTTAAAAGAAATAAAAAAATGTCTGTTCAACCGAAGACCAGTGTTATCATTAAAGTTTCGGTCAGTCGCCCTCTTTTCTTGTTTGATCTTGACTTCTAGTTCTTTTGGTATGAGGGGCAACTTTTTTTTGAAATTCTTTTCACTTGCTCATATAAGTCCGCTCGGTATGCCTCTGTCGATTCAGTTAGAGCCGTATCAAGCTCCGCGCTTTCTCTAATTTCTTAATTTCATATTTTGTCCGATCATGTAAGGTCACAGTGTCTTCCTCCAATAAACCCAATCGCCATTAACTTCATTCCTTGCTAGTTTTACATTGTAGTCTCCCACAATTCGGTCACGCATGTGTGGATACTTTCCGCTATGGATCTGTAAAGGCACTGTTTAATTATTATTGAAGTGAATAGTTTTGCAGTTGACAGCCTTTCATATCAGAGCCTTCACCTTCATTTATTCGAACAATCTTTATGAGCGAATCTTCTATACCGCATTACTTTGTCTGTATTCTTTATCCTTGTTATCTTCTGTCTGCTCTATTCTCTATTCCTTCTGTTTGGAGTCATTTACCCTTTTAGCCCGTCTTTCTTTATTCATCCTCTGAACATGTCCCCCGTACCATCTTAACGTCTTCATGTGTATTGATTCCAAAATGCTCTTACCAGTTCCCATTCTGTTCCGTATCTCTGGATTTCGGACCGTATTTTCTGCAACACCTTCTCCAATAATGCATCTCTTCAGCCTGGATTTTGGACTTATTTTCTGCAATAATCCTCCGTGCCTATGTACCATTTCTACCAGTCCTTTCTGTTATGCGTTTTATTCTTACTTCATTCATATTCTTCGTACATCATAATAGCTGATCAGTTGTCTCAGTGCAACTCTAGGGTGCCCCAGTCCACTAGGGATTTCTTATTGATTGGCCCCCTCCAATTTTCGTGATTTTCACTCCGAAGTATTTGTATTTGGTACAGTTTTCCGTACAACATGCAAATATTTCCCTTCCTTCACTGTCACAGAACGTTCTGTTTTTTCGGAGTCGCTTGTCAAGCCTTGTATTGTTCGTGTATTGCCATGCATAACAAAGGTCATGGCTTTCTGGGGGAAGCATGCAGTCAGATTAAAAACTGTTCTTGATGAAACAGTTTTGAAACAAGTCTGTGAGTTTAATTATCTAGGTTGTGTTATCAGTATTGGGTACAAAACAGGACGAGATGTCACGACGGAATTATCGAATTTTAGGTGAAGTGTGGCATCATACATAGAACACTAAAGAATGAAACAAGGAAAGAAACAAGGTTTCTTATATTTTATAAAACAGTGACAGTGCACGTGTTAGTGTTTGGGTGGGAATCATGTGTGCATTCAAATAAGATTATAAACTATATTCAAATTTCAGAAATGAGTTTTCTGAGACGAACAAAGGGTTGTAAAAGGGTAGATCATTTGCGTAATGAGGACATTAGGGATGAACTAAAGCTATTTTCCATAACGGTACTACAATCCCGCAATATCGCCTGGAATGGTCCAACATCTGGACAGAATGTAGGAGAGACAGTTACCTAAAGAAGCATATAGGCATAGATCCTTTGGAACAAGGAATGTAGCTAGACCAAGAGCAAGATGGAAAGAAATGCTGTGAAGACGGAGCAGGCAATGTGCCTAATTCGTGAAGTGAAGAAGAGGAAGAGATTTTCCTGCATTGTTAACACTAATATCAGTAAAACGTGGTTGCACCGAGAAAAATGTTGTTATTCAAAGAATTGCATTAATATTGCGTTTTTATTTGTTGTAAATCAGCCTTGTAATTTTAAGCGGGCTTCCACAGTCGGTTGCTTTACGGCACTCGCTTCCAAAACGCCGGACATCGTGGGTTCGAATCAGTGGCACTGTGGGACGATTTTCACGACTTCCATCGTGTCCTCCCTCATCCCTTATCAGCTGGGGAAGTTTAGGCACTGACGAAACAACGCCACATCTGTCCTGTGACAGGGTCTCGCCCTGACGCCGATTCAACTGTACGTACTGAACATACTCTTAAGCACCCAATTATTAAACTTAAAACACGGTCAGTTTGCCGTCCCCCCTCAAACCGACGCTCGGGGCACTGCCCGCGTCTGCCTACATTGAACCGTAAAAATGTCGGATGTGTCAAGGAGGTAACTTTAACCTGAACAAAAGATGACTGCCAGACAGTTTTCATTAAGAGTGAAACGTTTTGTATATTAACAAAGACCGAAACAGATTAAGTTCTATTAGAAGTAACAGACTGTAGGAAGCAGTCAATAAACTCGCTAGTTTTATGTACTGTCGTCGCACTCAGGAATGGTACCGTTATAGGTAATGCACTTTTTTATCACTTCCGCGTAGAAATGTACGTATATATTTATTGTACGTTTATCTGTACTATAAATGCGACAAAACCGATCGTCAGCTGCACTTCCTACCGAGATAAAGAAGGCAGTGACGTGACGAGATACCGTGGGATCGACACCAGTAATCGAATATGTTTTGGAATAACGAACTCGGAAGCAGCCAATATTTCTGTCTCGGTAATATCAAAAGCAGTTTCCAACGTAAATAATCCAGAATAGTTTGAAGTATCTTATCGTGCAAACAATACGTTTATCCTTATTATTAGTTTTATTTTGCTTCTTTTTAATCATTGTTTGCGTGTCTCCATGGAGGTGAAGGTAAAGATATTTTGAATATCTAGAGGAAGTTGAATATCTAGAAGGAATGTGAATACTGGTTGTGCGAGCGTGCGCGGGCTTGTGAAATAAAGCCAGAGAGAGAGAGAGAGAGAGAGAGAGAAAGAGAAAGAGAGTATGGATTCTATTCAGTTTGTGTTTACAGTTCATATCCCATTAATCTTAATCACTAAGTATACAGTTTGTCAAATATTCAATAAAATTCGTGTAGAATTTGTAACTAGTTAACAGGCGGCAGGAAAAAAATCGATAAATACCGGTGTTTTAGATATATCACGTTAATATGGATATCAGATTTGTGGAATTATCAGTACTTCAAGTAATCTTGACATTATCGACGTAGGTCTATATGTGTAAATGGCAGTATATCAAATATCAGCTCCAGTATTGATATGGAATGGCAGTTCATGCTGAATTGCACCACTGAGATGTTGATATCGATAAGCTATACTCCGCGAAGTCAGGACCGCAATTGAAGAATGGGGGGTGAATAGAGAGAGAGAGAGAGAGAGAGAGAGAGTGAGAGAGGATATCACACGTGATTTCTGGTTACGATAATACGTATAGTATAATAGTGTGTAGTATGTCAAATTCAGTTGTGTTTAAACACGTGAACTATTGCTGTTTTGCTCATTTTGTAAACATGTCTAAATTGGTCGCTTCACAAGTGGACAACATTTAATTTAAGAATGTTTTTGTCTGTTGTGTGTCACAAACTAACTGGTGGCTTCATTAAACCAATTGTTTTGCTACTCTGGTTAAATGCATCTTTGTTTTTGTCCACCGATTGCGTCACTGCGCCGAAGTCACAACAAGGACATAAATCGTATGGGGGGGGGGAGACAAATCCAGGAGTTCTTAGGCTTATTCACTTGGCGACCCCCTTTACCCGAGAAAACGTTTTCGCGACCGTGGATATTGAGGTATATAAACTAGGAATACGAATTAAAAGATTTGGTGATAATAAATCATAATGAAAATCGATTCGAAAACAGTTCTTGGCTATACATAACAAATATAATTTTACCATGTAATAAAAGACAAAGACAAATATTCATACTAATGAGCTGGGTGCGCTTGTTTACTTTTACATATAGACTTAAATTTTGGATGATACTGTAGGGCGTAGAGCTTCTTCATCGTTTTGCGGAGTTGACCGATTTTTTTGAATTTATAAACGTCAATGCTGAAAATGCCGCTTCGCGTAAATACGTAGTTCAAAATGGTAGAAGTATGTTTAGGACCACTTCAGAAAGTGTTGGAAATTCTGTCCTAAGTAAACTAAAAATTTTAGTCTCGCTAAAATTTCTGCGACCCCCAAATTTAGTTACGCGACAGCATATGGGATATGGGGGTCGCGACCAACACTTTGAGAAGCCCTAAACTAATATAGAGTGTCAAATATGGTTGTTTTACAATTCCTACTCCACCAATGGCGGATCCAGCAAGAAAAGTTGATTTTTGGTGGTGGTGGTGGTGGTGGGGGGGGTGATTATGGAAAGTTGGACCATTCTTTAAAGACCTAAGATATAATGATCGGAAAGAGAGAGGACTCAAATACAGTGTGTTATTATCACTACAATAAGTTTATTGACGTACAAGTATAAAATCATATCTGTGTTTGTCAGTTCAGAGTTCTTGTAATAATATTCACTCAATACAGTTTAAAACAATGGTACACACACATATGTTTCTATGGTATGTCTTCTTGTTAATCAACCCGCAGATTGGTTGGTAGCAGTTCTCCACACCAATCTTCTCTATGCTTTCCGTTTCATCTCCTCATAGGAACTACAACTTACGTTACCAATAATCTGTTGCATATATTAGAGTCTCGGTTTTCCTCTTCTTCTTTTTGAGTTCCATAGCTGGGTACACAGAATTAGATATGAAAATAAATAATCAGATAAGAGAGGAACTGGAAGTTGAAGAGAAGTAAATGGAATCATCATTAAGTATAGACAAAGCTGGAAACAACACATTAGCAGAATGGGCAGTGACAGATTCCCCAAGGTAGCCTTATTGTATCAGCCGAAAGGGAAGAGAAGGCTGGGAAGACCGAAGAAGAGATGGTCCGACCAGTTTGGAGCCGGAACAGACTAAGCAGTGACGCCAGAGAAGAAGAAGAAGAAGAAGATCAAATTCTCGTGACGCATAATACGGCCAATACGTTCAACCCCCTTCGCTTCACAATATTTTACCAAAAACTTCTCGTTTCTCCAACTCTAATCAGAATCTCATTACTAACCTTGTCAGCCCCCTTCGCTTCACAATATTTTACCAAAAACTTCTCGTTTCTCCAACTCTAGTCAGAATCTCTTCATTACTAACCTTGTCGATCCATCTTACTTTCAGTAAGTTCCTATAACACATTTCCAGTGCTTCAAGTCTTCTCTTTTCTCCGTCCCAGTTGTCAACGTCTCAGATGCTTCATATGTAACTCTTCAAGAACCTCTTTCTTGTTTCTATATCTGTGGAAGTAAGTACGTAATTTCCATTTACTGTTAAATACAACTTTAGCCTGTTCGATCCTGCTCAAAATTTCACTCTTATTTTTTCCATCTCCTGTGATTTTACTTCCTATTTAGGTGAACTCTCTAACATCCTATATCTTTTTCCCATACTGGACTGTCCGTGTTGATACAGACCATCATCACTTTAGTTTTATTAACGTTTATTCTTAAATTGTACTACGTGCTCTAAACCTCATCCATTATATGTAACTGTTCGCTTACTCCTGTTCACTTCCTCCCATAATCGCAATCTCGTCTGCAAAAATTAACATGTTAGTTCTCTCCGCTTGCACTGTTCTGCACTGTTGCACCACTTGCACTTTGCTCACTTACTTTGTTAAGAGCGTGTGTATATATAAGTTAAACAATGCAAGAGAGACGTTGCAACTCTGTCTTACACATTTTCGAATTTTTGCTTTCTCTTGTGTTTTTCCGAAATTTATCAGCACTGTCTCATTTTTATACCTATGGTATGTATGAAACAAAAATTAGCTTGCTGGTAAGGTATAGTTACAATACAAAGTAACCTTAGAGTAAATCCATAAACCTACATAACGTGATATGAACTTTTAACATTGAAAATGTTTATAAGGACGTGTCGCACATTTGCTGCCGATCGCTGGTGCGTTATCGAAAATGGGAACCGGTGAGTTTCCATAGAAACTACTTCTTTGTTGTCAATAACGTAGTACACATATAAAACTTCGCCTATGAATGCGACTACATTTAACTTATAATCTGTACATTGGTAAATGAAGAATGAATTCATTGATTGGTGAATGAAGAATGAATTCATTGATTGGTGAATGAACATAAATATATATATTTTTTAGATTTATTGAAGCATTTTCAATGCCCTTCTCTGTGCATTGCATTTGTGCAATGCCTGTAAATGTTTGTCTTATACACAATCACAAAAGGATGAAAAATGTGGTCTGAAGTGACCATTACGGGAGGGGGGGAAGAAATTTCCTCCATTTCCTCCTCCACAGATTCGCGCCCGAACTCCGTTAACTTTTACCTTTCTTAGCCTATTGTGTGCTAACATCCTGAAAACAGTACCATTAAGGTAAACGGTAATAATACAATAAAAATATGCCTTATTGAAACATTGTTCACAAGATACTTATTGATAATTGAATTCCTGTATTTCAATTTCAAACGAATGCGCAAATGCTACGTAATAAACCAGTGTATAATTAAGAGTTACTACTATATTACCGTACACAGCTGACAAAATATTAAAATAACCTAAATATTACGAACTTAACAAAATTACTTGACAACGTTTTTCGACCGTCTGGGGGGGGGGGGGTCCGATCCCGTTCGTCCACCCCCACCCCACCCCGGAAATACGTCCCTGCTTGATGAATAGTAATTGTGGCAGAGCAGCGTCAACGTGCACTGAAAACGGTAGTCTCATCTTACTAAAGGTGCGATATGATTGGTGCACGGGGACATTGTCGGAAAGTACCGCATTTTTAAGACCACATTATTAATTAGATGCTGCCGACTGCTATCATTTTGGTCGAGGCAGCATTACTGGAAATAGAATGGAATTACTGTGTAATTACCACAGTTTTCGTACTCACCGGATTAATTTCTAAAAAGGCCATCATTTTTGTTTTCTTGGTAAGTATTCTCAGATTATATTCTTCGCTGATGTAGAATTGTAGAATGTTATGTAAGCGAGAGGTTTTTAACAGCGTAGTCATAATATGATAAGAAATAACAAGTACACTGAAGGTAACTTGGTGTGCGTGACATCTTATAGAGTGAAACTGTGCCGCGTTAGGTTGTTTGTGTTTGTAGAGCCCAGTTATGGCTTTACAACGCCTCTCTGATGGTGTTCATTACATTTATGGTACCTGTTATCGGTTGTTTGCCTCATCTCGCTGCGGTCGTAGGACTGTCGTATTACAAAACTTACACTTTACTATTGGAGGTATTCACTACGCCTTTTTGGTATTTAACAAGGCGTCACGTCCGTCGATAGTTAACTTCCGCACATCATTATTGCGCATCATTGTTCCCACGACCCTTTTACAGTTTTATGTGTGCGTGTGTGTTTTAATTGTAAATAGAAGTGTTTGTTAACATAAACTAATAATTATTATTTTTTAATTATTTTCATCATCATCATCTTCAAGGATTAAACCAAGAATGGTTTGTTCCGGTCTCAAAATAGGCAAAGATTAGACCTAGTCATTCCAGCGCTTCCTCGGGCGTCACACACCTCTCCGTCCCCTCGGCTTATAGTTCCATAGTTGTTTGGAGATGCGGCAGTCATCCATTCGGTAAAGATGTATCCACCAGTTCAGCCGATACTGGGCAATCCTGTCGAGTGTACTCATAATATTCAGTTCCTGCCGTATATATATGTGTTTCTTCCATGATCATGGAGATTATACCCTGCCACGTGCCTGAGAAATCTCATTTAAGCCGCTTGGATGCGACTGGCCTGGCCTTTCGTTAAAGTCCAATTCTCAGGCCCATAAAGAAGTGTGGGAAGAGTCGTCACCTTGTAGAATTTTAGGCGTGTTTCTTTACTTGCTGACTTAAAGAGTTCGCCTAATGGTCCCGCACGTAAGGTTGAACTTATGCAACTGATAAAAAAAAAATATTTTAATAGACCAAATATTATTTTATAACCGTCTGATAAACGTTTCATCAAAGCGTATTGATTAATTGTCACAATATCGAAAAAATAGTTATGCTGTTTTATAAAACTTAATATCTTTAAGAACTAAAACATAGAACTAAACATATCCCCAAGGCCGCATATGAAGGCTATTTACGCTTTTTTAATTTTAAGTGTGTACGTGTGTGTGCGCGCGCGTGTGTATGTGTGTACGTGTATGTGTGTGTGTGCAATGGGTTATTAAATTTTAAACACTACACCATCCAGTTGGAGGTTGGCGAGTTTGACGTTGCAAACAGAAATGATAAAATAAAGAGGCGGGTGCGATTTAGGTTGAAACGTAACGGGAGAGTAGGGTAAACAAACCAAGAGTTTACGTGGGCCCTGAAGTCTCTACCTCCCCCCAGCCCCGGAGTCACGAAGAAGTACTTACTTTTCGCTTTACTGAATGGCGCGTAGTTGAGTGAGGAAAATTAGACGGCGCTTAGTGTTAGCTGACAGAACTTCAAAACTGTTATCTTCAAAATCGAGACCGCATAGACCGGAATTGCTGGGGACAGAATTAAAGAACGTTTATGTCCAACAGTGACTGATGTAAGCCGGAATGATTATGGTGATGATGTTATTTACTTACTTGAATTGTTAACTGTTCCTTTAGTTATTGCAGGTTGGACGGCGAGTTTTCCCGTTGTATGAAAATTTAACGGTGCGTGAGAATAACCGAAGTAAAAACTAATACAAGCGAGTTTGCATCTACAGCTTCTCCGATATTCCGGATTACGGAACAGGCCAAACAGAGTTTCGGAAGAAGATATTCCATATGGTTATTTCAGTTCAATGCCCAGTCGTTACTACCAAGGCTTGCCGATTGATATCGTCATCTGATCTTCCAAACCATCCACAGTTTGTCACCTCGATACTCTCTGCTGTCGGGCATTGTCCTCCCCTTCTCTCGGGCATTGTTCGTTGGTAAATCATTTTGGCCAGTGTATGTTAAGGATTCTACTTGAACGTGTAACTGTCCGGGGGGGTGTATTTACAGGGGGGGACGGAACCGCCCCTCCCTCAGAATGTTGAAAAAGTTGACGACTTTTGTTAATCTCTTAATTTTTATACTGTTTTACTATATTAGGCGGTTTTGTGTACGTTAATATAGTAGTAAGTCTTTTTTAAATATACAAACAAGTTTTATTATTTAGATTTGCGTATAGGTTTGAATTATGAAATAGACCTGTAGGAAAAGCAATTCAGTCAATAGTCTAAGTATCTTGTAAACAATGTTTCACTAACACGTACTTTTATTGTGTTTTTACCGTTTACTTTAAGAGGACTTTAAAGATAGTAATGTTGATTAGTCTCAACTTGTTGTTTCCTTTTCTATGAAGCCGACCCGACGCCGGGCCCCCCAAGGCCAAATTCTAGATACGCCACTGGTAACTGTATTCAGTTACTCTAATCTTACATTGATATGCATTTGTTAATAATATACACTATAGGCCTAACATTACGGACACTAACCATCGTTTCACAAAAAACGTATTCAAAACACAACGTTTCGACTTCTAAAAACCTGAGGTCGTCTTCAGGCATAAATAAAGTACTACGTCGTATCTATCAATACTAAAATATATCGTCACAATTTAAGAAAAAAGCTTTATTAAATAATAGATGTAAACAATTGTAGGCCTACTTACCAAGAAAGCAGTCTCACTGAATGGGAGGGAGTCTATCTTACTTTGATTATGTCCATTTAGTATTGATAGATATGACGTAATGATTTATTTACGCCTAAAGACGACCTCAGATTAGGCCGAATGCACACAGAAGTGGCGAGGCGCGGGCGTGCGAGAAGCGCAACGTTTCCACGCCTCAAATGGGCCAATGCACACTGAGGTGATGAAGCACAAGCGCTCGCCCCCGCCACGCTTCTTCCGCACTTCTCAAGTCTATTTGAAGAAGCGTGCCTCTCGCTCACTTCCTTAATTCAGTGTGGTGCTTGAGCCTACTTTCTTCACATTGCGCAATATGCGTGACGACCCAGAGTTCAACATACAATTTTGTGAAGAGGTGGAAAGGTTTCCTTGCTTGTACGACAATACTCGTGAGGCTATCCCTTACCAAGTCTAGAACTCTGTAAAAACACTCGTAGGACATCCTGTAGAAGGTTTGAAACCTATCCGGATACATTTCAAGTTCTCTCATCACATCAGAGGTTCCACTCTTGCATTTTTGTAACCACAAAGGGTGAACCCAAAACTTCCTCTGGCTGTTCAAGTTTGTTAAAACAACAAGATCTAAAACGTCCTCGTCACTTTCGTCGTTGGAATACATGTTGTTCAACGCCTCGTCATAAACTGCCTACTAAGCCGTTTCTCCGCCAGACCTGCACTTCTCGGCTGCCCTTTCTGTGGAGCTTATACTCGCCTGTGCCACGCCTCGCCCGCGCCTCGCCTCAGCCCGTCGCCACTTCTGTGTGCATTGGGCCTTAGAGCTAGAAACGTTGTGTTTTTAATCTGTATTTTTGAAACGATTGCGAATACAAGTAATATTATTATAGTGTGTAATAATAATAATCGTACATTGCTTTCAAAAGTTTCTCAGTCCGTTCTGCGCTGTTTAAATTTCCATGTGAGTTTTTGCTTGCAGAAATATTCTTTGCTTCCTTTGCTGCATGTTCTAGTGTATTCCGCCGCTTGTGGAAACCAGAACTGCTCGACCTGTGAGGTCTACCACTGGCAGTAACGTTGTCCTGATACCTAGTGCTTAGAGTCACTTTGTTTTACGTAAATTCATCTTCAGTCCTACCTTCTTTTCTTCCTTACCGTCTTTCCCCACCCTCCACCTTTTTCCTCACATCTGTTAATCTCATTTCCTCACATATTAGTTCAAACCAATTAATTAGGATATTTACATAATAAGTTGAATAACAATTGTACAATATTCCCACATGTGAGCCTATGTGCGAAGCACGACTCCAGATTCATAAAGTATTCAGAATCGTACGTCCACATTGGATAGCCTATAGTTAAGACGGACCGGATTGTTTGAAAGAACATGCGGTCGATGAAACCACTCGTACACGAGTATAGATTAATGAAAACAGTAAAGAAAATGTTTATTATAGTAAAGACTGTAGATGAGATTTGAGCATGGGGTCGCGGGTTTGTTTGGGCTAAAGGTCGCGTCTGACAAAATTGTCGCCAAGTTCTATGCACGCAGTCATACCTTACGTTCTGACCCCACGGCCTTTAGAATCCTAACGACTTTCCGACGCCGCCACCGTTGAAGTGTCGAACGTTTGGCTCATTACTGTACCGCTGCCAGCCTCATTAACAAATCGTGTACGGCCAGTTCATACAAACCTGTGATGATTATCAAGTAGTGTACTGTGAATCGTTCCTCGTAGTTCGTGAACAGCAGCAGAACACATTATTTTTGGTAGACGTAGTGCCCATATAGATTCTTCTCCCATCGTGGAAAAATAATCTCCAAAAACTTGAATTTGTTAAATTATTAAAGTTCCATATGGATAGTTACATTTGGTAGAGGCAGTGGCGTAACTACGGGGGAAATAAGGGGGATCAGCGGGGGATTAAAAATGTCCTCGAAATTCTATATTCACTTAAGGAAATTTTATTTCTAAG
Source organism: Magicicada septendecula (assembly GCA_034769895.1). Taxonomy (NCBI): domain Eukaryota; kingdom Metazoa; phylum Arthropoda; class Insecta; order Hemiptera; family Cicadidae; genus Magicicada; species Magicicada septendecula. The sequence continues at coordinate 67,998,261 of CM068367.1, forward strand.
CCAGTTGCTTAGGTAATCTCCAGACATATCCCGAGAGCAAAAGTATCTCTAAGAGTAGCGTCGTCAAATCCCGGCGCTAACTCAGTAAAAAATAAAAAAACAAAGAAAACCAGTGGGGACTGTAAATTATACAAAGTTGTGGCAGTTTTCACGTAGTGTATTTGTTCTGAATGTTGAAATTTCCCTAACATTTGAACAGTCCAAGAAAACTGAAGACATTAAATTTCTGCGCTGAGTTGCCGATCACACCTTACGCCATCAGATAAAGAACAGGGGATTTCGAGAAGAATTAATTATGAAGAACGTGCAATTTAAATGAAAAGATTTTCGAATATAAACGTCAGTAGTCCGTACGGGTGATAACATGTTTCGTGGGTAAACTCACCAACGCTTGGAAACGGAGTGCTGGACGACCTCCGTCCTTGAAAGCGGCGTCTACATCAGTTTTCATTAATTAGAGCGGTCACGGCTTACGCCGGTGAAATCTAGGCCCTAAATAAGTCGGCAGTGGCGCTGCTGGACAGTTTCGAAACAAAAATTGCTTATTAGGATTGCAGGCCCAATTTGTGAAAATGGGATACGGCGGCGAAGAAAAATAGAGAACTGTATGCAGCATATCGTGAACCCAACATTACCCCCTTCATTAAAATACAAAGATTTGAATAGCTCGTGTCCCGAGAATGGAAGGCAGCAGGACAGTCAAAAACTGTACTAAGGTTCTGCTGGTGAGTGCGACCTAGAAGCCGGCCTAGGAGACGGTGGAGAGCCCTCCTACAGCTAAGGATAAACGTCTCCCTTGTTCAGGACCGTAGAGCTGTTCAGCCACTCGCCTAGGAGACGGTGGAGTGTCCTCGTACAGCTAAGGATAAACGTCTCCCTTGTTCAGGACCGTAGAGCTGTTCAGCCACTCGCCTAGGAGCAGGGCCGGATTTAGATTTAGCAGGCCCCTAGGCTGAACATGTGGTGGGGTTCCCAACTACCGGGGGCGGGGGTCCGGGTCTCTCCTCCATAAAATTTTGAAAAAATATTTTGTAAAAAATACTTTGTATTATAATATTTTTACATTGCGTCATAATGCTTATAATTCTTTAGACTTTTTAATTATAATGGGTTAATAAAATTAATAAATTAAAAAATTGGTGAAATATGTTAATAAAGTAAAAAAAAGCATTAATAAAGTTAAGAAAGTTGTTTAAAGTTAAATAATAATTTATTCAAATTGATTTAATTGCAAACTTTTGCCTCACCTATGGGGGCAAAAGTTCTTATTTGACACGTTTTGGAAATATATTTGTTTACATGTGTTGCAGTAATTGAAATTACAAAAAGGGGCTCTTAATCGAACCTTAAGGGATTCATGATTGTTATGTCAAAATATAATGAGTCTCAGTGCAATGAGTGCAGTTTGAGATGAATCTAAAATTTAAGTGTGCGCTCACTCTTGCCCCACTCTGCCCTATACGTGGCTCATATACTTCCTTTTTTTCCTCTAATAACTTCTAATGAAACACGAACCAAAAAATTTTTTATCCAAGTTGACTGTTCTTTTTTTTCCTTTTTTTTTTTCGTGCGGGTTCCTTTGTGGTGCGGTCCTCTAGGCTGCAGCCTATGTAGCCTATGCTTAAATTCGACACTGCCTAGGAGACGGTGGAGTGTCCTCCTACAGCTAAGGATAAACGTCTCCCTTGTTCAGGACCGTTAGAGCTGTTCAGCCACTCGCCTAGGAGACGGTGGAGTGTCCTCCTACAGCTAAGGATAAACGTCTCCCTTGTTCAGGACCGTAGAGCTGTTCAGCCACTCGCCTAGGAGACGGTGGAGTGTCCTCCTGCAGCTGCGGATAAACGTCTCCCTTGTTCAGGACCGTTAGAGCTGTTCAGCCACTCGCCTAGGAGACGATGGAGTGTCCTCTTACAGCTAAGGATAAACGTCTTCCTTGTTCAGGACCGTAGAGCTGTTCAGCCACTCGCCTAGGAGACGGTGGAGTGTCCTCCTACAGCTAAGTATAAACGTCTCCCTTGTTCAGGACCGTAGAGCTGTTCAGCCACTCGCCTAGGAGATGGTGGAGTGTCCTCCTACAGCTAAGGATAAACGTCTCCCTTGTTCAGGACCGTAGAGCTGTTCAGCCACTCGCCTAGGAGACGGTGGAGTGTCCTCCTACAGCTAAGGATAAACGTCTCCCTTGTTCAGGACCGTAGAGCTGTTCAGCCACTCGCCTAGGAGACGGTGGACAGACAGTGCCCTCTACAGCTGTGGATAAACGTCTCCCTTGTTCAGGACCGATATGGGTGGATGAAAGTGGTTGAACAGGGCTACCACAAGGGCAGCTACATGCGTCTGTTTGGCCGATGAAGAAGATCAGTTTTCATCAGTAGGGAATACCCCGTTAGTTTAATGCTGTAGCTTATGATTGTGATGGCAAAAAGTTCGCGACTTTGCCTCTTTATTGTTTATTGTTTACAGTAAGAACATGTTTAGTTGTTTAACCCGGACAACGTGAGCATTTCTTGTTTATTTTTGTCTCAGGTTGAGTGTCGATATGTGTGTGTGTACAGACGTACGACCCCGTTAAAGTTTCCTCATTGTAATGTATTAAGGCTGGGTATTCACCCGTGACTGATGCTTGCGGTTTCTGCTGCACTAGACGTTGTACCGTCTCCACCGTTGTTATTAATAGTACTGTACTGTACTGTACACAATGCGTGATTAATCATCGACCGTGTTCCTCGTTTTATGTGCTCATCTGCGTTTCTAGGAACGGTCGCCGGTCGCCGGTCGCCGGAGGAGTCACGTAGGCACAGGCGGCGTTCGGTGAATGTATACGTATAGTTTCCGCGAACGCACAGTTCTGGTTACTGCACCTTGTGTCTGTCCTTTGTACAGGCGTATCCAGTAGGAGGTACTAAAAATAAAAATCTACAAACAAAATCTAGTGCAGCGAAGGCCAGTAATGACCTAAACGTCCTTACAAGTAAGAAGAAGATAAACCGAAAAGCTGAAAGGGAAAATAATAATAATAATAATAATTTACGGTACAAAGAAAATTAGCAAAAAACAAGTTCGATGAATACGGAAATTGACCAGATATTAATGTAGAAGGGCATCGTGAGGGTAATTACTAAAAATTGGTAATTAATAAGGCATAAAGGCGTTATAAGATGCTTGTTGCGTGCAGACATGAAACTATTAGAAGAGATTAAAAAATAGATTACATAGTGATTGGATTCATTTATACCAGGTTAAGAGTAATAATTATTCCAAACGAAATACATCTTGTACATTTTTAAATAATAATTTGTGGTTTCGTGTAGGTTTCCTTAAATAATAATAATAAACAGAATCCTTTAAGATAAGGAAACTCAAATTGGCAAAGGCCTTTACTCTAACCCGGGAACTGTACGGAAAGAAAAACCTATACAGAAGTGCGAAAGTCCGCCATTATAGCACTGTGATCAGGTCGGTGATCATGTATGGAGTGGAAACAATATTTGAATAAATCGTTCGAGTAAACTTCTATAAGAGCTTTCGCTTGATTTTCCAACTCGACACTGTCCGTGGTTAATAACTGCGTAAGAAAACCAAACAATTGCGTGATGTGATCATAAGCTTTGCTTCGGTTAGCCATTCTTTCGCGTAGTAGAATGGTTCCCCCTCTGACAGCTGAAGTCCTGGTGCTCGGTACTGCAGCATACCCTAGCCCTAGCGTTATGGATAATCCGCTAATCCGCCACTGCAAGTTATGTTTTTTTTTATGTTGTCATTGTAGTGGCCACTTGTTTACTGGTTGTACTGTATATCAAAGACGTGGCCTGTGATTATGTAACACATATAATCGGACGTATCGCAAAACTGATCGCTGAAAGGTATTTTTAATGACAAAACGAATTTCCCTGATGGTTCATTATCTGATACCGCAGTCCCTAGGAAAATTTTAAAGAAAAAGTTAGGAAATTGTAAAGGAAAAAATCGCATACTTTCTCAGCCCGCAGACTTTATGGAGAATTCAAAGTAACGTTAGGTAATTTTAAGGAAAATTGTAACAAGGTGCATTCATGCGAACGACCTTTCCTATGAATGCAGCCCCTGTAGAATATTTAAACTCAAAGTGAGGCTATTTTATGGAAGAAGACTTGCTACCGTTGTGGTCTACCTCGCGGGTATCAGTCCCGCAGGAATTTGTACGTGTCGCTCGCGAGGCCAATTGACTAGATATGATGTGTAGCGCCTCCTGGTATCTTTTAATTGTTTTGAATTTATTCATTGTATGAAAATGTCAAAAAAAAACGACTCGTGTCGCCTTTGTGATTCTACATCTACCACGAAAGGAATCAAACTCGATTCAACCATTCTGATTCTACAGGGACACAACCATGAATTTTTAATGACGAATGTTTAAACCTTTCGAACCAGTTAATCAGTTTGAATTAAATAAATAATAAATTGATACTTATTATTTCGCAAACATTATTAAATAATTAATGAACTGAATTATTGTATTTACTTTAATATCAAATAATGAATCTATTACTGTGGTTGATCAGTGTTTTTCCCCTTTAGAAATGGACGAGGTCTGTTTTGCAGGCCGGGATTTTCTCATTACTTTAATTATGAATTGTTTCCTTGTCGTGATGGTAATCACGTCTGCTGTTCTGTGATTGTAAAATCACATGATTGTTCACTGACAAACAGAATTAACGTTGATAGTAAACAAGTAGGGCACAACTATTAATAAGCATTAAGCTAATTTAAAGTCAAGCTAGTAAATAATTCTGTAGAAGTTCTGAAACAATTAAGATTGATAAACGGGGTCAAGATATGCTGGAGAGCATAAAACTAAGCTGTTGGCCACTACTTACAGTGTACAGGGTAGCGAGGCAGCAGATTGTAAATCTGTTAGCTGTACCGTATTGGTTAACGGTTAACTATACTGAGTATCAGCTGTTAAATATACGGCTCCTTTGTAGTAGCATGATGTACTACGGTAATTAAACATACGTGCAATAAAAGTACACGTGTTAGCATATGATACAAATCTAATCGTGACAGAATCATAGATATTGACATAAATAACGAGCGAAGCGAGTTTCCTGTATCAGCTTAGCCCTTTGGCAATTGTCTGTCTGTCTGTTTGGGGAATGTCTTTCGATACCTTTGAATGATACATCGTCCGAATTTCGATTAGCATGCATGTCCATACTCTTACCCCACAATACCCTTATCGTTTTTTAGATTCCTCCCCCTCCCCCAAGAGAGATCGGATGCAAAAGTGCGAGGGGTCAACATTTTGAAAAACCATAAAAATCTGTGAGATAGGCCTACCAAAGAGAAATTTAACCAAAATTTGAATTTGGTGTTCAGTTTTGGAAATTCGAAATTTTAGGACACGACGTCCGTAAAAAGGCTTCAAAATTTTTAAAAACATTTTGAAAAACCATAAAAATCTCTGTGAGATACCAAAGAGAATTTTAACCAAAATTTGAATTTGGTGTTCAGTTTTGGAAATTCGAAATTTTAGGACACGACGCCGTCCATAAAAAGGCGTCAAAATTTTGAAAAAATTATAAAAAATCCATGTCGCGTTTCAGGCTGAATTATCCTAAATCCGAATGTGGTGTTTACTTTGGATTTTTTTTTTTAACTTTAGAGGTACCATAGGTCAAAAGTGGAAGTCAAAATGTTGAGAAAATTTTAAAAGTAATTTTATGAGTAAGGCATAAAATGCCTTGATGATGAACTGTATTCAGAATACGAACTCGTTATCTTATTAATTTGACAAAATTAATTTGTCAGTACCTTTATAGGTCTATAGATCGATACGTATCTGTGGAAACATACGTACATAAGTGTAAGTTAATTTATGGGCCATCTCGTGGTAGTGTTTCACGGTTAAGCTAAGAATCGTACATACCAAGAAATTTACGTACATCTTTAAAAGAATAAAATTTTCTTAATATGGTTTTATCTAATAATAAATTTATTTCATTCAACGTAGTGAGCGTGTTCTGCTTACTGTTATAATACTGACATAATATGTAGTGACCATTAAGGAATTAAATGTAAGTATATTGAATTTTTAATAAATATTACACTACTTAATCGATGCGGAACAAATTATACCACTGGCGACTCCAGGAAGAAGTTACGGGGTCCAAGGTAGATTCGGCCGGACCTCGGACCCCCTCCCCCTCTGCCAAAAGCCAAATTCTAGATATCCCACTACTCGCTGCAAGCCTCATTTCTCTGTCTCGTCGTATATGTTCTGATTCAACTGGATGTACTCCGTTTACGTCTTCTAGTTGGAACCCAGTTCAACAAGTTTCTAGCCTCAACTATCGTCAAGGCATTCGTTGCACATGACCATGCCATGTATGGCGCTTCGTATTTATTGTATACAATATTCTTTTTTCAAACTAATTTGCCTCCACTATCTTCGTTACTAGTGTGCGTTAGCCTGCACATCTGAAGACCTTCTCAGGAAGTCCAGTTCCACAGCTTGGACCTTTTGGGAATTTTCTTTGCTTTATCTTCAACGATATTTCTCCATCCAGCTCTTTCCATAGTCTTCTCGATATTTTTATCCCCGTACTCCTCAGCTCCTCCTCATTGTTCTCGGTTCATTTCTTCCTTGGGCTTCCTCTTGACTTCCTACGTACTGGTCTTCATTCTAGAATTTTTCTGCCAACTGTGTTGTTCCATCCTCATTGTGTGTCCCAGCCAGGCAATCCTTCTACTCTTTATAAAAGTTAACAATATCAGCTCCGTGTATTAGATTACGTATTCCGTGATTCCTTCGCATTCTCCACGAGCCGTCGTTATTTTGCACTGATCCAAAACATTTTTGTTGGTTTTTCGCTCGAATCTTCATATGTGCTGTTCGTCTTTTGGCATTACAATTAGAAGTATAGCACTCCGACGGTTTTGTTACATAATGAGGATGGGCGGGAAGGGGAGGTGTTCAAGATCGGAGGGGTAGAATAACGGGTCGATCGTATTGAGAAGCTGACTTAGAGAATTGGGGAGACCGTCTCGCCCGTGATGGAAGGGAGTAGTGAAAGTGGCAACATAAGGGGGTGGAAAAGAATACGAAGGAGAAGAGGATCTACTAGTACTCCTTAGCTCTGAAATTTATGTAGCTTTATGTTCGGAATTTGAGAAAGACGTTTATGTAACCAACGTGCCGCCACATAGGTTCTGCCGACCCTTCCACCCTCGTTGAAGATGACCCTGGATGGCAGGTTAGCTGAAAGCCTTCTGTCTTTTCACAGCAAATGCAATGGAGGCGAGAGCTTCATATGGGTTAAGTTATACTACCTGCTGTAGGTAGAACTAGCAGCATCTGAAGTGTAAACTAGATACACGTAAGGTAAACGTAATATAAGTATGATGCTAATCGCGTGGTTTGTGTAACCGATAGCGATTGTAACCTTAAGAGATTATTATTTTATCAAACGGTCATGGCTGATAGAGAATGTAACGTGCAAATATGTAAATAAAACCAACATGTATGAGAATCTCTAAAGTCCAGAAAGATGCAAACTGAAGACAGAAGGGAGTCCGTACAACAAGTAATGTCGTTTATCCATTTGGGAGCCGTTGGAAGTATTGAAACAAATTTGTGAAAGTGCTACTTACGAGATTTATTTTGGAAAACAAAATCATGTTACATTACCGTATTGTCCGTCCAATTGTGAGGCATCAATTCTATTGATGAAGAAATAGAATATCAATTGATAAAAGCAAAAAGAATTGCTGGATGCATGAATAACCTTATAGGGAATAACAAATACCTCACACAAGAAATAAAAACTAGGGTTTACAAACGCACAGTACGTCGAGTAATATCCTATGGATCAGAGACCAGGCCAGATACAGCAACAACTTAAAGAAACCGACAAACTATAGAAACGACTATATTACGGAGGGTAGTCGGAAGGACAAGGTACGATAGGTTGCCAAACAATAGTATAAGAGAAACGTGTAATGCAAGAGATATTAATTCTCGGATTGCGGAAAGAAGAAGGATATGGAATGGACACATATCAACAATGGATGGCACAAGGCTAGTGAAAGATGCAAGAGATAGCCAACCAAACACCAAGAGGAGCACTGGTCAGCCAAGGAAGTGGTGGAGTGACAGTATGTAGGACAGTTGTTATAGAACACGACGGAGTTCTGACAAGGAAATTAAAGAAGAAGAAGAAGAAAATCATGTTAGTAGAGAAGAAATGGAAAATATATAAATGCGTAGATCAACCATATGCATATACATATGCATCTGAGACTGAGGTTGAAACGTTCAAAACAAAACGATTAATTAGAGGAACAGAAATGTCTATATTGAAAGCCATACCCTGACTGTTAGAATATCAAATCGAGGCATAAGAAGACAATATAGTAATGAGCATACAAATAAATTTATCAACTATAGAAGATAGCAATGTAAACAGATAATGGGGAAAACGCGAGAGGATAGGTAACAAGAAATATCAGGGGAAGAGGGTAATGGAAAACCAGGAAAGAGGTGGGCTCGGAAATCTCGATTACAACAACAGTTTCCATCAAACAAAAGCGGAATTCTAACAGCCTGTACGTGTTGAAAGGTAAAGCCAAGGAAATTGTAATTTCAAAGTTATAGGGACCGACTTATTCCCTCGTTTCTTGTATCTTGTAATCATGTTTTTCATTTTTTTATTTTTTACTGATAGGACGTTGTTGGGTAAGGGATAGGGGCATCCCCTTGTGCTGGGGATGAGGAATCGTCCCTAAAAGCGGATGAACCACAACCGTGTTCAACGGCATGAGGGTGCAGAAGGAAACGGGATACCGCTGCATTAAATATCGTAGGCAGGATTTCCGTGTTTAAATATGGCTACGTCCAAGTGTGGGTCTAGATGAGAAAGACGAGGACGAGTTGGATGGATAAGAAAAGTAATGAGCAAGTCCTCGCAAAAGTCGTGACGATGATAGATCACTTTTAAAAATGATTGGAAGAAGAAGGGCAGAATTGATCGGCACGTGTTACGACACAATCAATTCTTACGTAATATTTCTGAAGGAAAGGTGTTGGGGGGGGGGGGAAACCAAGAGGACGACCAAGATTAGCGTTCTTCAAAGAAATGGGAAAGGAGATGTACTTCCTATCGTACTGCGATTTAAAGAGGATGATGATGAGGACGTTGTTTCCTCTTACCCTAATTTTGACTTTCCTTTCGCAATTTGAGTTTGATATTAAAGTCTGTAGATTGTCTGAGTTTGAACTTATCTGGGGTAAGGTAACAGTTCTGTTTATCGACGATCGTCAGGGAGCATTCAGTTGTGGCCGGTTGAGTTTTAAATCGACCTCAACGCTTGTCTGCTCGTCCGCTGTATCAGGACTGTCATGTCCTCTTCTGAGGCAGTGAAAAGTGTTTTAAGCGCTCGACCACATGCAGATGCCTTCGCGATTAAAGGTAAACTGACGGTAACACGATTAGAATACATAATGCGAAAGGAAGCGTCGGGGCCGCGGACACGTTTTGTTTGGCGTACAAATAATCACCTATATAAAACACCAGTTACGAAATCAACAACTCATTGAGTATTGAACACAATACGCGTACTGCTGGTGTACGTAGTATTTTGCTAACAACAAACGTCAACTCTCTAGTTGCGTAAGGACGCGGTTTCCGGATTCGTGTCAGTTTCCAGTTACCGTGCTGGAAAGTATGTATAAGTGTGACTGTGGTGTGTGCGGGGAAGTAGTGGAAGCAGTATCAGTAGTAGTAGTAGTAGTAGTAGTGGTGACGTCTCGTTGCAAGCGTCTTGTCGTACCGCGCGCGGTGTATGTCAGTCAGTTAATCTGTGACAGTGATAGTGTGACAATGGAAGTGGAACCTCTTACTTTTGCTCAGATCGGTATGTCGTGCCGCTTGATAATAAATGAGCTTGATCTCTTATGCCTGTTAATGAAATGATATTTTTTGCGTGCGTGTGGGTGTGTGTGGTTCTTACATATAGGCCTATATATATATATTTCAATGTTTACGTTTTTAATTAAATTACGCATAACTTACATTTCGTTATTCTATACTACAAAAATAATTATTTTTATACGCAAGTAGTAAAATTGTATTTTACGAAATATGCTTCACAATCGTCATCAATGTTGAACATCGTCAATGACTGAAACTGATGATTATTTAGTCTCTGAAGATGCCGGAAATGAGTCTGTGATATCAGGCATGCTTTATTAGCAAATTAAAAATTTTAATTGTGATAATTAGGTTGTTAATTGAAGTTCAATATTAATCTTGTTATTTCAATAAGCAGTTAAGCAGTCTGTAAATCCAACTTCGTCGTGGTTATTTGCTAACCTGGTAAATGTCATGTTCTGGACGAGGCCTTTCGTGTTTCCACCATTTTCAAGTCCTAAACGACGACCTACACTTAGTTATTAAATAACTAATGATTCAAGTCGTGGTTCCATAACTTCCATCATTTCAAATCGTGGTTTAGGACTTGAAAATGGTGGAAACAGTGAAAGGCCTCGTCCAGAACATGACAATTAGCAGGTTAGCAAATAAGCACAACGAAGTTGAAGTTCAGTAGTTTCTTACATACGTGTGGGGTGTAATGTGATAATTTTTAATGCATTTAGGATGGAAGTAATTAAAATTATAACCAGTTTGTAGTTGATTGCAATATTGATTCCATAAAACATCAGAGGCTTAAATATGTTTTAAACCTTTGATAGTATGGGGCAAGCTCTTGAATTATTTGTAAGGTAAGGTACATACAGCATGAGTATTACCAAGTAGTATCACACACACACACACACACACACACACACACACACACACACACACACACACACACACACACACACACACACACACACACACACACACACACACACACACACACACACACACACACTTCTTTCTCTTTTTGGAAGGATTTGTTTTTATAAAATCCTTTTTGTGTATTCTTTCAGTATCTTTTCAGACTGTTTCTGTTAACTAGGGAAAAAACGTTTATAGCTATTACAGTCAATAGTTTTATTAATAAGGCTTTATTTGTCTGACAATGTTAACACAATATAAATATAAAAGATACTTACAAAAAACATATCCTTGCAGAAGGAAAAACAAAACAATTTACACATTTAGTGAAGATAATCAACGAGCAAGTGTGAGTGGACTGATATTTTATTACCATCATCTTCATCACCATTGCCATCATCATCACCACTAACAGCATTACCTTCAAGGATTAAGTCCATGGACTGTTGCACCGTCTGGCCATGGTATCAGTCTTTAGCAGAACCCACGACACAGCATGACATCCTGTGTACACATGTAGAAATGTAAACATTTAGTGAAGATAATCAACGAGCAAGTATCACTGGACTCATATTTTATTACCATCATATATTCATCACCATTGCCATCATTATCATCATCACCTTTAAGCATTAAGCCTATGGCCTGTCGCACCCTCTAGCCATGGTATCCATCTTTAGCTGAACCCACAACTAAGCGAGCGGTTTTCCACTGAACCTATACACTGTCATTATTACTTTTAAACTGTATTATCATTACCATGCACATGCCCGTCATTAGCACTTTTTTGCTTGCTGCTGAGCAAAGCTTCTATAATGCAGTGATTTCTCTCCGAAGGATTTCAGGCACTGTAAACCATTCCCAACATGCAAGCTGGCCAACATGAAAGTCATCCCCACAGCCCCCTCCATGTGTGTGTTTATGTGTGTGTGCATGTGCATGCAATGTTTTTCTTAACTTCAGAATGTTGTACATCACAACAGCTTTACGTTATACGTATTTGACTAGCAGGTTGACCTGCCAAACTTGTACATACATCTTCAAATTAAGAGACGTACATATTATAAACTTTTAAATATCTTTATTGTCACAGATTTAAAAGGACTAACTTCTAGCACTTGTAAAACATAAAAACAAAATAATACCATATCTGACCATCTACCAGTCTATTTTGAAGAGCAGATATTCTGAATATTAAAAATTTCCATTATAAGTGTAAAATAAACTATATTTAAGTAATTAAAACAAACAACAATATGTAAATATTTTATAATATTTATTTGTTCATATATGACAACCACTGTCCATCATTTGACGTTAGGTGATGTATAGTAACAAGTATTTTGAAATGTTGATTGTATTTTAATTATTGTAATATGTTTCACAAATTACTGTGAGATAAACCAGTATATAATTAAAAACTATATTTAGTTGAGAGAGAGAGAGAGAGAGAGAGAGAGAGAGAGAGAGAGAGAGAGAGAGAGAGAGAGAGAGAGAGAGAGAGAGAGGGGGGGGAGAGAGAGAGAGAGAGAGAGAGAGAGAGAGAGAGAGAGAGAGAGAGAGAGAGAGAGAGAGAGAGAGAGAGAGTTTACAATGAGGTTTTTGTGAAATTTGTTTTCAGTTTTCTACACATTTATGCATATTTTCTTCCCAGAAAGTAATAGTGGAGTAAGTTATCTAAAAATAAAAAAGTGTCTGGTTATTATGACGTGGTCATTCACCGGAATTGTGTCCAAGAATTGTTTCCAAGTCAAATGAATGACTAAGCCAGGAAGGATGTGGTTTGCAATTAGTGTAGGAGGACATGAAAATTACTCTTAAGTGATTGTGTTATCAAAGTAAGATTGCAGTCGTGGTTCATTTCCATTTTTAAAACCAAATAAAATCAGATTCAAATAAAATTCTGCTGCATTTGTAGAAGTACACGAGGGAGCGAACTCGTTTATGTCTGTGTGCGTTTGTCACAAATCTCCATAAGAGTTAACATGACCCTCTAATTGTACAAACATAATTTGATTGCATTTTGTACTATAATAACTGTAATCGATAGTCATGACAAATACACAGGAGAGAGAGAGAGAGAGAGAGAGAGAGAGAGAGAGAGAGAGAGAGAGAGAGAGAGAGAGAGAGAGAGAGAGAGAGAGAGTGTGTGTGTGTGTGTGTGTGTGTGTGTGTGTTGTTAACTAAGTCCTGGATCAACACAGTACTATATTGTACAATACTTATGAACTTCTTCTATATCCTCACATTTATATTATGTTAAGTAAAAAGTTTTTCCTTTTCATAGAACCTTACTTTTGCCTCGTTTATGCTACTTTTAATGTTTGCTGTGCATTTTTTATCTGATGTGACGGGACTTCCCCACTTCTTGAAGGTTGCAACCTGATTTGATGCATAGACTGATTTGATGCAACACCTCATATTTCCAGTGGCGGCGATAAGGCCCCCGCAGACCCCGCGGCGTGGGGGGCCCCAGTTGGCCCAGTCATGGGACATAACTTGTAACATGAAAAATAAGCGTAAACAAGTTGTAAAACGCTTCTTTGTTGAATTATCAGTTGACCATAGAATTGATGACCCAGTGAAATCATTTGAAGTAAAAATTTTCAATACAACACTAGATATTGTAATAGCTCAGCTACAAATGAGATTCAAAGGATTGCGTTGCATTGATGATAGGTTTTCATTTCTGATGCCTCAGAATTTAGTAAACTTCTCACAAGAGACAATAGTGGAGAAAAGTAAGGCTCTGGTAAATGTGTATCCTGGTGACCTTTCCACATCACTGCCTGACCAAGTAATATCCTTCAAAGCTCTGATGGCCAAAGAAATTGTACACAAGAAAAGAATTCGAGAAATGATGAATTTACTGGTTGAAGAAAACAGCTGCCTTATGGGTTGCCTCCCAAACTTAACTACAGCTTTGCAGCTTTATTTAACCATACCTGTCGCAACAGTTACAGCGGAAAGAAGCTTTTCAAAACTTAAATTAATTAAGTCATACTTAAGAAGTACCATGCCCCAAACTCGGTTGAGTGACTTGGCACTGTTAAGCATTGAGCACGAAGAGACACAGAAAACTAATATCAACGAAGTGGTTGAAAAGTTCTTAGCTATTAAAAAAAGAAGACTAGGCTTAGGAAAACAGTGAACTTTGGTTGATCCTCATCTGTAAATATTGTACATTACTTGAGTTCGAGTGTTATTGAATTGGATTAGACTTAAGGAGAACTTGTATAGAGTATATTCAAGAATTTTACAAATTCAGTTTCAAACTAATTTAAATGTTTGAAAAAAGCTAGAATGTTACTTTGATATTCGTTTTTAAATAATAAATTTTTAACACTCTGAGTGCGGTACTGTTTCATAGTCTGAATTTAGATCTTTAACGTAAAAATAAATCATTCTTTTTATTTTGGTTTTTTTATAGTTTGTATAGAACTTTGTCTATTTAGCAACAATGAATTTTAAGAGTTTGTACACGTGTAAAACGTCCTTTGCAAATTGCAAACGCTTTGTGATAGACGAGAAAGTATTCACAAACCATTGTTGTGAAACACACGTAAATAGAAACTCATTTGAGTGTTTTCCCCTATTACGTATACAAAATTTAACCATTTTTATAGGGCCCCCTAATTAGTTTCGCGGGGGGCCCCCGTTTTGTTAGCCCCGCCACTGCATATTTCAATACATATTTTGTATGCCAGTATTCCAGCAACTATCCCTTCAGTTTCCTTTGGTTCACTCTCATCTCATATTTTTGAACGAGTGAAGCAAGTTCTCAGTTTTTACTCAACCGTTTGGCATTTGTTTGTCTGTCTGTTTGAGGTATGTCTCATGATAACTGATGAACACATCAACCGATTCTTGTAAAACTTGGCATGCATGTCCATACTCTTACCCTACAGAACCTTATTGTTTTTTAGATTGATCTCCCTAAAAAATAGGGGCCAAGCAAGAATGTGATGGTAAAAATTTTGAAAAATCGCAAAAGCCTATGTGGGGTATTAAATTAAAAGAAATTTTAACGATAATCTGAACGTAGTCTTTTTTTTTTGAACATTCAAAAATTTTAGTATGTCAGGGCCCAAAACGTGGGTCAAAATTTTGATAAAATTGGAAAAATTCATATGGGGTATAAAATTACTGAGAATTTTAACTAACGGCTGGAAATTTAATTTAAATTTTAATTTACTGAATGTAGTGTTAACAGCTGGAAATTTCAAAATTTTTGGGACCTTACAGAGCCCAAAAAAGAGGTAAAAAATTAGAAAAAATTGTGACAATCAGCAGGGTGTTAGACTAAAAGGAGTTGTAACACAAATGTGAATGTTTAGAATTTCTAGTGTTTATTGTATGATTGTGTGCTCTAATATTGTTATATTTCTCAGGAAATAGAGTTATTGGGATTTTTATAATTTTTTCCATAATTGGAAAAATTATGTGATATCAAAATTTATGTAATAATAAATTTACTTTGTTCAAAATAGTGAACGAGTTCTGCAGCTCAGGGCCTATAGGCCTACTAGTTAAAAAATCTGTTGCTTTATTTTTAGATTCCTCTGTAAATTGTCTTACCCATGTAAGACATTGTCTTATTGTCTTACCTAGTACTGCAATATCAATGCTCGGATACAATTTCCAACACTTTAACATTCCAATGCTTGCCAACACTCTAATACTTTTATATTGAAGATGACAGACTTCAGTGTAAATAAATAAATTTGTAAATGTCAAATCTTGGTAACACATTTCAGTCGGTAAACAATTTTGAATTTGCTACTCAACTTTTTTTGTGACAGTGACTAGAAAGTGGTCTAACATCTTTATCGTGTCATCAAGCTTAAACATTTACATACAATAGCCAATGATGTTTTCAGGATCAACAGACTTAATGGTAAACCTTTCACTGTGCGTATACTACAGTAGTCTAAGAAAATGTGTTCTGCTCTTTTACTGTACTGCGTTTGAAGTCAAAAGCTTTTGTGCAGTCAAGCACATTATTGTGGCACATAAAACTCGACTTTCTTCTCGTTAAATGTACTTATTTTCAAGTGTATAGTTAGAAGAGTAGTTTAGATTTGTTATTTTTATCCTGGAACTGTAAAAGAGAACTGCAAAATAGTAACAACTTCTGAGAAACTGTTACAGGCTCATTAGCATAACAGGAATATGTACAGAACAAATCACAGAAAGTGCTTTGGTATACAGAAATGGGTACTGAGAAACTAACATTTAAATGGTTGTATGCGCGCACAAATGTGTTTTCATGAGACAGTGTGAACACCTTTTATAAGCACTGGGCACCTGAACACTGACCTCACGTACAATCTGCATGCTTATCAAAAACTCTCCATATTAATTCATTAAGTGCTGTTAGGCATTAATTTCCAAAGCAGACCATAGCCAAACACTCTTCTCTGGTCGATATTATTTTATCTTATATTTGCTATTCTGATTCAGCTGGTATAGAACATTGTACAGCTATAAAAAGGAATGCGGTGCAAACATAATGGGTTTTAAGTTTCTGTTGACAAATTTGTTGGCACTTGTCTGTATCTTGTGTTTATAATTACACGATAAGGTTATTAAACACTCTCTGATATGCTGTGTGAGAAGTCATTATGTGTCTGAGATTTTTTTTATCGTGAGCAGCAGTAGAACATGGCAATAGCATAATTAATTTATGCTAGCTGTAAATCTTAATTTTACTTAATCATGCCTATTGAGTGATAAAATTTTATGTGTAGATTCCACCCAAACAACTTGTTACTCTTTTGTATAATCAGCAATAGAAATTGTTTTATAAACAATTTTGAGAAAGTTCAAATAAATAATATCTGTTACAGAGTAATAAAGATTGTTCATTTTAGAATTTTGTCTTGCCGGGCTGTAAGGCCATGGTGTTAGTTGCAGATGTTTCAGCCATACCTTCGACAGCCCTCTTCGGCGCATAAAGTTTGAACAAAGGCTGTAACACTGACTTTAAACAGCTATCGCTGTCGCATTGGGATAACTTGGTCAAGAGGGCTGTCGAAGATATGGGCAAAACGTCTGCAATTAACACCATGGCCTTACAGTTCGGCAAGACAGGATTCTAACATTAACGCCAGCCATGAAAGCCTCAGACATCAGTAAAGATTGTTTATATCGATATATAAATTACAATTATACTTTTACTTTGTGAATAGTTTGCAACAACATTAGAAACAATTTGTTTAGGTAAACATTAAGAGAAACAGTTTTGAAGTTCTATAATGTAATGGCTGTATCATATTTCAATACTGAATATAATATTCATTTGAGTTTTTTGTTGAAATTTGCTTTTGTAAAGAAACACCAGATGAAGGTTTTCTTACAATTTCATATAATTAATAATAATTGCAGTGGACATTTGCTACCACTATATGTTTTTTAAGCAATATCTCAGCTGAAAACATATCTGGAGCCTCATCAGATTGTGTATCTCAAGCAGCTGAGACTAAATATCACCACACACAGGAGTGCAAATGATACAAAAAATTGTACAACTAAAGCAACCAATCACGCGTATTGTTAGAAAGAATAACGTCTTGTTTTAGATCAAGCTAGTGGGATGGTTACAGATTGTAAATGGTGAATGTTCTCCCACATCGGGGGTTAGCCATGAATAAGAGGAGATTAGAATCGTGGATCGAGACAGCAATGCTGTCAGACACCAGGAGGGTACCTAGTAGTGTCGTTAGTACACGTGGCAAACATTTAATGGTGGCTTTGTTAGTACAGCCAGAAATAGGTAATACTTACAGTAGGAGTTAAGGGTTCCTAAAGGTAAAAGAAGCCACTCCTGACAGGAAACCAAAAGAATTACATGGCAGAATACCTTAAGGTGAGGCAATCCCTTTATCCATCAACCTAACTGCAGTCTGGTATCTGTATTAATTAACTGTATATACATATGATTATAAAAAATGGACTAGATAGATATAAGGGAAGCTGGATAGGTTGAAGAACTTTGAAGGCATGCAAGGCAAAGTGGGATGCTGTGAGAGATTGCCAGCAATGATGGAAAGTTCATGTTCTAAGTGAGCCAATGGCGCATAGTATACATGTGGCCTTGATATGCAAGTATGCGGAGAGGAGAACTGTTGGAGGGCCAGGAAAAACCTTTGCAGTCAGAACAGAGTGTCCTAAGGGTAAAAACACACTGAGGCGAATTAACTGTTTATAATGAACACGAGCAAAATGGTTGGTTCTGTTCGGTGCATTCACAACCCACACTAGGACGAACCGGCTTTTTGTTCAGGTCTACTTATGCCACTACCAACAAGTGCTTTGAGCGTTTTTGATTAACTCTCCTATTTAAAAGATAATTCCATTAGGATATTTTCTAATTACCTATGTTTTATAATGTTTTCCGATGAGGAAGAAATAGATGAATGTATACTGATATTGTGCCAGTGGTTATTGTTAAATTCGTAAAAGTCATGCAAATTTTGGGTTCACCCCTACAGTACTAGAAGAAACTATATTATTTTATATTTTTTACAAGAGCTCCGTAAGTATGAAGATAATTCAAATAAATTATCAATGATAATAATAATAATAATAATAATATAATTTCAGCATATTAAATTATTGTACCCTTAAAACGTAAAGTACTCCTAGGCTAGGTATATATAATAGATATAATTGAATTTCATTATATCTATTTAATTTAAAATAGATTAAGTAAATTGCAATGTTTGTAAAAATTGTTGTAAAGCTCAAAGAAAATTGTATTACTAAAAAGGAAAAAACAAAAGTGTATTTTAATGAATGAATTTGTAAACAATATAAATGTACACAAAAATAAATTATATATTTCAAAACAGAAGAAATATTGAAAGTGAAAATGTGACAGGTAAAAACTAGAATTGCTCAAAATACAGAAAATAAAACTTGACTTTGTTGTAAAATGTTCGGATCTAACAAAGGGCAAGCGAACAGTACCAGACATGTTGTATCATGTTCTGAGCCAACAAAACATTCTATTTGGTTATTTTGTGTTGTTTCTTACCCTCACCATGCATTTCTTGGCCCTTCGGCTGGTTGCCGACGTCTCCAAACGTTTCGCACCTCTTTTGTTCACCGCAATGTGTTTTTACCCTAAAAGTACAAAAGAAGAAGATTAGGCAGAAGCATACCAGTAGTCATACAGTACTATCTTCTTTTTTAATGCCACTTGCTAATAAACTGGAACCAGTTATATTATGTTATTAAAACTTGTGGCTGATGGCTCCAGTGTTCTTATAATTTATAGTACCAGACACCACCATTGTTGTGTACATTTACTTGACATTTTGACTTTAAAATCTGGAGCTGTAGATAACCAACATATTGGCTGGTGGTTGCACTGTCAGCAACTTGTCTTCAAGGTGTATTTCCAGACACAGCCTTAAGGTAAAACATGAGTTAGAATTAAAGCGACAGTAGTGAATTTCCAAGACAGAATAGACAGAAATAAACATAACATTGTGCATTCACGTCTCATCTTGTTTCTCTAAACGCTTGCATAGATTATCTGCTGTGGGTATTAAATATTTATATAAGAGTTACTTATTTGTGTACACATACTTTGAGTACACAGGTATCTATAGCTGCAAGGACGAACATATAATGTTAGTATCACACCATCATTGTATCTTACAGTGTGAATACTATTAAATTTAAATATAATGGTATTGTGTATTAAAGTAGAGTGGTTTTCTTTAATTGCTATGAATATTCATACTGTTCAAATTCCTTTAGTTAGAGAAAAGTTACTAAATATGGAGGCTTGTTTATTCCTGTCAGTTCTCACTCAGTATTCATGTGTGGATACTAATAATTGGAAGAGCAGACTATATTAACATACGAACTTCATAGAGAGCATGTAACAAACGAGGGGGTATTAAAAAGAATAATAAAAAGAAGTCACCTAAAGCGGACTGAAAATAAGGTAAGAGAGCATCGATATTAAATATTTTATCAGTTGGAGATGACTGTTGTAACGTGGCCTCGTAGTTACAAAATAATAATGTTATAATTTGTTAAAATTTGAAATAAAAAAAAATTTTATTTTAAAATAAAAATTTTGTTTTTTCTGAAAAAATATTTGTTTCGGGTTTTTTGTTATCTGTATTTAGGAAATCATTTTTGTTATTGTCTGGTGTAAAAATTTTAATTATATTATGGTTGATAGTGTTGTGGTGTCACTTTCTATGAATAACTTCTAAGTTAATATGGTTAACTCCGGTACTGGTCGATAGACGGCTCTTCTTCTTCTTCTTCAATATGCTCCTTATTTTCATAAATACCGCCTTTCGGTTAGTCCGTGTTCTTGAATTAACTTATTCCTTAATTATATTTAAAGTAAAATTCAACCAATTTGCAGAATTAGAGTGTTTATTAACAATTTATTAAAAATATCGATAGTAATCGATTGTTGACAACAGTATCGACTTGTTACTCAGGGCCGGTCGACAAAAACTTTACCTTAATAGTGTATATAAAATATTGTTCTTTTAACGGTTATGTTAGAATAGCCAGAGAAGGGTAGGGCCAAGAAAGTATAACATTTACAATTAAAATGTCTTAAAATTAACAATTACAGTGTTATTAATTAATATAGAAAGTTTATATAGTATAATATTCGAACCAATGCAGACTAGATGTTCATTTGTTCCACCTCGAACAGAATGCTGGGAAAATCAAAATGGCCGACAGAAGTATGCGTAGTTGAATGTCAATCACCTCGACGAATATTTCTTACAATAAAGATGTCTTTTCACTATTTCTTCATCTCAGCAATTGTGGATATTAGTTCTGGAGTTAAAAGAGTGTTCCTGGTGTAGTGTTTATTAGTTCACTTGGTGTAAATGTGTGTTATGATGTCTATTTAACTTTGGTTAAATGTGTCATATATAACCCTTTTTGTTTCATCAGTAAAATTTATTTTTAGTGGTGTTAGTTCAATTATTTAGGCATATGTTGTTCTGTTTATCTGTAGTTCACTGTTTATTGTTTGTTTTCACTGCTTCTCAAGTTAAAATTCCAAATTAAAAAAATTACAAAATTTGCACTGAACTCGATTTAAGTATCGCACGCCATTAATATAGGTTATACGGGGCAAAACCTCGTTTAAGTGTTCGCTTCAACGGATAATAATTAACTGTTCTCATTTCCTTCGTCTCCTGAAATTCTTAGCCAATTTAATATAGATCATACATTGTTTCAAATTATCTTAGCTTCCGATACATTTTATTTGAATACATTATACACGGAAAATATTTTCGTTATTATTTAACTGTATGAAATACTAAGTACATATTCGGTTTCTTTAATCTATTTTGCTTATTTTGATACTAATTAATATAGTTTTACCAAGTTTTTATTTAAAAAGTTATATTTCTTTCATGTTGGAAAAGTAGGCTTAAATTTAGGTTTCCTGTCCTTGTCCAGATAATAGCCATTTTCTCTTATATAATTATTATTATACTGAATCTAAGATTGATATAATTGTTTATCTTTCCTTAATTTCTTGCAATTTTGTTCATTAGTTATTGTTTTTAAATATAATTCATTTATCTATGACTCCTCCTCTGAAATTTTAGTTAATACATTTCATTTTTATTTATAATTTTACTTATCTTCTGACAGTATCTTTATAAAGTATAAGTTACATTGTATTACTATATGGTGGGTTTATCTTACATAAATTTCATCAGTTTAGTTGGTTTATAGGACTAGATTTATCAATTATAATGTAGTCTAAATTTACTATCTGGCCTAGATTTTATCTGTTGTTACTTACAAAGTTTTTAATAATACAGTTAGTTCATACCCTTTTCTGACCTTCTATTCTAATATAATATTCATTAATAATTTCTTCTTTTACTACTATAACCTTTAGTATTGATTTTAAACAATTAAAACATAACAATTATTTAACATTAAATCTGGTATAGAATCATACCTTTTTTTGTACTGATTACTTACAGTAACTTCTAAAAAACATTTTACTATATAGGAACGATATACACATTCAGATATGGCATTCCTAATTCAAACTACTAAACAAAATAACATTTTATAAATACAAGGATTAATCTCTATTTCTAAATCTTTTTTATAGAGTTCATATATTGAAATTGGAACCTAACATTTTGTTCCATTAAATTTTTAACACTCCCTTAAAACTATTTGGTTACAGTCTTATCTGCTTTTCTTAATTTTAGGGATGTATTCCCCGTCACTTTATGTACTAACTCCAAGCTATCTATTTATACTATTTATTCCATTGAATGTTCTCATATAAACAGTGGCATTTTATTAGAAAGAGTATTCATTGCTCCTTCACCATATTATTTGATTAAATATCATTCATGGTACTATTTTAAAAAACACTTAAAGTTATTTAAATGTACAGTAATTCATGTACCTTCTTAAAGTTTATTTATGATAATCTAATAACTTGCACTTGTCCCTGGTTATTTCTTGATACTATCACTAGTCCTTTCATAGTTTTATAATATCAAATTGTTTAACCATGTTAAGATTTGTCTATTTAAATTATACAATAACTTTCTTGGGTGCACTTCTACTTAGCACTTTAAACACTTTTTGTTTGTATTAGTTTTACATGAGTTTATGGTTTGTTGGGGTGTTATACTTTCTATGGTGACATTTACTTTCTTTAGGGGTTTTTGTTTTCTCCCTATTGGGTTTCTTTTGGTTATTGGTCGTGTTCTACTTTCTCTATTCTATGTGATCTTCACTTGTCCCTGTTCATTAGGTATCTTTGTTTGTTTTGGATATCTTCCTTCTTCATTCTTGGTTTCTTCAGTACCATTTCGTTATTATTTATTTTTGTTTATGCTGGGCTGTTTACTTGGTCTGGGTAGCTTCCTTACCTACTCCTGTCCTACCTGGGCATTATTGTTCTTTTAATTTTAGTTTTCTGTGGTTTTATTTTGTTGTACATTCATATTAGTTGCAGATTTTTTTCTGTATGTTTACTTTTTCTTGTTATAATGGTAATTTATTGTGCTTTTTATTTGGTTTTCATTTGGATCTTTCTGGATATTCCATATACTTGATTTTTACTAATGATCATCTGGTAATTGATTTAAGTGGATTATCTGTCATGCTACAGATTGCTCTCCTCCAGAAGTGATTAGTTCAGATCATACTTGGTTTGTCTGAAATAATTGCTTATGATATTTATTATAAATTATATTTCTTTACTTCCTTCCCATTTCTAAATTTTTTCTTCTTTATTTTTGAGCTTATCTATATTTCATTATTAACTGGATTTTTCTTGATAGTAATAGTCATCTGAGGTTCATTATTTTTTATTTTTTATTTTTTTTTTTTTTTTCTTGACTTGGTTCCTTATCCTTGTGATATTTATTCCCTAACATTCCCTAACACGTGAGCTGGGGCAGTTCAGAGGGGCACTGTAGGCTTCACTACTCTGCTGGCCATACTACGTCATTTATTGATTACAGAGGCAAATCATCTCTGCTCAAAACATAATAATACTGCTGGACGTATCTACAGACAGTTATTAATAAAAATTACATAAGAATAGTCCACCTTATGACTATAAAAAAAAATTAAATATCTTTGGATACTTCACTTCGTATTTGCTCAGATCTGTTAATAATTCGATTTTAGTTAATTTCTATCTCAGTTACTTTTCTCAATGGTTAGCTCTGCTGGCATTTTATTTCTTCTTATGGTTGGAAGCTGGTTTAATATAATTATCACTTGTTATTCAGTGTAAAGGTTTTATTTATTTTAATTCTCTGTTATACTTTGACTGTTATTACAATCTTCTTCTGGTCATTGGTAGCATATATTTTGTATTATATTTTTGGTTTTTCTCCATTCTTATGAATCGTTCCACTAGTTTTATGTTCTTGCAATTACTCTTTTAATTGTCCTTCTTATAATTGACATTTATTTTATGATCATATTTTTCTTATGGATTTATTTATACATAGTTATTTCTTCCTTTTCAAAATTTTATTCCGCTCCTGCTTTTTATCCAAATGCATTCTTTAATTATTAATTCCATGTGGTCATTGTCTCTGCTTATTTTGCTTAAAAGTCTTATTAATTTCCTTTCACAATAAGTTTATTCATTTTAATTGTATCAGTGGTTTTTACTGCCATTTCTTTATTCTCAAAATTTTTTCATAATTGGCTCCATATATAATTGTTTGTATTGTGAACTTACTCTTCCTTTTGAATGTTGTGGTTATTCTTCCAAATTCTTTTTCTTTTCTTTTATATTCCATTATTTGAGTTTCATAGATGTTTGGTAGCAAGTTGTACTTACTTGGTTTTTTGAATTTGTTTTATTCAATTCATTTTCTTTTTACTTCCAGTAAGTTTTTTCATAACTTGTTGTTTGTAAATTGATTTTACAATGTATTTGAATTTCGTTGATTTTATTCTAAATTCCTTTTCCTTTTCTCTCTTAATTAATTTCATAAATCATAGGTAGTAAGTTGTGCTTACATTGTTTTTAAATTTGTTTGTTCTAATTCTCTTCTTTTTATTTTTTATTCCAAAAGTCGTTTCATAAATATTAGGTAGTAAGTTGTGCTTACATTGTTTTTAAATTTGTTTGTTCTAATTATCTTCTTTTTATTTTTTATTCCAAAAGTCGTTTCATAAATATTAGGTAGTAAGTTGTGCTTACATTGTTTTTAAATTTATTTGTTTAATTCTCTTCTTTTTATTTTTATTCCAAAAGTCGTTTCATAAATATTAGGTAGTAAGTTGTGCTTACATTGTTTTTGAATTTATATGTTTTACGAATAAATTCTTTTATATACATCCAATTACTCATAATATTTTTTCATGGACGCGTGGTTATATACACCTTTGATCCTTTCTGAATCCATTTCCTTTACTTCATAAGTATTATTGTTTTTTATATTGGAGATTACATATGGTCCTGTGTATACTAGCAATAACTTCTTCGTTATTCCTTCCAGTGTGCTGGGTAGTTCACGATTTTTTAATAAGATTTTTTCTCCCTGTTCATAAGTTATAAGTTATTAATTTACCACTAGCCTTTCGATACTTATTTTGCCGTTTTTCCTGGTCTTCTGCCACCTTGTTGTAGAATTTTACTTTGTCAAATTTGTAAATATTGTTTATGGGGAACTCTAGGATTTCTGCGATCTCTCGTGGGGGTGGTTTTTCGTACATGGCGGAGTATGGGGTTATTCCTATAGCTGGATGGTATGCCAAGTTGAGGAATTCCTCCGTGGCTTCTAGATAGTCTTGCCACCTTTTTTGTTGATGGTGACAATAAGTTCTTAGGATCCTTCCCACTTCTCGTAACACCCTCTCTGCCGGATTACTGCTCGGGTGGTAGACCGAGGTTTTGTAAGTACGAATGCCAATTGATAATAAGGTATCACGCCATTTTCTACCCTTAAACTGGGTTCCATGATCATTGATGATCGAAGATGGTTTCCCCATGTTTGGGATATACTGCTCCGTTAATATCCCCAGAATTTTCCAGGTAGTTGCTCGATTAGTAGGGTATAGCTTAACAAACTTTGTGAAGTGGTCCATTATGATTGTTAGGTATCGATATTGGTGTCGACCGCCACTACGGGGAAATGGTCCGCAGATGTCTAGGAATACCTTCTCCAATTTTGCTTGGGAGGTTATAGGAATCATAACACCTTCCGTCTTCTCGTTATTTGTTTTTACGAGCTGGCAGATTTTACAGCTTTTAATATACATTCGGACTTTCCTATTTATGTTTTTTATCTGGCAGCTCTCCTCCAGAGCTTTTATCACCTTTAAGGTGCCCATATGCCCATATCATATGTGGTAGTTTACTATTAATTCCTTTTCGATCTGGGTTGGAACAACCACCTTCCAGGTCTCGTCCTTCAGTGACGTTTTAACGAACAAGATTTGTTTGTTTAGTTGGTAATATCGAGCAACGGTTTCGTCTCCTTCTTCTAATTGAGTTTTTAGGTTTCTCAGTTTCGGGTCTGCTTGTTGGTGGGTGCTCATATTTGTTAATATTGTTGTTAAGTCGGCTCTGGTGGTAAGAAGATGGTATATTTTTAGTACGCTTTCCTTCTCCCCTTGGACAGTTTGTTCTTCCACATTGACACGGGATAACACATCAGCTACGACATTCTTTTTACCTGGGATGTATTCCCATTTTAGATGGTATTCTTGAAGTGCAAGTATCCACCTTGTTAGTCTGCCATGATTCAATTTGCAGCTTTTTAGGAACGAAATAGATTTATGGTCTGTTCGGACTGTAACAGGGTAACCCAAGATGTAAGTACGGAACTTACCGCAAGCAAATACTATGCTCAGTAATTCTTTTTCAGTTACCGTGTAGTTTCTCTCGCACTGGTTCAAAGATCTGCTAGCGAAGCTAATTACTTGGTGTTGACCCTTCTCGTCTTCTTGATATAATGTCGTTCCCAGGCTGATATTGCTGGCATCGCAATTCATAAAAAACGGTAGTTTAAAATTTGGGTGGCGAAGTATTATTGTTGCCAGAAATTTGTCCTTAATAAGTTGGAAAATTACATCCTGCTCTTGACACCATATCCATTTATTTTTTGATGACAATTGAGTTTGAAATTTTGCGGTTAATTCCGAATATTGTCCTGGAACTTGCGATAGTAATTACAGAGTCCCAGGAATGACTGTAATTGCTTTCGGTTTTTGGGTGCCGGGAATTTCTAGATTGCTTCCACCTTTTCTGCCGATGGTGAGATTCCTTGATCGTCCAAGTTAAAACCCAAAAATTACACTTCTCTGGCAATACACTTGGACTTTTCTAACTTCAGCGTGACGTTACTGACAGATAACTTCTCAAGCACGTGTTCCACACGGTAACAGTGTTCCTCCCACGTTTCTGATGTTATTAGTAGATCGTCTACATACACGGTGGTAAACTAAAGTGCTTCCTGTCCCAATATCTGGTCCATGCAGGGCACACAGATGGCAACTGAGTTTACAAGTCCGAAGGGCAATCTTTTGAATTGGTAATTGCGCCCCTCGCATATGAAAGCCAGATACTGGCGACTCCGTGGGTGTAACTCCACCTGCCAGTAACCGCACACCGTGTCCCAGGTACTAAAGTACTTGGTACCGTGGAATCGTTTCAGGATTTCTTCAATCTCACCAGGCGATGTTCTATCATTTATTATCTTTTTGTTTATTTCCCGTGCATCCAAGCAAAGCCGGACTTGGCCGTTTTTCTTGGGAATAGCCACAATAGGGCTGGTGTATGGGGATTGGCTATTTTCTATTATATCGCTATTAATCATCCGGTTTATTTCCGCTCTTACAGCCTCCTTTCGTGAATGCGCAATAGGGTAGGATTTTCTAATTAAACTCCACTGTATCTCTGAACTTAAGGGTACATTGGTAATTTTTTACCTTGCCTGGCTCGTCCGAAAATACTGAGCGGTACTTTTCATAAATTCTGATCAATTGATTTGCTTGATTAATGGGCAATTTCTCCCTAGTAATCCGCTCCGGAAATCCCTTATCTCTTGTATCTTTTGGGACCATAAATCTTCGTCCGTGTTGTCGTATATTATGGGGTTAATTATTGTGTTATTTTTCATATAGTTGATGTTACGAATTTGCTGGTGGATACTGCTGGGAAGTGCTATCTCGCTACCGACTGAATCGGCCGTCCAGGTCAGATCTCCGGTAAACAGCGATACTTTCTCTGATCGTAAATCAATGATAGCAGAGTTTTTTCTCAGCACATCGCATCCCACTAATATATTGAAAGGTAATCCTGCCGCAATTAGGAAGATCATGTTTATTGCTATACCCTTACTAATCACGTGTAACGATACTTGCTTTCTTATAGTTTTGTTTTGGCGACCAGTGGCACCGATTAATACGATATTATTGATAGGTAAAGTCGGCAATAATTGACCACATTTCTCTTGGATTCTCTCCAATTCTATTGAGTTGATAATAGATACATTCGCACCTGTATCAATCATTAGCTGTGCGAAGGTTCCTTCTATTTCGGCATTAACATAAATTATTTCATTATTTATACTATGGAGGCGAGTGTCGTCCTCCTCCAGTAGTTCGTTTCGTATGTTTTTTAAGTAATTACAACTAATAATTGTAATATTGTTATTATTATTTGCTCGTGGCAATTTTCTTTTATACCCAGGCGATAGGAGCAGCAAAAGGTCCTGATTATTTATTACTGCCTCCTCCCGTTTAAATTCTCATTATCCTGGTTATTAATATTTGGACCAACGGAGGCGTCAGTCGGGAAACCTTGAGTGGGTTCCAGCCGTTCCGTTCGCTGTTCGTATATTTGTTCTCTATTTGGTTGCCGCTCTGGGTCATCTAGACTGGTACTTCGCCTAGGCGGATTATACCTTGAATTATCACGTTTTCGGCTTCTGCGTCGGTCTTCGTATTCATGGAAACTGTTCCGCCGTTGATGGTTGTATCTGCGTTGATTGTTTCCTTCGGCGCGTATAAAATTTACCCGTGGTCGGGAGAACCTGTTGTTGTTATTAGTATTGTTATTTGGGTAACCCCTATTGTTATTATAATACCGTTCGGTATTTTTAGTATGGTTTGGGTTTCTCTGGCTATTTATATTTGGATTTGGGTAATAATTGGCTCCATTACCGGGGTACCCGTTATTATTTCTGTTAATATTTTGATTCACATTACCGTTATTATTATTATTATTATTACTACCGTTGGTATTGTTCTGATTATTATAATTGGGATTATATCGGTTCCCTTGGTACCCACTGCTGTTCTGATGATTATTGTTGTTCGGGTACGGATTATTTCGGAATTCTGGCCGCTCATTCCTTCTTCTGCTTTGCCTATAGTATTCCTCATTCTCATAGTTTTCTAAGAGTTCCGTCATCGCCTGGATGGTCTTTATTTGGCTACCCCTTCTTGCTCGTATGACCTCTTCATCATAATGGTAGGAGAGCTTATTTACCAAGCATTCTTCCGGTATGGCCGGTTCCAGGTGTTTCGCCAGGCATACCTTCCCAAGGAAGTACGCGGTCATCGTATTACCAAATTGTGTCTTGTATCGGCCATGGCAGATGTTGTCCCTTATTAGATTTTGGGTGGTCTCCGACCAATACTTGGCCTTGAACAAATTCTTAAATTGTTGGTAATCCTCTATCTCACTCCGGTTTGCCATCCACCAGTTGTCCGTCATTTCACGGAATGATTCGTCCAACAGCTCTCGATTATTTAACCACCTATTGCCTCTATGTTTGGCCATGTATTCCTCGATCCGGGCCAAGAACTCCATTGGCTTCCTTTTATATTGGCGGAAGTTCAGCCATTCCCTATTTTCGTTGATGGGGATATTTGTGAAGTTGGTTGGTCGGTTCCGAATTGCTTCCATTTCCTCCTGGCTCTGCCGCACTTGACCAGTGATGTTCGTCATTACTACCTCCATTCCGTCGCACCTTTCAGTAATTTGGGTATGTACTTTACTTAGTTCTTCCTGACTTTCCCTTCGGTTCTCTTCTGCCTTCTTGCGACTGTATTCTTCGATATTTGTGACCTTGGTTTTTACCACTTCCTTGAATTCTTGTACTTCCCCTTCAGTTAGTCGACATCTTTCATCAACTTCTCTGATCTGTTGATTTATAATTATTGTTTCTTCTTCCAACTTTTTATTCATAGATTTCTTATTATCCTTGAGTTCTTTGTTCATTTCTTTTCTTAATAGTTCCATTCGTTCATCTAACTTGTCTAGATTCTCCTGGTTAACTTCCCTTAATTCTTCCCTTAATAGTTGGTTATCCTCTCTTAATTCTTCCAACCTCTCCCCATCTTATCTTCCATTTTCTTGTTATTCTCCTCCATTTTCTCTTCCATCTTCTTGCTATTCTCCCTCAACTCTTCCTTCAATCGTTGGTTGTCGTTTTCTATCTTCTCCCTAGTTTCATCAATTTTTTGATTGGTGTTTTCAATTTTATTACTCAATTCTTCTTTTGTTGCTTCGTTGTCCTTCTTCAATTCTTCTTTTGTTGCTTGGTTGTCCTTCTTCAATTCTTCTTTTGTTGCTTGGTTGTCCTTCAATTCTTCTTTGGTTGCCTCTATGTTCTTCCTTAATCCTTCTTTCGTGGATTCTATTTTCTTATTTATTTCATTCAAATTTTCCTTCAAGGACTGTTGGTCTTCCTTCCTTTCTTTACTATTTTCTTCTGTGGTGGAATGCATTTTCTTATGCAAGTCTTCCTTGGTGGAATCCATTTTCTTATGCAAGTTTTCCTCCATCTTCTTGCTATTTTCTTCCATTTTCTTGTTACTGGATTTGATTTCTTCCATTATCATCCTGAACATCTCTTGTATGTTCCCATTCTCCGTTCGTGATGGTTTCTCGGGTTGTTCTACCCGTTCCTCCCGGACATTGATTTCCCCCGTCTGTGTGGGCATTTCCGGTTCTTCCTTTGATTGTGCTGATGGTTTTGGTTCCCTTGGGAGTAATAATGTTTCTACGTCCTCCATCGGCGTTGCCTCCTTATCCTCCATATTAATTTCTTTTTCGGCCTCTGCCGCCCTTTTCTTGGATGTGGCACGACGTTGCATTTTTCCTTTTTCTCTGGCTGGATAACCGCTGCCAAGCTTGAATTAGAAATTGGGCGAGTTATATTAGTCCTTCAATCCCTAATTAAAGCCCTTTAGTTGGACGCCAATTTTGTAACGTGGCCTCGTAGTTACAAAATAATAATGTTATAATTTGTTAAAATTTGAAATAAAAAAAAATTTTATTTTAAAATAAAAATTGTTTTTTCTGAAGAAATATTTGTTTCGGGTTTTTTGTTATCTGTATTTAGGAAATAATTTTTGTTATTGTCTGGTGTAAAAATTTTAATTATATTGTGGTTGATAGTGTTGTGGTGTCACTTTCTATGAATAACTTCTAAGTTAATATGGTTAACTCCGGTACTGGTCGATAGACGGCTCTTCTTCTTCTTCAGTATGCTCCTTATTTTCGTAAATACCGCCTTTCGGTTAGTCCGTGTTCTTGAATTAACTTATTCCTTAATTATATTTAAAGTAAAATTCAACCAATTTGCAGAATTAGTGTTCATTAACAATTTATTAAAAATATCGATAGCAATCGATTGTTGACAACAGTATCGACTCGTTACTCAGGGCCGGTCGACAAAAACTTTACCTTAATAGTGTATATAAAATATTGTTCTTTTAACGGTTATGTTAGAATAGCCAGAGAAGGGTAGGGCCAAGAAAGTATAACATTTACAATTAAAATGTCTTAAAATTAACAATTACAGTGTTATTAATTAATATAGAAAGTTTATATAGTATAATATTCGAACCAATGCAGACTAGACATTCATTTGTTCCACCTCGAATAGAATGCTGGGAAAATCAAAATGGCCGACAGAAGTATGCGTAGTTGAATGTCAATCACCTCGACGAATATTTCTTACAATAAAGATGTCTTTTCGCTGTTTCTTCGTCTCAGCAATTGTGGATATTAGTTCTGGAGTTAAATGAGTGTTCCTGGTGTAGTGTTTATTAGTTCACTTGGTGTAAATGTGTGTTATGATGTCTATTTAACTTTGGTTAAATGTGTCGTATATAACCCTTTTTGTTTCATCAGTAAAATTTATTTTTAGTGGTGTTAGTTCAATTATTTAGGCGTATGTTGTTCTGTTTATCTGTAGTTCACTGTTTATTGTTTGTTTTCACTGCTTCTCAAGTTAAAATTCCAAATTAAAAAAATTACAAAATTTGCACTGAACTCGATTTAAGTATCGCACGCCATTAATATAGGTTATACGGGGCAAAACCTCGTTTAAGTGTTCGCTTCAACGGATAATAATTAACTGTTCTCATTTCCTTCGTCTCCTGAAATTCTTAGCCAATTTAATATAGATCATACATTGTTTCAAATTATCTTAGCTTCCGATACATTTTATTTGAATACATTATACACCGAAAATATTTTCGTTATTATTTAACTGTATGAAATACTAAATACATATTCGGTTTCTTTAATCTATTTTGCTTATTGATACTAATTAATATAGTTTTACCCAGTTTTTATTTAAAAAAGTTATATTTCTTTCATGTTGGAAAAGTAGGCTTAAATTTAGGTTTCCTGTTCTTGTCCAGATAATAGCCATTTTCTCTTATATAATTATTATTATACTGAATCTAAGATTGATATAATTGTTTATCTTTCCTTAATTTCTTGCAATTTTGTTCATTAGTTATTGTTTTTAAATATAATTCATTTATCTATGACTCCTCCTCTGAAATTTTAGTTAATACATTTCATTTTTATTTATAATTTTACTTATCTTCTGACAATATCTTTATAAAGTATAAGTTACATTGTATTACTATATGGTGGGTTTATCTTACATAAATTTCATCAGTTTAGTTGGTTTATAGGACTAGATTTGTCAATTTTAATGTAGTCTAAATTTACTATCTGGCCTAGATTTTATCTGTTGTTACTTACAAAGTTTTTAATAATACAGTTAGTTCATACCCTTTTCTGACCTTCTATTCTAATATAATATTCATTTATAATTTCTTCTTTTACTACTATAACCTTTAGTATTGATTTTAAACAATTAAAACATAACAATTATTTAACATTAAATCTGGTATAGAATCATACCTTTTTTTGTACTGATTACTTACAGTAACTTCTAAAAAACATTTTACTATATAGGAACGATATACACATTCAGATATGGCATTCCTAATTCAAACTACTAAACAAAATAACATTTTATAAATACAAGGATTAATCTCTATTTCTAAATCTTTTTTATAGAGTTCATATATTGAAATTGGAACCTAACATTTTGTTCCATTAAATTTTTAACACTCCCTTAAAACTATTTGGTTACAGTCTTATCTGCTTTTCTTAATTTTAGGGATGTATTCCCCGTCACTTTATGTACTAACTCCAAGCTATCTATTTATACTATTTATTCCATTGAATGTTCTCATATAAACAGTGGCATTTTATTAGAAAGAGTATTCATTGCTCCTTCACCATATTATTTGATTAAATATCATTCATGGTACTATTTTAAAAAACACTTAAAGTTATTTAAATGTACAGTAATTCATGTACCTTCTTAAAGTTTATTTATGATAATCTAATAACTTGCACTTGTCCCTGGTTATTTCTTGATACTATCACTAGTCCTTTCATAGTTTTATAATATCAAATTGTTTAACCATGGGGGAACTGTTAAGATTTGTCTATTTAAATTATACAATAACTTTCTTGGGTGCACTTCTACTTAGCACTTTAAACACTTTTTGTTTGTATTAGTTTTACATGAGTTTATGGTTTGTTGGGGTGTTATACTTTCTATGGTGACATTTACTTTCTTTAGGGGTTTTTGTTTTCTCCCTATTGGGTTTCTTTTGGTTATTGGTCGTGTTCTACTTTCTCTATTCTATGTGATCTTCACTTGTCCCTGTTCATTAGGTATCTTTGTTTGTTTTGGATATCTTCCTTCTTCATTCTTGGTTTCTTCAGTACCATTTCGTTATTATTTATTTTTGTTTATGCTGGGCTGTTTACTTGGTCTGGGTAGCTTCCTTACCTACTCCTGTCCTACCTGGGCATTATTGTTCTTTTAATTTTAGTTTTCTGTGGTTTTATTTTGTTGTACATTCATATTAGTTGCAGATTTTTTTCTGTATGTTTACTTTTTCTTGTTATAATGGTAATTTATTGTGCTTTTTATTTGGTTTTCATTTGGATCTTTCTGGATATTCCATATACTTGATTTTTACTAATGATCATCTGGTAATTGATTTAAGTGGATTATCTGTCATGCTACAGATTGCTCTCCTCCAGAAGTGATTAGTTCAGATCATACTTGATAAATTATATTTCTTTACTTCCTTCCCATTTCTAAATTTTTTCTTCTTTATTTTTGAGCTTATCTATATTTCATTATTAACTGGATTTTTCTTGATAGTAATAGTCATCTGAGGTTCATTATTTTTTATTTTTTATTTTTTTTTTTTTTTCTTAACTTGGTTCCTTATCCTTGTGATATTTATTCCCTAACATTCCCTAACACGTGAGCTGGGGCAGTTCAGAGGGGCACTGTAGGCTTCACTACTCTGCTGGCCATACTACGTCATTTATTGATTACAGAGGCAAATCATCTCTGCTCAAAACATAATAATACTGCTGGACGTATCTACAGACAGTTATTAATAAAAATTACATAAGAATAGTCCACCTTATGACTATAAAAAAAAATTAAATATCTTTGGATACTTCACTTCGTATTTGCTCAGATCTGTTAATAATTCGATTTTAGTTAATTTCTATCTCAGTTACTTTTCTCAATGGTTAGCTCTGCTGGCATTTTATTTCTTCTTATGGTTGGAAGCTGGTTTAATATAATTATCACTTGTTATTCAGTGTAAAGGTTTTATTTATTTTAATTCTCTGTTATACTTTGACTGTTATTACAATCTTCTTCTGGTCATTGGTAGCATATATTTTGTATTATATTTTTGGTTTTTCTCCATTCTTATGAATCGTTCCACTAGTTTTATGTTCTTGCAATTACTCTTTTAATTGTCCTTCTTATAATTGACATTTATTTTATGATCATATTTTTCTTATGGATTTATTTATACATAGTTATTTCTTCCTTTTCAAAATTTTATTCCGCTCCTGCTTTTTATCCAAATGCATTCTTTAATTATTAATTCCATGTGGTCATTGTCTCTGCTTATTTTGCTTAAAAGTCTTATTAATTTCCTTTCACAATAAGTTTATTCATTTTAATTGTATCAGTGGTTTTTACTGCCATTTCTTTATTCTCAAAATTTTTTCATAATTGGTTCCATATATAATTGTTTGTATTGTGAACTTACTCTTCCTTTTGAATGTTGTGGTTATTCTTCCAAATTCTTTTTCTTTTCTTTTATATTCCATTATTTGAGTTTCATAGATGTTTGGTAGCAAGTTGTACTTACTTGGTTTTTTGAATTTGTTTTATTCAATTCATTTTCTTTTTACTTCCAGTAAGTTTTTTCATAACTTGTTGTTTGTAAATTGATTTTACAATGTATTTGAATTTCGTTGATTTTATTCTAAATTCCTTTTCCTTTTCTCTCTTAATTAATTTCATAAATCATAGGTAGTAAGTTGTGCTTACATTGTTTTTAAATTTGTTTGTTCTAATTCTCTTCTTTTTATTTTTTATTCCAAAAGTCGTTTCATAAATATTAGGTAGTAAGTTGTGCTTACATTGTTTTTAAATTTGTTTGTTCTAATTATCTTCTTTTTATTTTTTATTCCAAAAGTCGTTTCATAAATATTAGGTAGTAAGTTGTGCTTACATTGTTTTTAAATTTATTTGTTTAATTCTCTTCTTTTTATTTTTATTCCAAAAGTCGTTTCATAAATATTAGGTAGTAAGTTGTGCTTACATTGTTTTTGAATTTATATGTTTTACGAATAAATTCTTTTATATACATCCAATTACTCATAATATTTTTTCATGGACGCGTGGTTATATACACCTTTGATCCTTTCTGAATCCATTTCCTTTACTTCATAAGTATTATTATTTTTTATATTGGAGATTACATATGGTCCTGTGTATACTAGCAATAACTTCTTCGTTATTCCTTCCAGTGTGCTGGGTAGTTCACGATTTTTTAATAAGATTTTTTCTCCCTGTTCATAAGTTATAAGTTATTAATTTACCACTAGCCTTTCGATACTTATTTTGCCGTTTTTCCTGGTCTTCTGCCACCTTGTTGTAGAATTTTACTTTGTCAAATTTGTAAATATTGTTTATGGGGAACTCTAGGATTTCTGCGATCTCTCGTGGGGGTGGTTTTTCGTACATGGCGGAGTATGGGGTTATTCCTATAGCTGGATGGTATGCCAAGTTGAGGAATTCCTCCGTGGCTTCTAGATAGTCTTGCCACCTTTTTTGTTGATGGTGACAATAAGTTCTTAGGATCCTTCCCACTTCTCGTAACACCCTCTCTGCCGGATTACTGCTCGGGTGGTAGACCGAGGTTTTGTAAGTACGAATGCCAATTGATAATAAGGTATCACGCCATTTTCTACCCTTAAACTGGGTTCCATGATCATTGATGATCGAAGATGGTTTCCCCATGTTTGGGATATACTGCTCCGTTAATATCCCCAGAATTTTCCAGGTAGTTGCTCGATTAGTAGGGTATAGCTTAACAAACTTTGTGAAGTGGTCCATTATGATTGTTAGGTATCGATATTGGTGTCGACCGCCACTACGGGGAAATGGTCCGCAGATGTCTAGGAATACCTTCTCCAATTTTGCTTGGGAGGTTATAGGAATCATAACACCTTCCGTCTTCTCGTTATTTGTTTTTACGAGCTGGCAGATTTTACAGCTTTTAATATACATTCGGACTTTCCTATTTATGTTTTTTATCTGGCAGCTCTCCTCCAGAGCTTTTATCACCTTTAAGGTGCCCATATGCCCATATCATATGTGGTAGTTTACTATTAATTCCTTTTCGATCTGGGTTGGAACAACCACCTTCCAGGTCTCGTCCTTCAGTGACGTTTTAACGAACAAGATTTGTTTGTTTAGTTGGTAATATCGAGCAACGGTTTCGTCTCCTTCTTCTAATTGAGTTTTAAGGTTTCTCAGTTTCGGGTCTGCTTGTTGGTGGGTGCTCATATTTGTTAATATTGTTGTTAAGTCGGCTCTGGTGCTAAGAAGATGGTATATTTTTAGTACGCTTTCCTTCTCCCCTTGGACAGTTTGTTCTTCCACATTGACACGGGATAACACATCAGCTACGACATTCTTTTTACCTGGGATGTATTCCCATTTTAGATGGTATTCTTGAAGTGCAAGTATCCACCTTGTTAGTCTGCCATGATTCAATTTGCAGCTTTTTAGGAACGAAATAGATTTATGGTCTGTTCGGACTGTAACAGGGTAACCCAAGATGTAAGTACGGAACTTACCGCAAGCAAATACTATGCTCAGTAATTCTTTTTCAGTTACCGTGTAGTTTCTCTCGCACTGGTTCAAAGATCTGCTAGCGAAGCTAATTACTTGGTGTTGACCCTTCTCGTCTTCTTGATATAATGTTGTTCCCAGGCTGATGTTGCTGGCATCGCAATTCATAAAAAACGGTAGTTTAAAATTTGGGTGGCGAAGTATTATTGTTGCCAGAAATTTGTCCTTAATAAGTTGGAAAATTACATCCTGCTCTTGACACCATATCCATTTATTTTTTGATGACAATTGAGTTTGAAATTTTGCGGTTAATTCCGAATATTGTCCTGGAACTTGCGATAGTAATTACAGAGTCCCAGGAATGACTGTAATTGCTTTCGGTTTTTGGGTGCCGGGAATTTCTAGATTGCTTCCACCTTTTCTGCCGATGGTGAGATTCCTTGATCGTCCAAGTTAAAACCCAAAAATTACACTTCTCTGGCAATACACTTGGACTTTTCTAACTTCAGCGTGACGTTACTGACAGATAACTTCTCAAGCACGTGTTCCACACGGTAACAGTGTTCCTCCCACGTTTCTGATGTTATTAGTAGATCGTCTACATACACGGTGGTAAACTAAAGTGCTTCCTGTCCCAATATCTGGTCCATGCAGGGCACACAGATGGCAACTGAGTTTACAAGTCCGAAGGGCAATCTTTTGAATTGGTAATTGCGCCCCTCGCATATGAAAGCCAGATACTGGCGACTCCGTGGGTGTAACTCCACCTGCCAGTAACCGCACACCGTGTCCCAGGTACTAAAGTACTTGGTACCGTGGAATCGTTTCAGGATTTCTTCAATCTCACCAGGCGATGTTCTATCATTTATTATCTTTTTGTTTATTTCCCGTGCATCCAAGCAAAGCCGGACTTGGCCGTTTTTCTTGGGAATAGCCACAATAGGGCTGGTGTATGGGGATTGGCTATTTTCTATTATATCGCTATTAATCATCCGGTTTATTTCCGCTCTTACAGCCTCCTTTCGTGAATGCGCAATAGGGTAGGATTTTCTAATTAAACTCCACTGTATCTCTGAACTTAAGGGTACATTGGTAATTTTTTACCTTGCCTGGCTCGTCCGAAAATACTGAGCGGTACTTTTCATAAATTCTGATCAATTGATTTGCTTGATTAATGGGCAATTTCTCCCTAGTAATCCGCTCCGGAAATCCCTTATCTCTTGTATCTTTTGGGACCATAAATCTTCGTCCGTGTTGTCGTATATTATGGGGTTAATTATTGTGTTATTTTTCATATAGTTGATGTTACGAATTTGCTGGTGGATACTGCTGGGAAGTGCTATCTCGCTACCGACTGAATCGGCCGTCCAGGTCAGATCTCCGGTAAACAGCGATACTTTCTCTGATCGTAAATCAATGATAGCAGAGTTTTTTCTCAGCACATCGCATCCCACTAATATATTGAAAGGTAATCCTGCCGCAATTAGGAAGATCATGTTTATTGCTATACCCTTACTAATCACGTGTAACGATACTTGCTTTCTTATAGTTTTGTTTTGGCGACCAGTGGCACCGATTAATACGATATTATTGATAGGTAAAGTCGGCAATAATTGACCACATTTCTCTTGGATTCTCTCCAATTCTATTGAGTTGATAATAGATACATTCGCACCTGTATCAATCATTAGCTGTGCGAAGGTTCCTTCTATTTCGGCATTAACATAAATTATTTCATTATTTATACTATGGAGGCGAGTGTCGTCCTCCTCCAGTAGTTCGTTTCGTATGTTTTTTAAGTAATTACAACTAATAATTGTAATATTGTTATTATTATTTGCTCGTGGCAATTCTCTTTTATACCCAGGCGATAGGAGCAGCAAAAGGTCCTGATTATTTATTACTGCCTCCTCCCGTTTAAATTCTCATTATCCTGGTTATTAATATTTGGACCAACGGAGGCGTCAGTCGGGAAACCTTGAGTGGGTTCCAGCCGTTCCGTTCGCTGTTCGTATATTTGTTCTCTATTTGGTTGCTGCTCTGGGTCATCTAGACTGGTACTTCGCCTAGGCGGATTATACCTTGAATTATCACGTTTTCGGCTTCTGCGTCGGTCTTCGTATTCATGGAAACTGTTCCGCCGTTGATGGTTGTATCTGCGTTGATTGTTTCCTTCGGCGCGTATAAAATTTACCCGTGGTCGGGAGAACCTGTTGTTGTTATTAGTATTGTTATTTGGGTAACCCCTATTGTTATTATAATACCGTTCGGTATTATTAGTATGGTTTGGGTTTCTCTGGCTATTTATATTTGGATTTGGGTAATAATTGGCTCCATTACCGGGGTACCCGTTATTATTTCTGTTAATATTTTGATTCACATTACCGTTATTATTATTATTATTATTACTACCGTTGGTATTGTTCTGATTATTATAATTGGGATTATATCGGTTCCCTTGGTACCCACTGCTGTTCTGATGATTATTGTTGTTCGGGTACGGATTATTTCGGAATTCTGGCCGCTCATTCCTTCTTCTGCTTTGCCTATAGTATTCCTCATTCTCATAGTTTTCTAAGAGTTCCGTCATCGCCTGGATGGTCTTTATTTGGCTACCCCTTCTTGCTCGTATGACCTCTTCATCATAATGGTAGGAGAGCTTATTTACCAGGCATTCTTCCGGTATGGCCGGTTCCAGGTGTTTCGCCAGGCATACCTTCCCAAGGAAGTACGCGGTCATCGTATTACCAAATTGTGTCTTGTATCGGCCATGGCAGATGTTGTCCCTTATTAGATTTTGGGTGGTCTCCGACCAATACTTGGCCTTGAACAAATTCTTAAATTGTTGGTAATCCTCTATCTCACTCCGGTTTGCCATCCACCAGTTGTCCGTCATTTCACGGAATGATTCGTCCAACAGCTCTCGATTATTTAACCACCTATTGCCTCTATGTTTGGCCATGTATTCCTCGATCCGGGCCAAGAACTCCATTGGCTTCCTTTTATATTGGCGGAAGTTCAGCCATTCCCTATTTTCGTTGATGGGGATATTTGTGAAGTTGGTTGGTCGGTTCCGAATTGCTTCCATTTCCTCCTGGCTCTGCCGCACTTGACCAGTGATGTTCGTCATTACTACCTCCATTCCGTCGCACCTTTCAGTAATTTGGGTATGTACTTTACTTAGTTCTTCCTGACTTTCCCTTCGGTTCTCTTCTGCCTTCTTGCGACTGTATTCTTCGATATTTGTGACCTTGGTTTTTACCACTTCCTTGAATTCTTGTACTTCCCCTTCAGTTAGTCGACATCTTTCATCAACTTCTCTGATCTGTTGATTTATAATTATTGTTTCTTCTTCCAACTTTTTATTCATAGATTTCTTATTATCCTTGAGTTCTTTGTTCATTTCTTTTCTTAATAGTTCCATTCGTTCATCTAACTTGTCTAGATTCTCCTGGTTAACTTCCCTTAATTCTTCCCTTAATAGTTGGTTATCCTCTCTTAATTCTTCCAACCTCTCCCCATCTTATCTTCCATTTTCTTGTTATTCTCCTCCATTTTCTCTTCCATCTTCTCTTGCTATTCTCCCTCAACTCTTCCTTCAATCGTTGGTTGTCGTTTTCTATCTTCTCCCTAGTTTCATCAATTTTTTGATTGGTGTTTTCAATTTTATTACTCAATTCTTCTTTTGTTGCTTGGTTGTCCTTCTTCAATTCTTCTTTTGTTGCTTGGTTGTCCTTCTTCAATTCTTCTTTTGTTGCTTGGTTGTCCTTCAATTCTTCTTTGGTTGCCTCTATGTTCTTCCTTAATCCTTCTTTCGTGGATTCTATTTTCTTATTTATTTCATTCAAATTTTCCTTCAAGGACTGTTGGTCTTCCTTCCTTTCTTTACTATTTTCTTCTGTGGTGGAATCCATTTTCTTATGCAAGTCTTCCTTGGTGGAATCCATTTTCTTATGCAAGTTTTCCTCCATCTTCTTGCTATTTTCTTCCATTTTCTTGTTACTGGATTTGATTTCTTCCATTATCATCCTGAACATCTCTTGTATGTTCCCATTCTCCGTTCGTGATGGTTTCTCGGGTTGTTCTACCCGTTCCTCCCGGACATTGATTTCCCCCGTCTGTGTGGGCATTTCCGGTTCTTCCTTTGATTGTGCTGATGGTTTTGGTTCCCTTGGGAGTAATAACGTTTCTACGTCCTCCATCGGCGTTGCCTCCTTATCCTCCATATTAATTTCTTTTTCGGCCTCTGCCGCCCTTTTCTTGGATGTGGCACGACGTTGCATTTTTCCTTTTTCTCTGGCTGGATAACCGCTGCCAAGCTTGAATTAGAAATTGGGCGAGTTATATTAGTCCTTCAATCCCTAATTAAAGCCCTTTAGTTGGACGCCAATTTTGTAACGTGGCCTCGTAGTTACAAAATAATAATGTTATAATTTGTTAAAATTTGAAATAAAAAAAAATTTTATTTTAAAATAAAAATTGTTTTTTCTGAAGAAATATTTGTTTCGGGTTTTTTGTTATCTGTATTTAGGAAATAATTTTTGTTATTGTCTGGTGTAAAAATTTTAATTATATTGTGGTTGATAGTGTTGTGGTGTCACTTTCTATGAATAACTTCTAAGTTAATATGGTTAACTCCGGTACTGGTCGATAGACGGCTCTTCTTCTTCTTCAGTATGCTCCTTATTTTCGTAAATACCGCCTTTCGGTTAGTCCGTGTTCTTGAATTAACTTATTCCTTAATTATATTTAAAGTAAAATTCAACCAATTTGCAGAATTAGTGTTCATTAACAATTTATTAAAAATATCGATAGCAATCGATTGTTGACAACAGTATCGACTCGTTACTCAGGGCCGGTCGACAAAAACTTTACCTTAATAGTGTATATAAAATATTGTTCTTTTAACGGTTATGTTAGAATAGCCAGAGAAGGGTAGGGCCAAGAAAGTATAACATTTACAATTAAAATGTCTTAAAATTAACAATTACAGTGTTATTAATTAATATAGAAAGTTTATATAGTATAATATTCGAACCAATGCATACTAGACATTCATTTGTTCCACCTCGAATAGAATGCTGGGAAAATCAAAATGGCCGACAGAAGTATGCGTAGTTGAATGTCAATCACCTCGACGAATATTTCTTACAATAAAGATGTCTTTTCACTGTTTCTTCGTCTCAGCAATTGTGGATATTAGTTCTGGAGTTAAATGAGTGTTCCTGGTGTAGTGTTTATTAGTTCACTTGGTGTAAATGTGTGTTATGATGTCTATTTAACTTTGGTTAAATGTGTCGTATATAACCCTTTTTGTTTCATCAGTAAAATTTATTTTTAGTGGTGTTAGTTCAATTATTTAGGCGTATGTTGTTCTGTTTATCTGTAGTTCACTGTTTATTGTTTGTTTTCACTGCTTCTCAAGTTAAAATTCCAAATTAAAAAAATTACAAAATTTGCACTGAACTCGATTTAAGTATCGCACGCCATTAATATAGGTTATACGGGGCAAAACCTCGTTTAAGTGTTCGCTTCAACGGATAATAATTAACTGTTCTCATTTCCTTCGTCTCCTGAAATTCTTAGCCAATTTAATATAGATCATACATTGTTTCAAATTATCTTAGCTTCCGATACATTTTATTTGAATACATTATACACTGAAAATATTTTCGTTATTATTTAACTGTATGAAATACTAAATACATATTCGGTTTCTTTAATCTATTTTGCTTATTGATACTAATTAATATAGTTTTACCCAGTTTTTATTTAAAAAAGTTATATTTCTTTCATGTTGGAAAAGTAGGCTTAAATTTAGGTTTCCTGTTCTTGTCCAGATAATAGCCATTTTCTCTTATATAATTATTATTATACTGAATCTAAGATTGATATAATTGTTTATCTTTCCTTAATTTCTTGCAATTTTGTTCATTAGTTATTGTTTTTAAATATAATTCATTTA
Organism: Magicicada septendecula; assembly: GCA_034769895.1. Classification (NCBI taxonomy): domain Eukaryota; kingdom Metazoa; phylum Arthropoda; class Insecta; order Hemiptera; family Cicadidae; genus Magicicada; species Magicicada septendecula. The sequence goes on from CM068367.1 coordinate 68,041,073, forward strand.
TCTATGACTCCTCCTCTGAAATTTTAGTTAATACATTTCATTTTTATTTATAATTTTACTTATCTTCTGACAATATCTTTATAAAGTATAAGTTACATTGTATTACTATATGGTGGGTTTATCTTACATAAATTTCATCAGTTTAGTTGGTTTATAGGACTAGATTTGTCAATTTTAATGTAGTCTAAATTTACTATCTGGCCTAGATTTTATCTGTTGTTACTTACAAAGTTTTTAATAATACAGTTAGTTCATACCCTTTTCTGACCTTCTATTCTAATATAATATTCATTAATAATTTCTTCTTTTACTACTATAACCTTTAGTATTGATTTTAAACAATTAAAACATAACAATTATTTAACATTAAATCTGGTATAGAATCATACCTTTTTTTGTACTGATTACTTACAGTAAATTCTAAAAAACATTTTACTATATAGGAACGATATACACATTCAGATATGGCATTCCTAATTCAAACTACTAAACAAAATAACATTTTATAAATACAAGGATTAATCTCTATTTCTAAATCTTTTTTATAGAGTTCATATATTGAAATTGGAACCTAACATTTTGTTCCATTAAATTTTTAACACTCCCTTAAAACTATTTGGTTACAGTCTTATCTGCTTTTCTTAATTTTAGGGATGTATTCCCCGTCACTTTATGTACTAACTCCAAGCTATCTATTTATACTATTTATTCCATTGAATGTTCTCATATAAACAGTGGCATTTTATTAGAAAGAGTATTCATTGCTCCTTCACCATATTATTTGATTAAATATCATTCATGGTACTATTTTAAAAAACACTTAAAGTTATTTAAATGTACAGTAATTCATGTACCTTCTTAAAGTTTATTTATGATAATCTAATAACTTGCACTTGTCCCTGGTTATTTCTTGATACTATCACTAGTCCTTTCATAGTTTTATAATATCAAATTGTTTAACCATGGGGGAACTGTTAAGATTTGTCTATTTAAATTATACAATAACTTTCTTGGGTGCACTTCTACTTAGCACTTTAAACACTTTTTGTTTGTATTAGTTTTACATGAGTTTATGGTTTGTTGGGGTGTTATACTTTCTATGGTGACATTTACTTTCTTTAGGGGTTTTTGTTTTCTCCCTATTGGGTTTCTTTTGGTTATTGGTCGTGTTCTACTTTCTCTATTCTATGTGATCTTCACTTGTCCCTGTTCATTAGGTATCTTTGTTTGTTTTGGATATCTTCCTTCTTCATTCTTGGTTTCTTCAGTACCATTTCGTTATTATTTATTTTTGTTTATGCTGGGCTGTTTACTTGGTCTGGGTAGCTTCCTTACCTACTCCTGTCCTACCTGGGCATTATTGTTCTTTTAATTTTAGTTTTCTGTGGTTTTATTTTGTTGTACATTCATATTAGTTGCAGATTTTTTTCTGTATGTTTACTTTTTCTTGTTATAATGGTAATTTATTGTGCTTTTTATTTGGTTTTCATTTGGATCTTTCTGGATATTCCATATACTTGATTTTTACTAATGATCATCTGGTAATTGATTTAAGTGGATTATCTGTCATGCTACACTGTAAAAATTAATTGTTAAAAATTAAAAAAAAGTAAAGGGAGAAGATTGTGTGGAATGCTAAAGGAGGCACATGGAGGGAGGTAAAGGGCCTGGCAATGGACAGCAGATGCTGGAGACATTTTGTCAATGCCCTATGTTCCACCTAGGAATTTAAGGACTTAAGTCAAGTAAGTCTAAAGGAGGCAGATTGGTGTGAAATCTAAGGAGAACTGTATAAGTTAGGAAAGCATAGAGGGCATTTTTCAACTGAGACCTCTTATTAACCAGATTTATATTTAATTGTGACTTATTTTCTTATCCTTACTTTCTCTTACCTACCAACAGCACGGTAGCTATCCTTCCTCTGACTGAAGTAATCATAACATAGTGTTGCAGCATGCAATCAGGACATCAGTCAATCAGAATAAAAGTTAGTATAATTATGTGTTACTGTACTGCACTCTGCAGCCATTGTTGGCATTTGTCTGATGAATGACTCTTCATAGGATACCCTTTCTATCACATAGCATTTTAAATGAAATAATTTTACCTCATAATTCTGTACCATGAAATCAGGACATCAGTTAGTCAAATTAAAAATTAGTACACTTTGTGTGTTACAGCGGTGCACTCTGACTGCTGTGTTGCTGTTTGTCGGATGAACGAGTCTTACTTGGGACACTATTTTTATCGTACAGAATTTTAAACGTCTAATCGAAGTTAAGCAGTTTACGATTCCTTTCAGGTCTATACTGGCAGTTCAGTTGCATTGTTTATGTTATTCGCAAAAGCTATTCATAAGTAAAAACACTGGCCATGGAATTTGTTGTGGCTAAAAAAGAAGAAATTCAATTTTTTAACAATACTTATTGATCGTATTATTTGCTATTAAATTAGGAAATTACCTCTACCCAGCGCTCACCTAGATATGTTCTTTAAAATTATTATGCAAACAGGAAAAGCTACAATACTTTTATAACGTGACTTTCACAAGGCAGTTTTTACAAAAAAAAGAACACAGTCTAAAACATCACCAGGTTCAACTTCCCAAAAACGTAGCATAAATGAGTAATCATGCTTTTACTGTAATTTTTTATAATCCTCATAATTGTGTTTAACTCATGTTTTATCTTTATTTTATGTTCTTTTCTCTTTGTCATACAACTTTGATGATTCATATTTTATAAACATGTTTCAGGGCATATATCCTATACTAATTTTCCAATTGAAGTAGCATCAAAGTTCTGCCAGTTGCTAACCAATTTATGTTTTATTTTGATTAACATGAATATTTCACCGAGATATCTCAGTTTCAGTCTAGCCTTTCAGAGGACACTATATTTCACTACGTCTGAAATGTCTAACAATGTTACTGTAAATAATATTTTTATGGCAAAAAAATACAGTTTTTCTATGTGGTTCAAACCAATAAGGCTATCCATAATACTACAAGACTGATTGTCCAGGATTTGTGTTTATAAAGTTTTTCTTTTCTTCATTTACAGATGCGTTGCTAGCAGATCTCCAAAATACTATTTCACCAAGTGGTTCTGGCTATGGGTCATTGAATGGACCAGCAACTCGAGCAGAGTATGCTACAGTAAATACTCCAAGACCTGAACGAGTCATAACTCATCACCAGCCGCCTCCACCAAGACCGTTGTCTGTAAGTTGAACAGTGCATATACATAATAATTCATAATGTGTACAAGCATTTAAAAAACATTAACTTAACTGTTGGTCTGTTTCACAATTTTTTTATCACACTTTACACTATTTTGGTTGTGCGACTATTATCAAGTCTAACAAGTACAAATGTAATCTAAAATACATGGAACTTTAAATCAAATTTGTTTTTTTTTGTGGATAGGATATTTATGTTGTACAAGGTGTTTTTTTAAATTATTCAATAAAATACTTTAGGTTTTAGCTCAGATATTTTTATAAGATTGTCAGAAGAAGGAGTTGGGTTGTTTGGTCACACCATGACTGGAGATGAGACCAGTAGCATATGTAGAATTTGGTCTTGGGGGGGGGGGGTCAGGTTCATACAAAAGAAAAACAAGTTAAGAATAATCAATATTACAATCTTTAAAGTGGCTGAAAAACGTGTATCATACTGACATACTGAAATCAGTCCCATTAAAGTAATAACACAATTAAAATAAGTGCGATTGAAACATTGCGTTTAAGATACTTATATGCCTTACTTGATTTTCCTATATTTCACATTTCAAACATACACGCAAGTTCTGTGTAATAAACTTGTTTGTAGACCTATATTTAAAAAAGGATTACTACTGTAGTAGCATACACAGCTGAGAAATTAATAAAACTACATAAAAATTAAGAGACTAACAAAATTTCTCATCAACTTTCAACCTACGCCTAAATGTCCCCCCCCTCATAAATACACCCCTGGATGAGACCTGGATTTCCTACACAAATGTCAAAGTCAAAGCAATATTTTATTCAAGTGAGGCATATATTAACATCAAAAGCAGAATGTTTAAGCAAATGCTTCTGTCAGAAAAATGACAGTTGGCAGTAAAATAACAGTGGAGTTCACCAAAAGCATCTTGCTTTTTCCATTACTATTAATACGTTGCAAAATTGTACCGTAATTAATCTGAGTAATCTTAAACTAAGAATTTGAAACGTGGGTTACTGTCCAGTTAGATTGTGTGTTTGCACAATAGAGCTTGACCTCATACTATACAAATGACATAAAATAAAATCACTATAGAATTTTTGCCCTGGAATACCACCTGCCCTGCAACCCCTAACTCACACAAGCAGCTCTTGTATTTAAAGAAATGTCTGCATTGTAGAAATCTGAAAGTGATGATGCAGTGAAGAATGGAGTGCATGAGCACAACTTGATGAGCTATTTGTGACAATGGACAGTGAAGATGTTTTAACTGTAACTTTACAAAATCTGTATAAGATCAAGGCGTGACTTCATAAAGTCAATTAGACTTGGAATGGGTTTCCTTTATACAGAAAATAAACGTACAACCAAACTGATGGTGGGATGACATCCATGCAAGCAATGGAAGAGAGGTAGACTTAAATTGTGGTAGATTAATAGGATAGACGATGATTTTTGAAGACGGGCATTAGGAACTGTTTTAAACAATTGCAGAACAAATAGGAGGCCAGTTGCATGTTACTAATTAGGTCAGAGAGAGAGAGGGATTTACAGTTTTACATAATTTATAAGTCTGTTGTTTTGTATTTACTTTTGTTATCACAAAAGAATTATTTTATATTTAAGAAATGTATTCAGTGTAAGAGATAATGAGTGTCGCTTCCATAGCATGTGGTCAAGACTGCTTAATGAGTCACGTATTTCTTTGTGATTGACACATGAGGATATTACTGTTGGTTTAATGCCAGTTGTCTAAATATGTGAATGTAATAAACAAAACATATCATTGTAAAAACTTCAACAACAGGTAAAATGTGGCCAAATTGTCAAGCCTGTGTCTCTCTTGCAGAAACTAATGGATTAGTTTTCTCTACTTAGGCCCACATAAACAATTCTTGTCCCATGTTATTTGTCAGTGATGGAATCTGTTATTGATGAATTATTCGAGTTGTTGTATCTTTGGGATTTATTATTTTCAGCTAAGGAATTATGAAGGTTAGGGGGGTGAAAATAATAACAGAGGTTGCCATATGAGAGGATTTTGTTTTAATAATATTGTAAGTATTGACATTTGGAAATATAAAATGTACAAAACATGCTTACATAAGTAATACATAAGGTAAATAAGTCAGCCTTATTATTTCAACTGTGAATAGGTGTTTCCTTCTTGGTTTCTTTTGTGTTTTAACAAGAAACAATTTTTATTTATAGTAAAGATTTATGAGTGAAGTTTTTAGTTTAAAGACTTGAAATTTTAATTATCGTGTAAATCTTAAAGTTTCCTTTATCGTCCTTCCACTATTTAATAACATAAGGGAGAGTAGTATTTTGACCCACATTCACTTGTAAATGCTAAGCATAAAGTTCATAAACTTCTTAATTTTATTAGTCATTGCCATTTGTAGGGCTCTGATGTATATGATCTAAGATATCAGGAAATATGAGTGAATTTATACTATAAAAACTACCAAAGAAGTATTACCTAAAACTGGCAATTACGTCTATAGAAATAAAATTTTAAACAATAAACATAAAGGTAACAAAGTGAATATCTGAGAAATTCTTAATATTTACAGACACAATAATATTAATCTACTAATTAAAGAACAAAACAAGATGATTTATTTAAAATCATATTATTAGAATAATAAAATAAAACATTAAATATATAATAAATATCTGACTACATAAACATAAACATTACAATAGTCAAAAATTGTATCAAAGTTAAATCGATTATCCTTTTACTATATTGTAAGTGAAACATTCAATTAGAATTTGAACAAACCTCTGAAAATACAGAATAATTGCTGTGAAATGTGTATCAGGTGAAAATAAATCTACTTGCATTATATTTATTTAAATATATTACATGGGAGACCTGCAGGAAACTCAACGAGTTACTTACAAACAAATGAAATTGTACAAAATAAAACTGGATCATCTACATTTCAAGAAGTTTTGTGTTTTTGTATAAACAGACATGTATTTTTTTTATCAGAAAGTTTCAAATGGAAATTTTTGCTTTAAATTTGTATCCATTTACATTAGAATTACACAGGATTGTAACATGCATTTTCAAATTCTCAAATTTGAAGTTCCTCTGGTTATTTGCCAGTATGTCTTTGTATTTCAAGCAGTCCCCTTCTGCATCACATGATGTAACAGAGCAAACTTGAAAAATGTTTAATCATTAGGGAAAGGCTCTGGCTAAGTATTTTTAGTATTTTTTCTGCTAGTAATGTCATGAGTTTACACACTGTCATTGTTGTTTGGAACAGATTTTATCACATTTTGATCAAGTACACTTTTTGCAATTTTAATCTTAATTTTGTCAGCTACTTGTACTGTTCTTACATTAACTCAATTTCAGTTTCATTCATAATGTATAATGCATCTAGAATAGCAAATGGAAAAGTAGTTTGAAAAAATAGAGGTTGTTAATTATAAGAAATGTTAGACTTCTGGAGCTCTACAGGGCGGGATGACCCTTTTCTTCCACCACCACTCGCCTCCAGTTCTCCCTCTCTGTTGCAACGTTCCTCCAGTTTTATACACCCATTCTTCTAAGTCTTCCTCCACCTCATGTATCCATTGCTTTCTGGGTCTGCTCCTTCTTTTTGTTCCTTCCATGTTTCCATTTAGCACTTGCTTGGGCAATCTCTCCTGTGGCATTCTCTCCACGTGTCCCAGCCAGCTTATCTGCCTAGCCTGTATGAAGCGCACTATATCTTCCCGCTACAATATTTCATCAATTTCAGCATTTTGAAGTCATCGCCACTCTCCTGCTTCCATTATTGGGCTGTATATCTTTCTCACTATTTTCCTTTCAAATAGTCTCAACAAATTTATTCGTACAGCCATGAGTGCGTCAGCTCCATAAGTCATGACTGGTCTGATCAAGCTTTTGTAGATTTTCATTTTGGTTTTACGAGACATAAGCTTGGATCTGAGAAGATTAAGATTTGCATAATATGGTCTATTGCCAGCCATCATGATTCTTCTGTTTATTTCTTGTGAGATTTTGTTCTCCTCACTTAAGTGCTGTTCCAAAATATACAAACCTATCTACACCACTAAAAGTGTAATTATCCAGCTCTAAGTTATGGGGCTCCCTTCTTGCCTGTGTTGCTGACATTTTCATATAGTGTATTTTCTTTTCACAAACAACAAGTCCCAAATGAGAAATGTTAGACTTAAAAAAGGAAAAATCATGTAAAGTCTTGTATATGTAGTAGCCTATAGCTTTGTGTCTCTTTAAATGTTGAGTAGGGAAAAGAGAAACAAGATACATTTAAAAGCTTTTGAGAAATTGTGCTATCCAGGGAATTTTACTGAGGAATATGGTAAGCAGCAATGAAGTGTTTAAAGAAGCACATGAGATAAGAATATAATGAGAAAATCTTGTCACAAGGAAATAGTGATGGCTTGATACTTAATTAGGCACAGTAGCTGTTGACTGTAGTGCTAAATGGAATAGTTAGTAAGAAATTCTAATGAAAGACCAAGACACAATCCTTTTGCTAAAATATGTCAACAAGGATTTACATTTTTTTAATGTGGAGCAATCAACAGAACACATCAGCTTCAGAATATGATCACTCATCCATCAGTATCTAGATTGAGTTTGTGAGAAAAAGTATAATGTGTATGTTTATATGCATAGATATATATTTTGGAGATGTAATCTTTTTTAAAATTTTCCATTGTATCACTTATAATTCTTATCAGTAACCTCTGTAATTCTCTGCAAACATCCAACAGGTGACACACTTTTTGAATTATGGCTTGAACCGTATTTGTGGGTATTGTAAACATGTTGTAATTTGATAATTTTGTTTGTTTTTTTCATGTGACCTAGATGGCTTATTTATTTGGATGAGGGGGAGATCCTAATTTAAGAACAATAAAATTAAAGCACTACTTATGCATGAAAAGTACTGTTTGGATTATAAAATTTTGTAATATATGTAATATAATTTTATGTACACCATAAAAGTAATTAATTATAGTAAACCAGTTATTTAAGCACTTTTTTTCTAGTCTGTAGTTCCACATTAGATTTCTAGACAGTACCATAAAATCAACCCAGGACAGTACCATATGGTTCTAGACAGTACCATATGTTTATAGCCCTCCAAGGACAACTCAGGGTATAGCATTGAGCAGCCAGGGTAATAATACACAGGTAAAGAGGGGTGCTGGTCACACTGCCTACTGTGTATATCATATTGCTCGAACTGGCAGCCTTCCCTGACAGATCATATTTTAGTTAATTGGCTTTAGTAGACCATCGTGTGTGAAATTAGGTGAAATTTTCAACCCCACCTTACATGAAAATTCAGTATATAGACATGAATACCTGTAATAATAATATGCGGCCAAAGGTTGTACTGATCACATTGAATTTTGTGTGCGTACATCCTATTATAGTAGCACAGATCCCATGGAATTTCACAATTGATTTTGTCAAGTTTCCACTGACTTAGGCCGAAGATGATGTGGTCAGAACTGACAAAACATATGTAACTTGTGTACACAGTATAATAAAAATAATTAATAAAACCATCATGTATTGAGGGTAGACCACGATGTAATCTATATTATTAGATTGCCAAAGTTTTTATGGATATGAAGAAAATCACAGAGGAAGTCAAGACAAGACTCTGCAAGACAATTTCCCTACCCGTGTTACAAAACCCTCACCCTGCTAGAGAAGCATAAAATTAGATTCTTGGATTTCGTTGTCCATGACGTGTCCGTTACTAAACGAAATATCACTATAGTATTGATGACTCGGAACACTAAGTTTTTTATAAGTAAAAAACCTTATAATGAAGCCTATGAGGCTTATGATGAAGCCTTCTAAAGGTGAAAGCCGGTTTAGGCTGTAAGGTAAAACTTTACGTTTTTACTTATAAAAAACTTAGTGTTCCGAGTCGTCAATACGATAGTGATATTTAGTTTTATAAAATTAGACTTGAAGGAATGAATTTTTTGTGGAAGAACTAGGAAAACTGAATTAGGAACATGACAATCAGGAATCAGTTGAGGAGACAGTGGAAGCAAGAGAACTGCAATAGTTTTGACATGTTCTGAGGATGGATGAAAGAAACAAAGGTTATGTGAAAGCGCATTCAGAATAAGGAAAAGGAGGAGGAAGACCCCAAGTTTAAAATAGGCAGAATGTGTTGAGAAGCTGGCTAGAAGAAGATGGAAGACTTTGTTAGGAGTGAATTACCTTGCTGAAGAGAAGGGATGTTAGACAGTGGCAAAAGGACCCCTGGTGCTTGACTTCAGAAGAGGATGATAAGGACAAATAAGAAGTATAAACAGATTGTGTAGAACAAAATGTTGTTAATTTACTATTCCTTGTAAACTGTGTTTATTTGTATGTGTATGTGTTTATTTGTTTAACAAGTCATCTATGTGTATGTTAAAAATTGTTTAATCGAGACACCATTCTCTGTCACCCTTTGTGGGAATGTTTTCAAGTATAAGACAGTACTTGTTTTGTAATAGAGATTCTGAATAATTTTAGTTAGAAGTGTGTAACTTTTCTGTTTTAGAAATCCAAACATCCATATAAGAAAAAACTGTATAAAACATACAAAATAATTCTAGCCTTTTTTTTGTTTTCCTCATTGTATTATCTTGAGTTTTGTAAGGAGCAATTTTTCAATTAAATATTGTTTTTTTTATTGTTAATTGAGTACAAGAATGAAAATAACAAACTCATCAGATTTCTTTTTTGCTGGCTTCTGGCTTTGATCAGGTAGCCATATTCTGAAGTCATTATATCATTCTGTTGATCACCCTATGTTTAAAATTCCTGTACTATCTCAAGTTCATTTGTGTTGCCACTCAATTTAAGAATCTATGTCATTGCCTTCCAGTGGCGGTTCATCAGGGGAAGCAAGGGAGGCTAAGCCTCCCTCAATAAAATTTAGAAAAATATTAGAAAATAAACAAATAGTAATAGGCTCTATTTTTTATTATAACAACCTGTAGTCACACTTTGGCATTTGAATCATCTGATTACATACAAAATAAACGTTTAATCGCGTGTTACGAATAATAGTGCGGAATAGCAGAAGACAGGCAGGGATCTGAGTAGCCACCATAGTACTCATATGGTTATGCGAGAACTATGCCGGGCAGGTGGTGAGGGGATGCTAGTGCATCTGTAACCATACTTGGGAGGCAACGCGTGAGATAGCCTCTCGGCACTGTTTAATGTGGTTTTTGTTACTTTTACACAGTGTTTACGGTCTCTTGTCCTTGTGCGTGTGTATTATTATCAATTATCTCTTCTTGGCAACTATCAAGATCATCTTAGCTCCATTGCTTCAGTTTCAATTGAAAAGATAATCCTCTGCAAATTGAAAAATGGACCAACATGGCACAATGATGTTATCGACAATTTTGCCAATAAGAAGGCCCGCGCTAACTAAATTTGGTATAGGTGTACAAGTAAATTCATCACAGCTTACAAAATATGTTTAGTCAACAGTTTACTTCTTTGCTAGAACAAAAGTAAGTTAATCTTCGGTTTATCTCGTTAAACGTATGTATATATTTCTAATAAGACATGTATGCTGTAAAAATCTATTATCTCTACCAAACTTAAAAGTGAAATACAAGTGCCGGGGGTGGCGGCTGCTATGACTGAGCACGGCTCAGTGACTGTCTCATAGCCTCCCCTTCCTCAGAACTCACCGGCCACCACTGTTGCCTTCTCAAAGATTTCTCCTACAAACCATACTCTCTGATACCAAAACATACAACTAATTAAAAGGCTAGCCATTGACTTTTTTATGGTATAGTTTTTGCACAATCTTCTTTCTTCTTGCATCATTTTGAAGCTTCACATATCCCTCCGTGTGATCTTTTACATTACCTTCCAGTATTGTGACTCTAAAGCCTGTAATTGTTCTTGTCTCTGTTTCCTGTCGTCCATGAATTAGAGAGCAGTGTTTCGTTCTTTCACTCAAGGGATATTGTTTTCGAATTTTCGATTGGTTTAGATCCAGTGCTTCTTGATTTTTTTTAGGCTTAATGTTTTTTCTTGTGTCTTGATCAGTTAATACTCTGGTATTCAGGTATTTAAAAGCTTTTATCTGTCTCAGTTTCACACAACATCATTATCATCGTATTCAATACAGACATTAGGTCTGACCACACAGTTCATTTGCAACTATCATTCTCCTTGGCTGTCAAGATCTCTGTGTTTGCTCCTGATTTATAGTAGTGAAATTTCTGAGGACTCATGAACTTTCCTTCATATTTGATTCACAGTTGCCTGCACTTTTCTGTATATAAAACAGTACTATCATTTATACAGCATATATGCTCAGATTGCTTCACATGTCTTAATCCCTTATCAAATCTCCTCGTTTGTGCCCTTCACATTTCTCAGAAACATCAGTACTTCTCACAAAGTAAAACCAGACTGTACACCTCCCAGTTGAATTTTCTTCTTTCAGTAATAAGCAGGTTGTCCTGTGGTCACTCACTACCAGTTATCACTCCTCAATTTCTTTACAATAGATTGATAACAAAAAATTGTAAACTTATGTAGTTGTACCGACATCTTTGTTATATTTTTCCTCTTATAACTGTAGAAAGTTTTGTAGTATATTTTCACTTAAAAGCCACCTAGAAGAAACCTTGAATAACATACCTTGAACTATGAAAATATTTTGAATCATTTTTACAGCTGAAATATATTTTTACAAAAACGCCAAGTATTGTTCTGTTAAAAAATAACAAGGGACAGTAGTAAGTACAGATTTGACAAGGCTATTAATTTTTAATTGTAAAGTAGCAGTGTACATGCAATTCTTGTATTGATACATATTGTATCGGTACATATTGTATCAATACATATTGATACATATTGTATGTTTCTGTGTATATTCAGTTCCTCCTGTACTATAGTGATGTCTCTCCATCTTTTTAATAAAGTTAAGTCGCGTGCTTGAGCTTCAGGTTGCTGTTCAATGTATTGTAACACCAGTTCCAAGGCAACCAATCCGTCTACATGTGACTTAAAGGGGGGGGGGGTGAACTATTTCTTCATCAGACAAATCTTCCGTTTTGGCCTCCGTTTTCTTCACACATTGCGCTAACAATTTCTTTGTCACTAAACTCAATTCTTTCCTCATTAGATTTATAGATTACTGTGCATTGAGATAGATCAATAAATATCAAAAAGTAAACTAGTGCAACTTTATTTATATTATAACATATCTTATAATCTCTCTGATAGAAACATAATCTCCATTAAATGATTATGTTTATTGTATTATATTATTGACAATGTTTACACATTTTCCTGAACCAAATATTACAGAAGTGATATAATTCTCATCTTCCACTGCAGCTTATCCATCCAACGATTTTCTTTAATTTCTCGTTCCCTTAATACAGTCTGAATTTCTTCTATCCAGGTGATAGGCGTTCATCCTCTTTTCCTTCTTCCTGATGGGGTGCATTCCATAACTCTCCTCGGCAATCTTTCCTGTCTCATTCTTTTCGTGTGTCTCAATATCATTGTAATTTTTTTGTTTGAATAAAATCAGCAATTAAATTTTTCACATTCATTCTGTCCGTAATTACTTCATTTCTAATTTTCTCACGTCTGGATACTCTTGCCGAACACCTTCAAAAGTCCATCTCTGCTGTCATTGATTTTTGTTCTTGTGTATTTATTAATTAAAATCCTTCATCATTCTAAATTGAAACATATCAAACAACCACTTTATTATACAGTAAATAAGTGATATCTTTGGAATAGTGGCCAATATTAAGCTAAACAAAATTATATACAATCTAGTGGATACATAAATGTGATTTTGGATTCTCTAAACACATTAATTGGCAAGGTGAAGAAATCTGTAAAAATAGAATTTGAAAATTATTAGTCATAGGACTTAGCGACTGAGTTGAGGTGAGCAGAAATTGGGGTCAAGACTGTTTATCAAAAAGCCGAGTTAAAAATAAATATACCAAAGTGTTGTCCAAAGATAATTTTCTGTTTTCATGTGATATCATTGCATGTCATTATCATATTAAGTGATGACTGACTTTCTTTTAACATGTTTCTGTATTATTCATTTTTGTTTAATTTTAATTGTTGTTCTTTTCAGATTCATAATTACATTTTTTCTCTATTTAAATATCAAATTGGTCCTGAGTTTGAATTGTGGTATCACCTTTATGACACTCCCTGAACACAATATATCTTTTAATACAATTATCTGGAATTAATATTGCGGAGAAATAGTGGGTAGGTGAAAACTATAATGCTGGCCACACCAACTTCCTTTATACTATGCAGCAATATAAAGCAAATTTCACTGCCACACCTCTTCTAAAACTACTTTAGTAATACAAAATGAACAACGTTGTTATTATTATTATTATTAATGTTATTGATATTTTTGAACTTGCCCATGCTCTCCAGTAAACAGGACTTCTGACAAGTGGAAGGTGATGATGAAGATTATGATTATGACTTTTATTATTATGTCATCCTCTTCATTATCATATCGTCATAATTGTATTTTAGTTATTCTACAATAAATGAGTGTAAGTGGTTGCAATACCAAATACTTAATGTTATATACCATTGGCTTAACATTTTTATTCATATGTTTCTCAGAAATCTCTGGATAGGTTAGGGAGAATGAACCCTTATACTCACTTATTATTGTGTAAAATAATAATTATATATAAAAATTATAATGAGGAAGCCCCCAATAAAGTTCACTCTCTTTCAATAAACTTAACGCACATGCAAAAAAAGATATATCATTGTATTTTACACAAAAAGACAATATTTGTATAAATCTACATTTCTTGATAACAGATGAAGGTGTTTGTGACTGTGAAAATATTACTTCATATACATATATTTTTACAGTGAATACTGTATGTTTTTCTGCCTTTTCTTATTAAGTACATTTCTCTGAAGTCTAAAGTACCTTAATATCTATGGTTGTAGTTGTACATTTCTTTTATGAAAATAGTCATGTCTTGCAGGAGTGCAAGGCATAAAAAGTATGAAATAAATGGTGATGAGTTTAAAATTGTATCTCCTTCTTCCTCTGGTACTAAACTCCAGCATGGGGTTGCTCTCCTGTACCATAGACAACCACTTCTTTCTATCCACTTCTTCTGTTAAAAAACTAATACTGTTGATACAGTCATTCAAAAAGATTTTGTGGTACTTTGGAACCTCGATTACCCAAGTTAATGTGGACTACAAGTGTCTCAGTAAATCGAAAATTTGGATAATCAAATAAATAAATTTACTATCTTTGTTGGTCAATAACATGCTATACATCTGAAAATTTATAAACTAGTACGTATGTGCTTTAAAATAAATGCTGAAGAACAAAAACAACACTAAGAAAAAGAATGTATTTTTATATATATATATATGAATACAGTATCAAATTGACTAAAAACAATCTGTCTTTTTTTAAAAAAAGATTGTGATGGTGTCTACTTCTGAGTAGTATTCGCTCTTTTCCTTCGCAGTGATGTCTCTCCATACTTTTAATAAAATTAAGTCATGTGCTTGAGCTTCAGGTTGCTGATCTATGTATTGTAATGCCAGTTCCAAGAATCCATCTACATGTGAATTGAACTTTCTTCATCAGACGAATCATCTGTTTTGACCTCCGAATTTTTTCACAAATTGCGCTAACAATTTCTTTGTCACTAAACTTGATTCTTCCCTCATTAGTAACCCATTCTTCAGTCATCTTCACATCCAGGATCATGTGAATTATTATTAAGTGTACAGTTTCATAATTTTATATAAACACAGGTCGTTGTTGGAATTTCTGTACAATGCATAGTACCCAACAAACAATGCATTATTGTAAGTTCACTGGGGAAAAAAAAAGTTGTGTGCTTATAAAGTGTTATGAATATATCTGTATTAACAAAAGTGACATAAAGGAAAAAGTACCTCGGATAATCCAGAACATGATTAATCAGGATTCAGATAACCGGGAATCCACTATAATTAGATAACTGTTTTGAAGTTATACTGCCAAACCTGTAAACTATTAATGCCTTATTATAACTCATTTTGGCATGTTTTATAATGTTTGTATTATTACCTAAAATTTTATGTTCATAAGTATAATATTATAATGCTGTTAAGTATGTTCTTACATTGTAACTCGATGCTGTGATATAAGGAAATAATTACTTCTGGATGCAAATTTAAAAGTAATTCAGACAAGTAAAAGCATATACAACTACATATTCAATGTTACTGTCGAATCAGATGATTATCAAAACAACAAAATTAAAATTCAAGTCAGTTATTTGTTAATGGATTCAATCTTTGAATTTGTATACTTGTTTCAGAAAAGTATATTGTAAATGACAGTATTGTATAACCATCATGATCATCTACTTCAGGAATCAGGCATTGATTGTGCCTGTTCTTGCCTCACAGGTTTGTTGTGTCCAACTTGCTTTAAGCCATCCTGGATCTCTTTTACCTCTTTCTGTATACTGCCAACAAGCTTTTTTGGCAATTTTATCATCTGTGTGCCTATTTAAATGGTGTTTCCTTTTGGCACGATACCCTGTTATTTTTTCATTTATTGAAAATATATTTAGTTCCTTCCTGATATGATCATTCTTCTTACCATATCTTAATGCAATTCCTGCCATTGAATGCAGGAAATTGATCTTTGCAGTCTGGATGGGTTTGCATCCTTTTTTTGTTAATGTTCAGACCTCACTACCATATACGGAGTAGGAATAGCCATTACACTCTGTAAAATTTAAATAAAGTGTCCCTACGCACTTTTCTGTTGAGTGTTCTTAAAATTGTACCACAGGCATTTTGGAATGCTCTAGATCATAATTATAATTATATCACATCCTTTATAATTAAAGACTTTTACCTGTTGATTAATACAATTATTCCAGACTATATTTCCTCTTATTGGCCGTTTACGACAATGATTTGTATAATCATTTTTCTTAAATCGTAAAATAAATAATTATTTTTATTATACATACATATATAGAGTGTGTATGTGAACTGTTGATAGTAACTCTAGATGAATTTTCAATTTCTTGCTGTAATGTTATGTTGTATTAGAAATATAATAAATTCCTTCTGCAAGTAAATATTTTATCTTATTGTACATCTGTTATACTTTTATTACATAGATCTTAAATAATACGTATATGTAAACTTGTAAAAAAGCAGGTTGTCACAGTGAAACATATTTCAGATATACAAAAATATAAAATATTCCTTCCAGAAGAAATTTATTATTTTGCTAATACAATTTGTATGTGTCTGTGGTGGGGGTTTTTGAATTATTAAATTAGATTATTATGTAAATATTTAGTTTTTTTAGTTTCCTGTGATTTTTTTTGTTAAAGGACTGATTTGGTTTACAAATTCACTCCTAGAGTGTGTACTTTTCATTGCTGAAATGTTTTGAACATATGTTGTAATTTCTGCGTAGTCTGACAGATGGTCCACTGTTCCAAAAATTGAGTGTGCTTGTGTTTTGGCAAAGGTGTATTTGGCCATCTACCAGGAAATTCTGTTGATAATACTTTTTTCTTTTTGTAAACTTCCAAGCGGCAGCCTTCTCCAGATTATTTTCACACCTACTACTCTACTTTCGTTTTTCAACATCTAAAATTAATGCATCATGTTATGAAACCGACCATTTTGTATCTCTGCAGCATAGTAACAAATCACTATAAGTACAGTATAATTGGCTATGCACTGAGTCGTACATCTTTTATGCTTAATAAATTTTTCTCCACATGATATATGAATCTAAGAAATTTATAGTCGTAGGCTCTACGTTACTTCATTCTTGATTGTAATTGATGAATATGAACTATTCTGTATACACATTCTCTTTCTCTCCTGTTCACACACACACACACACACACACACACACACACACACACACACACACACACACACACACACACACACACACACACACACACACACACACACACACACACACACACACACACACACACACACACACACACACACACACACACACACACACACACACACACACACACACACCATGTACATTCAATACTATAACCGTATTTAACATTAAGCCTCGGTGTGTCAACTTATGTGCAGCAGTTATCACATATAATATAAGCATTATGTAAAAGTTACAAATACGAATTAGTATGTTATTACTATATTTATTACCATAAAAAAAAAAATGGCTACTGACCTGAAGAACTTGGGGCTCACAACACTTTGTCTTTTGAGGAAGGAGCACAGTCAGGTCTGGCTGTGATTCATGTACCAATGGGAAGAGACATCGAACAAATAGTTTGATAGTTTTTGAAGTGGTATGACAGGAACTCATCATAACTTGTGATAATGCAGTTTTTTTATCAGCAAAACGTATAAGCTTATGAAGCAGACTAACAATATAACCTGTTTGGAGAAAATCTCATATAATTATGAATAATATCACTGAAATAACTAGATACTTAAAGATTTAATACTATTAAGAATATATATGTATCAATAGTATCATTTGAATAAGCTGCACACAGGTAGGGAGAGTGAGAGAGACCATTTATACATACATTTTTATTTTTATTGTATTCAATATAAGTTTTCCAAAATTCAAGATTTATTAGTTTGTTAATATTCATTTCAATAAAACTTTATAATTGTCAATCATCATCAGAGCTTTGGTAACAAACTAAAAACCTGGATTTTGTTGTCCATGAAGTGTGTCCGTTGAATAACTAATTATAATATATATCACTACTGACTCGGTTCACTATTTTTTATTGGTAAAAAATGTTAAACTTTTACCATCTAGCCTAAACCAGTTTTAGCTCCATTAGAGCTTCGTCAGAGGCTCAACTGATCTGAGTCAGTAGTAATATATTTATAATGCATTAAAAACATTTTGTTGTGCTTTTACATATGTGTAATGTTTAAATTAAACAAAAATCACATTCTAATTAAATATATGTATATTAGTAAACTAAAAAAGGTAAGTGCTCTCTTTTTAGGAAATTTATGAATACAAATCACACACACACAGAGTTTTTGGCTGGAGTTTTCAGCGTTTCATCACCTTGCAATCACCTTCAGCATTAATTTTCCAGAAGCTGATTGAATGCCATCGGATTTGTTCTAACTGATTTCTTGTACACTTCCATACCTTTGCAGATGTACGTAAGCGGGTCATCTTTCAGTCTTGTTAAGGACCCTAATTACAGGTTCTTTAAGACACTTTGTTTCCAGTCTAGTAAGCAACCTTCGTGTACGTCTGCCATCAGCTCATCAAATGTCGTATCCACCTCCATTTTAATTTCTTAATTCTGCGGAATCTTCAGATTTTGTTTTGCACGCATATGATTGTTGTCCTCTCATCTCTTTGTTATCCCTAGTCAGCCACGTTTTAAACCATTTTTGTATACAGAAAAAGAGTATATTAATATTCTAGTGTAATGAATCTGTGTAACACATTTTAAATATGTGTTGGTCACACGTTTGCGAATACAAAAATATCAATTACAAACTGTAGGGTGTCTTATATAACAAATTATTTTATTCTTTTTAATTTCAATTCGAGTTGGTCTGATGTAATAATGTGAAAACCTTCCCAAAATCTTTCTGTTTTTAAAAACTCCTGCTTATATTCTGAAATTGTATTTAACTGAAATGTGCTTTTAGCCATATTATCGTCCATTGGTAATGATCTGCCTCTAATGATGGAGAGGAGGAGGGGAGTCTGTTTGTGTTTTTAAGTCTTTAAAGTTGTTGAATTTTGTATTGCTTGTATTCATTAATGAGATTTTTATTTACATAAATTATATATTCGGATTAAAATAAGTGATAATATAATGTATTATTACAAGTGATTATACTCGTCTTCAGATCTATGAAAACATACAAATGATGGAAAGTTATTATTATTATGATTATTCTGACTGTACAATGTTTACACATTTTTCTGTAACCGAAGATTACAGAAGTGATTGAATTCTCAGCTTCCACTGCTGCTTGTCCATCCAAAGATCTTCAATTTCTCGTTCCCTCAATATAGTGTGAATTTCTTCTATCCAGGTGATCGGTGATCGGTCTTCCTCTTTTCCTTCTTCCTGGTGGGGTCCATTCCATAACACTCCTTGGCAATCTTTCCTGTGTCGTTCTTTTTGTGTTTCCATACCATTGTAATTTTTTGTGTGTGGATAAAATCAACAATTGAATTTTTCACATTCATTCTATCCTTAATGACTTCATTTCTAATTTTCTCATGTCTGGATAGTCTTGCAGAACGTCTCCAAACTCCATCTCTGCTGTCATTAATCTTGTGTGTTTATTAGTAGTCCAAACTTCTGACCCATAAGTCATGATAGTTCTAAATATGGTTTTAAATATTTTGGTTATAGTTTCTGTTGTAATTTGCTTATCCCACAGGATTCCATTTAATGTAGATACAGCCGTCTTCCCCAAATTAATTCTGGACTCTACTTCTTTGTTTTGCTTCCCACTTGCCGTAATTTTCACCCCTAAATACTTGTATTCCTCTGTATGAAATATCACACACACACACACACACACACACACACACACACACACACACACACACACACACACACACACACACACACACACAAATATTATGTGTATAATGTATATATACGAGTGTTAAAGTCTTGATGTAGTAATTCTGTGAAATAAGGTTCAACATCGCAATAAATTCATTAATCATTGCTGGACTGGACTTGTGCTGCCATAATTGTTATTTTCATTTCACAACATTATAAATGTGATGTAAGTGTGACCTACTCTCCACTTAGAAGCGTAACAACAACAATAACTTTAATTTAGTTATTATTACTTAAATTAGTAAGTTAAGTTAGATTCTTCTTTTAGTTCTCCTTCTTAATTAATGCTGCTGATTGCTGTAGCATTTACAGTATTTCAATCTTGAACTGTTCAAAGTATAGTTACTAAATCTGTGCCAGATCACTGTCTGCTTTTCTTCAGTCTGGATATTTGTCTTCCTACCTTGCACATCATGATAACATTACTTAATTAATTCTTAACCTTGTCTGCCTTAAGGTAGTTTGAAGAGATTACTTTCTATTTTGTTACGTCTTTGTGTATTTCAGCTATTGCCACAGGTTCTGTAATTAATTAGTCAATATAACTAAATGATTTTAATAAAATGGACTCAAAGGTTATGAGAGTAATGCTTGGAAAATGCAAAAGAAAAATGTTTTGCAAAGGTGTGTTTTTCGATGAAATACAAAGCGTCAGGATTTTTGGATGAAATAAAGGACAATCAGTTCAACATGACTTCAGATAAAGTAGACTATGATGATTTTAGATTGTGGCTATAAACTGACCCTTGTATGGAGAATCAAATAAAATGAAGGTTTATATGAAAATACATGCAGCTGAAAATTTGTATTGAGTTTATATTTACAGTCTAAAATGTGTATAAACGAGCTAAAGGGGCAAGAGCATAGAGTAAATATTGATGTGTTTACAGATATGTGATCGACTGGTATTAGATAGTATTGTGTATAAGGGGGAGGGAGAGAGAATATAAACAGTGGTTTATATTGTATTCTATTAATAACAGGCAAACATACCGAATATTTACTTTTGTATTTCCAAACAATACAATGAAGTTAAAATAGTAATAAACACATGTTGTTTGACTGTTTATATATGTATATTTTCTTTTTAAAATGTGTGGGCAAGTACATTTACCTTCATAATATTCTCTTCAATCTTGGATCCTGCTGTTTCTTCATTCTGATCAGTTAACTAAACATCAAGTTATGTACAATATCTGTCAGAGAGGTTATAAGAAATGTTGAACAAAAGTTGCTGGGATTCCGATGAAACCCACTTTGTGATACAATTCCTACTAAAATGAGTAGCTAATGAGTTCTTAGAAGAATGTTTTAGACCGTACTGAGTTGAAATTTTCTCTGAAATGTAGATGAATTTAGAATTTTTGTTAGGTTTTATTTTTGCCAAAATTTGGAGATCTGTTCAGTATAATGTTACCTCTTCCAAGTTCCTTAATATGTCAAGGCAGGAAGGAAGGCCATACCTAGGGACCGTCACATACCATTGTCCCTGCAGCTGGAGCTGTATTGAAGTTCAGGACTTCAGGATGTAATGTAATGGTGGCAACACGATCTCTGTTGCTTGCACAGCCCCAAATCATTATCACTGTTTAATATATAGAAAGATTATGGATAATCTGTAAACAAACTCTAATCTATAAACAAATCTAATAAACATAACTCTAAATATTTATTTTTAATAAATCTTTGTAACTAATGAACAAGCCATGGACTGTAATCTTTAGTATTTCAAGAATGCCTTTTGTTTATCCAAATGTAAAGAAATGAAATGAATACATGAAATGAAATATTACTATATAAAATGGTTTTGCTTCCATGTTCCACAAGGAAATTGAAGTATGGTCATGGTGAAAAAAATCGTGTTCGAGATAACGGCTGATTCTGATTGTACTACCCTCAAAACATGAAGAAAAGTCATTTTTCAAAAAGTGTGTGTGTGTGTGTGTGTGTGTGTGTGTGTGTTTCTATGGCAAACGATAACAGCCGCACATTCAAACAGAATCAAATAATTTTTTGCATACATCCCTAAATTGTGGAGGACTCGAGGCCTGTTGATTTTGGTGAAGATCGGTTAAGGGGAAAGGGTAGTTTACTTGCAATGTTTTATGTTTTAACAAGAGTAAAGTACTTAATTTTGCACGTTAAGAAGGTAATAGAGACATGGAGAAGGTAATAGAACAACGAATTTGTTATATGCAAGACATTTCATAGAAGTTACTTAATTTTGATAAATAAAGTATCCTGATAAGAAGGTCATAATAATCCACTGTAAAAACGTAGATGAAATATCTATAAATGAAGAGGCTAGTTGGACGGGGTGGGGGTAATTTTCTATAAATGAATATGATAGTTGAAGAGGGAGGGGATAATTTTTTATATGTGTATTACATTATCGGCAACAAAGAAATAGTTTGTTGTTAACATTCTTTCCCCGGCTGTTTGGCCGTAGTCCAATGTTTTCTGCAAAACCAGACGTTTTGGCAATGCCATCGACTGCCACCATCAGTGAAAATCGAGTGCGATAATGTGAGGTATACGTTAGTGGACCACAGTACTGTGGTTAAGGCTGAAGCAATAAGTAGAAAGAAGTAGTTTCTATGGAAATATTTCATTTTGAAAATGATTTTAAATATAAATCTTAGAACATGGAAGTCATGTATGGTTCTCCATACTGATATTTTTGTTTTGCATTAAATGTAGATTATTTTATAATTTTTTTTTAAGTAACCTAACTATTTTAATACGGTTGTCTGATTATCTCAAAAAGCATTAAATTAATTATTCCAAACAATCAATGCTCTGCTGCTTTCTAAAAAAGTATTTCAGCAATCCATTCAGCATATTGTCTATTAAGGAAAGAATAGTGAAAAAGCTTCATTAGAACATCAGTGTGTGAGGTACTCAGTTAGTCACAGAAGCTGCTCAAAATTGATGTCAATTTGCGTATGTTCTTGTATACACATCATCATACCCAGTAGAGTATTACAGTTAATTCTTCTCCAGTATATAATTTTTAACACTCAAAATTTTCAGTGTTGCTTATTGTTAGTACTTGTATGTATTAAGTTATTAGTTATTAAACCAGTATGTTTACAAATTTATTAGTTAAACGTATTTGGTGATGGGTTAGTAAATTTTATGTCTCTCTTCTAATATTATGTTAGCATTCTGTATATTTTTATATGGAGTGTCTAAAATTTACTTATTTTGTTGTTTGTATAAACTTATGTAAATGAAGTGGATTTCATGAGTTAAGGGTGTTAAGAGTGGAAGGGCGGAAGAAAGAGGGGAAATTAAACAATAAGAGAAAACATGAATATGTACATAGTTGAGGATATCAAGAGATTAGACATACAAAAAAAAAACGGTGAAAGACAGCTGAGTAGTATTTGGAGTTGTAATCAGGTGAAGGAAGAAAAAATATTGGCGTCATTGAGGGTATGGCAAAACAGAACTTGAAAAAATTATGTGTGGCAGTAAATAAGCTGGGAATCGGCAGCAGAGTATGTAGAAATCCATTTCCTATTAAGTGAGAATTAGCTTAATTAGGCTGATAATAATATTTCAGGCCACCAAATTAACAAATAAAACGTCATATCAAATCAGCAATACATTCTTCTTCATATGGTGGCATCTCCTTGTAAAACATTCACAGAGTACTCTTAAGTTTCTATTCTCAGTAAACAGTATGTGGGTTCCTATAAAATTATTAAGAAATACTACAAACACTATGCAGTAATGCTGCACAGACTTGTCCTTTAAATTTAACTGTAACAGGTGTATTTTTGGTAGTGTTCCCTAAACCCAGTGACACTGTTTGTCTCTAAAAAGTTGTTGCAGTCCTCTGTTGTCACCAAATTGTAGTTGCACTTGAAACTGACTGTATAAATAAATGCTATTTTTGTGCCCCTGTTGTACATTTAAATGCACCGTTGAACACTGATGGCGTGTAAAACTATTTTGCATATGCACTTTCCAAGTAGTAATTTATTGCGATTGGACAGAAATCAAAAGTCAGACAAGTGTCGTCTTATACGTTTGGAAAAGGAAACACATTAGTCCCTGTTTTGTTCAAAAATAATTTTATATATAAACGTGTGTGCACACACACATGTGTATCCATGCATCGAGGCTGTAGCTCTCTCTCTCTATCTCTCTCTCTCTCTCTCTCTCTCTCTTTAAATCTTATTACTGCAAGCTTGTGTCATATTTAAATATATCTTCTTGACCCTGTTTGTTTGAACATGACAGGTTCCCTGCGTTTTCTTAGAAGAATAAACTTTAATATGTAATTGCGTAGCGTGTCACATTCCAAGTGTATGTCATAAACTCGGTTGCAACAATTTTCAGGTTATGTAACATGTTACACATTCTGTGTGTGTATGTATGGAGAGGGGGTTATCGTGTTGCAAGTCTCAGACGTAAATATAATGTTGTGTGTGTGTGCTCTTTGCATCTTGTCCAGTTAATGGATAAGCTAGTTTTGTCTCTGACAACATTCCACTTACCTTGTATAAAGCAAAACAAGTACCAGTAACTGGTTCCATTTTACAGTGTTTAATTGTTATATATTCATAAGAGTTATTTTTGTTATTTTCATATGACATATAATACCATGAGTCCTACAAAATACCATGTAATAGCAGGCCCAGATTTTCCACTAGGCACGTGCCTAGGGGCGACAGGCTCAGGGGGCGGCACGAGGTGAAAAATTATTTGTTAAATAATGTAGGTCTATAAATAAACCTATAAAAAGAAAGTAGGCCTACATATATTACTTGTTATAAAACTAATCTATGTGTTACTAAAGTGTACACATAAATAAATATTAATAAAAGTTAAAAAAATATAGTCTTTTTCACAATTCCATCACATTTTCCTTTTAGATTTAAGATCAAATGAGATATTTGCAGTAGAGATAGTTGAAATTACTATTTTCAGCAACTTTTTTCAGCAG
Organism: Magicicada septendecula; assembly: GCA_034769895.1. Classification (NCBI taxonomy): domain Eukaryota; kingdom Metazoa; phylum Arthropoda; class Insecta; order Hemiptera; family Cicadidae; genus Magicicada; species Magicicada septendecula. Next base: position 68,065,912 of record CM068367.1, read on the forward strand.
TTAAGAAGGGGGGGGTGCTAACAATAGAGCCTAGAGGCGGCAGGACACCTAAATCCGGGCCTGTGTAATAGAATATTATATTATAAATATAATATATAATATAATATAAAGAAAAATGTCATAATGTAAGTAAAAGATCAGTTGCTGTTAATTTTAGAAAAAGACAGCCATATTTTTTGGGGAGGGGATGATATAGACATTGTTTTTGTAGTTTAGGAGACTGTTCTTACTTTGTCTCTTTAAAGACTGAGAAGGTGGAACAAATACTGAGAAATTTGATTTTATGTAGAGTCCAAATATTACTTTGTTACTGGTTCATAATTTTTTCATAATTCCGTAGGTTTTTACGTCCTAATCAACCATGTTATGTACTAAACCTTTCAGACTTGTTAGTTGTGTACATATACTAAAAATGGAGTTACCTCCTACGTTCTGTTGCTTCCATAGTCATCATAACGAGAGTAGAGACAAATGTAAAGATGTGGACTAGCTGTGGTCCATATTTCCATCTGTCTCTACATCTGATGATGGAAACTGCAGGGGGTCACTGAAACATGTAGAATGTTGCAGTCTTGATTTTTAGACACCGACAGGCTTAAATCTTTTTGAAGATAACGTGATTCATAATTTTTGTTCTATATTTTTATAAATCAGTATATACCTGTGTATGTAGGGGGGGGGGGGAGAGTTCTTTTTCTTTCAGGATTTTGCTATATCAGTTTTTGTTTTCCCAACTACCCGGCTTTTCAGCATATTCTTCTTGATGTCTTCTTCAGGATAATGGGATTTTCCTGTATATAAATCTGTTTATTTTATTTATTGTTTCTAGCTCAGTCATTAATCCATGCGGGGAGAATGGGGTAAATCCCCCCCCCCCAGTGGTCACGTCAGACAAATTTTGTTTTCAATTGTCTTGTAATTGTGAATATGATACAAAATTCGTGTCGCATTATGTAGTTCCATGGCTTTACTCTAAATTTACTTAGAGTGACTGGCTTTACTTAGTAACTGTACCCTACCACCATGTTAATTTTTAGTTTTATACATAACTTAACATATTGACTGCGGGCCACAGCGTGGGCCGTAATGAATACGGTCACCGCCATGCATGCCATGGCCCAGGCCATCCTTCTTTCTATCCAGTGTACTTGTTTCGTTGTACCTTAGCACATAAGGAACGTCATTAACCTTGTTGTTAGCAGTCAGTTTGTTAAATGACTGTTGTGTATTTTAAACTATATTATTAAAAGAACAATGAACTGACAAACACAGATATGGTTTTATACTTGTATGGTAACAAACTTATTGTGTTGATAACACACTGTATTTTTATTTTCACTCATTCCTATCATATATACTTAAACAATTAAAAAATGGTCTAACTTTGCATATTTCCCTCATCAAAGTCAACTCTTCCCCTCCCCAAAATTTCTTGCTAGATCCATCCATGGTCTAACTTTACATTGCTTTCTGCTCAAATAAAATTATGCTCCACAGATTAAACATGTGTAATACTCAAGGAAAAAGTTGTATACTCCTGAGGAATACATCAGGGATGAAGGACAAAAATGTTGAGTGGAAGTCAAAAATCAATACAGCAAAATCCAGAAGAACAAGAACTTAAGTACACCATGCTGAAAAAAACTTACAACATATACAAACATGCATGCATGCACACTAACATATGATATCACATACAAATTGTTTTGGGCATAATATTGTATGCCCACTGCCATTGCCTGTTGAAGTGTTTGTGTGTTGATAGTAAACATGTGTCAAGTATGTGACAGCATATCCTGACCGCTGTTTATAAACAACAGTCATAATTTAATATGTGAAGAAAAGGAACTGTACCAAGTCATGTATAAATATGCTATAAAACACAGAGAAAGATATATGGTGTCAGATTTATTATAATGGCTTAGCATCATTGCTCATTGTAATAGATATATTATGTAAACATATGGAGCATGCTGCTGTGCATGCATTGTAATCCATGATAAAATATGCATTATTAATTGTATACACTGTTGCATTTTTTAAACAGGTGGCAGCAACTGGAAAATTGTCTGACACAAAGTAGTTCATTACACAATCTGCAACGAGTTTTAAATGAAAATTACCTTGCACTCAGAATGCAGCATTCAGTTTTTACTTTTATTGTGAACTTTTTTTTCGTGTTGGTTCACGTGCAACATAAACCAATTTTAAAACTGATTGTATCTGGTGTAAGGTGTGGTGGTTTTGGCGTGTCGAAATAATTCTGCTTAGTATTAGAGAGGATTTTTTGTTATTAAATTTATCTATATTTAATTGTAAATTATTCAATTACAATTCTAAAATTATAAAGAGACACATAAATAATTATAAATAAAATTTTTTACTATAACTCTTTACATAATTTCAGTGTTACACTCGCACTTAACATTTTATTATTTGTATATTTATTACAGTCTTTATGCTACAAGAGAATAAATATTTAATGTATTCTGAAAAAAGTATCTGTTTTTACAATTAAATTTAATGGTTTGGAATGATGATATTTTTTACCACTCATTCTATTCTGTCATCAAGGGATTGCGACAAGGATGTTTAGGTCAATATAACATCTATATAATATAATATAATATCTATTGCTATAGCAATAGCACCCATTTTATTTAAGATATACTTGAATTCAGCGTTATAACGATGGAGGCACACCTGTCACAACATGGGAATAGCTATTACTGACGAAGAGCTCTTCACTTTACTTTCATGGACAATCAAATAATTACAGGTGAAGATGAGATGACCTGTGTTATATGCTTAGGAAATAAACGAAGAATGCCAGAAATGGGGCTCAACAATAAACATAAATTGGACTAAAAAACTGTTGCTAGAAATACATGCAGAGATACATTGTAGGAACAGAGAGTTCTGAAGTGAGTAGATTTATACAAATACCTCAGTGTCACGGTTACAAAAGATGGCACAAGTGTAATGGAAATAAAAAATTGTATAACAATGAAAACAAATAACAAGACAGTTACATTCCACTTTATGAAGCAACCAAATAAGACCTGATTAAAAAATGAAATATATAAGACTACAGTAGAAATAATTTTAACTTATGGTGATGAAGTATAGGAAACTATAGAACATACAAGCAAAAGATTATGAGCCATGAATATCTTTAGTAACAAATGTTAACATTTTTGTATGAGCTTAGCGAAAAGAAAAATTGAGTTTCAGTGTCTGATAGTCGTGTGCTACAAAAAAATTATGTTTTACTAATTAACAGTTTCATGCATAACATTTAATGTCCCCCTTCCCTTCCACTTCTCTTATGGGAAAGATATAATTGGAATAAAAGTGTACACATCAGTTTTTTTCAGCTGTCCTGGAAATACAACAGAGAGAAGTACAAGTTGTCCCAACAGGATTATGGTTTTGGGGAGAGATTTTAAGTGCAACAGAAGTTTAAAGGGATAAAATTCTGTTAAAAATTTTTTTTGAACTTGATTTATGTAATTTTAAGCCTAATTCAAGTGACGTGATACTGAGTGGAACAGATTTGAATGGTCCATGACTGCATTTGCAGATGACCAAGATGTATTTAAGTGTTACTTATTCTTTCATATGAATGTGATATCAGTCAAGTTCAAAATGAGGAAGTCATTAACAAATATTTCATTTCCAGTGTTAGAAAACTTGTTCTTATCAGTAAAGATGTACTTATTTCAAATTTGCATAATTGTATATAAACAAAAATAAATGCCTGCTATATTTATTTTCCTGATTCATAAGCTTTTTTGAATAAATTAAAAAAAGAAGGGTTTTTATAATAGAATGTTGAAACTGTAAAAGCCAAAAAATTCATATTTAAAGCTGAAACAAAGTTGTCAAGGAGTTTAAAAATTTCTTTGAATTATTTTATACAGCTCGTACAAAATTTTAATACAGTATTAATTATAGTCTACTGATTTTGGTAAAATATAATGCAGTTTTATAATGAATAAAAATAAATATTTTGAGTTGTTTGTTATTTATAATAATTATTATTAATTAAATTTGAGGCATAGGTTGAATGTGAAAATTGGAGATTGTCACATTGGACTCGGAGCTCACCACTGCAGCTGACTGCCAAATATGACTTTTATAATAGCATTTAGAGTGACCCATAAATAAAGCCTTTATTTTATTGTGGTAAAGAATTGTTATAAAGAACTTATGGGTTATAAGTTTATATTTTCACTTGTATAATTATTACTGCCCATCCACTAGTAGGAATAGCTCTAACCAGTACTATAAATATAGATGTGTCGCTACTCTGGACAGACGTGTAAAACATTTCAAGGTTGTCGCATATAAATAGACCATGTAAATAAATTAATTTATTACCCAACACTCTCTGAAAATGTTTTAGTTTACTAGGCCTTGTTAACGGGAAGCAGATGTGCACATTATAAAAATTTAATATTAAGTATCATGTAGCTTGGTTTAACTACCCTTTTCTCTAGACCAAATTGTTATCAGTCTCAGTTTTATGTGTTTATTATTCATTTTCCTCTGTGCTGTTAATATAATTTAAAATATATATTTTTTAGTGTACCATATAAAACAAGTACTGTTATAAAGCCTGTCAAGTAAACAATGCATTCATTAAAATATTCCTGTAAACTTGTAGCAGTGTATAATTTTTTTAATCATTAGTTTTGCCAGATTGTAAATAAAATGAAAAATAAAAATTGACATGATGTTTCTTGTTTATTGACTCCATCATTCTATAACAATTAATGTGCTGAATTGTATAACATATTTTACAAAATACCAACAAGATATTTTACTACATAATATAATATAAAAAAGCAAAACAAACCAGTGATAATGTTTTGTACATGAAACAGTAACTTATAATGAATTTATTAATTAAAATTAATGGACAGATATGATGCACTTTGATTCGGATATAGATTTATATTGCTAGTTGAACATTTTAACTTTTTTTAGATGAATTAAATGTGAAGATTTTTCAGGTCATAAGGTATTTATTCTATTGATGACATTTCACTATTTTAAGAATTGAAAAAGATTTTGTGTTTTGTTTTGTTATTACAAAGAATTCTTGTATTGCTTAATAAAACAATAGCAGTGTGTTTGTGAACTAGACTGATTTAAAAAAAAATTAGAATTGGTTGTTCTTCATGATTTTTCTCATGAGGCTTATAGTGGATTTCTTTTTAACACACAATAAAAAAAAATGGGATTGTTCAGTCATATTCTACTTTCGAAGAGATACAAACACTTGACACTCATTTAGATGATTTGAGCAATCAAAGTTCCTGTGTTTCTAAGTTTCATTTTGTCTGTATACTTTTAATAAGTCTTGTATGACATGTTTCACGTGTTCACAAATGGTATATTATATTGCCATATTTTTTATGTAATACTCTAATAAAACTCATCTACCAATACTGTGATTATTATAATCAGCAATCAAAGTATGGAGTGGGGAAAGAACCATATAGTTTTTTTATAATGTTACATGTTCCCACTGGCTAAGTCTATTATTTTGAAACAAAATTGCTAAAACTTAATGTGTATTGTTCCATATACATGTGTATTAAGTATATTTTGTATTATAATATTGTGTGTGTGTTTTTCAAGGTAACATGTTTCAATCTGACTGCACTTGTAGAAATTAATTTTACTTAGGTGAATACATTTATTATTATTATTTTTTAATAACACATATATAGTTTATATCTGCTAATTATTAATTTAATAAATACATTTTGGTATGTTTTACAGTTATCAATTAAAAAAGACAGTCTTTACTTGTTTTATATTTTATAAAATCTTATTACTGGGTTAAGTTGTAGAAGTTCAGACTATCTCGGGGGCCTGATCTTATGCTTTCACACCCGCTGTTGTCCTCCTAAACTGGGATATCGATATCAGGGTTTTCTCATGTGCACTGTGTCCATCCTTGTTGCTCCTGACTTAATACTCATTGGCAGTCATCGGTCATTGAATATATCGAACACCGTGCCTGAATTTGTGGTACTAATTCAGTTGCTCCCTCGACGATACACTCTGGCTTCCCAAGGACTGCCTGGAACTCGAATTTCCCACCACAAATAAGAAAGTAACTTAACTATATGGAAACCATTAAAGTATAACCAAGAGGAAGATCAAAATTTAAAATTAAGGATCAGGCACAGACAGATGCAGTAGAGCTAGAGATACAGAAAATTGGAAGGTAATGGTGAAAGATAGAGGAGAGTGAAACCAGCTGGTGAAAATAGAACAAAGGTATAAAAAATGTGATTAGGAAAGAGATATTTGGCCACTCTTAAGATACTTTGTGAACTAGAATCACAAGAGCCTCACAGAATAAGTCAATGTTCAGAGAATGTATGGCTTAATAATAAATATCGGTATGGAGAATCATATATGACTTCCATGTTCTCTAAGATTTATATTTAAAATCATTTTCGAAATGAAATATTTCCATAGAAACTACTTCTTTCTTCAGCCTTAATCGCAGTACTATGGTCACTAACATATACAACCTCAAGCACACTTGATTTTCACTGACGATCGCACTGCAGTGGCACTGCAGAAACGTCTGGTTTTGCAGAAAACACTGGACCATAGCCAAACAGCCCGGGAAGGAATTTTAACAATAAACTACTTCTTTGTTGCCGGTAACGTAGTACACATATAAAAAATTATCCTCTCCCTCTTCAACTATCATTTTCATTATGTAAAATTACCCCCTCCCCCTTCAACTACCCTTTTCATTTATAAATGTTTCAGCTACCTTTCTACAGTGGATTATTATGACCTTCTTTTCAGGATACTTTATTTATCAAAATTAAGTACTTTCCTCTTGTTAAAACATAAAACGTTGCAGGTAAACTACCCCTTCCCCGTAACTGATCTTCACCAAAATCAATAGGCCTTGAGTCCTCTACAACTCAGACACATGTGCAAATAATTATTTGATTCTGTTTGAATTTGCGGAAGTTGTCGTTCGCCATAGAAAAAATTCTACACACAAACACTTATTGGAAATGACTTTTCTTCATGTTTTGAGGGTAGTACAATCAGAATCAGCCCTTATCTCGAACACAATTTTTTTTCGCGGTCACCATACTTCCACTTCCTTACAAAATATGGTAGTACAAATAATATACATTTTAAGGCTCTGTGTGTGCGTGCATGCGTGCGCATATGTGTGTGATCATGTTACAACCTTAAGCAAGGAAATGGGTGGGTGAATACAGTAGCACTGAATATTTTTGTGCATACGCAGTTTACGTAATGTCCCAAAAACAGTGTCTGTGAAAGAGCCAGTACAGGCATCATTGTTACTTATGTTTTACTTGTTTTCATCATTTCTGTACAACATTTCAGAAGTATTGCCAAAACTGTGCATAATTAACTTTGTTTACGGAACTTCTCTCTCGACAGCTGCTGTGGGCACAGAAAGCCATGCTCTCTAAGGTATGCATGCAGCTGTTTCCACGAAAACGAAACGAGAATTAAAATGAATTATTTGAAAACATATTGTAATTTATGTTGAAGACAGAAAGAGCACACACTATCAATATTCATTATGCTTTATTTTTTTTAACATAAAGACATTTATTGATGTGTCTTATGTAGCCGTTTTGATTTAATTTAGCTCTTTAAATGCATTCAGTGAAGTATAATGTATATTTTTCAAATTTTAATACAAAAATCCATCATTGCAAACATTAACAGGTTTATCTGAAATAAACATAATAAATACTAAAAGTATTTTGTGTGTGTGCACACACACACACCTTCTGTCCATTGTATTTTTGGTTTTGTCTTTGTAGATGCCATGAATAACAATTTTAGAAAGAAGATAGAATCACATGAACAGTAAATAGAAAGGTATTCAACTCTTTATACAAAGATACACAGGTTGGTGCAAGAAATTGTAAAAGTATATAAAAGAATGTAAAATTTCAATATGATCTTATACTATTTTATAGAAATTAGGCTAGATTGAATATTCGTGTGACTATTCCCTGGATTTATACTTATACATGTATTAATATAATTTGATTTATTCGTATAATTTATTTGTGTGGAATGTATTGTCAAAATTCTTGCCTTTATTTTAAATTCTTGACTAATGTTGTCTATGACATTTCCGTGTTTTGAATAATACATGATGTTTCTGTCTGACTTCAGAAAAGTACATATTTGTAACTTTGCAAAGCTTGATCAAGATCATGTAAAATTTAGTTAATTTTAATTTATAAGTATAGTGTTCTGAATTCAGGAAAGTATGTTATGTATCATTTATTTTAGTTTTTGCTACTACTCATTTTAGTAGTCAACATCTGTTGCACTGTCCAACATTATAAAAACGTTTTTTGATAAATTTGAGAACATATTTTAAGTAAAATGATATAATAATGAACTAATGTAAGAGCCACTGGAGCACAGTTAAAAACAAATGATCCTATAATCTTATGTTGCACCACCACATTATTCTATGCTGGCCACCATAACAAACAGTATATGATGGACTCACTCCTGATTGAGCTAGCTCTTCAGCAGGACAGTGTCTGTTTTCAAGTCTGGATCAAGAGTATTGTGTCTTAAATAAATTGGACATTCATAGAAAACATTTCGATCCTTCTGTTATATTTCTTGGCAAATAACTTCATTTCTACTTGTCCAGTCTTCTTAAAACAACTGTAGGCATTATTCTTGGTTTTTATAAGATGTAATGAATGATGTCTTTTTCAGCAATACACCGAATGTTTACATGCTCTACATCACCATTTCTCAACCTATGAGAAGTGACCCACTGCTAGGTCCAAGTGGGTGTTTGGTGGGTCGAGAAGTCGGGCTTGAAAATTTATTTGCTATGTCTTAAGAACCCCATTGTATTTAGTATAAGTAGGGTTAAGTATATATAATTTGTTTAAGCTTAAAAGAGAGCTTAAAGTACTCGATGTTAGCAAAAGTGTGATTATAAACTGGGTGCACACCCCTACAAATAATTCTGCCGGTGTCCATGCTTATACATGAAGTGTAATATCTTTCAGGATGGGTTGAGAACCACTGCTTTATATAATACATACTCTATATGTACTATTTAAATTGTAAGATATAAGAAAAGTAAACAAAACATTTGAAAGGCATTTATGAATAATGTGCAATTGTGTGTTCTGTCAATGAGAGCAGAATCTCAAAACAAATTCTGAAGAACCATCATAAAGAAAAAAGAATCACAGAAAGATAACAGGAAAGATGAAAGATCTTTCATGAAAAATGAAAGGCAAATGGTAAAGTGTAGAAAAGATTACAGGCCAAATATGTGTTAGAAGATGGAGAAGAACATTATTTAGTTGAAGCATATTTTTACAAAGCATATATTATACTACTGTGACATATTAATGACATATCATCTTCATAAACCTAAGCTAAAGTATTGGTAGGTGAAGACATCAGTAATTTTATAAAATGTTTTCTTATATATGTGAACAAATTCTGCATCCACTTGATTCAAGCAGTTGTTCCCCCCCCCCCATAGTGTATTCATTTATCTATTATGCCCAATTATCTAATAAAGAACCCCAATTAGTGTTATTTTCTTCAGATGACACTTTCCACATTATTTAATGCCGGTAAACACTTTATATAACTAATTTTGTCTGTACACGAAATCCTCTGCAAACTCTAGCACCATAACTCAGCAATCTCTAGCACCATAACTCAGCAATCTCTATTGATGATCCCTTTTCTCTCTTCCCATGGTTTGTGGTATAGAACTGTATAGAAATTGTATAATCTAAATTAGTATGTAATTAAATTTACATGTTTGATAAATGTGTATCAAATATTTATACATCTTTTTCTTTTGTTACAGCCGACATATCAAAACGAGACAGCTACAAGTCAGAGTAAGATGTCAACATCTCTCAACAACAATCTATCAGAACTCGATACATTGTTGCAGGATCTTAGTAATTCTAGATACTCTGAGCGCAGAGGTGAGTGAGTTGTTTCATTATAATAATTATATAAAAAATGTTGTATTTATATGTGAAATATTGTCTAATCCTATTTAATTTTATTTAATTCAACAAAATTCTGAAACAAAAATAAAATTCTTGTTTTTTTCATACAGTCTTCTTTTAGGATTATTCCCTTAACTGGATTGAAGAGACCCTCTAATCTCATTTATTCTTTTCCTAAAAAATGTCGCTCTCCCTTCGAAAAGCAATGACAAATAGCAAATGCTTTCTCTGCCTAGTTTCTAGATTACATTATCAATTTTAAATAATAGCTGTTAGCAGTTTTTCTGGAACTTCTGTATTGTTGCTGCCTACTGAGCATAGTGTCATATTTATTTGCAAATATAATAATGATAATATGATCATTATATGATAAAATATATATGATAATTTGCTGTATGTATCAGAAAAAGTTGCAATAGTATTATTTTTGGTCTCACAGCAGGTAAAGAATTGGTCCAAGTACAATTTCTTGAGAAACATCCTCTTTAATTACCCTCATAACATAACTCGTAATACAACTAGACATCTGCGTAATCGTAAAGTATGTTTCTGTTATATGTGATTTAATATTTTGTTGAATTGTTTGAGAGGTTCATTTTTACCAATGTGTAGTTCAACTCCTCATGCAAAACTTGTGGTACGTCCACAAAGATTTTAGAGCAAACTTTTTTCCTTGTAACACTTTTTTGAATTACATCAGTTATCATGTCTATTTCATCAACTGTTGGCTAGTTTCTACATCCCACCTTAAGCTTTGGCATTAAGTTTTCCTCTCAATAAAGGGCTTATGTCTTTTTCAATAGTAATTTCTTAAGAGTTGAAACATTGTTTGGCAGTCATAAAATTGACCTATGTGATGAGACTTGATGTGATAATTTTTATGACATAATAACTTATGCCACTTTGTGCAGTTTGGGTACATATTTCAGTCCAAAGGTATGGTGATGAAATCAGTTTTACTACAGTCTTCTTATATATCTCCTTTCACACTTCTCCAGTCAGTAGGTCAAATCTTGGAACTTTCTCAGTGTTCATTTTTTTATTTCCTTCTTTACTTCTGCTACTAGATCTGATATCTTCTTTCCTTCACAGTTTCTTGTGGTAAATTTTCTTCTTCTTGTCCTCCGTGTAGAATATGTTCTCAAATTGTTCATCAGAACACTGTTTTTTGTTCGTTCTTCCTGTCTCTGTTTTCCATTCATTAAAATTTTGAGAACAGATTCTGTAATATAAAAAAATTAACTTCTTCAAGTGTTAATGGCTCCATTATTTTCCCCATAATTTGCTGTATACTATAAAGAACTTTTAAATTTTAAAAGTACACAAGTACTTTTAAATTTTGAAGTATAAAGTATATATATTTAAAGCACTTTTAAATACACAAATATTCCTTATGTAATTGTAGATTTAATTATTTGATAAAGTAGAAGCAACATTCATAAACAAGTGTGCCCGGATGTATATTGTTGAAGCACACACACACACACACACACACATTCACGCACACAAGTAACTAGAGTAGATGTATATACTGTATCTAGAATGCACAAACACATGCTCCCATATCCATTCATACACCACATAGTATGTGTGTCCCTCTGTTTGGGTGTATGTATGAACAAGTGTGTGCTAACAGTCCACCACAACACGCACTTGGTCATATAAGCAAGATACATTTTCAAGGAATATTTTCCTATCCTTTTCAATTTTAGATCAGTGTATTATCCTAATTAGGTTTCATAAAAAAAAAGAGAGAAAGACTAATTTTAACATGGTATCCCTAGCCGCTGACAGTGATGGCAAATAATGTGGTGTATAGTGTGATATGATATCAAGTGATGTGATGTAGTGTGTACTTTTCTAAAAGATCATCTCTAAGATTTTAGAAAGATGTAGTTTAACAGTAAGACATCTTAATTATTAATAAATCAGATTATTCCTGGAGTCTTTTTTTTTAAATCCCAAACTTTTAAATATGATTAAAATACCATGCATATCTTCAATAACTTCATTGGTTCGTACTGCTTTAAAAGCCTTCTTTTTCATAGTCAACCCTTAGAGAAAGAAAGAAAACCATCTACCTCAGTCTGTAATATAGTAAACAGTGAACATTCAAATTTAAGACTCAGAGCAGTGAAGAGTGGTCAAAATTAGATAAAAATTACAATAATTATTTGATAAAATAGATAGTATTAGCTTAAATTGTGATGATTTTGTTAATTAAACAATAAAATAATTAATAAATAGGTAATGTAAAAGCTGAGAAATTTTAAATTTTAATAAATCGCACATTTAAACTAATTTTATTGCTATCATAAATCATAATAATATTTAATAAAGAGTTTTAATAATAAAATAAAAGGAATACGAGTGTACAGATAGGGAAACCCTTGTTAATTAACCCTGCATAGACATGCGCTAACCGGAATTAACTTGAATACCGACCCCTAAACAAACTAATAATCCTTGAAAATTAATATTAATTAAATAAATAAACAAGACCACAGTAGTGTACTACAATGAAGTGTGTAATTAAGAATATATGTGGATAATTAAAAGGTCAAACTTTAGAGAATAATTAATCGGGCCACGATGTTGTGAGGTTACGGAAATTAGTAGTAGAAATAAAATTAAGGTAGCCTTTAAGAAACGAGATAAAGGGAAGTTCACGGGAGAAAAGAAAACGAGTACTAAGTAAATTTTAACACGGTAATCCCCTGCATAGACATGTGCTAACCGGAGTCTGTTTTAAGCGGCGGAGTATGTGACGATTTCATCAATTAAAAAATAAAATAATTAATAAATAGGTAATGTAAAAGCTGAGAAATTTTAAATTTTATTAAATCGCACATTTAAACTAATTTTATCGCTATCATAAATCATAATAATATTTAATAAAGAGTTTTAATAATAAATAAAAGGAATGCAAGTGTACAGATAGGGAAACCCTTGTTAATTAACCCTGCATAGACATGCGCTAACCGGAATTAACTTGAATACCGACCCCTAAACAAACTAAGATCCTTGAAAATTAATATCAAATAAATAAATAAACAAGACCACAGTAGTGTACTATAATGAAGTCTGTAAGTAAGAATTTTTTGGATAATTATAAGGTCAAACTTTAACCCCTTAAATAGAGGATAAATGTGAAACTGTTTTGTTGCGACGCGTAAACTCCGCGCGATTAACCGACCCTTCCTATATAGTAGAGAGTCGAGATGAAGCGCTCGCGTAGGAAACACGCGCTTGAACCATGTCTCAGAAAAAGGCAGAATATTTGTATTTAGAAGAGAGTTACAACAGTGTGTAGCAAAAGTATTGCCAAATTAATGTGGTAGTAGTCTAAATGTAAAAACCGAAATGTATAAATAACTGTGTAAGGGATGACATCTCATTTGTTTAATTTTGTAAGATGTCTATGTTGTTTTAAATAATATGGTACGAGCTACCAAAAGTGAGGACTTTTATATACAATAATGTGACGTGCGATTCTGCAACAAACAAGAACATTTACGGCACTTATACTACTAACGATGTTTAACTACGGGACTTCCAAGAACCTTCACGCTACTTCATTATGAACTAACCACTTCAGGCCCTTCAACAGGAAAGTTAACTCCACTTAAGGTCTACCGCTGACGAACACCATAAGGATCAAGGACCCTGACTACGAGTAAACTGATGGATATGGCAGGTGACACGGAGACTTGTTCTCCGTGATTAATTAAAATTGTAACCAATGAATTATTAAAAACAGTTGAAATGAAAAAATGAAAGACTTTAATGATAACCACTTTATAAGATGTAGTATGTTTTAGAATTCAAAATATTTGTAGTACCTAATAATGCTGATGTATACTGTATGTGTAGCTTCACTGATACAAAGTTTTAGATTAAGTCCATTCTTCAAATGGCCCCCAAATAGTATTATAGAATATAAATAAGCGAGCTTAACTCATAAACAAGTTTAAGGTCCCGGATCCGTGGATAATGCTAGCACTGATAAATCCATATGTTTTGGCCCCAGTTCTTTACAAAAATCTGTTATAAATTGTAATCTTTTATTCAGAAAACCTTATATGGGAATATTTATGTAGAGCTGTTGTAGCAATGATTTAATAAAGAGATGTCGTTACTTTACACTAAAACAGTGAGTGAATAAATCATCAGACCCCCATGTAAAAGTTCCTTTAGTTATAACTACTGCTGGTTTATCTAGTAATTAAAAGTTGATTACGAGTATGGCAGCCCGTGCAATTGATCAGAGGTAAGTATGCACAGGTTCCCGATGTTATAACGTTGGTGACACGTTATAAGATGCGCAACTCTGCTGATTTATGTAAAAGGTTTGTAAGGATCGTGACGTTATAAGATGCGCCACTCTGCTATGGTGTAGAGAATAATTAATCGTGTTCAGAGTGACACATATAAGATGCGCCACTCTGCTTTGAAAAAAAAAAAACAAAAAAAAAAAATCAGATCCCCATGTAAAAGTTCCTTTAGTTATAACTACTGCTGGTTTATCTAGTAATTAAAAGTTGATTACGAGTATGGCAGCCCATGCAGTTGATCAGAGGTAAGTAACACAGGTTCCCGATGTTATAACGTAGGTGACACGTTATAAAATTCGGACCTGAGTTTATTCTTTACCTAAATTATGAATGTGATATTTACGTAAAATGTTTACTAAAATTGGTTTTGTGAGCAAAGTTTTAAATTTATAACAGCATTTGTTACAATTTATGAAAGCTTAAATTTGTAAAGAATGTGTTTCTATAGAATGTAACTAAAACATTAAAGACTTCCTGACTTTGATTTTGACTTGCTGATTTTAATGGCGTACATTTTACATAATTTGATACTGGAGACATGTATTTTTGTTTGTTCCAAATATTATTACAAGAATAACATAATTATTAAAAATAATTTTAATTATGGTAAAAGAAAATGTGCTCACACACTGAGGAATCAAGCTGAATACTTTTGAAATCCTTTTCTTGTACATAGGTCATTATTAGCCCAACATATTTACACAACTTTCCAATTGTTTAATTCATAAAAACAATTTAAAATCAGTGACACCTATTTTTTATTATAATATTTAAAATATCATCAATATTATTTGTCGATAGATGTTTGAAATGTAGAAAGAATATAATTTTGTATCTTTGTTTATATTGTACGTTGTTTTAGTTACATGAGTTCAATTCTGGTTTTTATATTGTATTTGGTTGGAAGTTTTTTTTTGTTTGAAAATTTGATTAAGTTATTTAGGTATTTTATAATTATAAGAAACTGAATTATTATACTGTCTATATTAATTATAATATAATATATAATGTAAATTGTTTGTATATGTACAGTATACTGAAAATAAATGAATTGTAATATGATTTTCTTTGTGTTCATTATAAATATCAGTTTCTTTAATAAAATATATACAATAGTACTATGCCCTCATCTCATTTAATTATCCATTCACTCTTTTTTGAGTCTCAATTCCTTATAGCAAAATCTCTCTTACTTCAAATACATACGAGCAACCTTTTACACATTGAATCACTTCGCTCGCCTTGGCACTGATGTTCTCATTTCCGGCATGTGCTCCACGACACACCCAACTTATTTTAATAATATAGTGTTTTAAAATTTTGAAACAAATTCACATATGAACCCCTATTAAAAATTTTAAGGTATCTGAGCACTCTTTAAACAAACAATATAAATATGTCATTGGTATTCTTCTTAACTCATAAACATACAGATTTGGATTTCATGACATTTGTATGTATTGGCAATTGTAATAATCTCAGTTTAATTTTTTCACTGCCAGTGTTGATGATATCGTTCCGATGGTCTACTCGATCGACGTATGGTACAGTGGAAAACAAATTACAAGACACCAATTAAGTCACTAATCACGCCTTTAATTTTTACAGTTAAACAGTTCGTAATTAACAACACTGTCTTTTACAACAAATCAAATGAAAATTGTTCACACGCAATAAAATGTCCACTAAAATTAAACACAATTGTATTACAATTATACCGTCTGATTATAAAACACCACTATTAACTAATAACCACTTGAACGCGACAGTAATATCGCTACTATAACTCTCGAACCGCACGGTCAATAATTCCCACTAATACTGACTTAAGGCCGCTGCCGCCATGTATTTATCACCTGCGCTCACAGACGAGAATGTTCCTAATTGCGTCTTAGCGGTCGTATGAACTACGGAATTAACTGCGGCCTTGACAAGGTCCGCGCGGCTGGCGCCTTCGAGAAACCTCTCGAAAATGCGTCGACAAGCACGTACGCCACACGCGTTACATCGAGATTCTTCTGGCACATTCGACAAACACGTAGATTGTTCTGTGATGTCGTAACACACCCCCTCCTTAAGCCTGTTCGTCCCAAACTGGCAAACCGTCTCTGAAGTAGCACTTAGCCAGGCGATCTAGGTGGGCGACCTTGAACTTTCGCTGCTCTTCCTGTTGAATCCGATAAACAGCATCGTTGATTCTTTTTTTCACAGTGTAGGGTCCTTCCCATTAGACTGCAGCTTAGGTGAGCGACCACGACGGCACTTTGGGTTGAACAGCCAGACCTGATCTCCTTCTTGGAAACCCACACTATTGCTACGAATGTCATACCGAGTTTTCATTTTATCACTGGCAATCTTCAGCCGTCCTCTTACCAAGCGATTCATTTCTCGCAGTTGGTTTTCTAATTGCGAGGAATAGTCTGTGGTTCTTGGGACTGAGTCTCAGGTGATCCGAACATTAAGTCCCCAGGAAGACGAATCTCCCTCCCAAACACCAATTTGAAGGAGTCATGCCGGTTGTGTCGTGTACTGATGATTTATACGCCATGAGGAATAGTGGTATACGTTGGTCCCAGTCTGTTTGGTTCTCGTCAACAACCTTCGAAAGATGCTGCTCAAGTGTCCTATTGAATCTCTCAACCATCCCGTCCGACTGAGGATGCAGAGGCGTTGTCCTGGTCTTTCGGATTCCGAGTAGGCGGCATAATTCTTTAAACACTCCTGATTCGAAATTTCTCTCTTGATCCGTATGGATTTCCATAGGGGCTCCATAACGGCAACAGAAGTTGTGAACTAACTGCTTTGCCACAGTGGTAACCTCCTGATTTGGAATTGCGTAGGCTTCCACCCACTTAGTAAAGTAGTCACCTACAACCATGATGTACCGGTTTCCATCGTCAGTATCTGGGAATGGTCCAGCAGTGTCTATGGCAATTCTCTCGAAAGGCAGTCCAACGTTATATTGTCTCATTTTTCCCCTGCTTCTGGTTTGTGGGCCCTTGCTTGCAGCACATATTTCACACGTCCGAACCCATTCCTCTACGTCGTGGCGAAGATGAAGCCAATAGAATCGCTTCCGTATTTTGTCAAGGGTTTTGTTAACACCATGATGGCCTCCAGATGTTCCATCATGCATCTCCTTCAAAACAGACTGCACTTTACTTCGGAGAACTATCAACTGCATGATCACGTCTCGTCCGTCTGCACTTTCCCAAGCCCTTTTCAGCAATCCGTTTTCTAAGGTGAGAGATTCCCATTGTGCCCAGTAGCCCTTCAGCACTTCGGAACCGTGGCAGATATCTTGCCAATCCGGGCGGCGACCTTCCTCTTTTGCTGTCAAGATCGGTCCAATGTCTTTATCAGTCATCTGTTCTTGTCGACAGTCTTGTGTTGTCCAGCCGTCAGCCAGGAAATCTACAGTGATGGCTTGAACATGTTCGCTTGAGTTTTGTTCTTCCTTTCTGTGGCAATGTCGGCAGTCTTCCGGGCACGGTCTTCGTGATAAGCCATCTGCATTACCATGCAGGCGCCCCCGTCTGTACATTGAAGTTGTACTCTTGCAGACGTTCAAGCCACCTTGCCAACTGTCCTTCCGGATTTTTAAATCTTAAGAGCCATGCAAGTGCGGCATGGTCGGTACGTAGTGAAAACTCTCTTCCATAGAGTTATTTATGGAAGTGTTCCAACGCTCGGACGATTGCCACAACTCTCTCCTTGTGACGCAATAATTTCTCTCCGGTTTAGAAAGTGTCTTGCTGTAATACGCTATTACTCGTTCTTCACCATTTTGCACTTGAGACAAAACTGCTCCTAGACCAGTATTGCTTGCGTCTGTGTCCACAATATACTTCCCTTCGGAAGCTGGGAAAGCGAGAACTGGCTGCGAACATAATGCAATTTTCAAAGTCCCAAATGCTTGATCACACTCTCTCGTCCACTGGAAGTTTCGTTTATTTTCCGTTAGCTCATGTAGTGGTTTAGCAATAGTAGCGAAGCCTTTCACAAAACGTCCGTAATATGAGCATAACCCCAGTAAACTCCGAACTTCGTGTTTACTCTTCGGCACTGGCCAGTATTTTACGGTGTCTACTTTATTAGGATCCATGCTAACACCCGCTGCCGAAACCAGATGGCCCAGATACTGTACTTCCTTCTGGAATAGAGAACACTTCTTCGGGCTTAGCTTCAGTTGTGCACCGTGAATTCTAGTTAGAACTTCCTTAAGGTTTTGCAAATGGTCTTCGAAAGTCTTCCCGATCACTACAACATCGTCTAAGTAAACAAGGCATGTTTTCCATGTCAGGCCTCGGAGTACCAGGCCCATCAATCTCTCAAATGTTGCCGGTGCATTACAGAGTCCAAATGGCATGACGTTAAATTGGAATAAACCACTTGGGGTCGAGAAAGCGGTCTTTTCCTTGTCTTCTTGATGAAGACCCACTTGCCAATATCCACTCTTCAGGTCCAATGTGGAAAACCACTGTGATCCGGACAACGTGTCGAGTGTATCGTCAACGCGAGGTAATGGGTAGCAGTTTTTCTTTGTAACGTCATTTAACCTCCGGTAGTCTACGCAAAAACGCAATCCACCATCCTTCTTTGCTACCAGCACTACAGGAGAAGACCAAGCACTTGACGAAGGTTCGATTACTCCCTCTGTCAACATGTCCTGTACTAACCGAGACATTTCCTCTTGTTTAGATAATGGAGGCCTTCGAGGAGGTTGGCGTATCGGTATTGTGTCCCCGGTATTGATGCGATGTTGCACAAGAGAGGTTCTTCCCAGTGACTGTCCCCGAATTGCAAAACAATCTTTGAATTCGTGTAAAAACTGTCAGAGTTCTTTTACCTCACCACTTGAGAGGTCATTAGAAGATCTGTTCAATAATTCTTGCAGTTCCTTTGGTAATTTGGAATTATCCGAAGCACTGGATCTTCGTTGCGTTATTCCGGCTACCCAGGCCACAGGAGTCAGTTTGCCTAGGAGCGTATTGCTTTGTAAAGTGATAGCTTGATCCAAAATATTCGCCACTCTAATAGGTACATTTCTGGTTTCGTCAGGTTTTACTAAACTTCTGGCAATTAGTATGCCCGGTGTGCTGACTACCTGGGGTTCGAATATAGAGCACTGGTTGCCCCTAGTATCTACCTCGGTTCTAACCATGATGATCTTTTCGGAGTTTGGCGGAATAGTTACGGCCACTTGGTTTTTGACGTCCATCGATTTTTCTGCTGTCGTCATTGTTGATAGCATTACCTCTTCGCCTCCGATTCTCAAAACATTGTTTTTGAAGTCGAATATAAATCCGTATGCGTTCATAACGTCCACACCAAGAATTGCTTCATCCACAATGTCTGCAACAAGTACGTAATGATTAAACGCAAGTCGACCAAGGCGTAGGTGTATCTCCACTTTTCCATACACTTTTACAGGCCGTCCAGTAGCTGTCCGCAAGCTCCAAGAGCACCAGATTGGCTTGAGATCTTTCACCATGTCGGGGCGCACAATAGAAACTGTTGCGCCTGTGTCAACTGTAATCGAGGTTGGCCTCTCTTGAACAAATCCGGTAACTACCAAGCTCCCGCTGTTTTTCTGAAGTGTAGAAATCGCGTATTGTCTAGGGGCTTCGTTCCTCCAGTTAGTCAGCACACGCCCCGTTGTACCGACTATTGCTCGTTCCCCTGCTGCTGAATTCTAACCCGACAATGTCGTTGTAGATGTACAGGTTTCCCACATCTATAACACTTCGGTCTTCCATCCTTTCTTATTTTATTCTGTAGCGCCGACCGTCGAGTCTCTGTTCCTTGTTCTTCTTCCTCATCGTCTGTGCCGTCGCGATCTTTTAGCGCGCACTTTATGACTTGTCCAACTAGACGCTGATTTGGCGGCCTTAAATTGCAAAGCATGTACCAGGGCGTCCTCACTGTTCTGGTGTCTTGCCATTCGTAACACTTGCTGTAGTTCGTTATCTCGGACACCGGCAGTAAATGTCTGCATCGCAAAACTCGTTCGAAAATCTTCTGGCGCTTCAGGATAGGCGAGTCTAATTAGTCTGTCGATACTTGCTTCAAACTCTTCAAGGCTCTCCCCGGAATGCTGTCGCCTTGCTCTCAACTGGGTGCAGTACACATCTCGCAAATGTTTATCACCATACCGTAATTCTAGAGCTTTTATCAACTCGGCATAGATGTTCTGGCTGTCAGGTGGCACTTTCTGTAGTAGTTCTGCCGCGGGTCCTTTTAATGCGAGAACGAGTGAGACTGCCTTGTCTTTCTCTGTGCAATTATTTGCGCATGCAGCAGGTTCAAATTGGCGGAGGTAAGTTGCCCAGTGACTGCTTCTGACAAAGATTGGAGCTTTGACATGTCCCTACTGCAGGCAAAGTGACTTTCTCTATTAACTTATTTTCTGCGTCTTTTCTGTCTTTATCATTGGTACAGTCTGTTGACAAAGTTGTTTTGGTTGTAACTTCAGGCACTGCTCGACTTCATTTTTAATCTGCTCTTTTGTATTTGTAATCGAGTCTTCTATTTTTGTTGACATAGCTTTTTCCACACTCGTGACTGACTTTCCTCATTCAGCTATTTTATTAGACATCGATTCTTCAACACTCGATACAGATTTTTCTACTTCAGCTATTTTTAATGTCATTGATTCTTGTACCTCTGATATTTTAATAACTTGTTTACTAAGCTCAGCTCGTCGGAGACCCAACTCTGCGGTACTGTGTTCTTGCAACTGTTTCTGCATAGCTTCAAAGAGAGCTTCCGTTTTATCTTTTTATCTTTCTTCTGTTTCTAGAATTAATGTTTTCTAACTTTCCTCAGCCTCTTCTCTTTCCTGCCTGCGTTTTTCATCCTGTCGTTTTTCTGTTTCTTCCGCCTCCTGTCTGCGTTTCTCATCCTGTCGTTTTTCTGCTTCTTTCTGTGTCTGCCGCAGCAGTGTTTGTAAAGCTTCCATCATCTGACTGGGATCCATGTTTACCGATTAATTACGAATCGCACTCGTCTTGTACAAAGTGTCCACTGTTTCCACTGTTAACCGATTTATCCCAGTTCTGACACCACTGATACGACGGTCTACTCGATCGTCGTAGGTACAGTGGAAAACAAATTACAAGACACCAATTAAGTCACTAATCACACCTTTAATTTTTACAGTTAAACAGTTCGTAATTAACAACACTGTCTTTTACAACAAATCAAATGAAAATTGTTCACACGCAATAAAATGTCCACTAAAATTAAACACAATTGTATTACAATTATACCGTCCGATTATAAAACACCACTGTTAACTATAACCACTTGAACGCGACAGTAATATCGCTACTATAACTCTCGAACCGCACGGTCAATAATTCGCACTAATACTGACTTAAGGCCGCTGCCGCCATGTATTTATACCTGCGCTCACAGACGAGAATGTTCCTAATTGCGTCTTAGCGGTCGTGTGAACTATACGGAATTAACTGCGGCCTTGACATAGTCCGCGCGGCTGGCGCCTTCGAGAAACCTCTCGAAAATGCGTCGACAAGCACGTACGCCACACGCGTTACATCGAGATTCTTCTGGCACATTCGACAAACACGTAGATTGTTCTGTGATGTCGTAACATATAAATAAAATGTTTGACCATTTATTTAAACAAAAATACTGAAAACTTGGAAAAGTGTGTTCATGTGTTTATTTATGTTTCACTATCATTGTATAAGTTTTCTGCAATTTGTACATGCAATTTACATTTTTTTTTTATTACAATTGAGTACTACCCATCTAGTAATTTACATTTCATAATTAAAGACACTAATCAAGAGATATAACCCATTGGCTATAAGCTCCCCATTTAACTAATATCCATCAGATCAAGTGGTTTAGTTCGTCTCAGCCTTCTAGCTGCATTAGTTGTATCCAGCAGTCGCTGTATCCCAGGGTGTACATGCTGCAAGACACATTACCCATGCTTCACTGCCTGTTTTTTTATTTCCTCAATGACAAGTTCAATTTTTAAATCCCTGTGTAAGTTGTCGTTTCTTACCATGGTGCATCAACAGTGCGCCGAAGCACCTTGTTTTGAAATGTTTGAATTATATTTAAATTTGATTTCTTTGCACAGCCCCAAAGCTGTATCCCATAGGTCCAGATAGGCTTTAGCATGTGCTTATACAACAGCAATTTATTATGGATTGACAGTTGGGATTGTCTTCCCAAGAGCCAATACATTTTCCTGAACTTTAGATTCAACTCCTGCTTTTTCTTTTTGACGTGCTCCTTCCATTTAAGTTTTGCGTCTAATGTCATTCCTAAATATTTAGCTGTATTAGCATAAGGAATTGGTAATGAATTAATTATAACTGGTATCCGATGACCAATCTTTAGATTTGTAAAATTTATATTGACTGACTTCATCACATTTAATCTAATGCGCCATTTTTTGGTCCATTTGCTCACAGCATCATTGGCTCTTTGAAGTTTTACTATAGCTTCTTCAATTGTATTTCCAATCGCTAGAATTGCAGTATCATCTGCAAAGGTGGCAATGGTTGCATCTTCTACAGTAGGACGGTCCCTTGTATATAACAAATACAAGACCGGTCCCAAAACACTACCCTGCAGAACTCCAGCTGTTATTTTCTTCAGTTCAAAATATTCTCCTTCATATTTCACTCGAAAATGTCTGTCAGTTATGTATGATTTGAGTATTTTGTAATATCACATTGTATTTGTAATTTATTGTGTGTACTGTTTGGCTACTTGGTGTTCATGCAATTACCTTTATGTCAACAGATATGAACGGGTCTACATTAGGTGTTAGTGGTGGCCGTCCATCGGTTGACAGCTTACTGGATGAGCTCAACACCGCTGTTCCAAATGGGTAAGTTGTGTTTTTGTAATTTACTATACACTGTAGTGTAAATTTTATATGGATCTTTGTTATGGATGATTGTTACCAGTTTTTTTTTTATAAGTCATCCCTGTTCACATGCTTGACAGGGTTTTAGTACATACTGTACATTAGGGCAGTTGTTCCATAAGTGCTTGTGTGCCTTTCTTGACATTTATGTAACTTTTCTCAACTTTAATTATTATAAGGTTACTGATTCTTACTGTGGTTTATATATTTTATGTCTACTTCAATGTTGTTTATTTTCTTTGTAGGTTGTTTGTGTTCAGTGTTTTCTATATAGAAATGTATAATTATCATTAAAAAAACTATAATTCTTTGCCAGTTTAGAAACGTACTGTCTGAGATAAGTTTCACAAAACAAATATTAATGTTCAGTGTTTAATTTTATGTTTAACGTTATGTCTCTGTATACCAGTTAATGATGCTTTCAGTCTTGAGAATGCAGAAATTTGTTTTGTGAAATATGTAGGAGTACTGTCTTATACATGAAACAGAAAACATGTTTGAATATAATGGTCAGTGTGCATGAATAATCCAAAAGTGTTTTATTACCTTGTAAAACCCTTGCAACTTCCATTGTATAAAATCTACGTATTTTGAGACTCAAAGTCTCATCATCAAGTTTATAAAATATTGTTACAACCTGATCTGTTTGTACATAAATGATTAAATTAAAAAAAAAATCTATACAGATTTTATTTACACTTGTATGAAATGAAACATTCATATTACAACACCATACACAAAACAGAATAAAAATCATTATGATTAAATAATTACAGTAGTTTGTAGCACAAGTAAGTTGTCAAATACTCGCCCCCCTTTCACTACATATCACTGTATAATAATAACACAGATTAAACACTGAAATTATACACAAACTGTATTATGATATAATACTGACTGTAAACATATAAACATATTAGAAATGAGTAAACAAAAATTCCTGCTAAATGTAAAGTGTACTTTTTCATATATTTTTGTACATATCAGAAAGAAATTCATCTGATTTTCATTTGCAAAGTATTAAGGTGTACTGCAGAAACATGATGAGTAACAGCAAAGAATTTGAAATGGTGTCGAAAGTTCAGTACTGTCCTTGGCAGTTGCATCTAATTTTGTTATTGAGAAAGTTTGTTAAATAAAAGAAATTCAAATTGGAGATATTTTATCATTCTCTTTGCAGCCCAGACTTAGTCCCTAGAATTTTTCATGTTTGTAAGTACCTGAAAAATTTCTTGTCTTCACACAGATTCACAAATAATGATGAACTCAAAAGTTAGGTACAAGAGTGGTTGAAAATCAGATGGTAAATTTCTTTGAAGTAGGGTATAAAAAAAAAATCATCTTGCATAGTATATAAAAGTCTTCATAACGGTGATGACTATGTTGAAAAGTAGGTTAATATTCAAGGAAATACAAGAATATAATAAAATAATTTAATAGTATTACTTTAAAAAGCTATTGGACCATTCTTTACAAATGACTCTTATATTTTTCCAACTTGATGACAGGGATGTTGAGATCAAAATGCTACATTTTTATAAAATAGAATTCGTAAGGAGAATCAGTAGTGGATTGATTACTAGACTAATTGAAGCCTGCCAGAAAAGGAATTATTTTTGTGATACTTATAATACAGAAACATGAAACATACAATTCAACAACGTTAGACATTTATAAAAATAGAAAAGAAAAGAAAATAACTCAAGAATACATAAAATTAAAGATTAAAAGTGTCAGTGTGTTTAAAAGTGGTAGACATAAGAAATTAATAAATTTAGAAGGCAGAAATAACAGTTGTGAAAGAAAAAATAATAACAGTCGTATAAAGAAAACATTAATTCAGGCAAAAGTACGTTCTTAGTCTCTAGTGGTAAATATGAAACCAAAATATGAAGTTTTGAAATGTGTTCAACAAAATAAACATCGTACAGGTTTTTTTGTTTATAACTAGTAAAATTAATTGTAAATGATGCATAATTAATTTTGTATATGTCTGAATTCACATTTTTCTTTTGAATGTAATCTTAATTTACATTTTGAGTTGTAAATTGATTAAAACATGGAGTTGATTAAAATATTAATTAACATCAATGTAGAATGTAAAAAATGAATATAAAATGTAATCCATAAAAACAGCTGTTTGTAAAGAACAAACCATAAAATATACAAAACATGATTGTAATGATTTTTATGTTCTGCACTTTAAAAGTTGACTTCAAATGATACAAAAAAATAAATATATAAAATTAGACTGATTGTTATTCAAAATGGAGCTGTCTTTTTGCCAGAGTTTCATATCCAGATAGGATGTAATGTATGCAATGCCAGAGAAGTAAATTGTCATTAAAGCGTACACGTGGACAGATGTATATAGTAAGTGTTTCCCCGAATTGAAACATTGAAATGTGTTAGTTATGAATTCAAACCAGTCAGTTAGTCTCGCATATATATTTAAACATTTTCTGACAGCTGATTTGCCAGTTGCTTTTATATAAAAACAAATTAGGCATGTGAAGTATATGTAGGTTGTTTGCACAGAGAGGCAGTAAAGTGTGCCAGCTCCAGTGTATGACGTTCAAGTATGCGAACCACCTTTTGTTACCCCCAAAGAGTTACTCTTGGAATTTATTCTCACAGATCAACCCAACATGAGAGCTAAAAAATGTATCTCGATTATACGGTGATGCTGAATTAGCAGTTGCATACCATACCTGATGGTTTACCAAGTCTCAGTATTTTTAAATGTTTATCAGTATTGCGCATAGTATTTTTATTTTTGCAAATAACAATGATTAGTAACAGTGCCATTGGCTGGCCAAAGCATTGTGTCTGTGGTATGTAATGCACGGTATTCAAGTTTTTAAGAACAGGCGTGTAAAAATAGACATCTGTTCCCTTTTTAAAATGGAAAAACACACATTTATTATTAGCGGAATGGAACACAAGAGTTTATTTTAGGGATTTCAGAATTGTACTGTCTCTCATTATTGTAATATAAGAAACTTGATGTAAAATGGGTTTTATTTTGAAGAGGAAATTGCGTTATTGATATTTTAAAAATTATCTAAGTACTTTATGTTAATACCATATCCAGATAAGTATATAGAATTAATGTTAATTATCTTCTCTTATCTTGTAGGATCATCAATTTAAAAATTATAAAATTATAGTATACTTTATTTTTTATGTTTTCAATTTTTAGATGTGCAACGTGTGAATAGTATAATAGTGTAGTAGTTATTATTTATTAGGTTCATTAAATTCATATACTTATATATCTGCATATTTTTTATTTATTCATTTGTTTATTTGTCAAGAGAACATGAATTTCTTTTGTAAATTTAAAATTATTTTGCCTGATGTTGATTTTACAAACTTGCAGCATCAAACTATAAAAAATTTATCAGACAACATAATTTTATACATCCAAAATAAGTAAATTTTTATGATGTACGTGAACAAACCTTTATAATTTTGCAATATATAGATTTATTTAATATAAGTGTATATTATAAATAGATGTATTTACTTAATCTTAGTTATTCAATTTGGACACAAAACATTAATTTCATATGCTGTGGTGTAGTCTTGCTGATCAGATGATCGTATTAGAACTGTTTAAAATGGAAATATTAAGTTTAATATTTTCTATAGGGTGAAGAAAGATGTAGAGGTTTCAAGACAAAGAGTCGAAGAACGAAAAACAGAGTGAGTCTGTGTTGAAAATAAAATAATGCAAATTAACAAATGTGGTATTGCAAAAGCTTCATTTGATAGTAACAAAGAGTAACATTTCAAAATAACAATGTTTTTTTACATGTTTAACAAACGTGATGGTGTAATTGATACCAAACATTGGTTTTTAGTTTTTAGGTTAATGTAGATTAGTTTGTTGGTGGTAAGGAAAACAAAACATGCTGTAAACCAAAAAGTTTTTATTTTTAATAATGAAACTTAGTTCATTCGACATTTATGAATGAGATTACTTGTAAATAATATAATCAATGTATACAGTAAATATAATATATATAGTAATATATATTCTAGAGTAATATACTAATTTAGTTGTTTAACTGTCATTAGTACCATTCAGTAACATTTGCTTGATAATATTGTAACTTTGCATAACAATAATCGAACAGCTAATATGCCCATATTTCATGCGGTTTATCAAGAGGTTTTGCAGAAAATGCAAGTTTTCTTAGAGTAGCATTCTTGAATTGAACAGCTATTGAGGTGTTTTGCAAGGCTTAGTTAATTTACTAGACATTTTTAAAACACGTGTGCTGACATAGTGATAAAATTAATTGTATATTATTCATTAATATCAGTGGTGTACCAGTATCTAGAATTTTGCCTGGGGAGGGGTCCATGTTCGTGAGGCTTCATACAAAAGGAAAAAACAAGTTAAGACTAATCAACATTACTATCTTTAAAGTGGCTGAAGTCAATCCCATTATAGTAAACAGTAATAACACAATGTGTATGTGCACATGCGTTCGTTTGTGTGTGTGCATGTGCGTGCGTGCGCGCGCGCATGTGTGTGTGTGTGTGAACATGTATACACGTTATTGAAACATTGTTTACAAGATACTTATCGACTGAATTGATTTTCCTATACTTCATATTTCAAATGTATACACTAATGCTGTGTAATAAACCTGTTTGTATATTTCAAAAAAGAGTATTTACTGTATTAGTGTGCACAGCTGAAAAAATAATTAAACAGGCTAAAAATTAAGAGAGTAATAAAATACGTCAACTTTTCCAACTCTCTGAGGGATGGTCCGGTCCTGTTCGTCCTCCCTCCTGTAAATATGGGCCTGATTAATATTGTTACGGCATCACGGACAATCTACGTGTTTGTCGAACGTTCCAGAGAGATCCAGAGTGTATGCGTGTGGTGTACGTGCTTGTATCCGCATCTACAAGAAAGTTCTCGATGCCGCCAGCCGTGCGGACTGTGTCAAGGTTAATTACGTAGTTCATACGCACGCTACGACGCAATTAGGAATCGTCTAGATATTCGACTAGCTATAAATACCGGTACTCAAACGACGTTCAGTTTAGTATGAGGCGAATTTTTGACTGTGCGGTTCGAGAGTATTAGTGCGATATATTTACAGAGCAGTTCGAGTTATTACTGTGTACGTTCAAGTAGTTATTAGTGAAGTGTTGCGTTCTATATTCGGACGGTATAATTGTAATATAATTGAGTTTTAATGTTAGTGGACATTATATTGCGTGTGAACAATTTTCATTTGATTTGTTGTAGACACTGTGTTGTTAATTACGAACTGTTTAACTGTAACAATTAAAGGTGTGATTAGTGACTTAATTGGTATCTTGTACTTATTTTGTTTCCACTGTACCTACGATGATCGAAAACCGTCGTAACAGTGGTGTCAGAAGTGGGATAGAATGGTTAACAGTGGAAACAGCGGACACTTTGTACAAGACGAGTGTGATTCGTAATTAATCGATAAACAATGGATGCCAGTCAGATGATGGAAAATTTACAGGCGCTGCTGTTGCAGACAGAAAAACGACAGGACGAGAAACGCAGACAGGAAAGAGAAGAGACAGAGGAACGGCGACGACAGGAAACGGAAGATATCAAAGCATTAATACAGAAGTAGAAACAGATTCAAGAACACAGTACAGCAGAATTGGGTCTCCTACGAGGTGAGCTTAATAAACAAGTTACTAAAATATCTGAGGTAGAAAAATCTGTCTTGACTGTGGAAGAAGTTATGTAAACAAAAATATCTGCAGTAGAAAACTCAATGGCAAACATAAGAGAACAAATTAAAATTGAAGTTGAACAGTGCATGAACATTCAACCAAAACAAATTTCTGAACAGACTGTACCAGTGATAAAGACAGAAAAAGACACAGAAAATAAGTCAATAGAGAAAGTCACTTTGCCTGCAGTAGGGACAGTCATGTCAAAGCTCCAACCTTTGACAGAAGCAGTCACTGGGCAACGTACCTCCGCCAATTTGAAGCTCCTGCATGCGCAAATAATTGGACAGAGAAAGACAAGGCTGTTTCACTCGTTCTTGCATTAAAAGGACCCACGGCAGAATTACTACAGAAAGTACCACCTGACAGCCAGAACATCTATGCCGAGTTGATAAAAGCTCTAGAATTACGCTACGGTGGTCAACATTTGCGAGAGGTGTACTACACTCAGTTGAGAACAAGACGACAACGTTCCGGGGAAAGTCTTCAAGAATTTGAAGCAAGTATCGACAGATTGATTAGATTGGCGTATCCTGAAGCACCAGAAGACTTCCGAATAAGGTTTGCGGTGCAGACATTTATTGATGGCATCGGAGATTGTGAACTTCAGCAAGTGTTATGAATGGCAAGACACCGAGATAGCTCAGAAGCTCTTGTTCACGCCCTAGAGTTTGAAGCTGCCAAGTCAGCGTCCCGCTACATTAACAGGTTTGTGCCATCACGTTGCAGTCAGAAGATCCCTGTATCAAATTGCCGTTACGATGGGTGCAGAAAAACAATGTTGTCGGACAAACAATTCAAAAGTTCAAGAGAGTCGCAACGATTTGAAAAAGACAGAAGACCGAAATGTTACAACTGTGGAAAACGTGGTCATCTACAGGTAGACTGTTGGGAGAAGAAGATACCGAGAGAAGAGACTGATCGCACCAATTGGAGAAGTAAAGCCCCAGAACAGCACAAAGTTTCCACGCTACATAAGATCAGTGGAAACTTGATTGTTAATGGATTTGCGGATGGTAAACCAACATCATTTACAGTTGACACGGGTGCAACAGTGTCCATTGTGCGCCCTGACTTAGTCTGTAACCGCCATCCTCTAATTAGCTCTTGTACAATACAGACTGTGACTGGAAGCCCCGTCAAGGTGCTAGGAAAGGTAGACGTATGTGTACGCCTGGTTCTTCTTGAGTTTAGCTACCAAATGCTCGTTGCAGACATTGTCAATGAAGTGATTCTTGGCACGGACATTATGAATGCCTACGGATTCATTGTGGACTTAGGAGAGAATGTCCTGAAGGTTGGCCAAGAGAAGATAAAGCTTTGCATGGCTAAAATGACAGGGTCTACCAACCATTCGATTAAGCGAGTGGTATTAGTCGAAGAAAAAGTCAACAAGTCTGGTCAAGAGAAACCCTCCCTGTTGCAAGCGGAAATGGAGGAAGAACTAGCAGAGGAAGTACAAATTAGTATAACGACAAAAGAAGTGGCTGAAGATGAGGTTACGCAAGAGGTTGTTGACGAGAACCAAACAAACTTGGATAATAGCCAGTGGTAATTAGGTCATCAGTACATGATGCAACTGGAGTGATTCCAGTGAAACTAGTGGTTGCGCGAAAGACTCGCATTCCTGGGAACTTGATGTTCAGATCACACGAGACTGAATTTGATGAACAGGAAAATTATCCTTCACAAGGACGTCCACCTAGATCGCCTGGTCGAGTGTTACTTCGGAGACGGTTTGCCAGTTCAGGATGAACAGGCTTAAGGAGGGGGCAGTGTTACGGCATCACGAACAATCTACGTGTTTGTCGAACGTTCCAGAGAGATCCAGAGTGTATGCGTGTGGTGTACGTGCTTGTATCCGCATCTACAAGAAAGTTCTCGATGCCGCCAGCCGTGCGGACTGTGTCAAGGTTAATTACGTAGTTCATACACACGCTACGACGCAATTAGGAATCGTCTAGATATTCGACTAGCTATAAATACCGGTACTCAAACAACGTTCAGTTTAGTATGAGGCAAATTTTTGACTGTGCGGTTCGAGAGTATTAGTGCGATATATTTACAGAGTGGTTCGAGTTATTACTGTGTACGTTCAAGTAGTTATTAGTGAAGTTTTGCGTTTTATATTCGGACGGTATAATTGTAATACAATTGAGTTTTAATATTAGTGGACATTATATTGCGTGTGAACAATTTTCATTTGATTTGTTGTAGACACTGTGTTGTTAATTACGAACTGTTTAACTGTAACAATTAAAGGTGTGATTAGTGACTTAATTGGTGTCTTGTACTTATTTTGTTTCCACTGTACCTACGACGATCGAGTAGACCGTCGTAACAATATTGTAATAGTACATATCTTCACAATAAAGTTAACAACAAAAGATAAAGAATGAAGCACTCATAAACTAACACCAGAACACCTAAGAAAGAAATAACTAAGTAACTGTGTACAAAGTATTATATAAGGTTCAAGAACTCGATAAAACAATTAATGTAATTAACTCAGTAAACCAAAGAACAATAAGTAGTGATAAAGAAGAAAGTATAGAAGACAACTTAGTAACGTGATAAACCCAATAGATATGTTAAGTGAGAGGTATAAACAAGTCTAACAACGAAACCACGAATTAAAATAAAGACATGCTAAGCAACAAGACAGTGAAGACCACATTAATTACCAAATAACTTAAATGCCTGAAGAACTGAAAAGAAACAAAATTAACAAAAATAGTCATTTTTTAATAGAGGTCGAATATTTCACCTCACAGAGTCCACCAATTAAATAAAAAGCCTTTTTCTATGTCAGACAATATATTACTTAAAGATAATTAATATTTTCAAGGAATAAAAAGGAATCGAAACAAAAAGGGAAATATCATAAATAAATCATTGGGAAATAGGGAAATAGAAAATGCAAATTTAGGATTTAAATAATACAAATAACCTGACAAAACAACAACTGATGATGACAAATACCCAGAAGAGACGATCAAATGACAGAAGATATAAATAGTTGTTAGTAGACATAAATATAATGTACAAATGTTCAACTTAGTATGTAAGAAATAAGACATTGAGTATAGCCTTAGATTAAAACTATGAGGAGGTCTGCGAACCTCAAACAGTTATTTTGTATAAGTGAACTACAGACTGTAAGTCATATGGAATTACAAATATAATAATATTGAACAATAATTATAAAAATCAGATAGTGTAACAGTGTAAAAAGGTGAGAACAACAGTGATAGGCTTTAAAAAGTAAAAACAGTGTATAGTGTAAATGAATAAACATATTTACAATATGAACATTGTATGAAACATGTAATTTATATGAAACAACAAGGCAACTAATATAGTGAAATAAAACCAAGGGGAAATAATTAAAAAATAAAGAATCTTCCGTTACAAACTTATAATATAATAGTGACGAAGATACAATAAGATTCTATGGAATCATATTATTTGTGAAATCGAACCTGTGACCCATAAACGTATCATTGCCAAGACCTGAAATGAATGAATTAGTGTTTTAATAAAAAGGAAGGTATTGTTGAAAAAATATTGAAACCAGACAGAACATGTCAGTTTTGCTGCTGGATTTTATACAAATTAAAGACAGATACGAGACGAAATAATACAGAAAAACTACGGAAATAACTCAAAGAAGGATGTTTTAATCGATGGCACAAAAAACTTGAAGTCCAGGAGCGAAGGATCAAGAAATAAGCTTGTAAAGAAAACACCAAGATTGGTGAGATTACTCCAATGATCAACCAAGATATTTGAAAACATTTTAACATTTAAAGATCGAGTTACAGCGATATACTATCACAAAAACAATAAAAACTTTATAATAATGAATACCAATTGTACACAAATAATTATTAGTATTAAGAGTTTCTTTTTTCAATTGTTCATTTGTTCTTTTGTATGATCCAAAGAACCCACAGATACACAACATACATCAACAACCACTAATTACCAAACATTATTTATAAATATTATGTTTTATGATATGTTTACGATTTGTACTATACTTTGACATGACTAATAGATGAACCCTGAGATTGATGAGATTGAGATTTTTCATGCTGTACAACAGAAATAAGTTTCGAAAAGAGTAAATAAAAAATAATTGAAAGTAAGACAAGAACGAATAAGGAGTTGATTTTTTTTTTATAACATAAGAGTCTAAATTTTTACAATATTAATAATATATATTACACTGTCCCCGACAGAACACTGTCTACACTATTATGCTGTCCCTGACTACAGAACACTTATTTTTAGATTAAGATTTTTAATAAAATTTTTTACCTTCACCTGAACTATCTTTCACGTGAACTAGCAAGCCAATAAGAGTCGAAGTTGAAGGATGAAAGAATGAAAGCAGAGCGAGTCTGTAGGGAAAAAAATGAAAATAAACAGAGTATTGTCAAAGCTTCATTTGATAATATCTGAAAGCATTTCAAAATAACAGTGTTTTGTATCTTTAGCAAACATGGTGGTACAATTAAGATCAAATAGAAATTGGTTTTAAATTGATGTAGGTTATTTTGTGGTAACGAAACTGAAACACTTGGTAAGCCAAAAGGATGTTGGTATTTCAGGCTTTCACAGTCGGCGTCAACTCTGTTGAAATTCATTTGACAACTCTCCGGGCTATTAGGCCATGATCCACTACTGTAGCATAAAACAAACGTTTTGGCCCCACTGTTGAATGCCATCTTCAGTGTAATGACTTCAGTAACTGGTGCGTTCTCCACCAGTTTCTCACAGTACCAGTTACTCAAGTCGTTACACTGAAGATGGCCTCCAACAGTGGGGTCGAAATGTCTGTTTTATGTGGCAGTAGGGGACCACGACCTAATAGCACGGAAAGTTGTCGGATTAATTTCAACAAAATGAAATTAAATGATCAGCAATTAAGTGAAAGCTATCTCAGGTGAAACTAAAAAATGTTATTAAAAATATTAATCTAAATATTAGTGCTTTGTAATAAAAAATAGTGTAATACATGGTATACTGATACTTTGGGTATTATGAAATACAAAATCCAAGAATTTAATATCGGTAATTGTCTGTATTACTTTTCCGTTTATTGACATGTGTATTACTTCATCATGCATAAGACATAACTCAATCAAAAATATTGTTAAGTATAGTATTGAAACCCACAGCTTCAAATGACTACCACAGCACTTCATGTCATGATTTTTATCAATGCAGATCTACCCACCCATAGATTGGTGTTCACTAGATATGTTGGTCTAGACTAGTTCTGAATATCTGATCTTCAATTCTTTTCACCTGTTCTAAAAGCATCTATGGCTATTAGGCTTAGCCTCATATTCCTGTATATGTCTTAAACTGTCTATTATTTAACTGCAATATCCATAATTTCTTTCATGTGCCTGCTACTATCTTCCCCCTTTTGAATTTTTCAGTTACTTATCTCCAAAAATCCATTGATATTTCCCTGTTAATATCCCATAGAATAGTGTTTAGTTGGTTAATAATTTTCTTTCCTAGATTGTTTATTTCTTTTTTATTTCAATAATGAAATCTGTGAATTTGTTTCATTCAGTTTTTTTTTATTCCGTAGCAAAATATATTTTTCTTGCTGTATTTTTATTTTATAAATAACTGAGATGTTCCAGAATATGCAGTCCAACCTTGGTCACGCAGACTTGGTTTAACCAGACAATTGATTAATAGTGGCCATGTTTTAGTCTGTGAAAAAAGTAGGTTGTTCCACACTAAAAACAGGTTGAAACAATTACTTGTTGTGTTGGCTTTGTATCAACTTAGTTTCTTTTGAAAAGCAGATGGTTCATTCTTCCCAGCATTTAGGCCAAATAGTGTCTTCCATTTCTTGAGAACAACAAGTGAAAAACCACACAATTACTTTATAAATAGAACACAAGAACAACACTTTTGTTTGTACTGTGATTAAATGATGAAAATAATTTCTCTTTCTCCTTCCTCCATGTTAAGCTTAGTTTCATTGGCGTAAATGAGCACAGCCGTACTTTCTTAACAGCTGAAATGTACTTGATACCAGTAGTAGTGCTGGTCTTCAGTAAACTAACACAATTCAACTTTACATTTTCTGAAATTGTGTGTGTGCACTATAACTGCATATATTATTGTAAGAGTTATTAACTTTTTGCAACACTGTTCATGAAATAACATCTGTGCACTTTAAGAAATTAATTTGAGCCATAATTGATAGAAAAGTTTTAAGTATCATTCACGATATTTAAATGAAATGGGGAGCTACTTAAGTTATACACATACCTGAAATTTGTAATTTCTGGACTGTAGGGCCATGGTACCAAGGCTTATAATTTGTTCAGATATTTTGACTGTGGTAGTGGCAGTTATCCTCTGCGTTCATGGCAATAGAGTCTCGGTGTCTTTTTTAGGTGGATGATGTTTTTATTTTGATTTATTATTAGTACATATCAACAAACAGGTGATGATGAATATAATAACTGCTTCTTCAACAGTTACAGTCTTATTAGTTTTTTTCCTTGCCTCAAAGCAGACATATATGTTACAAGCTTACAGTATAAGCCTAACAACATAGCCTGTATATTTTAGTGTAACAGTAGACCAAAGCTTGTATACATGCACACTGACTTGAGTGAATGCACTTATAATACAAACAATCTATAGATAATTGTTGCAGTTTCTTGCAGATAATTAAGTAAAATTTCAGTGTTGTTTTTTTTTAATGTTTTATGTTGAATGGTCTGGAAATTATATGACAGATATTTTGAACTTTTCTTCTTTGAAGGAGATGATAGAGTTATTTCATAATATTATAACTTTTTATTTCATAACGTCAGGCGAGGGTGTACCATTGTAGTCTGGAAATCTGTGTAAATCATTTTGTTATTTCTAGTGTGTGTGTCATTGGCAGCTCGTCAAGAGTTTTTTATGCAAAGCTTTTGAAGTGTTCATAATGTTGTCGTCCAGTTAATTCTATATGATACAGTTTAATTATTAGATACTGTTATATTAATATGCGTATAATAATATATTTGCTGTATATGTTGAAAAAAATTGCTCACGGTTTATTTGTGTAGGAAGTATCCATTATAATTAGTGTGCGTGGAAACATGTAAATTTATAAATACACAGTTTTAATTTTGAATTCTGGTGGTTTATAACATTGGTAAATGATAAGTAAATTGTGTTATTAAATGATGTTTTATCTGAAGTGGCATAAATATTGAATTTACATGTCTGTGTGTTATGTAATAATGCTACTATTCAATTTTGCATAAAATAACATTAGTACATTGTAAATATTTACTACTCTAACCTAACTTAATTAGGTGTAAATCTAACTGTTGAGCACATATAGTGTTCATTATATTATAGTCTCCAAGTCACGTGTATAAGTATTTAATTGTAATATTTGTAAACACTTTGTTACTCACCATCTTGTGACTTCTTTAAAACTTTAAATAACTACGTGTTTCAAGAATAAATCCACATCATCAGGTTATATAAAAACACCAATCATTCTGGATAAGTCATCAAAAAATCAAAAATTTTTACCAAACATCACAGTATGTCATCTAAGAACACATTGTTGTACCACTTCACTCCGCGTCGCGACCTGGTGCGATCGACAGCTAAGCATCATTATCGCCCGAGATTATTGGTGCACCGTGATTGCCTGTCAGTGCACCTGGGCATATATATATATTGTGATCAATTAATAAAATACATCAAGACATTATTTGTCTGTCACTTTGACAGTAGATCGTGTATCTTTGAAAACATGCAGAAAACATTGTTTGATGGACGTCCCTTGTAATGTTCCAGAATCCTGAATTTTCGAACATGTAGTAGAGTGTGATAATTTATAATAAAACGTGTATGATTCTGACAAAATAATTCTTAAAGTAAAAATCTGTATATTCAAAAATAAAGTGGGAGTCTTTAAATAGCTTGTAAGGGCCTTTAAATTGTGATGGGAAATTGTGAAACATTATAACAATCAACTGATGGGCATGTTATGAAACAATATTATATAATTTATAAATATTAAGTTGAGTTATTAAAAAATCATATTAAATACAGTAGGCAAAGTCATTAAAGGAAGAATGTAAAAGTAACTGTAAAATTAATTAAATATAGCAATGTATTTGTATTAACAGCTTTATGAGTAATGAAGATTCAGTTCATTCCTTAGTAATGTAAGTCATTGTGCTTGTCTGTTGCACATTCCTTGATTGCTTAGAAGAAGCATACAAGCCTAGCCTGACCTGTATTAATCTCTTCACTTCTGTATACCTTCACAGCAGTCTACATCTTGTACTCCAGTCTCCACTGCATGTCCACCACTGCTTTCTTAATTATTGTATGAACCAATCATGTGCATTTTAAGGCTGCCTTTGTTTTGTATTGATGTTTCTCTATAAACTTGGTAGTTTCTCCATTTTTCTCCCTTCATCAGTCATTTTACTTCTCAAACATTTGGTCAGTATTAGTCACTTATATTATTAGTCTTGTACCGAACTTTGTTTTCAAAGTACCACTGCTTTCAGTATCAAAAACTTCAGTATATTTTTTCTAATATGTATATAGTTCAACTTGCGCCCTAATAATTATTATGGTAGGTAATATTACCTGACAACACGGTCACATACATAAAATATCATGGGCACTATGATACCTTATGTGAGTCTAACATCATATATTTATGTGAATGAAGAATATGCACGGATGATTGTATTGATGCTCAGTGGCTGGGAACCTTTCCATTTTTACAAGGGGAAAAATCAAGTCAAAACCAAATCCTGCCCATCTGAGAGTCACGGACGGGATTTAGGGCCCATTTGAACTTCTCTCTATCATTGATGATCAAATAAAAAAAATAAAAAATCGGTATGGAGAACCATACATGACTTCCATATTCTAAGATTTAAATTTAAAATCATTTTCGAAATGAAATATTACCATAGAAACTACTTCTTTCTACTTACTGCTTCAGCCTTAACCACAGTACTGTGGTCACTAACATATACCACCTCACGTTATCGCACTCGATTTTCACTGATGATGGAAGTCGATGGCATTGCCGAAACGTCTGGTTTTGTAGAAAGCATTGGACTACGGCCAAATATCCCGGGAAGGAATTTTAACAAAAACTACTTCTTTGTTGCCGATAACGTTGTACACATATATATAGAAAAAAATTCATAATTAATGGCTTGTATAAGTTAATGATTGATCTCCATTAAGTAGTGCTCAAGTTTCCAAAGTTTTAATATTATGATGTCCGTAATTAAAACATCAGAGCAGGTTTAGTGTGAATGAGGGTACACCGTGGACTAAAATTTTCAACATTTCCTATTGAGCGTTGCTTAGAGTAAAGCTGCGAATCTACAGTGTATGTTTCACAGAACAAACACGCGAAAAAGAAGGAGCGCTCCGTGGACCCTCAGCATCTTGCAGAGGGTTCATTCCCTAAAGACGAAAAGTCTATCTATGAATCGTTCCTGTGTAAACACGTGCAGTTACACTGCCCAGCGATCCACAGGAAGCAAATTGATGTCCATTTTTTCGGCTTGCACGCGTTATGTTGGTGTGGGTTTCGGCACTTTCCATTTAAAAAACGTGCAAATGTAAGAAAATAAACATGAGTGAGGCCAGAAATAACGCGAATTTTGTGTGTGTGTGTGTGTGTGTGTGTGTGTGTGTGTGTGTGTGTGTGTGTGTGTGTGTGTGTCTTCCCTGCCTTTTTATTGCTGTAGTCATAATAATAAAATGGAAACGTAAACATTACATAACTGAGATATGCTTACCTGCCACGAACGATATATTATTTTATACATGTACGAGGTGTGTTCAAAAAAAGACCGAACTATTTGTGTAGCACGTCAACTAGCGCATAGAGCGAGCTGCAGAATTAAGTGCTGCTAGCGACAGGTTTTGACGCCTGAATGCCGTTTTCTCTGTTCCGTCACGATCTTCAGTCTTCGAGCTACACGCGCTGTAGTGGGCACGGGCACACACCGTCCGGCGGATTTATAACGAAGTGAGAATGAAGATCTTAACACAACGTGTGTGTATAAAATTTTGCTGCTGACTTCGTAAAATCTTTACAGAGCTATTTCCATTGTCTTCCAAAGTTTTCATTACCATTTGCATTGGTACGCAGTTGTTGACCGATTTCAAAACGGGTCTCTTTCTGATCGTCGTCAACAAACACAGTAAGAATTTTTCAGTGATACGATACATTTAAATTTTTCTATCAAAATTTAATTTTACGATCGTAAATGGATTCTGTCAGAAAGATCGGCATTTAAACGATGATTTACAATTACCACATCACGAGCTCTCTTCCCATGATCTTCGATATCGCTTTGATCTGCACTGACCATTGTTTTTCCCTCTTTAAAAATTCTTAAACTAATCGTTCGCCTCACGCAGACTTCCGCGTATGCTTAATTGAAAACCAGAATGTCTCTGAAAAGTTTTAACCTAGTTTTGCTGCAAAATTTCATACGTACACGTTGTTCTCGCGGTCTTTCTTAATCGCTTTGTCACTAATCCGCCGGCCAGCGTGTGCACGTCCCCACTCAATGTGATATACCTCAAAGACTACTGCTAATAGCGGAACACAATAAGTGGTAGTTTGTTGTCAAAAACTATCGCTAGGTGCGCGCAAAGTCGCGGCGCGTTGTTTGTGCGGATTGATGTGTTACTCAAAAAGTTTGGTCTTTTTATGAACACACCTCGTATATTAACTCATACATAATTTACATTAAATGAAAAAATTATAATTTTATTGCCTGGCAACAAAATTATTTTATTTTTAACAATTACCATTGTTTGAAAAAGTTTAAATGTATTTTACTTCCATATTCCTTAAGGAAATGGAAGTATGGTGATGGCAAAAAAAATCGTGTTCGAGATTATTGCAGATTCTGATTGTACTACACTCAAAACATGAAAAAAGTGTTTTTCCGAAAAGTGTGTGTGTGTGTGTGTGTGTGTGTGTGTCTGTGTGTCTGTCTGTGTGTAGATTTTTTTCTATGGCAAACGATAACTGCCGCAAATTCAAACAGAATCAAATAATTTTTTGCATACAGCCCTGATTTGTAGAGTACTCACGACCTATTGTTTTTGGTGAAGATCGGTTGAGGGAAAGGGGTAGTTTACCTGCAACGGTTTTGTTTTATCAAGGGAAATTTTTTTTTTGGCAAACGATAACAGCCGCAAATTCAAACAGAATCAAATAATGTTTCGCATACAGCCCTGAATTGTAGAGTTCTCAAGACCTATTGTTTTTGGTGAAGATCGGTTAAGGGAAAGGGGTAGTTTACCTGTAACGTTTTATGTTTTAACAAGGGTATTTCCTATGGCAAACGATAACAGCCGCAAATTCAAACAGAATCAAAAGATTATTTGCATACAGCCCTAAATTGTAGAGTTCTCAAGACCTATTGTTTTTGGTGAAGATCGGTTAAGGGAAAGGGGTAGTTTACCTGCAACGTTTTTTTAACAAGGGTTATTTTCTATGGCAAACGATAACAGCCGCAAATTCAAACAGAATCAAATAATGTTTTGCATACAGCCCTGATTTGTAGAGTACTCAAGACCTGTTGTTTTTGGTGAAGCTCGGTTGAGGGGAAGGGGTAGTTTACCAGCAACGTTTTTTATCAAGCGATTTTCTATGGCAAACGATAACTGCCGCAAATTCAAACAGAATCAAATAATTTTTTGCATACGTCAGTGAATTGTAGAGGACTCAAGGCCTTTTGATTTTGGTGAAGATCGGTTAAGGGGAAGGGGTAGTTTACCTGCAACCTTTTACGTTTTAACAAGAGTAAAGTACTTGAAAATTCATTTAAACTTTTTCAAACAATGGTAATTGTTGAAAATAAAATAATTTTGTTGCCAGGCAATAAAATTATAATTTTTCCATTTTAATGTAAATCTGTACATAGTATAAAGTAAAGTCGGTCCGTTTTCTGTCTGTGTTTGAAATCGCTAATCTCAGGAAGTACTGAACGGATTTTATTCAAGTTTTCGCCAATAGATAGAGTGTCTATCGAGGAACATTTATGCGTATAATTAATACATATATGTTGTACATTAGCTTAGCTATCACGGTTTATGTCAAGTAAGTGGTATAGTTTACATCTTATATATAAAAATGAATGTTTCTTTGTTTGTCCCGTATGCGTTCCTATACCATTCATCCGATTGCGATGAAACTTCGGTGAGTTGTTGTGCGCACGTCCGCGAAGGTTTCTTCCACATCTCCTCCTAAACCACTGTACCGATTTCAACCAAACTTGGCACAAATATTTTACGCAACGGGAGAACCAACATAGGATAGGTGTTTTTTCGATGGGGTCCTTTGGGGGGTTCTTTGGGGTCTTCCACATCGCCTCCTAAACCACTGGACCGATTTCAACCAAACTTGGTACAAATATTTTACGCAAAGGGAGAACCAACATAGGACAAGTGTTTTTTCGATACGATCCTTTGGGGGGTCCTTTGGAGTCTTCCACGTCTCCACCTAAACCATTGGACCGATTTCAACCAAACTTGGCACAAATATTTTACGCAACGGGAGAACCAACATAGGACAGGTGTTTTTTTCGATACGATCCTCTGGGGGGTCCTTTGCGGTCTTAAAAAACTATTAGATCTGGTTACTATGGCAACCCAATAGAATAGATTCTGTTCTAAATATATTATCGCATTAAATTGAAGACCACGCGAACGAAGTTGTGGGCAACAGCTATTTATTTTTAAGAAGCCTACTTTAATTAAACTTTATTAATTAAACTAACATTTTCATTACGTACAACGTGAAACTCCGTAGCGAAGCACGGGTATTCTGCTAGTCATGTATAAGAGAAAATATATCGTGCGTGGCAGGCAAGCATATCTCAGTTATGTACTGTTTACGTTTCCATTTTATTATTATCACTACCGCAATAAAAAGGCAGGGAAGACACACACACACACACACAACAATTCGCGTTATTTCTGGCCTCATTCATGTTTATTTTCTTACATTTGCACGGTTTTTAAATGGAAAGTGCCGAACCCATATCAACATAACGCATGCAAGCCGAAAAAGTGTCCAGCGTGGATAGGGATTTGCTTCCTGTGGATCGCTGGGCAGTGTAACTGCACGTGTTTACAGAGGAACGATTCATAGACAGACTTTTCGTCTTTAGGGAATGAACCCTCTGCAAGATGCTGAGGGTCCATGAGTGACTTCGGAGCGCTCCTTCTTTTCCGCGTGTTTGTTCTGTGAAACGTACACTGTAGATTCGCAGATTTATTCTAAGCAACGCTCAATAGGAAATGTTGAAAATTTTTGTCCACGGTGAACCCTCATACACACTAAACCTGCTCTGATGTTTTAATTACGGACATCATAATATTAAAACTTTGGAAACTTGAGCACTACTTAATGGAGATCAATCATTAACTTATACAAGCCATTAACTTTATGCATATTTTTTATATATATGTGTACAACGTTATCGGCAACAAAAAAGTAGTTTTTGTTAAAATTCCTTCCCGGGATATTTGGCCGTAGTCCAATGTTTTCTACAAAACCAGACGTTTCGGCAATGCCATTGACTTCCATCATCAGTGAAAATCGAGTGCGATAACGTGAGGTGGTATATGTATGGACCACAGTACTGTGGTTAAGGCTGAAGCAGTAAGTAGAAAGAAGTAGTTTCTATGGTAATATTTCATTTCGAAAATGATTTTAAAAATAAATCTTAGAATATGGAAGTCACGTATGGTTCTCCATACCGATATTTCAAGTACTTTACTGTTGTTAAAACGTAAAAGGTTGCAGGTAAACTACCCCTTCCCCTTAACCGATCTTCACCAAAATCGAAAATCCTTGAGATCTCTACAATTCAGGGACGTATGCAAAAAATTATTCGATTCTGTTTGAATTTGCGGCTGTTATCGTTTGCCATAGAAAAAAAATCTACACACAGACAGACACTTTTCAAAAAACGACTTTTTTTCATGTTTTGAGTGTAGTACAATCAGAATCTGCAATAATCTCGAACACGATTTTTTTGCCATCCCCATACTTCCATTTCCTTAAGGAATATGGAAGTAAAAATAGCCAAACAAGTTCAGAAAAATAAAACATTTGCCTTAATTGCAGATAAAACCCAAGATAATTCGAGACACAAGCAGGTAGCGGTTGTATTGAGATTTGTTGATGATGAATTTAAAATACACGCATCTTTTATAGGATTTTACCGTGCTGATAAAACAGACAGAGAAGCACTAACAATGTTGTTAAAATCAGTCATACTTTCTTTGGGGCTTGAATTACAAAATCTTCGTGCACAGTGTTATGACGATGCAGAAAATATGCATGGATCATATAAAGAGTTAGCCTCAAGAATACTTCAAGACAATCCTGTTGCTTCAAGACATTCATTGTCATGCTCACGTACTTAATTTATGCATAATCAGTTGCTGTACAGGAATCAAGAGTATAAGGAACACTTTCCACATCCTTTAGAGCCTCTATAATTTTTTTGAAAAATCTGCTAACAGACATGCTTCTTTTGAAAAAATCCAAAGAAGTTCACAATTTTTCAGTGGCGGTACAGTAACTTTAAATTCTTTGAGTGACACAAGATGGTACTGTCGTGTAGAAGCTGAGCATTCATTCAGAGGTTAGA
Source organism: Magicicada septendecula (assembly GCA_034769895.1). Taxonomy (NCBI): domain Eukaryota; kingdom Metazoa; phylum Arthropoda; class Insecta; order Hemiptera; family Cicadidae; genus Magicicada; species Magicicada septendecula. The sequence continues at coordinate 68,109,680 of CM068367.1, forward strand.
ATTCTTGCTAGAGTACCTTTCTGCCCGTTAGAGGTTAGAATTGTCTCCAGCATGTCTTTCAGGAGTAATGGTAACATCTCCACCCAAACACTGCCAATAATTCCTGCCTTTCTAGTCCATTCCTCAATGAAGGCAGAATACCTTCACATTGGTTTGCTAAAAAAAAAAAGGAAAAAGTTTGTCAATTCCTGTGCACCAAAGATATTGCCCCCCCCCCCCTATTCTGTAGGTGAAATCCTGCCCATGCTGAGAGTAATTGTCACTCAGACCCACAATAGAGTAACCTCATTCTCCTCAGGGCAGGGCTGTTATGTGGCCAACCTCCAGCCCCAAGCACCATGTTTGAAAAATCGGGCATCAACTATTACAAGTGAACTTAAGTATATCAACAATCTTCCCATTATTTGATATACCGCTTGATTTTCAATGCCAAGAATGGTAATGGGCTTGACCGGTGCTGTCGGTACTCTAGGGCATTTGGTCCAAGGAACCAAACAACAGAAGTCTGTGACTTTTCTCTCCAGCACCTCTCCCAGAAAATAAGTTTACTTGTGCCACTAGTATTTGCAAGACCTTCTTCAGGGTTCATTGACTCATACACCACTAATATAATCAGGGACAACAAAGACACCATTGCTGGCTCCTTGGTCAAAGAGTGTTTCAGTTTGACCACAGCTGAGTGCCAGTTCATCTGTAACCAATGGTAAAGTAGTATGCACTACTAGCAAGTAGGCAGATAGGCACCAGTAATCGGTGGTATCACCCTCACTCTAACCATACAGTCTTTCAGTTGATCAAATTATAATATTTTGTATTATTTGAATGTATACTGCTAAAAATGTACAGAATAGAAGTACCATTGTGAGTACTGATCGTCATCAGAACCAAAAATATCGGTATGGAGAACCATACATGACTTCCATATTCTAAGATTTATATTTAAAATCATTTTCAGCCAAACAGCCAGGGAAGGAATTTTAACAAAAAAATACTTGTTTGTTGCCAATAACGTAGTACACATATAAAAAAAAATTATCCCCTCCCCCTTCAGCTATAATTTTGATTTATAGAAAATTACCCCCAGCCCGTTCAACTAGCCTCTTCATTTATAGATATTTCATCTACGTTTCTACAGTGGATTATTAAGATCTTATCAGGATACTTTATCAAAATTAAGTACTTTACTCATGTTACAACAAAAAATGTTTCAGGTAAACTGCCCTTTCCCCGTAACCGATCTTCACCAAAATCAACAGACATTGAGTTCTCTATAGCTCAGGCACATATGTAAAAAATTATTTGATTCTGTTTGAATTTACGGCAGTTATGGTTCATCATATAAAAAATTACCCATGTTAAAACATAAAACATGAGATTTATAAAACATATCTAAGATTTATATTTAAAATCATTTTTGAAATAAAATATTTTCATAGAACCTACTAACGCTGGGGAAATCTGAGGAGCCAATCAGAGTTGGGCCTACCTGTCACTCTGCTGAATTTGGTGGAAAGCCCTGTCACTGTCGTCAAAGTATCAGCCTTGACAGGGTCCTCTTTTTCTGCAAAATGGGAGAGGCTTGAGATGGAGTGAGTGACATGGTCCCCACCTCAATGAAGAACCCATTGTTTTATAAAAATATATTTAAATTTTGAAAACTGAAAATTCTTTTCTTGTTGTAAATATTTATATTTTATAATCAAAATGACTTTATTTTTGTTACCTGGCAACAAAATTATTTTATTTTCAACAATTACCATTGTTTCAAAAAGTTTAAATAATTTTTCAAGTACTTTACTCTTGTTAAAACGTAAAAGGTTGCAGGTAAACTACCCCTTCCCCTTAACCGATCTTCACCAAAATCTAAAGGCCTTGAGTCCTCTAGAATTCACTGACGTATGCAAGAAATTATTTGATTCTGTTTGAATTTGCGGCTGTTATCGTTTGCCATAGAAAATACGCTTGACAAAAAACGTTGCAGGTAAACTACCCCTTCCCCTCAACCGATCTTCACCAAAAACAATAGGTCTTGAGTACTCTACAAATCAGGGCTGTATGCAGAAAATTATTTGATTCTGTTTGAATTTGCGGCTGTTATCGTTTGCCATAGAAAAAACCCTTGTTAAAAAAACGTTGTAGGTAAACTACCCCTTTCCCTTAACCGATCTTCACCAAAAACAATAGGTCTTGAGAACTCTACAATTTAGGGCTGTATGCAAATAATCTTTTGATTCTGTTTGAATTTGCGGCTGTTATCGTTTGCCATAGGAAATACCCTTGTTAAAACATAAAACGTTACAGGTAAACTACCCCTTTCCCTTAACCGATCTTCACCAAAAACAATAAGTCTTGAGAACTCTACAATTCAGGGCTGTATGCGAAACATTATTTGATTCTGTTTGAATTTGCGGCTGTTATTGTTTGCCAAAAAAAAAAATTTCCCTTGATAAAAAAAAACCGTTGCAGGTAAACTACCCCTTTCCCTCAACCGATCTTCACCAAAAACAATAGGTCGTGAGTACTGTACAAATCAGGGCTGTATGCAAAAAATTATTTGATTCTGTTTGAATTTGCGGCAGTTATCGTTTGCCATAGAAAAAAAATCTACAGACAGACACACACACAGACACTTTTTGGAAAACGACTTTTTTTCATGTTTTGAGTGTAGTAGAATCAGAATCTGCAATAATCTCGAACACGATTTTTTTTGCCATCACCATAATTCCTTAAGGAATATGGAAGTAAAAATCTTACAAAAAAATCTTACTAATGGAAATGGCAAAGCAAGGTTGTCCAATTTAATAATAATAGTAATAACTTTTTTTACTTCCTAAGCAGTCTAAGGCAACGATATGAGATGGGAGTTAGTTCACATCCACGAGTTAGTTCACATCCACATTTCCCATTACTACAGGTGTTAGACAAGGAGATGCACTGTCCTCTTTACTATTTGACTTAGTTTTAGAAATAGTAATTAACAAGATGGAAATTAGGGGACATATAGGAATAAAAACCATATAAATTCTTGCTTACACTGGTGATGTACCCATTATAAGTATACACAAAAACTCTTTCAAAGAAGCTGTAATTAATGTATATAGCCAGCCAATGGAGAGAGAAGTGAAAGTAAATGATAATAAAACCAAGTTCATGGAAGTAACAAGAACATGATGTAGTAGACAACCTCTACAATTTGAAATAAAGAATTTGAACACACATGAGAATGTTCCTACCTAGGCTCACAAATAAATCATGCTAACATTACAAACATTGGTATCCAGGTGAAAATCTTCAGTGGTAATCTATGTCACTAGGCCTACTCAAAGTTAACAAAGTCAAAATCACTGAACAAATTATTACAATTTAAAACATACAAACGAGTAATTATATCAGTTGTAACTTATGCTTGTGAAACATTGGTATTAACACAAAAAGGTGAACAGTATCTCAGAATATTTGAACAAAAGATATTGAGAAACAATTTTTCACCCATGCAAAATAACAATGGCTCGTGGAGAATATGAAGGAATCAAGAAATAAATAATCTGATACACAAAGCTGACATAGTAAGGTTTATAAAGAGTTGAAGGATAGCATAGCTGGGACACACAATGAGAATGGGACAACACAGAATTTCCAGAAATATTCTAGATTAAAGGCCAGTAGGTAGGAGATCAAGAGGAAGGCCAAGGAAGAGACGGATCAAGGATGCTGATGAGGATCTGAGGAATATGGGGATAAGAAGATGGAGAAGACTGAGTATTGAGAGCATTGAATAGAGAAAAATCGTTGAAGAGGCTAAAACCTATACTCAATTGTAACACCAGTGGAAGAAGAAGCAGTCTAGGAGTCAGGCAGGGTAGGTTGTCTTATGAGAGCATTCAAGGAAGATAGTGTGGGCAGCACAATGCTTCACCTGTCCATTATTACTCCAAGATGTTATCCCAAGAACTTACTTCCACAGGCTCAATCGACCTGGGGGCTGAAAAATCCACCTTGATGTATGGTACACCTCGGAATCAAATGTGGGTCCTTCAGCTTATTAGCCAGGCACCATTCCCACTTATTTACTAAGCCCCAAATTAATGTACGTTACATATTTATATTGGCATATAAGTTTGCATTGTATAATTATCTATGTTAATAATTACTGTTTTGTTGTTTGTGAGGTTATTCCAATGAAATGTGGAAATCATCATCGATCATTCAGTTATTTCAAACGTGTGTATTTTGGCAGCTTTTCAGATTTTTTGATAATGATATTTCAAAAGCTTTTAATAGTATGTTATTCAGCGCGCGCGCGCGCGTGTGTGTGTGATAAATGTATGCTGATAGTCATGATGAGTAACAATGAGTAGTTACATACGATGTTTGCAATCAGTATTGTAGTTTCACACTTAAAAAGCTCTGTCAACAAATTTAATTAATTTTACTATTGTAACTACTTCTTGTGAGTGGTGTTAACAAATTATAGTTGAAGTGACCCCACACTTTTATACCCTTGACAGGGTTTAAAGGCAGTAAGTCGACCACATTGTCTTAACTGTATGGTATACAAGTGGGGCAGTACAGTATAATTAGCATTGTTCTGAACTGTCAATAAATTTCTCAGCCGAAAAGCCAGAAATATATTAGTGCTTTGTGAGTTCAGAGTAACTGCTAGATGTTATAAAAAACATTCCATTCCCTAATGTATTCAAACATATAATGTTCCCCTTGGAACCAAGTATCTGATCACTGTGCCATCTGAACTAAAATTATCATATATATTTAATTCATTTGTCACTTGTACTATTATAAACATTTTCGTCTATATGGTGATCTGTCTGTCCATGTGTCTCTTCCTTCCTCTCGCTTCTCTTCTCCACTGTCTGAGCCCTGGCTCCCTGTGATTTGTCAGTATTTCTGATTCTGTGCTGATGGTAAATAGTGTGTAAAGCCCGGGTTTCTCAGGTTTTCCTGTGCCCTGTTAATCCGTCTTAATTTAAATTACCTTCTTCGTGTGTGTGTGTGGATAATTTTTCTTGCTAGTTCGTTTACCAGCATATGGGGTATACATCCTCACTTTAAGTCTTGTTGAGTCAAGTTACTGGTGTCTCTTTAAGCATCTTCTAAATTTCATTATTAAAATGTCTTCTCAGTTGTCCGTTTTTATGGCCAAGCCACAAAATCCTCCTTATGCTGCCTCCTCAGAATCCTTCATTAAGAATCAATTAAGTTGAGGTTTCATTTTTTCTTGGGATTTCCTTTTGGTTAGTATAGGGTTTTGAGACTTAACTGTATCTCTTGAGGGATTGGGATGTATTTTCAACTATACATTGAATTTTTTTGCACGTTGTGTGTTATTTTTTTTACAAATAAGTTGTCAAAATTAAAATAGTCTCAGTCAAAATCAGTGACTTTGCTTCAGTTTTTGTATATCCATATAAATAATACTTATTAATTAAATTGTTATTGTTCCTTTTTGCAACCTCACTACAGGAATAAGTGGGAGATTTGTGATTTCAAGTCACCTTTTTGGATATGCTTTTGTGAAACGTGAATTATGCAATAACAGTTTTTTTAATTGTTACTTTAATATTATATATATTTTTTTGTAACACCAAGAAACCTAGAAATTATAAAAATACACATATACAGTGAAATCTTGATACAACTGTATCGCATGAACCAGAAAAAATGGATAGGGAGTTATCCAGTGACTTATTACCAGTGTGTTTATTTTTACAGGCGTATATATATATATAAACATCTTACACTTGAACTGTATTAATTACTTCACAATTGATAACATTTAATTCTGAAAAAGACTTGAATTGCAAAAACAGAACATAACAGTTCAGAAAAATATTCAGCTATAATATCTTAACTTATGCATAATTCATTACATACACTGTTATAACTGCTTCAGCCAAAAGGATGGTAGTCGGAACCCTTTGATGAAATAATGTGTTCTTAATTGTCCAGCACTGTTTCTGTACACCAATCAGATTGAACCATTAGTAAGATAAGATTACCGTTTTGAGTCTATGTTGCCATTGCATTGCCATATTAGTATTCATCAACTACAGCTTGTTGTGGAGAATTTACTTGTTGTGACATATGTGATATATTGTAAATGCAAAAAAAAAATTGAAATGAGGATTTCAATACAGCATTGTGTATGTGGTGGGGGGGGGGCATACGTGTGCTCTGCACACACGTGTATATTCATCTAGTGTGGTCCAAACAAAATGGTTTTATTTTCTGTATAAAAATATCCATCTGCTTGTTGCTACCACATAATCTAGCACTATTAAACAAAATTCTATTTTGTTTACTACAATTCTGTATTTGCTTACAGAATAAATCAATGATGATGTAACATAGGTTGTAGATTATAGGTTATAGATTATATGATGTTCAGAAAATAAAATTTAGAGACCACAAAAATATTAGTTCATGCTTGCCAAAAGCTAATGGTAACGATTCACTGTTTATAAATCCAATTGGCACAAATTAATTGGAAATGTTGTTTGATGGTGATTACGATCTTAAATGACTTCTTAAGCCAGATTATGCGTGCTATTTGGGTTTTGGCACGGCAGACTAAAATATATTAATTAAATAACTGTAGAATCGCAAATGGAGTCAGTAATAGCACTGTTTCTACGTATATAAGAAATAACACTTAATAGCCGATTTACCATTATTACATTGGTAATTTAATTCAGTCTTTTGTGTACATGGCGTTTCTTATTTTATATTAAACTTAAATGATCATAATTGATTTATTTGAGATGGTAATTGTAATTGTGTGTGTGTGTTTTCAATTTTAAATGTGTACAACATTTCTTCTGTTAATAATAATTATGTCGTCGTCGTCATCGTCATCCTGTACGGCTTAGACTAGTAGCCTGTTGCAGTCTCAATGGAATTCATCCAACCATCGTTTATGGGGTCTTGCCAGACTTCTTTTCCCCCTTGGATGATAGTCAAGGGCTCTTCTTGAAAATCCCATTGGATCCATTGTCTCTACATGTAACCACCACTCCGTTTTGTACCAGGAGATTTTCTCATTTAAGCTTTCAGCTGTGCCTAGCTCCATTCTAGTATGACCATTTCTGATAAGGTCTCTCCTGGTACAACCCTTTACAGCCCTCAAGAACCTTATTTCCACTCCTTGTATTCTAGATATATCTTTGGCCTTTCTAATCCAACTCTCACTACCACACATACAGTAGTTGAGGAATGACGATTATATTATAATATTTCAGTTGCGTTTATTTCCTTGTTTTCTTCTTTAAGTGTTTAATGATACATCCACAAAGTGACTGGAAGAGACTAATTTTGCTTTCAACCTCATTGTCATCTTGATATGTAATGCTGCACCCTAGATACTTGTACCTGGCACCTGTTCTATTGGTGAGTGCTGTATGACAATCTTTGTTCTAGCATGATTTGCTCCAGAAAAAAGCCATAATTGTTTTAGATAAGGCTAAAGGAAGAAATTCTTGATTACAAATTACCTGGTCCTTCAGGTTGGGGGTTGTGCAATGGCTGGTAACCCATTCACATCAAAACTCATAAGTCTTAAAAGAATAAGCCGGGAGGATTTCAGGGTCACCTTATCTGTAACAGTTATGAAAATAATTATTTTTATGTACAAATATTATAATTGTCATGTATAATGTACATTTCATAAAATCGTGTTCTAAAATTTTGAAAAATTTGTGAACTAATAAAATTAGCTTTTAATTTGAATTTAGAATTGGCTTTATTACTGTAAGGTTTATATATATATATATATATATATTGTAACGTACAAATAGAAGACGTCCTCGTCTTCGTTCAAGCCTCACCTGGTATCCGTCAATATGTAACGAATAGATCGGTTCGTACCTGCAAAATGTGTACAATTTGTATGTGTTTTGTATGATTAGTGCGTTCGCCTCGCACCGGGTCGTTACAGTAATTTTGTTATCTAGCGATGTTCGTACCGTAGATATAATCACCTGTATACTACGGCAGTAACCTTACCTGTTATTTATAGGGGTGTGATAATCCCGGGTGGCGCCAAGTCGTTTTTCAAAACAACTAAAATTATGGTTAAACAAGTTATCAGCGTTGCGGGATGGTGCATTCAAATAGTTCCCGCTCGCACGGCCGTCCCAATCGTCGCTTCTGCTGTGTGACTGACAACCTGTTTGCTGCTACGATTTATTCTTAAACACAAGTAATTGATATATAGCACTCCCTATGAAATGATAACGACGGTTACTCCCTGTAATAATTATTTTTTAATGGGTGATAACTGAAAACATTCACATTTACAATAATACAATTATAAATTCGCACCGACTGATTACATGAGATCTTGCCTTCAGGGGTGGCGAAGTGATTTAGGAACCATTTAACCTTGCGTTGCTGCTTACATTAAGCGTATTACAGTTATTATTGGTTTCCCAAATCGTGGATCCTTTTGGCTATGAGTTAAAGAACTCCAATGGTTACAATAAAAATATATATTACCTTAATCTAAGTGTACATAAATCATAATGTGTGCTGTTACAATCTGTTGTGTTGTGTCGTAAAAGTGTTCTGTAAGTTCGTGTTTAATTCATAGGTTATATCAATGTTAACATGTTTCTATTAAATATTATTTTGCTTAAATATTCTATGAAAGAGAAATATTGTTTCTATAGTGCGGTAAATTTACCTTTTAAAATTATTTAAAGTGATTAGGGTTGGTGGAAAATAAATAATTTGATGGTACTTAACACCTCAACGTGTCTAGGTGCCTTCGTTGTTTAATTGGGTAGGAGGTGGCTGCATACATTCAGTTTTCATGGATTTTGGGCTTCAAAAGATTGAGCGTCTGTTTCGTCATGGGTCTTGACGTTCTTTTCACAGATATTTTCTATTTAATTGGCCTTGGGTCTTGAATTATCTGCTACAACGGTCATCTGCTTCTCCAACGATCAAGTTCATCAACTTTTAACAACTGTTTGCATTAATTTACACTGAAAAACGTTCTTCCAAATATTTGCATCTGCATTGGCTTAATGACGCTTCGCTTCTTGTTAATTCCAACGGTAATCTCGTCTTCAACCGCCGTTTCCATAGTAACGGTATAATTCTGATTGGTTGATTTTGAGATGAGGTATTGTTATCAAAATTCGAATTCTTCGTATATCTTCTGATTGCTGTTATTCCTCCATCTTCCTTCCTGGTTATTAAATATTGTCACTATAGTATTTATTCTCGTTCATAGATTATTTTGATACCCCACAAGCTTGGGTAATTTCAGATTTTAAGTTTTTACAATTATGTTAATGCTTGTTAATTACATTTCTTTTTGTATAATAATGCCTATTACAATATTTTGTGTTATAAATGATTTACAATTTATTCTTGGTGATTCCTTCACCTCAGATTTTCTAAATTCTTATTCAACTTGTTATAATTTTTGGTTGTTTGGTTCTGACAGTTATGTTTTTTCTAGGCCTGAGTAGCCATTATAGTATTTTACTTATTTCATTGAAATCACATTTTGTTTCAGCCTATTGGGCTTTACTTTGTTATTTTTATTGGTTGTGTTGTATTTTAAGTCTGTTGGTGTGTTGTTTACTTGTCAATATTGCTTTCTCTATTTTAATCTTTAAAACATAACATTAGGCTTATGGACTGCAAATTTCATTCAGCCATATCCTATTCATAACATTAACATGAACAATTCTTTATAAGTTATTAGAGATATTATTTTGATTAAGAAATATCATCACTTCCTTCCAACTTATCCTTATTTGCTAATTTTTTGTTTACAACACGTATTATTTTTGTTGTGATAAACAACATCACTTTTTATTAAATTGATAACAGTCCCTTATAACTTAGGTGTCTTTGTTAGTTTTTGATTTCTTAATCTTTAAACAATTTTTACATTCTCTCCATGTTAACACCTTCAATTTATTCTTTTCTGGAATCCTCCCTTTTTACTTACTACCGGCTATAATTAAACTTAACTCTATAGAACATCTTTTCTTAAATAATAAAGTCATCATCACTTCTAGTGTTTACCATACCTTATTCTATAATTCACACTTCATACTATTTTTCACCAGCTATTTATTCACCGTTAATTTCCCACTTTTATCTTACCTTCACTTTTAAATTATTTATTGTTAATTATAATTTAACTAGCGTAACACTTCACTTTGGGGTTTTTACACCTACACCATTGCACTGTATCACTGTTTATACTATTTGTTTTCTGGTGGGTGATCCCTATACTTATTTCTCTTTCATATCCTTAATACTAATGACAATTAATACTTAATAATTAATACTTAATAACTAATAATAATTTTATCTGTGGTTTAGGTTGCCTTTTTATCACCTTAATCCTTAGTAATGTTTCTTCACTAGGTCATTTTGGTCTATTAATGGGTAGTAACCGTTACCTTTCCTTTCTCCGGATAACCATTGTTTTGGGTTTAAATATTCTTCTTGAGTGCTTTATTACTTGTTTTGTGAACCATTATTGGTTTTCACTTCTGCTTGTCTCCCTCCTCCTTCATTTTCATTATTTGATTAATACATTGGGTTTTTCCATCCTTTTCCTTGGGTATTTTGGGTCGTTTAAACCCATGAACTTGTTTCCTTTTGGTTTGGGTTCATTACTTTCTTTGGTTATTTGTGTGGTTCCCTTCTTCATTTGTTTCCTGTTGTTGGGTCAATCACTTGGGTTAGGTCAAAGTCGTCGTTTGTAGAGTCATATTCCTTATATTTTAATTAAATCAATCAGTTTATTGATAAGAAGTATTTTTACATGTATAAATATTTTTTTTATCCCTGGTACTGGGTTGGCTATTTGTGTCGTAACAATATATATATATATATATATATATATATATATATATATATATGTATTTTTTTTTTTTTAGTCACTTTCTGCTACAGTCCGTTTCTTGATGTATATACTGTAATACATTTAATATTTATAATTAAATTTACCTCAGATGTTATTTTTTTCCTTTTTTGGAACATGTTTCGGGTACAAGATAGTACCCGACAAAAGGAAAAAAATAACATCTTGAGGTAAATTTAATTATAAATATTAAATGTAATATATATATATATATATATATATATATATAATCAGCTGTGGCATAATCTATAAATCATTGCAGGGAGCACACAACAATTAAAAACGTTTCTTTTTAAACAACATGTGGCACTTTGTTATTTTTCTTATCTTTCCGGTGACAATTTAGTCGGACTTTAGTTGACCGGCAATTTCTGACAGTGCATCCCCTTTGCTAGGTATTATTTTCTCCTTATATTTTACTGCTGCCTTGCCCTTACTACTGGTTTTAATCTGCTTGTTTGGTGAAGCATAATTAAACAGTATTTTTATCTTAAGCTTACACAGCCGGTGTCAATATCCTCAACATTTTTAAATACCTACCCATAGGGTATTTAATATTATACGATATTAATTGATGACTCGTTGGGCACATGGTGAAACATATTAATATAAAGGTTTTGTAAAATATATAAAAACACTTGGTAAGTTTCACAAATTTTTTAATTAACTCTGACAGCTGTTTCGACTAACTAAGCCATTGTCAAAGAGGCGAATGCAGTCTTCAGTCTTCAGAAGACCAACTATTCGCCTCTTTGACAATGGCTTAGTTAGTCGAAACAGCTGTCAGAGTTAATTAAAAAAATTTGTGAAACTTACCAAGTGTTTTTATATATTTTACAAAACCTTTAATATTATACCTACCCATATGGGTAAAAGCAACCCAAAAAAAAGTTGTCGGGTATTGTTCAGCTTAAGACTAGCCATAACTGTTTTCTTAACACTGTCGCTTTTTGCAGCCTGAAGAAGATCCCTGAGGGTGGATACGAAACGTTGCGATGATGTTGAGAATTTATAGCAACTGACCATGGCCTAACAGCCCGGTATTGAATACTTTTGAGTATATTTGTCCTTTCATATTTTTTTCCAGACCAGACTTCATACTTTCTAGATGGAGCCCATTAATCGCCTTTTCAATTTCAACCAGTTCTACACAAATCGCTACTTCAATGTAACCTATACAAAACTAAGGTATTGCTTGTAAGAGGGAACAGAAAAGAATCAAAAAATGTATAAGAATCGGTGTAGAAAACCAGTAGTTTTGTTGCATATAAAATGTAACAACTGAAGACAACAGATATTAAGGAGGAAAGAATAATTCTCACAAAACCAGTATTTAGAAATGGAAAATTTTGTTAATAAGTAAATACGTCAATATAGAAGTAAAGACAACTTTTGCAAATCATTGATGTTGAGCACATTGTTTTGTGGAAGCGCAAATTTTATATTGGGAAGACAGAAGAAGACTTGTCTCAAACATCAGAAATAAGAATTTGGAAAGAAAATGATAAGTTAAGACTGAAAATTAAAAAAAAATTTATATGTATTGACTTTGTGTAGAAAATACAACTGTATTTTGTATAGTGATGCAACTGTAGAAAATCTATCATGTGATTGTATTCAGAATTATGTAACTGAAGATATGGTTGTGAGCACTATGGTTGAATGGATACTGCCAGAAAAAAGAGGAAACCCAGAAGGAGCTGGAAAGACAATGTGAGTTTAGAGGCCTGGAAAGGATGTGCATTTTGACAGCTGGGAACAGGCAGCAAAAGCCACAGAAGTACACACACACACACACACACACACACACACACACACACACACACACACACACACACACACACACACACACACACACACACACACACCACACACACACACCACACACACACACACACACAGAGAGAGAGAGAGAGAGAGAGAGAGAGAGAGAGAGAGAGAGAGAGAGAGAGAGAGAGAGGAGAGAGAGAGAGGAGAGAGAGAGAGAGAGAGAGAGAGAGAGTATAAATTAGCATTTACATGGATGAGGGGCCAGAACATTTTTTATAGGAGAGGGACCAGCAATCATAGGTCCATTTACAAGACTGCAGTAGAACATGTATTTTGTAGTTGTAGTGCCCATTAACGTGCACTTTGAAGCACTTAGTTGCGACAAGACCGTTATTTACTTGAAACAACAGGTGCACATAGCTAAGTGTAGCATATATAATGTACCCGGATAGCTAAATGTAACATATATAACATGGTCAGGTATTTTTTAATTCACTGAAACTAACCATTCATACAGTTACCTTTTTGATATTAAAACTTACCCGTAATCTAAAACAATGTAGCAGTAGGAGTCAAGGTTTACAGAGATTCATCAGAGTTAAACATGTCATGTGGAATGTGTGTGTGTGTGTGTTCAGGATGTGGTGATCCATTTGTGCTGGGACAGTTATTGAAGAGCTCCAAAATGTCTCTCTGGAAAAACATACAAAAATGCTTTAAAATCGAGACAACTCAGCGTAACTTTGGCCAAAAACATGGATGATTAACAAAAATAAGATCAAATAAAAATACTTTAAAATGGGAGATAAAATATGAATCAGCAATTCTACCTTCATAAAATAGATACTGATGAATCTCATAGTTTAATAAATGTTAGACATCATTGTTACTTGTTTGACTGATGCCAGGTCATGCCCCATTCTTATATTTAGGATACCACATCCCAATAGATAAGACGTGTCATATTTATTTGTTCCTGAAATTTCAGTACTACTGGAGTATTTAGTTTATACAAAACTGTGTTTGTACAGAACCATGAGTGAAACATGAATTCTAACATTACCTCCTGTGAGTTGAATACAGGTAGCAAGATGTGTTTTTCTTATTTTGCTGTGAAAACTAATATTAACAATAGAACATATAACATAAAAGTGGAAGAGTTACAGTGGAATATTTTTAATTTAAATAACTCACTGCAGAAATAATCTGAAATGTTATGTAGATGAAATAAATGATGACGACCACTTTTGTAGAAAATATTTGTTATAAACCATAGGAATGTACACCATTGAATGCCTTAGGAAAAACTGAATGGATACATTTAACCGCTTATTTTGCTTGTTTTACTCTTTAGCTTACAAACATGTGCAAGGCTCTCTATTCTTGCAGGTGGCAATCTTGACGATGACAGTGTTGTGTTGAGAACAATTGATCAAGTTGAACAAATGATGTTGTTGCACAGTGGACCAAATTTTTAAACTACACAGATTTGTGTGTGTAAATTGTTTTTATTCATAATTGTTTGTTTACAAGAACATTTTCATTGCCACGTTATATATATAAAAAAAGAAATTCAAGATGACAGAACTGTGTTAATTTGGTCAAGATTAATGTAAACAGATGTTCTTTCTGCCAGCATAACAAGTAGCAGTTTTAACTGTGCCCTTGGATATTTTTCATGTCGTTTCTTCGTATTCACTTTTAATGTGAATTAATTATAACTTTCTTGAAAAATCACTGATAGTTTTGTTTAAAACTGGTGCTGTTTCTAATTATTGATATTCTTTAATATGCATTAATCCAAATTAAATGATACATTATTCACATTAAACACAAAATATTGCATCAATAGTATGTTAGTATTTACTGATAAATTATATGTCTTTGTTTGGGATCAGTTTGAGAAAAATTTAAGAAACCATTAGTTTTGTGCAAGCTTTTCTTAATTTAATAAAACATAATTAGGGTCAGCCCCTTGACAACTAAGATTAGATGCTTTAGATACGACAAGAAAGAGTTTTTAATTTTGTATGTTACAATTATTTTTTATTTTGTTTTAAATAATTCTAATGCTTGATAGTTCTTGTTAAACAAATTGTATAACATGTTTTTGATTAATGAGAAATCCAAAACAGTTTTTTTATTACTTGAATTTGTAACAAACTTTTTAAAAAGTATGGTGTGTTAATATACAACTGACTGTAGTTAGTTTATATATTTAATTTGTTCGTAGCATTATAAATTTTGTTCCAGTCATCATCTTGTGTGTTCTCTTTTATTATGTGTTCAGAAGCAAATAATTTTATGTTCGAATATAGTGCAGACACTCTAAAAAAAATTAAAGAAAAATAGGACGGTTGTTTTTGAGTGTGTGCCAACAGTGAATGAAAATCTTCAAGCATATAAAATTATAGCCCCTACAGTTACTCTTATATTTTTGTTTCAAAGTAAATTGTAATTATTGAATAGTTGGCAGCACTTATGAATGTTTTCTAAATATCATATTATTTGTGAATGCATTATTTAATATGTTCATTCATTATTAGTGACTGCCTCAAGTTGTTTGCAATCAATTACATCTATAAGGAAATAATTGGTGAATACTGTCCAGATGGACCAATTAAGTTGTTAATTTGGCTTAAATATTTGTAATTATAATTTTAGTTTTGTGACAGACGTTTTCTTTGGGCTATATATATCTCTTTGTTTAATCCCATGTGGTCTTATCTTGGTCATATCAGTTGTTAGGTCTGCAAGATTGGTATAAACATAAACATGCTAGTTATTATTATAAAATTTCTTAAAAACTGTATTTTATAATAAAAATGAAGTTTATAAAATTTTTATGCAGCTGATTATTTTGTGAACACGGTTTCGTTTAACGACTCAAAATTTGCTACCAAACTCACAGCATATTGCTTTTTGTATACGCCTTTTGCAAACTGCATTTTTTCCTGTCAATCATGTCAACAATCAGAATAAATAACCAACCCAACCTTCCCTAACATTTCTTCTTTTGGTAAACTACTAATTTCTTTGAAAATCAGGTCAGAAATTGATTAACAAGCCACACCTAATCTTTTTTATTTTTCTTTACAAATGCCTTTTTTTAAGAGGGTTATCCAGGAAATAAATTATTTGCATCAAACTTGTGAGGTAATGTCAGTGTTCGTGGGATTAGGATAACGTAATACTTTCAACTGTCTCATGTACCCTTCAAGGTTGAGTGAATGTAATGCTTTAATGCAGTGGTTCCCAACCTTTCAGAACCCGCGTACCAATTTGGTCTTCAGCGTTAATTTCGAGTACCATCAGAGCTTAAAGAAAGGTTATTGGGATTTCTCAATAAAAACTTCATAAAACTTGAATTTTGTTATTACTCCTAGTTAAGTATAATTATTTAAACCTAATACATATAATTTACAAAACGGGAACTGATTTTAAAAATTAATTTTAGGTTGGTTCTGTGCTAAAGTAAAGTATAATGTTTTTTCAAAAGACAATTGATTATATTCATTATAGATTTTCTTGTTAATACTAAAAAATAGCAGCATGTTAAAAGGAAAATAATTAATGTGAAACTTGTTGCTGCTTATTTAAGTAAATACTTTTTCCTAACTAGGTCTTCTTGTGTACTACCTTGGATCCCTCTGCGTACCACTAGTGGTACGTACCACAACCACTTGTTGGGAGTAAGTACCGCTGGTTGGGAACCCCTGCTTTAATGTTATCTCTAGCAGTGCATCAATGGAAAGAAAAATAGTTGTTTGTAACCACACCTTATTTAGCATTTTAGTATATGTAGTTATAAAAAATAAATCTTGCAAATTTCACAGCTACCAGGGTTAAGGTAGTGTCATTGAACAGTAACTTATATTTTGACATCATAGTCCACAATCAATGAGAGCCATCTTCTTTTCCATTTTGGTGAGTGGTCCATTGACTTCTTCTGTTAAGGAATATTTTCTCTGTAGTATTGTATCTGTCTTTATATGAAATAAAAACACATGTGCATTACTAAATCACAGAGTGCAGTGATCTCAGTGCCCACTCCTGCTGCCGCCACTGCCACTACTACTACAATTACTCTTTGCACTCCACATTTGAACATGTTGTTTAGGGTTATCTTGCTTTTCATGATGATTAGCATGATGAGAGCATTATAGTTACAGATATTTTTTTTAATCACATGTTTTAAATTGTTGACAATTCGTAAGTGAACATTTTTGGAGAAGAAAATAAAACAAGCGGAATTACAATATTTTTAAAATTTAGTTAAGTCTATGAAAAAACAAATGGTTTGTTTTCATTGACCACGTTCAGCAGAACATATCTGATGGATCAAAGTAAACTGTTACTAATTTTGAAGTTTATCTTAAATGGACTGCTGAATATCTCAAGAACTCTCATACTTTTCATAACTTTTGTCAATTGTGAATGATGTGTATAGAAGGAAACATGTTAAGACGGAAAAGGTTGAATATGTGCACAAAAATTATCGAAACAAACAGAACCTCTGTAGGCATATTTACAAAACTTGTAGTGTAGATAAAACGGTTTCTTAAATCCATTACATAAATATACAAATTGAATGTCCCTGAAAGTTTTATTTTCTTATGTACTGTAATTTCTGTGATATCCAGATGTGTAAACTCACTCATTACTTTCTGCAACCTTGAAAAGCACTCCATCGTCTCATATCGTTCATTTTAGTGTGCTTTTCTTTGGTTTGGTATTCACTAACAAGCACTTATTGGAAAGTTACAAATTACGTTGTCTGTATGTGGCTAACATACCACACACACATAGTCATTCTCTCTCTCTCTCTCTCTCCCTCTCTCTCTCCCTCTCTCCCTCTCTCTCTCTCTCTCTCTCTCCCTCTCTCCCTATCCCTCTCTCTCACAAGCTCCTTTCATTGGCTGTCTTTGTGTGTCCTTGTGGTATTTCAGTCACTAGAGACATCTGTCCCTAAATACAAAAAGTCCATGACTTGCTCTGTAACTTTCCTACCATTTTCCAGTTTACATCAATTGGGATATTTTGAAATTACCATTGACTTGGTCTTGTCTGTTGAGACTGTCGTATTATATTTTGTTGTTGGAGTATTATGAATTTGTGAAGAATTCTGTACAATATTTATTGTGTATTGTTCAGTACATAATGTTCTCAAGATTTCTTTTCACAGGGATTAATTTACCAGTATTACTATAATTTATAAAATATTTCAGAAACCAGAGGTTTTTGTCTTGAGGAAATAAAGGTGTAGTTGTGTTTCAAAACACAAATCATTTCACTTCTTGATCCATCTCTTGGATTAATGCAGTTAGATGGGAGTAATATTCATAATTTTTCTGTCATCAGCTGGTAAATTGTTTTATTAATGAGAAAGGAGGATTTTATCAAGTGTGTTTGCACAGCAGTGCCAGACATGTGGCTGCAGTAACATGAACTATACTTTTGTTTTCATGTGACTAAAAATTTAGAAACATTAAGTGAATTACATAGAATATTACAAGAATAGTACACACATACTCTGCTAGAAATGTATTGTTGATAATCCACAAAGTGGCTAATCCAATAGCAGATAATCAAGAATTGGGTGTAACTAGTAAACGATTTTAAATCTATTAATTTTCATCTCGCTCACATGACTTCTTGTGACATGCTGCATGTGGACCATTATCTGTTTGTATTGTTCCCACATGTTGCTGATATTATTGAGTGTAAACCGAGATGCTGAAATATATAAGTCAGAAGGAAGTGTGCAGAGCGTATAAACTATTTCTGAAGATAATAGGTTTGGAAAGAAATTTTCAAGGCGATGATGATGTGCGTGGGAGGCACCGAATAGACACCCACTCCCTAGTCTCTAAATAATTCTGTCTTCATAGAGTTTACAGTAGTTTCGACCAACACTTGGCAAGCTGCAGACTTTGCAACCAACAATAACGAGCAGCACTTTATGAGACCAACGCCTTTTTTTTAATAAATCATGTCTAATTGGTACACGAGCGTGGTGGATTTTGGTTTTATGAAAAACGTGAAATTTAATACGCAGCAGTAGTTTGTTTGTGTCAATGGATTTACGTATGGCATAAACATATTTGTATTTGGAAAATTCATAATCATCTGTTAACACAAGATACTGTTTAGATAATATTTTTATTTTTTCTGTTTCAAATTAAGTGAATTAATTTTCAATATACAGGTAAACAATCAAGGATGACATAGTATTAGGATGTAGAATTTTTTTTATTTATTAGGACATGAAGGGGTTTTTAGTATTGTACTTTGACTTTTTCAATAACATGTCAAATTAATGAATCTGTAATTTTTTATTTGGAAAAGGATGTTTGATAAGTTCTTTTAAAAATCTGTTATGCAGTTTTTGATTTATAAAAATGTGAAAACTAATTTTTCATGAGCATATCTGAGTACACAAATAAATGTAAAGATGATAGGTTTTGAAAATTTGTGGCTGGTAGAGGTCAGGTAGTGACAGTACCATGAACAAGTAGTTTTACTATGCATCACTAAGTTTACAAAACATCACTCATTACATCAATTTATTTGTTCAAGAAACCACCTAAAATGTGGTGTATGATTAAAACAATCTATGCCCCGTAGAAACAACATGCTTAATACCATCAAGACACCAGAAGGTGACTGGAAGAAATTCAATGTGGCAGAGAATCGGAAATAACTAAGAAAATGCAAACAAATTATTGCAAGAATGTATTTCCAGCAAAATCATGTGACTACCACTCTATGCATTTCCTTTTCTTCTTCATGTGTATCGTGTCTTTTACCATCAAGCTTTGGGATCCTTCAGCCACTTTTGAAACTCCCTTCTGTCTTATGTGAGGCATTTCTTCTAATTAAATCTTCCCCTTTGTAACACCCGGCTTCACAATATGTTCTACCTAATCCAGTATAGATTTTTCTCTTCCTTTTCCTTCTGAACTTGTATCCATGTTGAGGTTTGGACTCCTTTAGTCCATCCTCAGTACATGTTCAAAAAATGACAGTACTCTTATCTCCACTAGCTTGACAACTGATTCATGCTGAATCTGATTTCTGATGGTAATATTCCTAATTTGGACTCTCTAAGTTCTTCCAGCATCAAAAATCATAATTCATGTAGTTGTAAACATGCTTTTATATTTCTCTATCAAGGTAAGGTTTTATGTCCCAAATAGTAATATAGGTAGGAAAACTGTCTTTCTGATCTTTATCTCAACTTCTTCTGTGATTTCCTTCTTACCCACAGTTACACTGGAAGTGTGATAATATATTTGGTTTGCCTTCTGTATGCCTTCTGGTTTATTATTCCTTCAACCAGTTCCAACTCCATTCCTTCCCGGTTAATATCCATGGGGCATGCACACCATTCAAATACATGAGCTGAAGTAAATATCCAAGAAATCAAATGTATTCATATAATACTGAAGAAGTGAAGCTGTGTCATATGCTCAAAAGCGGTTTGGTTGGATCGCTACAACCAAAACTGGTTTGCTGTCTAATTAAAGGCAACACAATAGATGGTATCTTCTCCTGATTTGTACTAGGATAAAGTTTCATTAAGAACTACAGCTGTAGTAATGTTGCTGTGATGTATTGAATGCTGAATGTTGATCAAGCAGTATGAGGTTCAAATACATGCTGTGGGTGATGAGCTTCCTTCATATGGGAAGGGTTTATGTATGCAGATAGACTGTGAAATAATGACATTCAGGGCAAGTGGAATATATTTAACAGACATAATAAAGAAAGTGATATAAAAGAAACTTGTTTGCTATGTCAGTCAGTGGAAAATATTTTTCGATTTTACAAAATATTTTCGTAGATTCTGTAGCAGGTGTCACTGCAACTTCTCTGAAGCATCTTTACTTGGTATTGCTGTCATTCCAGCTCCCTTTTTTCATCTCAACTTCCTCTCTGACAGTGTATTCAACAGTTTTTGGTTTTTACATCCATAGTTTAAATCCAGCAATTAAAAACCAAATACCTTCAAAAAAGAATAATAATAACAATAATAATAAAATGTGTTCATTTATTTCCAGAAGGTTGGAAATTAAGAAGTAATGATGAAATGTATCAAAGTATAGAAAATGTAACAGAAACAATGAGAAAAAGGAGACTATTATTTTTTGGACATTTATATAGAATGGACGACAATAAGCAAATCTTCAGATATCTGTGGGGGAAGAAGTCAACATCAAGCTGGATTAAAGAAGTCCAAAAGGATTTAGAAAAAAATAATGTACATGCAGAAGAAGCAATTGACAGAGAAGTTTTTCAGGCAAAGTGTTGAAAATGGAGGGAGTCCAGGGTAGGAGAGATAAAAACGCGGGTTCCAAGTGGACTGAAGACAGGAAGAAGAGACACAGTGAGAAGATGAAAGAATATTGGAAAAAAAGAAAAGAACAAAGAGTAAAGAATTGAAATTGACATGTCGTCCTTAGATGGCCGATACAAAAAAAAAAATGTGTTCATTAAATGTGAATTATGAACATACATAAAATTTGTGTTAGTATAACTTCATCTTACTAGGCTGTAAGACCATGGTCCAAGGGATGCAAACGTTTCGGCCGTGCCTTCAACGGCCATCTTCAATGGTCAAATGATTAAACGAATTTTAGTCAAATTCAATAACAATACTTACTAAAGGCTAAAAGGACAGAACAGTAAAGGGGGCAGTAAAGGGGAACACACACACACACACACACACACACACACACACACACACACACACACACACACACACACACACACACACACAGGCAGAGAGAGTACTAGAAGATTGTATGATTCCTATAGTGAAATAACTTCATATTTCTAGACAGCAATATAGTTGTTTTTGCCAAGATATGTTTTGGCAACAAGCCAGCCACTACCACTGCCCTGTCACCCATGTCATCACAATTCATATAAAAACAAATTTTTTGAATACCCGTCTTTATTGTTTATTAATTTGACCAGTCGCATAACTAGGAACTGCTCCCGGGGGGGGGATGAGACTAGCTTGAAGGTTGGACTTCCTTGGGACCCCAATTGATAAATTCATGATTTTATAAAATTTTATAAATTTTGTTGTCTCACAGTTTTTGAGTAATGTGATGTAAAGTATGCTGCAAATTTACAAATTATTTGATTAATTACAAATTAATTTTAATTAATTTATTTTGTAACGAGAAACTGAGGCCGTACCTGTTAAAATGTGTCACACTTGTTTATTTTGTGTATTAGTGTGAATGTAGTGTGTTTGCCTCACACCGGTCATTACATAAATCGACGTCACTACTGGAGTCTGTAGCGTTGTCAATATTACCAGTACAACCTACCTGTTAATAATTCATAGGGGTTGCGAATCCCGGGTGGCGCCAAATTGTTTCTATTAAAACAATTAAAATAGTTAAATTCTAAGATAATACGTGTTATTAGCATGGACAGCTGTGGCGTTCGAATGGTTCCCGCCGCTATACAGGTTGCCATCTCGACCACTCATGATGAGCGCTAGTTGGTTAATGAATAAAACTTGCTAACACATATACTCTACAACGTCCTATGAAATAAAGAGATAGTAATACTCGGTACTGTGAGTTTAATACAAATTCAATCATTAACAAAAGGATTATAAATAATTTGATAACAATTGCTCCGGCTTACAGCATGAAACACAAAAATATCTCAGAGTTGGCAAAATTGATTTTAAAACACTTTCTGTTGCCGATATGGCGTCAGTTCATACAATATATTACTATGTTTAAAATCTGGGGTTCTTTGGATTATGAAATAAGACATAAACGTTGGTTACATTAAAAAAGTACACTACCATACCTTATACGTACTTAGAAAGTATAATGTGTTTTTACAAATTGTTTGGTAGTGTCGTATTTTTGTTGCAACATGATCCTCTTAATCGAGGTTATATTTTGATTAATAAAATGTTTTTATGTAAGTAAATTATGCTTTAACACCTTTGAAAGAAAATAATATTTATTCAATAGTGAGAAATGTTATCATTTGGAAAATAATTTAAGTAATTTGGTTTTTTGGGATTAAGGAATTTATTTGATACTTATCAGTTCAGATTGCGTTGATGTGTAGTCATCAGGGCAGTGGATATTCGGCCAATTTGGATTGGTTTTAATCTTCCAACATCTTTTTCAATCTCGTCTTGGGTTTTTTGATAATTAATTTATTTAATTTGGTTCCAGGACATCGTTAATTCTTGGTAGGTCGACATCTATTCGTCTTTGGTCATCTTGGTTCACTTTCGAAACTTGTAGTAACTATTTAAATTAAAATTTCAATCATTCCAATTTTGCGTGCCGCTTACCCACGCGTCGTTTGTTCGAGTCTCATATATTTAACGGAAAATAAGCCTTCAACGGTTCGTTACTATGGAAACAGCAATCCTGGGATTGGTTAATTACTCTTTCAAAGACATTGTTAAGATATTTGAATTTTTATTCAAATTTATTAAGTATTTTCCTAATGGTTTTATTCCTTTATAATTCCTTTGGGGTAATAAATGATATCACTATTATCTTTCTTTCCTTTCAAGGTTTACAATGATACCTCATAAGGTCATATTCTGTTATACCTTAACTTTAGTCTAAATATTTGACATCTGATAAATTACATATCTTACTTAAATTAAACTTTTATAATAACATTTTTGTTTTAAAATTATTGACATATAATTACTGGCCATTTACTGGTCTTTGATTAGTAAGGTTTCTTGCGAAATTGTTACAATTTACATTTGAGTGTTTCTGACAGTTAGATGTTTTCATAGCTAAGATTAGCCATGATGGTTTTTGGTGTATCTCTTTTAAATTACATTTTGAATTCAGCCTGATGGGCTTCACTTAGTTATCATATTTGTTCGTGTTTTAACTACTATTCAACATACTTTTCATTACACATATTTTAAAATATAATAATTAGGCTTATGGACTGTAGGTTCCCTTCAGCCATATCCCCTTCATAACATTGAACCAAACTATTTTTTTATAATTTACTAGTTATTGTTAGTTCTAATATTGATTCCTTTCTTTTGTTACTACCTAGAGTGATAAACATCATCACTTCTTATAAAATTATGAAAGTTAATTCCTCTTTCAACATGGGGTGTTTTATTCATTGTAGTCTTAATTTTAACAACAAAACTTTATTTCTATTCTACTATACCATGTTAACACAAATTACTTTTGTCTGGGCTTTCTCCCTGGATAACATTACATGCTTCTTTTATTATTATTCGGAATATTATTTTTAATTATATAAATGTGTACTAGGTCACTCCAATCATTGATTGTTCATCACTGTTTTACAAAGTGTTTTCTTACTTATCATTACATTTTTAATGCTTAACATACACTTTCACTATTCTTAGGGCACTTACACTTCACTATGCACTTCACTTGGGTTCAGTGTTTGTATTGAGTGTTATTTAATGGGTAATCCCTATACTTTCTCCTATCATTTCTCACTATTTCTTTCTAGCATAATATTTATTATTAATAATATTAGGTTAGTTATTTTTTGTTAAATCTAACCTTTCTAACTGTGTTAGTGTACTTTTTCTACATTACATTACTTTACAATCGTATTGTCTTTAAAATGGGTACATAGGTTAATTCAATTATAACAATAATATTTGTTTCATCAATAAATAATTATTTGGGGTTTATTTACCGTATTCTATCCTTGAGTATACTATTTTTCCCCTTCTTATGTGTGTTAGTCTCCCCTTGGGTTTAATCTGTCTCCTCTTCGTTCTTCCTCTTCTTCGTCGTCTTCATCTTCAATAGTCTTCATCTTGATTCGGTTCTCCTCTTCTCATCTGATTTGCCTTCTGTTTAATCGTAGGGATCTGTTCTCTTCCTTGGATTCTTCTTTAGTTCTGGGTTCATATCTTCCTTTGTTAGTTCATAATTGTTTGGTCTGTCACCTTTTTTCTTGAGTATGGTTCGTAGTTCCCTTCTTTGTGTTTATGTTGTTGGATCAATCACTTGGGTTGGGTAATATCGTCGTACGTCGTGTCAAAATATTAATATTTTAATCATTTTTAAACATTTTATTTTATATGAAGTATTTTTATATTAAGAATTATCTTTTTTATCACTGGTACGGGAGTTGGCTTAATTGTATCGTAACAATTTTGATTAATTTACAAATTATAATTCCTTTTATTTCTACAATTATTTATAAGTCTTATTTTGGCACATACACCTAACTTAGAAATAGGCTTTTGCGTTAAATGGTTATGGAATTCAGCTTAACTTTTTAATAGCTCTCGGGGGGGGGGGGGATCTCTGATCCCCCCCCCATATTTATGCCACTGAACGAAACAATAACTGATTTTACTATATACAGTTAGCTGGATGTACTGTAATATTCTAATATTGTAATCATGATAATACCATTAACTTATTTATTAATTTGTTATAATAACTGCAGGTCAAATTATCAAATTCTAAAATCATGGAGTAATGGTGCTCTCAGTTATTTCCATAACTGCTTTCTACAACTGAGTGTATTTCTTCTTACAGTGAATGTTCTGTTGCTTGCTGAAGTCTAACCGCTCATCTTGTTAGAGCTCTATCTCTAGGCCTTTTATTTTATACTTTGTCTTCTACTACAAGATTTTCTAGTCCACCTGTTGTTCTGGCTGTATGTCTAGACAAGCTAGATATGATGTACTTTCTTTTTAATAACCTACTTTTGATGTACATTTCATTTCTTATAAATATGAAAAACCTTATTTGTTTGTGTTCTATCCATGAGAGGATATGTGTAGACACTTAATTCAAAGACATCGATATGTTTCCAATCTGCTAGCATTCAGATTTTGGAATTCAAACAGTCATTATTACTTTTATATCTTTCAAATCGTTTTATTTTTTCCACATATATTTCTTAATTTAGCTGTTGCTGTTGTATCCACATCTAATTGTCTTCTATTTTCTTCATTGTAATTCCATTGTTAAGATATTGGTGAATATACTTTTGTTTACCTTTCCATAGTATAGTTTATCATACAATATTCATTTAATGAATGATTGCTATGTACTTTTATGACTTTGGTGTATATTTTCACACCATAATCTCTGCTTTAGGCGGCTCAGTAGGCCAGTGGGTATGGCACCTGGCTACTAATCTAGAGGTCCCGGGTTCGATTCCCGGGCCCGCACCATAAAATCAAGGTGCGTTTTTTCAGCCCCCAGGTCGACACAGCCTGTTGAAAATGAGTACCTGGGATAACATCCTGGGGATAATAATGGGCGGCTGAAGCGTAGTGCTGGCCACACTGCCTTCCTTGTATGCCGTATGGCTCACATAAGGCAGCCTACCCTGCCTTCTCCTAAGCTACTTTGGTGGTATCCACGCGAGCCATTATTTTTATAATCTCTGCTATAGCTGTCCAATTTTATCTTTATTTCAGTTACTTGTTCTCCACCTGCAGAGTGGTTAAAGTCTTACTGATATTCTCATATTATACCAATGTAGATACCCAAAGCCATATGGGTATGTTATTAATAATAAATAATCTATATGCATGTAGCTGTGTAGTCAGGATGGATGGATGATTCAGTTTGCTCTCTCTCTCTCTCTCTCTCTCTCTCTCTCTCTCTCTCTCTCTCTCTCTCTCTCTCTCTCTCTCTCTCTCTCTCTCTCTCTCTCTCTCTCTCTCTTCTCTCTCTCTCTCTCTCTCCCCCTCCCTCCCTCTCATGTCCTCTCCTCTCCTCTCCTCTCATCTCTCCCTGCCTCCCTCACTCCTCTTCCCTTCCTCTTATTTCTCCTTTCTCATTAAATTTATGATTATTCTTATTATTTCTGTCTGGAGGGAAGACCACTTTTCCTTGTTTCTTTAGCAACAGAAAAAAACAGAAGCATTGTCAATGCTATGCACTTTCACTCTCATACAAAATTCTGCTATAAGTTTTTGTCACAACAACTGATATAAGTTGTTGTATCAGTTGTATGCAACTATTTTTACGTCATTCCATGTTATGTTAGGTGCCTTTAATAACAATTGTTTCCTTCCAGTTTTAGGTCTTTTCCCGTTTTTCTACTTCCAGGTTCATCATTTCTCTGGGACATGCATTGTTATATTGTAGTACAACTTCCTTAATGTGTATCCAAACCAGTTTACTTTTCTTAAATTAATCCTATTCTTTTTTCAACACTTATTCCAAAGTCTTTACCTGTAAGACTGTTGAGTCAGAAGGTGTTATTCCATGTGATTCAGAAACACTTGTCAATAAAGTTTTTTTTTTTTAATCCTTGTCCAGTTTTTATTTCATATTTCATGCTAATGGTTAAACGGTTAAACAGTGTAGTTTGGTTTTCCTTTCAATAATTTTCATTTTTAGATCCCATCCATTGCGCCAAACATTTTTACATCATGTTTTTGAAGTCTTCTTCCAGTATGGCCCGCATCAAAAATGTCTCGTATTAAGTGACTTGTACCTGAGGATACTCATTGTAATTGAGTGAAATGTCATACAAGACATTTTTGATGCAGTCCATACTGGAAGAAGACTTCAAACACATAACGGACACTGGCCATGTAACCCTATGTGAGAATATACTTTTACATCTGTCTGATTCTTCTATCCAAAATCAATTTCTGCTTCACTATTCTTGCAGTTTATCATAGTAGCAAAATTCATTTATGTCATCAATTTCAGTAAATTTCATGTCATTAGTATAACCTTCAGGGCCAGCTTTTTTTTTTAGTTTGGTCTAATTTTAGAGTTTGCTTGTTTGGTTTTTATGCGTAGTCCCATCATCTTGCCAGTTTAAAGAATAACACCACCTTAAATATCATTTATTGATATATTTATAATTTGCATGTTATTTGCAGTGACTGTATAAAATAACATATAAATTCAGTGTTGTTTGCTTGTGTGTACAGAGGTGGCGACCACTATATCCAGAAGACAATGATGATTGAAGAAACGACAACAACAACAACCACCAGTCACAGACCAACTGCTTCGTCAGCTACAAAAGAACTTGACGATCTAATGGCATCTTTGTCAGATTTTAAGGTATGGTTGTATTATTGGACGAATGTTTGCATGTATATGTTTATTGCTTTATTTGATGTCTTGTCGCTGGCACACTTATTATTTTTTTAGATGAATTAAATGGAGCCTGTGATATGTGGAAATCAAATTAAATAGAACTATATCCACTGTCTACTACTCGCATGAGTGTAGAGATCAAAAGCCAATCGTTGAGGTGCAGTGTGCTTATCCATCTAGGTTTTGGGTATGACACTTGATTTTAACAAGTGATGTCATAATCCTATCACAGTGCGACCATATTGGTGGGTTTGTTTATTTCTGTTACTTGGAATAGCACAGGAGATCCTGAATATAAACTAGAAAGGAAGGCAGGTGAAGCAAAAGAAGAGGTCCAAGTATCTAAAAGTATCTAGTAACAGTAATCACCACAGCTGGGAAGTGGGGTGAGGAATAAACCATTGTGTACAGAAGATAAAGCAAATGTTTTATCAGATTCCTAATGTTATTGTCAGAAGAAGGAAAGTGTAGAGGAAGTCAGACAACAGTTTTTCTACCCACATTTTTATATACAACCGAAAACATCACCCTGATAGAGAAGTGTAAAAGTGGATTAGAGGCAATCAACTTGAGATTTTTGAGGGTGGACAAGCTGAGAAACCTAGAAGGGACTGAATTAGAAATATGACTATCGGAAATCAGTTTTAGAAGGAATCAGTTGTAGAGGTAGTGGAGGGAAGGGCATTTCAATGGTTTGGACTGCGTATGAGAGTATGAGAGTGGTAGGAATGAAACAAAAGCTTATCTTGGAAGCATACCCGGAAGACAAGGAATAGAAAGAGCTAGACTTGAATGTATTGAGAGGTTGTGGTTAAATCCTCTACTAAGGCTGCTTCCATCATAATATTGTTCTTGTTTGACATTTTTATCCTAGATTCTGGAATGATCCTTGTAAGCTAAACAACATAAAACAAGTTACAATAAAACATTATAAAACAAGTATTGGTAAAATGTACATAATTACGATCAAAATCTATTCATAACAATATATGTCTCAACATTAGGAACAACATATAAGAATAGAAATATGACTAAACTACAAAATAATGTAAAATATTTCTTACCTTTGAATGGCAGTTGAAAGACGTAACAATGGCTGGACAGGTGTCTTCTTTTGTATTTATCTTTCAACAGGGTCTTGGCAATTTTCTGCAAATAGTTTTCCCTCTCTGATTCTGTGGCTTATCAGATGTCTTCTACTCATCTACTGGTGTTTTATTAGTGTCTAAACTAGTTGTTTTCTTGGTGCACAGTTTGTTAATTTTAACCATTACTTCATGATTTAAAACAATTTCTTAATTGAACTAATGAGTAGGTTTTTTTTGGAAACATGGTAGTATTACTTATGGTAGTAATGACTCAGTATCGCTATATGATCTCTACCAGCTACCAGGGTTAGGGTATCCGGGTACCCGGGTATCCTGGGTTAAGATGGGTCAAATGCCCTTAATCACGGATTCCGAAATAAACTATATAATACTGTTACTTGAGCTTAAAAAGAAGGTACCCCATTGTTCATACCTCGGATTCTTCCCCCCTCCCACCACCAGGGATGAAAACCCCATTTTTTTAGTATTTTATTTTTTTCTCCCGTTCTAGTCTATAAACAATTTTGAAAAAATCAGGTACATACTTGATTAGAAGGCCTTTTATGTGAATTTTTTTAAATGGCCGTGGCCCTTATTTAGGCCCTTAAAAAATTCGAGAATCTTTAAAATTAAAAAATCTCTGAAAATAGCCCATGTAACAAAGGTTTTTTTATGTGATTTTGTGAAATGTTTGGTAATTTAACACCATGAATTTTTTCAAATTTTTTGTAATGGTGGTTCATAGTCAAAAACACGTTTTTTGACATTTTTAG
Source organism: Magicicada septendecula (assembly GCA_034769895.1). Classification (NCBI taxonomy): domain Eukaryota; kingdom Metazoa; phylum Arthropoda; class Insecta; order Hemiptera; family Cicadidae; genus Magicicada; species Magicicada septendecula. The sequence continues at coordinate 68,139,324 of CM068367.1, forward strand.
CTATTTTTACCCCTTTTTTTGCAATTTCTTTACAATTACTGTAGCACAAACCCTTTTTTATTCAATATCGGTTCAAAGCTACTTAACCGTGGCATAAAACGTCAATATTTTAGTTGAAAAACAACGTAAGTTAAGAAAAAATTACTTACACATAAATAATCATAATTTTCATATCTCTATTAGCCCAGTCATAGGGCCTATTAGATTATGAGCTCATTATTAAATTGAAGAAGGAAGCGACCTTTTTTAATACAATATTTACATATAGAACATTATTTTATGACACTCTTCACCTCTCAGCACAGTATCAAACCACCCCAAAACAACCCTCAATTTTCAAAAAATTTGTTGTTATACTTACAACTTTTAAACAATTCGTTTATTGTGAAAGTAAAAAATATGAGTGTAAAGTAGAAAAATTGTATATAAAAAATGTGTTTGTGCGAGTAAAGGAGCGGCCGCGTCATCCTGAAAAAGGCCTGGCACCGACATCTCCCTGAGGAATTCCATCGCGGCTTACGAGTATTGGCCCACCCAAAGTTGCCCGGCTTATCGTCTGTGGTGAGCGAGTGAATGTTGGCGTGGTTTTAATTTTCCTTGCCGAACACCAAGGACTCGGTTTGCAGCTGGCTGTTCCCCAGGAGTCGGCATATAGAACCAACGATAAGCGGGTTCAACGACAAACTTTGAAAGTTTGTCTCTCTGGGCATCACTGGTAAATCTCCGAATTTCCTCCTGTTCTCTTTACTTTTAAATCCGAATCGAATATAATTTTGTTTTGTTTGGAACGATAAAGTCCGTTTTTTTTTTGTTTTGTTTACGTGCGTACCGCTATTACATAAAGAATATAAATAAAACTAACAGCGCAGAATTAAGCAATAATATTGTACTTGGTTAATTTAATTGTCTTACAATAAATAAGCACTCTTGTGCATTTACAAAGTTTTCATATATAAACTTCGAGTCATTTCGGGGAATATTTCCCCGAGTAACCCCTGAGAGTCTCAAGCTCGACACATCGGCCAATCACAGGACACGAAATCAGCTAATTATTTTTCTCAAATTATTAAAATTTTGGAGTGTCGCGTGGTTCGCCAAAGAAATTCTTTAGTAACCCAAAAGTGGTGTTACAATACTAACACTTGTATATGTATATAAATGTATTGTTTGTCAAACTAAAGTTTTTGGTTTTAAATTATCTTATTACATTAAAATACATTTAAAAAATATCTAACAAGGGTTATGGTTCTGCTTAAAAATGTTTGACCATTTGTTTTGAGATAATTACTCTTTTCATTTGTTATAGAATAATAACAATAGTGTGTATTTTTTAAGTAATACACATATTTAATATGTATATCAGTATAGACAGACGTTTCTGCTTATCTTGTAGGCAAATACATTATCAAATTAATGTAATATTTTTATTATAGTTTTTAAAGAATTTGAATTTTGCCGCTGAAAAAAATAACTTCTTTATCGAATGACTTAATAGTTGGCAACTTTCACTAATAGACCTCCTTAAATACTGGTAATGTTAGGTTATTTTTTTGGCATCAGAGTTATAGACACATTCGAGTCTCAAGTTGCTTGGGGGTCATCATGACCTTCTTGACAATTATGTAATTTTTTTGAAACTTGAGAGTTAAGGGTTAATTTGTGTAATGTTCTAAGGCTGAATTGATCAACAGGTTAATAGTTATTTCAATTTGACATTGATTAATAGAATAATATAATTTAAATAATAAATTGACTTTTATAAAGTTACGTACTGACACAACATTTGTTGTGTAAAATTGAAACCAATTGTTATCTCACATAAAAGTTTATTCATTTAATGTTCAATTGTTTGCAATTACAGATTTAAAAAAATGGACTCTTTTGAAGGCAATTGTCTGCAAGAAAGATCAAAAGAGACGAATCAAAATGTGTTTCCTGTCAAAAGTATTTTCGTAAGGGGTTGAAGAAAGCAAGGGAAATTAAGACGAGAGATGACGCAAGGGAATTTAACCAAACATACAATTTTTTTGTTCAAGTCAGGGATTCAATATGCATTAAATGTTACACGGGTTTAAGAGTTAGGAAATTTAGAAAAAATACAAAAGTAGATAAAGGAGGTTTTCGTGGATCATTTAGTGCCAATGACCCTATGCAAGCAACTTCATCTACATCACATGGACCAATTGAAGATGAAATTGATTGGGAATTCTCTCACTCGCTTTCTCAAATATTGGTTGAAGACACTGGTGACAGCGGTACATCACAAAAAAGTAGTACCTTCAGTGAGAATACAAGTTCGCTACCTCAGGTTACTGATAGTGGTTCGATTTACATTCCACCAGATGGATATCAGTGCGAAGAAATTGAAAAAATAACCATGCCCTTCCAAAGAGTTATTTCAAGTAAATCCTATTGTTTTATTTGCAAGTCGATAAAAGATATTCACGATGTTCCATTTAATGCTCGTATCCAAGTCTTTGTAAAGAGGCGTATTTTTATACCTAAAAAAAAATAGGTGCCGTTCAAAGCATCTTATTAGAAATCGTTTTTATGAGGATGAAGTACAAGCAATGTTTGTTTATTCGAATGAATCTATAATTGAATGTACAGAATTAAAAATTTTTTTGGATAAACTATCAAGCGAAATTGACTCTCGACTTCACGATAAGATTGGTGACTTTGCGATTTCAGAAGAACGAGTAAAAGCACTAACTGGCTATAATTGGGATTCTATATTACGAATTAGCAATTTGTTGCAAAAAATGAGAAAATCTTCCAACTGGAATGTCTTGCAAGGACTTGTCATATTTTTATTTAAATTGAGATCAGGGAATTCGAATAATTTTATTGCAGCAATATTGGAAGTTAGTGAGAATATTGTTCAAGACTCGATTCATTCTGTCCTAGATTGGTTTAGAAAACATATACTCCAAAAACATTTTGGAATTCAAGCACATTCGAGGGAAGATTTCTTACGTGAAACTGCTTTAGCTGCTTCTTTATTGTACAATTTGGGTAATAGTTCTTTGCTAATCATTTGTGATGGATCTTATTTACATCACGAAAAAAGTGCTAACAATGCTTATCAAAGAAAATCGTATTCTAGTCAGAAAAAAACGTCTCTTTGTAAACCTTTTACAATTTGTACAACAAATGGGTATGTTGTAGATTTAGCAGGACCATTTGAAGGAACTCTAAATGATGCTACTATTTTACAGTATATAATGAAAGATCCGCACGGTATTTCTAGTATCCTAAGACCTGGAGATTACTTTATTCTAGACAGAGGGTTTACAGATGTAAAAAACTTCTTAGAAGCTAAGGGATACAAAGTACTTATGCCTGCTCTAAAAGGAAAACATGGCCAGTTGACCACGAAAGAAGCCAACGACTCCCGATTTGTAACTAAAATAAGGTGGGTAGTTGAAGCCGTGCATGGGCAAATAGCACAGAAGTGCAAACTTGTGCATAATCAGTTCTATAATAGAGCTTTGTCTGATGCTAGAACGTATTGTCAAATAGCTTGTTTATTACATAATTTATTTGGAAAAAGACTCAATTCTGATAATAATAAACTGCATATAATTATTGACAGAATGAAATTAACAATAAATAATGATAATATCTTAGCTCAAAAAGTAGCATGTGCCAATTATAATAGAAAAACAGTACCTTTCAATAAACAATCGTCTAATGAGCTTATCGATTTCCCTGAAATGACATTGGAAGAACTAGACATTTTTTTTACTGGTTCCTATCAACTCTCACAAGCTATGTCATATTTAGCTGAAATGCTTGATAAAGAAGATAATACATTACAACTAAGTTATCTAAAAGAAGAACCAGGCATAATTAAATTTGCACTACAGTCAAGGCATATTAATAGTAAGACTTACAAGTGCTACATACAGTATGATTCAGGCGATGCTGGAATGGATGCGATCAAAGGTTATTATTGCGATTGTGCTAATGGCTTGAGAACAATTGGGTGTTGTTCTTACATTGCAGCACTGATTTATTATCTATCCTACGGCAGATATCTATCTCAAATGATTCGTCCAGCAGAAATACTAACAAATATGTTTGCAATTGAAAACGTTTGTCCAGTCTTTGATGAAGACAGTGATGAAGATTAAGAACAAAGAAAATTTAGTTCTTATGCTAATCTTTCAAATGGCAGAAACATATATATCTTGTATAATAACTGTAATTATTATCTTATTCCATTTATAAAGATTAGCTTATCTGTCTATTCCAGAATCATAATGTAATTTGAATTTTATATGATTATAGTAAATGCATTTGTGTATAAATTTTTTCATCTTCATTCCGCTTAACACTATCATGTAAAAATTTAACAGACTTAGATTTTTTTGTCGAGTATTATTCAGGAACATAAAATAATATGCAGTTTGTTGCTGCTTTAACATCCAAAGGCCAATGTTTCTGGTCATTATCAGATTTTTATCTAACATACTAAAAATCTGATTAACTATGAATAGAATTTTAAACCGATCAGTCCCAATATTTCTTAAATGAAACTAAAAATTGTATACCCTTCAAAATAGCCCCATTACAAAGAGAATGATATCAGTACCCAAACACATACGGAAAATGTGTAAAGTATGAAGAATTTGATGAGTTCGTTTTAATTAGAAAATATTTCTTCCTTTTATTCGGGTTAAAATATTGCTTTTACTAACTAAAAATGCCAAAAACAGTTGTTAGTAATAATGTGATAAGCTTATTTCTCCTAGTACACTAATACTTTTAAACATTATGCCCTGACGGCTATATTTAAAAGATCATACACTTGGACACAGAAAAGTTATATCATGGAAAAGTTAGTTGTAAACGAAATAGAATAAACTCATGTTTAGTAAATATTTATAGCAAATAAATGCATTAACAATTGTGTTCGACTACTGGTAACGTCCCCTGGAGAAGCATGTGGATCATGGTAACGGCTACAGACGTTGTATACGAATTAGACATTTTGGACTATTTATATTTTGACGCCACAAAATCAAATTTTTCTCAACTTATGCTGTTTTTCAACTAAAATATTGACGTTTTATGCCACAGTTAAGTAGCTTTGAACCGATATTGAATAAAAAAGGGTTTGTGCCAAAGTAATTGTGAAGAAATTGCAAAAAAAGTGGTAAAAATAGCTAAAAATGTCAAAAAACGTGTTTTTGACCATGAACCACCATTCCAAAAAATTTGAAAAAATTCGTGGTGTTAAATTACCAAACATTTCACAAAATTACATAAAAAAAAACGTCATTACGTGGGCTATTTTCAGAGATTTTTTAATTTTAAAGATTCTTGAATTTTTTAAAGGGCCTAAATAAGGGCCATGGCCCTTTAAAAAATTCACATAAAAGGCCTTCTAATCAAGTATGTACCTGATTTTTTTCAAAATTGTTTATAGACTAGAGCGGGAGAAAAAAATAAAATACTAAAAAAATGGGGTTTTCATTCCCTGGTGGTGGGAGGGGGAAAAATCCGAGGTATGAACAATGGGGTACCTTCTTTTTAAGCTCAAGTAACAGTATTATATAGTTTATTTCGGAATCCGTGATTAAGGGCATTTGACCCATCTTAACCCAGGATACCCTTTGCTAAAACTATGATCTTTGCATATCTATGTGTACTGTGTGGGAGTAATGAAAAATTAGTTTCATTTTGCAACAAAATTTACACAGCAGATTTTCAAAAGAACTAACTAAAAATATTTTATATATTTTTCATATTCATAAAATTTTTATATAATTTTTTTTTACAAATAATGTTTTTGTCTTCTGTGAAAGTGATTTAAAAGTTTACACCAAAACGTTTTTGTATCCATTAATTATTTTTGCAAATATAGGTTTTCTGCAGAATCGCCTATAAAATGTGAATAACTAGCTACACAAACCTTACCTAACTTTGTTTTTGTACACTTTGTAAACTGTTGACTCCTTTGGAAATTGTTTCTGTAATTTGGAGCCACACTAACTGGGGTTTTGTAAACTTTTTTGTTTTCTGTACACATTCCTGTTTTGAAAGTAACACCTGTAGCAGGGCCATAGTTAGAGGTTTGGGAACCACGGGGCAAAAACGGATTATGGGACCCCTTCTTTATCTCCCCCTCCACTTTCCTCTAAACTACTTACATTTAGTAAGTTGTTTTCTTTTAATAGGATTGCTATTTGGTGGGTTTTTCTTGATAACGGAAAAAGAATGGGGATTTAAGCAGACAAACGCATCTTAACTTTCGCACTGAGTTTAATATAAAATTTACGGAGTTACAATCTTGCTATTGTAAAATCAAATTAATTGGACGCATTGGATTAGTAAGATAAAAGCAGATACAATTAAGACAGAAAATTAATTGTATGACTCATGTGAAGAATTGCAAGGTTTATCTTAAAAGTTATAATTATAATAGCGCCAGTTAACAGCAAATTTTAAAGAGAAAAAAAATTGTTTAAAATCTATACAGTTCTTAAACAGTATCTTAAGTCTACACAGGTTTAGAGTTTTAGTTGAAAACATATAGAGTTAGCCTACATGAACTTCTGTTTTCCAACTTTTTTAGAAGCAAAGTCAGTTACTTTATCAAAGTTAATTTATATCATTTTCAATTGATAGCAAAGCAAGATTACTGAGCCTTTCCTGCCTCTTAGTGCTTCATAAGTAAGTTTTGATCAACTTCAGTTTTGAAGATGACCATTTGACCTTACCTACTGTCACAGGAACTGTGAAGTACATGATACATGTGATTATAGCCAAAATAGGCAATGCTGTTATAGATTATAAGTTAATATTTTAAGACTCCAATAGGTTTTTAAGACAATTTATTTGGAATGTTTGAAACAAAAACAGTTTAATTCAAAACTTTTTAAGTCTGGTTTTGTAAAAAAAAATCCCTCCTAGTTCAGGGGCCCCGGGGCATTGCCCCTGCTACCCCTAGTGGTAGTTATACCCTTAACCTGTAGCAAAAAGAAGAATTATTAGCATCGAAATTAGTGGTCATTATCAGTGTACATCAAAAGTTACTAATTTAATACCATATTTTGTATGAAATAGAAAGGAAGACAATGCCTTACTGGTGGAATAAAGAAGTAGAATTACTAATCAAAAACAAGAAAGAGAAATACGAAAAATTTTTTAACAACAAAAACAGTTGAGGGCAAAATAACATACAAGGAGGCACAAGCAGCGGTGCGAAGAATGATAACGCAAAGGAAAAATGAAACATGGGATAAGAATTGCGCCCGAATGATACTTATATAGGAGGCAGGCAATGCACTGATAGTTGGAAATTCCTAAAGTCGATAAGACGCGAAAAAAAGAAAGATTTAATATCGCCAGTATCTCTACAAAAATGGGACGAATATTTTAATAACCTCCTAAGAGAAAGCAGACCAGAATTTCAAAATAACACCGATTATGAATTTGACAACATTAGAACGACTTCCTCACCTGTAAGGTTAACCACGGAAGAGATAAAGCAAATATGTCGACATTTGAAAAATGGTGAAGCCCCCAGACCTGGCAACATCCCAGCAGAACTGCTCGAATATGGCACAACAAAATTATATGAACATCTTACAAAACTATTCCATAGATGCATAAATGATAAACAAATACCGCAGGACTGGAAAGCATCTTTTGTACCATTCACAAAAAAGGTAAAACAACTGAATGCGACAATTACCATGGAATTCCGGTGACGAGTTCAATCAGTAATGTATGGAACACTTCTGAAGAAAAAAATTGAACATCAGTACTCGGACATGGAAGCAGAGGAACAAGCTGGTTTTCAGGCAGGGAGATCAACCATAGATCACTTATTTTGCTTGACACAAATCATAGAAAAGAAAACTGCTGTAAACCAAGAAGTGCACTGCCTATATGTTAACCTTAAGAAAGAGTATGACAGTATTCCGCACACCAAACTTTGGCTGGCACTTCAACGAACAAGCTTCGCCTCCACTTTAATCGAAGTGGTTAAGACTTTATACAACAGATTGAAAGTGCACGTAAAAATTGGAAGTAAAGTCTCAAAAGGATTTAATACAGGGAAGGGCTTGAAGCAGGGATGTTGTCTCTCACCGACGCTTTTTAAAATATACCTGGGAATATCAGAATCCGGGAGATAATGGGGGTACAGTACTCTATTGTCGAAGACATAAAAACAAAACAGCTAAGATGGTTTGGGCATGTGCAAAGAATGCTGGATAATCGACTCCCCAAGCAAATTTTGAGATGGACACCATACGGTCGTAGGCGAAGAGGAAGACCTAGGTTGAGTTGGAGAGAAGGCATCAACCGGGCAGGCAATGAGAGACTGGGAATTGGAAGAAGAATCTTGGTTAGATCGAGACCAATGGAGACTAGGGATCGGAAGACATAGGATAACGTTATGAACCGATATATATATATATATATTTATATATATTCAATCACTTTCTGCTACAGTCCGTTTCTTGATGTATATAATACATTTAATATTTATAATTAAATTTACCTCAAGATATTATTTTTCTATTTGGTACATGTTTCGAGAGTTCCTGTTCTCTCATCTTCAGCTTTCGTGATCTTGTTTCTGGTGAAGTATTTGCGTGTTGGCTGCTGGATGCAATTAAGGTTGTTTGTTGGTCTTTGGTATTTTAAAGTTGTATTATTGTGTGTGATTGTGGTATATGTTTTTGTATTTTGTGTATTTTCGATATTGAGTGCTTTGAATATTGTGTCATGTTTTGTATTGGTTTGTATTTGTTCTGGTATTAGTTTGTTTTGTGTTTTATGTTTGTATATTTGTAAATTTTCCCAAATGTTCATTATAGTGCCTTTGTGTGGTATATGTTTTATTAGTGATACATTGGTTATGTCTGGGAATTCGTGTCCTGTGTTTATTGCATGTGTGGCTAAATTGGATTCATATATTTCTGGTTTTTTGTATGCGTTTAGGTGTTCAAAATAGCGTTTTTTCAGCTGTTTTTTTGTTTGTCCTATGTAACATTTATTACAATCTTGGCATTCAATTAAAGAAAGAAATATAATATACCAAATTGGTTATGAAAATGGATACAATAAAAATACTGTGAACAAAATAGAAAATAAAATCAAATATAAAATAAAATCTGAACAATTAAGAATTAATCAAAATGAACAACACATAAATAATAACAACAACAAAAAATGGGCCACATTCACATACATAAGTAATAAAATGACAAAACTATTTAAAAACACAGATATAAAAATAACATACAAAACTAATAAAAATAAATTACAAATTCTAAATAGCTCTCACAACAAAGATAATACAACAACTAATGGTATATACAACATTGAATGCCGAAGGCTGAAGATGAGAGAACAGGAAATCTCGAAACATGTACCAAATAGAAAAATAACATCTTGAGGTAAATTTAATTATAAATATTAAATGTATATATATATATATATATATATATATATATATATATATATATATTGTATGAAATTATTTTAATATCATATTTTAATACTGCAACAACTGTCAGTGCAATTTTTTTTTAATCTGTGCAAATACAAATGCCTTTTTTTGTGACCACACCTAGTAATAAAAAAAAAGTTTTTTGCCAGGGAGCAAATACTGGTACCAAACTATTACCTAATTTTTAATAAAATTAAATGATGATTAATAAACATTTGTTACCTTTGTAATTATTGACACAAATTAATTATGTGTAGGTAGTTGTATGGGCAGATTTATGGCAGCATGAGAGTTTAACAGTTGGATTATTAACATCTTTGTGTATTTCTTAATATTGAGTAATCAGTTTATTCCATAATGAATATATAATACATATTTATACATAATGTAAAAAAGTAACCTTATCAGGTGCTGATAAAATAAAGAGTGCTCCTGGGAGAAGGTAACGCTCATAGAGATTTAGATTATCCTGCTAATAACACTCATTACACTGTACTAATAATGAAGGGTAACATGTAATCATTGTTAGTGCCGTCCATCATGCCACATAGTTTTACATAACTTCTGCTGTATAAATTCACATGTTGTCAGGTTGAAGGTGGTCGAGAACAAGAATAGTCATGACTTCACAATCCTATAAATATACTCACAATCACGTGCGCGCCTCATCTTTGTGGAACAACATCTTTAAATTTTGTGTATTGTTTGTTTAAGAAGCACACAGTCTCTCTCTCTCTCTCTCTCTCTCTCTCTCTCTCTCTCTCTCTCTCTCTCTCTCTCTCTCTCTCTCTCTCCCTCCCCCCCCTCTCCCTCTCCCTCTCCCTCTCCCTCTCCCTCTCCCTCTCCCTCTCCCTCTCCCTCTCCCTTTCCCTCTTCCTCTCCCTCTCCCTCTCCCTCTATCTCTCCCCATCACATAAATACAGCCAGTCATTGATACTTGACATGCAAGTGTGTGCGTACATGCAACTTTAATGTCTGGCACCACAATTGTTATTGAATGCTATTTTGCTAGGCACTTTTTTATCGCAGTTTTTTTTTCAAACTTGTGTTTCTGTTACTGTACTTCCATCTGCTCTGTCTCTGACTCTCTCCCCTCTCTCCATCTGCACGTTTGCACAAGCTCGTGTGCGTGCGCGCGCGCGCGCGCGTGTGTGTGTGTGTGTGTGTGTGTGTGTTTTAACTTCAACTCCCAAGTTTGCTGCAGTCATATTATAATTATTCATAATAAATTAATAAATAATTATTAATCAGTTAATTATCATTAATAAATTATGTTATTACTTAGTTATTAAAAATACGTTATTCAGATTATTAATAATTAATTGATTGATTGACTAGACATTCACTACACAAAACAATACAGTTAGAGCATTCAGAACAGTTATATACTGAAAGTTAATTTTACTGTTAAATTCTTTTAGAATAATAGAAAAGCAGATGAAGGGACTCATTCCCTCTACTGGGTATTTCATGTCTACTTTTAATTAGATAGTAATTATTATGGTTAAGTAAAAAATACATTCTAATTAACAAAAAAGGTACACAATTATAAATAACCCTAAAACTATGCCGTAAAGAAAACTGAATTATTATGAGGATTGTACTGCCAAACATTTGTAATTACAACAGCGTGGAATACATGACAGTTTTATCAAAATTCCAACACTTGACCTACCATATACATCACATTTTCATTAGTGTGCCAGTCAACATGACTGTGATTCCTGTAATAACAAACATACTCATGTCTTTATAATTTATTAGCTTTTGTGGAATATTAACATTTTGGCTGCCAGTTCCATAATTTGATGGATATTGTGATTTAGATTAAGTTAAATGAGAAATCCCTTTAACTAATGTAGTTTACCTATTATTATTTGGTTTATCATTTTATTAGATCTTCAAATGACAAATAGCTGTCAGCTAAAGTTAAAACCAAATAACTTTCTTGGTTAAATTACTTAACATGGTTTCTTCAACCATGAAGAAAGTAAACAAAACTACTGTAGCCTGTGTTTATCAGCTATTATGTTCGTTCTTTGGTTAATTTAAAAAGATGTAAATGCAATCAGAAATGATAAAATAAATGTAGATAGTATAGTTCTAAATACCTTGTACCTCTGTATACATTTTTAGTGATGGAAAAGTAGTATTGTTTAGATATTTTCTGCCTTGTCAAACTTTTTACCTAATTATTATCAATTTAATCTAAAAATGACATATCATTTAAGTGTCAAATATCAACAGTAAAGGTAACAAAGCAGTCCATAGGGGAAATATATTGTACAATAAGTTCTTGTTTCTTGTAGTCTGTGCTGATAATAGTGTGTAGACTATTTTTAAATGCTGATAATAGCTTCTGTTCTTGGAAATTAATGAGTATGAAGTTCAGCATTCTAGTGAAGTATAGAACTGAAAAATACGTTGGTCAAAATATTCTACATTTCCATTCCAAGATTAGGTGGTACCAACTGTTCCAGTCTCTATTTTTAAGTTAATTTTTTTATTGTCTTTTAATATCTGTTTACCCTTAGGTTCACATTCAAATATTTAGTTTGTTAGTCTGTTCTCTCCCATTCTGTCTAAGTAGATATTCAGTTTTTTTTTAGCAGCATGTTGTTGGTTTAGTTTAGTCAAAGCACTATGAAGCTTCAACAAATAACGTACGCTCCCCCCCCCCCGTTACCTGACTGGAAAACAAATGCCAGGCTGTTAGGCCGTAGTCCTCCGACATTATTAGAATTATGGTTGTTATTGAAAACCTGGTTCTGTGATTACATCACCATCACAGAAACATATACAAAAAACTTAACAAATTCACAATAAAAACAAAACCAAACGTTTCGGCTTTCGCCCGTGTCCACTCAGCCTCTCACAGGACCCCTCTCATTCTCAGCCACTCATTCTTACACCCCTGAAGAAAGCTGCTGTGACATGACCAAAACGTCTGGTTTTGTTTTTATTAAGAATTTGTGTAAGTTTTTTATATAGTTTCTGTGACAGTGTTGTAATCATGAACCAGATTTTCGATAGCAACCATAATTATAATAACGTTGGATCACAGGATAACAGTTAGCATTTATTTTCCAGTCATTATGAAGCTTGCTTCTGAAACTTTTGTGGTTTTTCATTGTTAAAGACAACACATTTTTTCAATTTTTACACAGATTTTATTTTTGTTAGCACTGAACGTTTTGCCTATTCTGTATTGAGTCACCTTCAGCGGTACTTTTATAATAAGCAAAACGTTTGATGTTAAGAAAAATAAACACGTGTGTTTAACCTAAAAATCAGGTGTTCTTAAAAGTGATGAAAACAAAATAAATTTGTTTAAGTGTTCTGCTGACTTTTTTCTCTCTATACTTAATAGACTATTTGTTTATACTTTTGTATGCTTCAGCAGTGTTTAACATACAATAATAACACTGTGTTGACTGTGAAAATGTTTCTCGCTCATCAGCAGATGTAGTAAATCTGCGTTTTAATTATATGTGTGATGTGTATCATAAAATTTGGCCTGTAAGTGCTTGCTTGCTATAAATAGCAGAATTTTGATTGCTCTTGCTGCTATTATTACTACTAACAAATAGTAATAGCCATCTTCATGAACTCTGAGCGCACGCGCGCGAGCGCGTATGTGTGTGCAAATGTTTATGTTGATATACCCTTTATTCTTTATTTTACAGTTCTTCACTATAATAGTATTGTATTTACTATACACACATAATAGTAATACATTATATGTAATGTATTATGTATTAATGGTTTAATACATTATACGTATATAAATTCAGCTAAAGCAGCATGATTTCACATGAAAAACTGGGTGCCAAATACATAAGCAACCTAGTCAATACTTTGGTGGTTATGGTATCCGGTTTACTTACATGAATAGACAGAGGTAAAGATCCAATTGTACAATAGTTGAACTGTGGATTTTAATCGGCCATTATACTGAATCAATATTGCAAATTCTAAACCACTTTATCCATGATACTGAGTAAGCTATTTTAAATTAAATCAGTTTCTAAAATCGCACCTTGAGTCCCTGAGTTTGTTGATACGTCTGTGTGATACTTTGTGTAAATATGCTCACATGTGCATGTGCGTGCACACTCACACATAAGCTACTTTGATCAGTCCACGGTGTAGGATTGAATCAGGTCATCTTTCTGCCATCCTAATGGCCGTTATTATGTTATCTTATGTCTCATGGACATCCCATGTGTCATCTCCTTGCCTAGTCAAAAGTTGTGCCCATCATCACTTTGCTTTCTTACTTAAGTGACTTCTTCCATTATTCCAGTAAAAATATTACAATTCTGCTTGACAGCTGATTTTAAAGCCATTGTATTGGTATCCGCGTCACAGTTATTATTAAATATAATTTACCTTGATATGAAAAGCGTCATTCCTAAAAATTTACAGCATTCCCATTAGGTATAATGTACATACTGATCTAAGTTTATTTTTCTTATTGTCAAAATCTGTATGCATTGATTTAGGCGTATTTAATGTTATGTTAACACTGTCCAGGTACTTATTTGGTTCATGGTACTTTGAAGTTTGATGGTTGTTTTGTCAGCAGTATCTTAAGTTGCCATTACTGTGATGTCATCTTCAAAAGAAGTGGCGATGACAGTGGTGATGCTATCATTATCTCAAATGAGACTATCATTGTCTCATTGTTTTGGGTACTGTTTCTAGTATATTTCATGGGGAGACAACTGGAGTAAGAATGCTTCATTCCAAGGTAGTCAGTGTGTTCAATAAACAGTATTATATTATTAAAAGTTGCCAAGCTGTTCGGTCATGGTCTTATGGTTTTCTAGACATTTCCATAACAGCCATCATCAGTGGTACAGTAGCTGAGATATTACTGCCCATGTAAGCCTTAAAGTGCAAAATTTTAACTATAGAGTCACTTCTGTTTATAAACTTTTAACGAATGCTCACTTCTAGTTGGTCAGTATGTAGGTATCATAGGTATCGCTGCTGGTGATGAAACGTGTGGAATCGACCACAGAAAACCCTAGGCTACAGTCTAATAGTCCAGTAACTTTTAACAATACCGTGACACGTGACACCAGCTCATGAGTACTCTCATTCAATTTATTAACACAGTATTATATTTTGTGGTTTAGTAATGTATCCACTCAGCAGTTTTCCAAATCTCTTGGTATTCCAGCAACCTTCTCTATGGAATTGGCAGTTTCAGTTTTATACCAGTAATCAGTAGGTGTTTGTTTAATTGATCATTATGTTTGTTTAAATAATAAAGTTGTGTTAGTGGTTATAATCAAAAACAGAAATTACACTGCTACACACTACTATAGAAAAACATTCCTGATTAATACTTTCAAGCTTTACAGCTCATCATCAGATCAGAAATATACTTCTGTATATCGTATCTTTCGATCAGTTATGAGCTGTGAAGCTTGAAAATGCCAATCAGGAATTTTTTTTCTATAATAGTGTACACAGTGTAATGTTGTTATTGTTTAATATAAGAAAATACGTATTTTATCTGTACAAATTAATTTTCTGACTTGTTTATTATATTCTTGTGTTTGCTAGGTTTCTGCTGGGTTGCTGTATCTCGCTTCCCTTTCATGGTCATCAAACACGTTGATTGGCCAAAATATTAATTCATTTCTTAAGTATCAGTATATCATTGTTTCTTATATGTCACAATTTCAGGACCGTCTTGGATGTTGTCTCTTTCTTCTTCCTTCAGGTCTCAGTTTTCAGACTTTGTAGCATTTTTATTGAACCATTTGCTAAATTTGATCATCCCGTATATTCTCTTAAGATAGTCACTTTGTCATGTCCTTTAATTTCTTTCTTTGTTTGATCTTCTGTTCTTGAAATTTCAGCCAGTATTCTCCAGTAGTGTACCTCTAGTACTTTCAACGATTTTTTTCCTTTTTTAAGTAACATTTCACAGTCACATATGGAAGTACATTTTCAAGAATGTTTTTGTACATAATAGTATTCATCTCTGTGAATTATGATTCTACAAGACATTACTTAACTGGAAATGCAACTTCCCTCTTTGTTTGTACATTCAAATCACACCTTACAAGTTAGGAATTGTCACTCCGAAGTACTGACATTATCAAGTCAAATCGAATCTCTGTCCTTGTCCACCATTTTAAGTTTAAGAGATCCTTGGCTAATAAGCTGCCATATGATAATCCATTCAGGTCTTTATTCATGTATTTTATAATAAACTTTACAAGTCAAGCTGCTAAGCATTTATCACAAGACCGTACTGCAAGTATTAAGTATTTTAGTAATTTTATTGACAGAAAAATTAATATATTTGTATTTTACTGCTATATGCACGTTTATAATTATTTCTACTGAATTAGTGACATCGATCTGGAACCAACAACAAAATGGACAGAAGTTCTGTAATGAAAAGCAGTAAAAAATGGTAATATTGCAAGATTATAAGTTAAGTCTAAGTTGTGTTAAAAAATAAAGTTGAGAAGGAAGTAGCAGTCTTACCAGCTGCTAAACTGTGGGAATTCAAAGAATACAATTTTTAGTGTAACCTTAAGGTTTTTTGGTTTGGATGGCTGTAAGAAAAATGAGCATTGCTCCTTTGTATGACTGACTTGTCAGATACTTGTGCTGGCATACTGGCTGATTAGTGCTATGACTGCCACTACATGGCCTATTGCCAAGCACAGTGGTAGAGGACTGAATGGAATGACTGGACTCTCCTACGTTTGTGATGTTATTTGGCCATGAAATTTGTTTCCACGTTACATACATGTCTTAGATATGTTTTGTTTTAGAAATTAACTCCAACTTTATCCTGTGGTTCACACCATATGATTGTCATAAATTCTAAGAAAATTTATCTGTTCTTTTATCACAAATATAATCATTGACTGATATTTTGTATTAAACTTTGTTTTAAAAACCTAAATCTTATTTTCATATAGTTTAATTAGACTATAAATATCTTTAGTTACTTTTGTTTAGATGATATATTCCTTTCCGTGTCTAACATAAAGTGTGAGGCATTCTACAGTATTTATTATGTCCAGTATAAACTATACTTTTTTATTTATTTCACTTGTAAAAATTAATGGTTTTTATTATTATGGTGTTTTGGAATTTCCCATACTCTTTACCAAATGTGTTGCTCATTCTATGGCGAGATATCCTCAGAGGCTCAAACCCTAAATAAAAACAGTGGTGTAACAGTTTATGTATAATTTATATGGCCACTTTTCTTGTATTTGTTAAAACATATTTTGCTAAGCTTTCTATACACCTCAGCAGTTATAAGATTTCTAATTACTTGCTTTTAGTATTATTAATATCAGTAACAATTACTAAAAATTATTACGTGTCTGTTTCGATAAATTGTAAAACAGACTCTAGCCCATTCAGTGTAGAGTATAGCCAGGATTTCTCCATAGGGGTGGGAGTTATTAATGATGATAGGAGCATTGTGATGATTTTATAAGGACAGAGGGTTGTGATTGCGTATAAAATTATAGTGCACTTCTTTCATACTCCTGTAACATAATCGTACCTTGGATTTCGTTGTCCATGACATGTCCGTTACTTAACTAAATATAATTATTTCACTACCGACTCGGAACACAAAGTTTTTTATGCGTAAAAACGTAAAAGTTTTACCTTATTGCCTGAACCAGTTTTCACTTTTAAAAAGCTTCTTCAGAGGCTGCCGCTGGGAGCACTACACATTGTCGAAGATACATTGAACACACAAAGACACTACACTCCACTACAGAATCCACCTTTGCAAACCACCTCATTGAAGCAAACCACATATACAAAAACATTGACAACAACATGGACATTCTACACATACACACAAAAGGCCGAAAACTAGACACTCTAGAACAATTGGAAATATACAAACAGACGAAAACACATAAAAACGATATCCTAAACGAACAGACACAATTCAAATCCCATGCATTATTCGAACATATCACACCCCACACACACAATATCGATCTTTAAAAAGTCGATACCGTTGCCAACAACAAGACGGACAGTGTTCCCAGCGGCAGCCTCTGAAGAAGCTTTTTAAAAGTGAAAACCAGTTCAGGCGATAAGTAAAACTTTTACGTTTGTACCCATAAAAAACTTTTGTGTTCCGAGTCAGTAGTGAAATAATTATATTTAGATAATCGTACCATTCACTTATATACGAGGCTTATCCAGAAAGTAAGTACCGTCTGTGCATATATCCCGCGCATATTGTAGTACGAAGATCGCGCATGCGTAGTTACTTCCTTCTATTCGACGACGAAGTAGCCAAGCTATATTGTTTGTATACGTTCCAATTTACGTTTACTACACATCGGTAATCATTTTTAAAAAAATTGATCGGCCCGCCAGTTGTGAAATAAGAAGAGTTATTAGGTTTTTGAATGCGAGAAATCTTCGTCCTTATAAAATTCATCATGAGATTTGTGAAGTTTATGGACAGAATGCGATTAGTGAAGGTATGGTGAGAAAGTGGGTTAGGCTGTTTAACGATGGAAGAGATAATGTTCACGACGAGGAGCATACCGCATACCGGACGTGTAACGACGGCGCTTGTTGATTCATTTCATTGGAAACAATTCAGTCATCCTCCTTACAGTCCAGATTTGGCTCCTAACGATTTCCATTTGTTTTTGCATCTGAAGAAATTTCTTGCCGGCCAGAAGTTTGAAAGTGATGATAAGATAAAGGGAAACGTCCAGCAGTGGTTGAAGTTGCAGCTGGCCGAATTCTTTGAAGTGGGCATATTAAAATTAGTGCCAAGATACGACAAATGTCTCAACTTGCATGGTGACTATGTAGAAACGTAGATTAAGGTATGCAGAATTTTTGAAAAATAAATGAATATGAAAATAATTTGTATCATTTTTTAATGCCCAAACGGTACTTACTTTCTGGATCAGGTTAGTATTACAACAATCCTCAGTCCACAGGCAGTTCAATGAACCTCATTATTCCATCTTCGTGAAAGACATCTAGTAAAAGGTTTTATCAGATTTTACCTTTAAGGTCTCATTGATACCGAACCAGATGAGTGTTACAACCTCCCATAAGCACCCTCATTAATAGAAAACAATTTTTGTTTAATTTGAGAACTTTTATAATTGTTGAGTAATTTAACAATACACAGGCAATGAAATTGAAGTGTAAGACTATTAAATACAGACTGGAGGATTTTTATATGTAAAATGTAAATAAGCCAATCACAGAAACAAACAGTATCTGTAAAATACCACTGTTTACATAGGAAAAGTCTTTCAGGAACACTACTAAATCAGTATATAACTAATTTAAAAGGAATATTATAACTTATTGAACATATAAGGTAAGAGTACTACAAGATCATCACACTTTACTTGGTCCAATTCTCCCCTGTCAGATACTACTAATATTCCCCAGGATAAAAAGATAACCATGACTGTTTTTGCAGATCCTTGTGCTGACTGATTAATGTTGTGACTGGTGCTGTATGGCCTGTTGCCAAAAGTAGTAATTGAGGACTGAATGGAATGACTGGACTCCCATACATTTCTTATATTACTTAGTTGTTATACATTTTTTTACTTAGAGAAATTTTGTATTTGGTGAGGAGTTGAACGTTGAATACACAAGCAGTGAAATTAAGTCTGTGACCATTATAGACTACGTGATATTTATAGGTAAAATATAAAATAAAATAACTCAATTAGAGAAACTAAATGGCTACTGGAGATTCTGTTGAGTTATGTCAAATTTCAAAGTGCCTCCTCTTACATTACTCAAATAGCTGTTGCACAATAAAATTATGGGATTTGTGTCCAATAAGTCCAAATTTGCGCGCGCGCATGTGTGTGTATGTAAATTTCACCAGTATGAAGAAAATAAACCTAGTTCTGGTCAAAATCAATGCACTTGTTCTACCTTACATGAACACAGCCATGTTAATTGTTTTCTTAGATCTCTGTTTATCATTGTTTCTTGGATGTCACAATTTCAAGACCTTTTCAGACATTTTCTCTTCTCTTTCTTCTTCCTTCAGGTGTTAATTTTTTTCTTCGTACATGATCCTCAGTAGCAAGTTTACATAAGGTGAATGTAATATTATATTCAGAAGATGGTGAAACTCCATGCTAACTCTGTGCTTTACTTGTATTATAAATTGTTACTTTACAATTGAATTCTGAAATAAATGTGGACCTATGGAAAACAACTCTGACACTGCACAACGAAGAGAAATGTCAAACTCATTCAAACATAATACTATCAAGTAGACATACGTTACTTATTGTGTGAGTTTCAGGTTCAGATTTTATTTGTTTAAATCTGTTTCTCATTCCATTTTTACTGATTATTTTATTTTCTTTGTTTTTCTTTGTTTCAACTATTTTAATCTTTAGTAATTCACCAATAAGTTATTGGTTAACATTTCCTGTAATAAAGCACTCAGGTATAAGTGTTGCAATTCTCGAACCCTTTTCAACATACTGACTCACAACAACTTTTTGAATACACAACTGAGTGCATGAATTGAAAATTGTATGCGATGAAGGAATTTTGTTCACATTTTAGCTTTCATGCCAAAAATAGGAGAAAATCTTTTGACATACTGTAAATCTTGTGACATAAACAAAGGATTTTCAGATCTATGTTTATATGAACTTTTTTGTAACTTATCAGATGAATACATCTGCAAAGTTTGGCAGAAACCTCCTGAAACACCCTGTACATAACCTTTGATGATCCAGATTGTCTCTGAGAAATGTACATAAGGTTTATCGTCATATCACAATCATTGTCATCTTTAACATTAAAAAATTGGGTGTTCCAGTCCCAAACAAATAGACTAGAGCTGATCACTCCAACGCTTCTTCAGATATCCCACACCTCTCTGTCCTTTCGGCTGATAAGGATGGAAGGGTGTACAATACGTATCGTAAGGTTTATAATAATGTAAAAGTTTACTTGGAAGAGAAATTTATTACAGTGCTAACACAAAATAATATTTAATTATTCCAAGAAAGAAACTACAAGAATATTGAGAGTTACTGTAAAGAAAACATTTGATAAAAAAATTTTTCCCTGCTGGACAAAGTTTATTTATATTTATTGAAATTTTTTTTTGTTTTCAATGAAAAGTAAGTATAATTATTACCCTGTGTGTGTGCATGCGTGCATGCGCGTGCATATCTGTACGTACTTGTGCGTGTTTGATAAATTATTAGGAATAATAATGAAACTTTGATATCTGTTTCACAACAGTTTTATTTTATATATAAAACTTGCTCAGACAATTGTTCCCATCTTTCAGATCATCTTCAGAGAGTATAAAATAATTTTGACTCTTGCTTATATATATAACGTACAAATATATTTTTATTCTTAAGAATTGTTAATATGTTTCACCAAATGCCCTGTGAGATAACTGTAAAGTGACATCACTAAATTCATAACCAGATATTATTTCATCATCTTGAAATAGATTACTTCATTTACAGGTCATTTTACTGTACATATTCTGTTGCATATTTAATCTTTTTAGGTTTATAAGTGAGGAATTAAAAAATCCTGCAGATTGTATGTCCACAATGGAAAGCATATAAAAAGTACATAATTGTAGGAAAAGAAGCATGTGAGAGAGAGAGGGAGAGAGAGAGAGAGAGAGAGAGAGAGAGAGAGAGAGAGAGAGAGAGAGACAGACAGACAGACAGACAGACAGACAGACAGAGACAGAGACAGAGTATACAGAAAGATAATATTTTTATATTCAGAAAAACTTTGAACTAAAAATAACAATTTTTTTTTATTCTTAGAAAAAAAATTTACGCTGTTTTGAGATTTTGTAAACAAACATTTACAGGTACTAAAGCACCACAGTTATAAAAGTGTTGTCTGTTTATTACAATGAAATAATATGAACCAATGCCCAATACGCATGAAAGGATGTTAAAAACACCACAGTAGATGATACATGGGTCAGTTGTTTGAATTTAAATATTATGGGGTAAAACTGGTAGTAAAGATTATTTTGTATATTTATGTTATGATGTTTATATGGAAATGGGGGCAGAGAAATAATGATTGTAATCCTGCCAGCTTGGGCTGTCTATGTCTCCTTTCTTGGGGTGTTCAAAAATAGCTTTTGGTTGGTAGGAGAGGGGGAGTGGGCGTGACTGGAGGGGAATTGACAAGAACAGCAGAAACTCAGGCGAAAAGTTGTCAGACACCAAACAGACCAACCGCGTCTTACAGTGTAATTATTATTATAGATCGTCTTTTTCTTGTAAAAGTTGTGGCTTTACTAATTCTTGTAGTTTAAACTAGTTTTTTCAAAAATTTTTTGGTAACAGTTTATTTAATTTTTTTTTTTTAATTTTCATATATATCACATCATTTTTCAAATAACGTTCATTTTATAAACATTTTAACAGATCTTTAATATTCATTTTAACAATATAACAGTGTATATTTTTTTTTAATTTATTGCATGTTAATATATTATATAATATTATATGCATTTTAGGTCTCTGGACCACAACAGTATAATCAGCAGTTGAGTGCAACTCGTGTGTCCGAATCGGCGTACGCTAAACCAAGTAAGAGCAAACAGAAACAAGCGGCGCAGTTGGATTGTATGCTTGGCAGTTTACAAGCAGACATGAGTCGTCAAGGAGTAAACACCACACAGAAGGGTTGCTGTAATGCCTGCGATAAGCCGATCGTTGGACAGGTGATCACCGCTTTGGGAAAAACCTGGCATCCTGAGCACTTCACCTGTACCCACTGCAACCAGGAACTTGGAACTCGTAATTTCTTTGAGAGAGATGGCCATCCGTACTGTGAACCTGATTACCACAATCTCTTCTCGCCACGTTGTGCGTACTGTAATGGCCCCATCCTTGATGTAAGCAATATGAGTGATATTTTTTAAAAATAAAAATGTATAAGTGCAGTGACAACATTGTGTTTGTGATGTGTAAGACAAGATTAATAATATTGTTTATAATTTCTTTTCTTGTTTAAAAATCATAATTAATCAAATAAGAGAAGTTGCATATTGTGTTAGTTGTGTGTCATTCCATAAAGATCTTGTTTATATAATCTGACCTATAATAATCTGAAGTTTTTTTAAGTTTTAATCAAACAAAGTTATTAAAAATTATATGTTTCAAAGCTAACATATGAATTACTTGTTAATTGTAAAGTATAATACTCTGTTTAGCAAATTTGAATATAAAAATTCACAACTCGGAATGATTTAAGCTTTTCACAATTTATGTGCTATTATGTTTCAATTTTTTCAGCAATGTTTGAGTATATTATTAGTAAAAATAGTATAGTAAAGTAAAATTTTTAGTTTGCCAAAATATAGTTACAAAATTGATTGGTGCTTTGCTTATGTTACAGTATTCATTCATCATTTTTAAGTGTAGATACTGTCGAGTCACATTTTCCATTTAATAATTATTAACATATGTCCTTATGGTTCTGATCATTATCTTTAGCCATGTTTTCTGTTTAGAGGAGTTCACCTGTCACTGATACACCTTTGAACAGGAATGAAAGTGGTGATGGTGAATTGAGCTACTGAATTATATGTTACAAAAATCTTTGAATAAAAAAAAATTGCAGTTCGATAGGATCTACTGACTTTTATGATGAATTTTTATTATTTTAAATTAAATCAACATTATTTGTTAAGAGAAAACAAGATTAATTATTTTTGTGTAGAAATGTGTAACCGCTTTAGAGAAGACATGGCATACCGAGCACTTCTTCTGCGCCCAATGCGGCAAACAGTTTGGTGAAGAGGGCTTCCACGAGCGTGACGGTAAACCGTATTGTAGGGACGACTACTTCGACATGTTCGCACCCAAGTGCGCTGGCTGTAACCGTCCAATTATGGAGAATTATGTCTCCGCATTAAGCAACCAATGGCATGCTGACTGCTTCGTCTGCCGGGTTGGTATACATTTTTTATATTTTTTTTTATTTTAATAATATTTGCACAAATTGATAAATTAATGAGTAGCAGAGTGACATTTGCAGAAGTTGATGGAGATCGAGAGGCCTAAAGCCTTGACAGGAAACAAGAAAACAGCTTGTATAATACTTTCCATGCATTTGTTAGTCTTTTAATTATTTTCAGGATATATCTTGGTTGAGAATTTTCAAATTTTACTTCAGTTTACTTTACTTGATTTAATTTACTTCAACTCTACATTACTTTGATATTACTGATGTCTTATATTACATTAGACTTAACTAGATATGAGATCCATTATAATGCTGATAATTAATTGTAATTAATCTAATTAAAAACTGTAATTACTATTATCATAAAAAACCACACACACACACACACACACACACACACACACACACACACGCACGCACACACGCACGTACGCACGCACGCACACACGCACAGATAAATATACAGAGTTAGATACGTATGTATATACGTATTACAAATATCCACACACCATAAACATATAGTTTTGATTGCTCTTATCACTTTTTGAAACACACACTTTCTAATTAAAATTGCCAATTGTGTAGGACTGTAAAAAAGCAGTAACAGGGAAGAGTTTCTATGCGATGGAAGGAAAACCTGTATGCCCCAAATGCGTGGGAGTTGAAGAAGACGACGAAGACTGAAGTGATGATCATTTTGTTAAAACATGTTATACACTTTCTCCCTTGCACTCTTCCAGATCACAAAGCCTGTGTAGCGCAAATATATATGTACACGTTCACTCCTCTTTCACTACTTAGCCGTTATATTCCTATGCTTAATTCTTTCCTAACTCCATGCTCCTCACACGCGCACACACACACACACACACAACTCTATTTCTATGTACTGCTGTTGAATTATTTATATTATGTATAATTGTATATTATTATTATTTGTAATATTGTTTTTAGTAAAATAAATATTTTTACTTTTTATGTTATAAACTATCATATCTCACACTCTGTACCACATGTGTATACCATGACAAATATAAAAAGAAATAAAGAATGGTCAAAAAATGAGTAGATAAGATGACAAATACTAAAAAAAAATATAAAGTGATAGAGTAAACTTTAAAATGACCTTGAGAGTATTTTTTAAGCTCTGAGTGACTGACTGAATATTTTATTTTCATTGTTGGAAAACTTGTTGAATAAACTGATTTTTTAAATATATTATGTACATGTAATAGTGAAGAACCACAAGCCGGTGGTGGTAGATTAATGCTGTGTGAAATAATGAATAGCGGAATTATTAAATTAAATTCAGAACTGAGCCAAATGGCACAGTATAAGCATATACCCAAGTGTTTGGCTAAAAATAAACTAGTAGTGGGCATATGAAATATGTGTTGTAGTTTAAAATATCTTTTCCCCCTTCACTGTCTGTTCATTCGTTTTCTTGTTGTTTGCTTGCTTACGTGACCATTTACATTTTGATAGATAAAACTGTCTGGTATTTTTTCAGCTAAACAAAAAAAAAAAGAATCGTAAGGTACACATCGTGTGAATGCTTTCATCTGTACAGAAATCATTATATAACATTGGTAATGTTTTATTAATAAAGATAAAAAGAAGCACTGTTATGGGTTAAGTCTTGTGTTACATAATGCTACATAACAGCATTATACCCACTACTGTTAATTAATTTATGAAGCCACATTTTGACTGCTAACAATCTGTGGTTTCTTGAAGTAAACTAATAAAATTAAGTTGAAAGGTAGAATAAAATATATCTCACAAGTCAATATATTTTGTTCCACTTTTAACGTAATTTTTTAGTTTATCTATAAGATGACCACAGATGTTAGCGGTCAAACTTTTGTGTGTTTGATTAACAATGGCAGGTGTCTATACGATATAATTGATAAGATATTAATATGTACCTTCCTTCAACATAAACTCCAGTGTCTCAAAAATCGTAATTATCTTTTTATTGTAACAATGTAAATAAAGTGTGACTTAGTAAGATGTTTCCATTAACTCATTTTTTCTTTAGATTACCATGTACGGATATATTGTGAGACCATGTACCATGTATGGATATTTTCTTTATAGTAAAATTAACAGCATTAGGTGTTTCACATTAAACTAAAGAATATAAAACTGTTTATGATATAAAAGAAACTTTTATTAAGCAGACAGCCCAGTTTGTAAAATGTTGTGGAAAGCTTTCCTTTATAATTACACTCAAATTGGTGTCAAATATATTATATACGTTACCTGGAGAAGTTGAACTAAAAAAATTCAAATACTAGACAGATTGCAGGTTATAATTTCATTTCCCAAACAGTGAATATAAAGTGAAGCAATATATCAGGAGCTGGGAGTAGAAAGGGTGAATATCAAAATCATGGTGTTGGGAAATCGCGTTTAAGTTTGTGAATACTCTAAGGATAGAAAGGGCGAATATGTATTTCAGTATCAAAAAACATAGATTCTAATTACTTTACACTTTTATTTTTAAATAATTAATGATATGTATAATACAAAAATAATAATATAAAATCAAAAACTTTTTAAGATTATTCTAAAATTTAAATTAATTGAACGAAATTCGAAATCTTGATGACTGGTACACTTAACACTAGGTATTAATATCAAATTCTTATCACATTACATACTACTGTGTAAAAAATGTGGTATTGAGCATTGCAGGTCAGTTTAGGTATTGATAACTTGCTGAAGATCTAAATTTTTTCTTTCCATTTTATAAAAAAAAACACTCACACTCACTGTTGTAATGACACTGTTATAATAAGACACTGTTAGAATAACAAAGAAATAAGGTATGCAGTATAAGAAAAAACAAACTAATCACATCAAAACAACAATCACACTGACCAAACTTTTCATAGACATGTCAGGTCAAGTATAACTATGACTAAGCGTGGTGGAGAAAGGGTGAACCTAAGCAAAAATCATGCCAACGTGTGACACCATGCAGTATCTTCGCCCTTTCTCCTCCAGTATTACAGCACTAAGCTTTCAGCTGGTTTTATGCACTCCATACATTTCAGTGCTATTTACAAAATACTAAGGGCGAATATATATACATGATAGTGGTATTACCATGTTCTTAACATGACAGAAAATAGGATCCTGTAAAAAAAATCAATTTTTTTTTATTCGCCCTTTCTCCTCCAAGCTCCTGATATTAGTAATCATACACTTCCTCTTTCAACCTCTCACCTGTTCAATATGTGTCTCCAGAGAATTCATTCCAAACTTTAATATATTACTTTTACTGATGTCTTGATCATAAGGAGCAGTGATTGATTTCACAACAAAAAACCAGTTTGAGACAGCCAGTTGGTTCAGTCTGTTGTCTCCTGACCTCATGTGTGCTTTTTGTTCTGGAAACAATAAATTATCTTTCCTTGTGATAAAAAAAAATAATCCTTGAGTTTAGATTCCCCTAGATACTGAATCTGAAGAGACACATTCAATGGGTATGAAGTTAATGCGACAAGTGAATGTTCACTTATGTATTATTTCATACTATACTCATTATTAGAGAAACAAAATTAGACCTGTATTTTGTGTACATTCTGTTGTGATCATCCAGTTTGCACAGACATGTACAATAATTTAACACTTCAGTGTACGTGTAGTTAAAGAAGGAAATTCCCATATACATCCATACAAGAAACACACATATTTTGAGATTTACTGTTAGTTAGGAATCTGGAATTGAATTCCTTAAGTATATACTGATGTGTGTGTGTGTGTGTGTGTGTGTGTGTGTGTGTGTGTGTGTGTGTGTGTGTGTGTGTGTGTGTGTACATCACACTTATATACTACTGGGTGGCGAAGTGGTGGAGGTAGTGTATGACAAAGGAGGCAATTGGAAAACCCAGGTAAACGGTTGAACAAGAGCGTAGTTTAGAGCTTCGTCCCTGCGTAACATACACTTCAAACCTCTCAGTTCAAATCTAAATTCTGAAGTTCTTCTTCTTCTTTGACTTTTCACTTTATAGGTTAGGTATTCTTTCCTCTATAAATCTTGGTCTGGCCGATTTTATTCTAATAAACATGCTCTTCCACTGCATGGGAAATACAAGATTCCCTTCAAAGAGAGGATCTTAATTATTTAGTTTTCCTAGAGGCCTGACTTACAAACAAAGGAAAACCCTCTGTACACAACTTACAAAGTCTAAGGGAGAGGGACCTGAATGTTTCATAGTAATTCAAGTTAGAGGTGAAGTTATTTCATACAATAAAAATAAAACTACACTATAATGTTTGCATGGTATAAATGTCCTGTAGTGTAACGTAATTTTAATCTTTTCTAGTTGAAAAAAATTTTCTTAAAATCTGTATTGTCAGTTATTAACAGAAAAAAAAAGTTCACAATTTTCTTGTTAATTAAAACTCACAGTGCTTCAGTTCTTCATATCAGAAGTCATGTCCATGGAATTATGAAGTTATAATTGTACTTCATAATGTTATAATTGTACTTCTCTGTAAATGTACTTCCACGAATGAATACATTTTCGTAGCCTACTTGATTTTTTGTACCCATCTTTATAAAAATTATTATATCTTTGTGGCATATGTGTGTGTACGCCATCTGATCACAAGATTCAAAAACTCGTAGTTTCTCACCCTTGTCATGGTTTTCCTGAGATGTTCAGCCAGGTATTTTGGTTAAAAATGTTGTAGTCTGTTTCCTACAGCGTTTTGACTTTTCCAACAACTTCATCATTGTTGCTGGAAAGACACACTTTTTGATGGGAAATTACAGCAGGGCTTAGCCAAAATGTCTGATTGAAAAAAGACATTCAGATCATGTTTAAAACCCTGGTTCATGGATCTTGCTTGTAACCACTGGGAAACCAAGACAGAGATGAGAATTATTTTAGCCATAAAACTTAGAATTTTATATAAATTGGAGTTACTCAGATGGTAGTTGACATTTGAGCTTCATATATGCAATAGTTTAAGTAACCGTGTTTAAAACATTGCATTATATTTTTGTATGTAATTCAAACAGCAATACATAGCATAAGAGATGTGGTGTCTGTGTTTAATAGCATTTGTTCGAATAAAATCATTAATTAAAGTGTATAATAAGTTTTTGCTAAATTTTTGTTTCAGGACTGTCGACAACCGTTTCATGGTGGCTCTTTCTTCGACCATGAAGGCCTTCCGTATTGTGAAACACACTACCATGCAAAACGTGGCTCTCTTTGCGCTGGATGCCATAAACCAATCACAGGTGTGTTACATCATTGGTGTTGTGCAACCAGACGTTGGTGTTTAGATGTACCGTGAATAAGGAACTTGATGTGGGAATTACCTTAATTTAAATGGAGGTGGAGTCCAAGTACTATGGTTGATCAGCACACTCACTTAGGAAGCTCTTCTTCTTCTGCTTGTTTCTCTTTTCTCACTTATAACTTATGTTCACTATTCATCGTCTGTAAATTTTTCTATCAAAAGGTGTTGT